>CM077556.1:19193857-20443857 GCA_039657345.1 Stephania japonica
AGTATTCTGTGGAAGAGTTCGAATTATGGTGTAGTCTGATCCTAGGAGCTTGGAACACACTTTGAACTTTTACTATTAATTATTCATGCGATGAACGCAGTTGCCTGTATTTATTTCCGCATATTTATTTAATAGCTTTATTTAAATTTCAGTAAATACTTTCATTAATGCTCACTTAATTTCTTTGGGAACACTCACTCTGGACTCGTCATCTGCCTTTTGTGATGGCTTGAGTGCGATTCTAGTACGAGCAGGGGCAAGGGCAAGCTGCGAATCTTGTTGAGCCGAGATAGATAGCTTTGACTCGTACGTTTGTATTATATTTATTTTGTTTTATTACGGGTTTGGGGATTTGAGAAACTTTATGTATATTGAACTTTTTGGTGACTTCCGAGGTACTTATGGTCATATACGGGTTTTCCACATTAGGGTTATGGTTTATGTTACACTTTTATAGTATTATTATCCTAGTAAAGGTGATAATGAAGCTTCCGCTGTGTGAATTTGAGTATTTCAGGATAACTTAATACATAATTTGATTTCCCTACAACTTTATCAGTAAAATGATAATTAATAAGGTTTAAAATTATAAAATAGAGGATATAAACCAATGTAGAGCACAACTGTCGCTGGTAAGACAGACTGTGGGTCCACATTGGCCCCCGTGGCGATCTATTTGGAAAATAGGCCGTTACACCCAACCTCGTTAAGCTGCCAAAGCGGTAATCATCCTCACAGTATCCATTCCAGCCACAGATGCGAATACTTCCGTATAATCGATCCCATATTCTTGAGCATAACCCTTTACCACAAGTCTAGCTTTGAATTTGTTGACCTCTCCCAGCTCATTGAATTTGGTTTTGTAAATCCATTTCACACCAATTGCTTTGGCTCCATCTGGAAGCGTCACTAGAGACCAAGTTCGATTTTTTTTAATCGATCCTATCTCTGCATCCATTGCTTCCTTCCATCTCGAGTGTTTTACAACTTCTTGGAAAGTTGTTGGATCTGAGATGACCATGAATGCCATCGTTTCCTCCAGAGTTTCAGATCTAATTCTCGCCATATTTGCCTCTTTTTCAGTATCAGATAACTCTTCTCCAGATGTGTAACCAGCATGCCAAACTGGCAGCCTTCTCGGTCTGCCCACTGTTAAGGTTGTAGCTTCTGTTTGGACTTGAATTGGCTAGGGAGAATCCTCATTCTGATCTCCATCTTCTTCCGGTTCTTCTGCCTCTACTTCCTCTTCTTCGTTTTCATTTCGTCACACTCGTACTCATCTTTCCACTCGAGTTCCATGCTCTGTTCAGCCAAGTGACTATCATCCCAATTCAACTTCATCTCTTCTTCAAATATCACATCCCGACTGATATGAGCCTTCTTCTCTATCGGGTCAAACATTTTGAAGGCTTTCGATTCGCTGCTGTAGCCAATCATGATACACTTCACACTTTTATCATCGAGCTTGGTCCTTTTGACATCAGGAACATGAACGTAGCCGATGTAGCTAAAGATCTTAAAGTGCTCAACCGATGGCTTGCTTCCGCTCCATGCTTCTTCCGGAGTCATGTCTTTCACGATCATTGTAGGAGATCGATTAAGAACATGATTTGCCCATTGTACTGCATCCGCCCAGAAGCTCTTTGGTACTTCCTTTTCTAATAGAACAACTCACACCATATTCATAATGGTTCTGTTTTTGCATTCAGCAACGCCGTTTTGCTGTGGAGTGTACGCGGTGGTCAGCTGTCGCTTGATTCCATGTTCCTTGCAATACTCCTTGAACTCGGTAGAGTTGTACTCTCATCCTCTGTCTGTTCTCAGACACTTAATAAAGTTCCTCGTTTGCTTCTCTACAAGCGCCTTGAATTCTTTGAAAGTGTGAAAAACCTCTGATTTCTCTCGCATAAAATATATCTACGTCTTTCGTGAGAAATCATCGATGAAGCTTATTAGGTACCTCCTTTTGCTATTTGATGGCGGAGTGATTGGACCACACAGATCAGAGTGGATGAGTTGCAGTTTCTCGGTTGATCTCCACTTGCTTTGTTTTGGGAAATAAACTCGATGATGTTTGCCTTTGACACACGCCTCGCATGTGATCTTCACTTGTCCAATGTCCGGTAAGCCGGTGACCATTTCTTTATTACGCAGAGTTAAAAGACCCTTGTAGCTGAGATGGCCGTATCGGTGATGCCATAGCTCTTCCTTGTTTGCGACATCGACCTGCAGGCATCTTTCCTCCTTTGTCTTTGCTCCCAGCAGAATAAACATTCGATTAGCACTCATAATGGATTCTGTTATCTTTCCTCTTGAGGGATGAAATATTCTACATGTTCTCCATTCTCCTCCTTTGAATAACATGTCCAGACCCTTCTCTTGAAGTTGCCCAACACTCAGCAGATTGTTCTTCAATTCTGGGACATAATACACGTCATTGACCACATAGCTTATTCCATTAAGTGTTATCTTCACCACTCATTTCCCACCGACTACCAGCTTGTGATTGTTCCCGAGCTTGACGTTATGTGTGAAGGTAGTGTTCAAGCTTGAAAACATGCTTCTCTCTCCACACATGTGATTTGAGCACCTAGAATCCATGAACCAGACATCTCTTCTTCTGGTTCCTTAAAGTTCGACATACGCCATGAGAAGAACTTCATCTTTTTTTTTGATCTCTGCAAAATGTGCTCCATTGTTCCCATTTGAACATTCGTATTGGAAATGTCCAAGTTTGTGACAGTTGTAACACTTAATCGTTGCCTTGTTGAAAGAGCGTCCTCTGCCCCTACCTCGACCTCTATAGGATCCTCTGCCTCTTCCTCCAACATTGAGAGCTTGATCTTCTTCTTCATGACTGTTCTTCTTGAATTTCTTCTCATGAACGGACAGAGAGCTCTGCAGTTTATCGATCATCATGCTCTCTATGTCTTTGGACTCCTCAATAGACACAACCACATACGTGAATTTGTCAGTCAGAGTTCGAAGTATCTTCTCAACGATCTTCGAATCTGGCATGTCTTCCCCGTTGCTTCTCATCTTGTTAGAAACTGTCATCACCCTTCTGAAGTAATCATTAATGTTCTCATCATTCTTCATGGCGAGAACCTCAAAGTCTCTCTTTAAGGTTTGAAGAAGAGATCACTTCACTCTTTCGTTACCTCCAAACTTTTTTTTCATTAATTCCCAAATGATCTTGGATGTTTTGCGATCTAAGATCTGTTCAAACACAACGCGATCAATTTCTTGGAACAGGTAGTGCTTGACTTTATGATCTTTCATCTTGAGCTCCTCAAGACTCTTCTGCTATGCTGCAGTTGTCTCGATTCCCGCTGCCGGCTCGGTGAAACCTTCTTCTACTAGACTCCACAATCCTTTGGCTGACATGTCTTCCCTGTTGCTTCTCATCTTGTTGGAAACTGTCATCACCCTTCTGAAGTAGTCATCAATGTTCTCATCATTCTTCATGGCGAGAACCTCAAAGTCTCTCCTTAAGGTTTGGAGAAGAGATCGCTTCATTCTTTCGTTACCTCCAAACTTTTTCTTCATTGATTCCCAAATGATCTTGAATGTTTTGCGATCTAAGATCTGCTCAAACACAACCCGATCAATTGCTTGGAACAGGTAGTGCTTGACTTTATGATCCTTCATCTTGAGCTCCTCAAGACTCTTCTACTGCACTGCAGTTGTCTCGATTCCCGCTGCCGACTCGGTGAAACCTTCTTCTACTATACTCCACAATCCCTTGGCTCGCAAGAGGTTCTCCATCAATTCATTGACCATCAAAGTGGGGGATCTTGGTAAGCGTCTTGTCCTCTCTCATCTTCTTTCTCTTTTCTCTTTTCTCTTTTTTCTCTATTTTCTCTCTTTGATCACTTTGATTCGTGTTTTATTCTGATACCAATTGTAACTGTAAGCTCAGATAAAACACAATACTGCACTGAAATGATCAACTTTATTCATACCTTTCTAATGCCTTTTATAGAGTACATGTACTGAAGCAAATAACTGAAACAAAATGAAAACTAAGGACACGACTCCACTAGCTCAACCACTAAGCTAGAAAAACGCAAAAAGAATTGACCCATTAAACTAGAGAGAACAAGTCTCATTATTCCTAAACTTGCGGAAGATAAAGACACGAAACAACCCAACAGTCATGGATGTGGGGAGGATGTCTATCTTATGTGATATTAGATGGACATTCAAATTTCAAAATGATCGCTAATGGTAATATGAATTTAGGCCATGGATTGTAACTTTTTTGACTTTATGTAACAAACAATTGATGACGTGGCAATGGATCACAATGTCTAAAAGTAGACATTGTGGTAGACACCCTCCACTTTGATTCCTTGCCACATAAGATAGAAATCCACAATCTATTGTCCCATTAGAGAGTACTTTTTGGGTTAGATGTGAATTACATCCAAGGTAGATCCATTTCCACCCCAATCCATAGTCCCATTGGAGATGCTCTTAGATTATCATTTTCCTTATTTTCTTTGAATTCATCACACACACACACTTCAAACACTGCACTCTTCGTTATTGTTTTTTTGGAAATGCTAGAACGCACACCCTATAACACATACCGGAACATACATCCCCTATTCAGTTGTATTCAATCGTATTTTGAATTTCTAGACGGTTGGATGGTGAGTTGTGCATTCTAGGGGAGTTATTCTAGATTTTCTAGCACCATCCTTAAACATTGATGCTACAATGACATCATAAAATCACACTTTGATGACGTGATGTGTGTACTCTACTTAAAAATGAGTGTGTGCATGTAGTTATCGGTATATAACACATGGGTGTGTATCCCAAGGCACGCACAAAACGACTCTCAAGGATGCGGGCTCGCACACCACATCACCGGGTGTGACTTTGGAGAGAAACATTTTTCAAATTTTATAGGTTATGATTACAATATATATATATATATATATTATCTATTATCTACTTTTTTTTGAGTTTCTTACATAGTATCCGACGTCAATCGCATCGCTTAATTCACGTTTAGGTATTGTTGGACCCCATATATGGAGTTGCGTTCCTTCTACTCTTTAATTATGTGGCATATATAGTTTATAATTTCATTTTTTAGATAGTTTATATTTTTTTTATAAATTAAATTTATTAAAAGGACTTGTAATTTTGTATAATTTTGTTTTTTAGTTGGAAGATTTTACTTTCTTTTTTTTTTTTTTTTTTTTTTTTTTTCAAGTGGGCCGTGTGCGTCGTGTGTTGTGTTTATTGTCGTGTGTGGTACTTGAAATGTGTAGGGCAAAGTTGGAAAAAAGAAATAAGAAAACACTGGCCTTTTTTGTTCGTACGAGGCATTGTGAGGAAGGACTTGAAAAATTGAAAAAAATATCACTGTATTTAAGCCGCTCCTCCATTAGTAACGTGGATTTATTTAGATCATAGATTAGTGCTTTGTTATGGATGTGGAGAGAATGTCCATTATATGCAGTATTAGATAGTCATTTAAATTCTAAAATGATGTTCAATGGCAATATAAATTTAAACCACAGATTGTGACTTTTTGACTTCTTGTAATAAACAATGATGACGTGACACTGGAGATGATGTAGACACTCACCATTTTAATTTCTTGTCACATACGATAGACATTCACAATATATGGTTCTATTGGAGATAACTTTTTGAGTTGGATGTAGATTGTGTTCTAGGTGGATCTATTTTTACCCCAATCCATGAACGTTCCATTAGAGATGCTCTAATTTGTGAGCTTTTGTTTTTCTTTCACATGCACATGGAGAAAGGGTGGGTTGACAATCGACTACTACAAGTGTATCGAAGTCAGTTATTTTAGTCTAAACCACTTGGACCCTCGATATCCCTAATTAAGTCTCGCACTATGGGAAAGTTCTTAATGTTGATATTTCTATAACTAGGACTCGGACTCAAGTTATTAGTTAAAAGTCAACAACTTGCTTCTAATTTTGCAATCATTTTTTTTAGATCCTGAATTTTGCAATTTTTTATTTTGCATTGAAGTCATTTTGAATGTTCGAATAGATAAGGAAAGAAGAAACGGTGGTGTATAATTCCAAAAAAGCCTAATTTTACTATTGGACCCAAATTGACGTTCATAGACTATTGGGCTTTGTTTTATGGCCGTCTTAGAAAGAAAACTAGAATCATTACTGGTCTTTATTACATGATAAAATATATGTGTGTATTAGTTAGGATTTATTTTGATAATTTATTTAGTTTTTTTTATGAAAACAACATCATGTGGTGATTTTCATGGCAAAGATGGAGGGTGTTGTCTTAGGAGAAGTAAAATTTTTTGGGATCCACCGGATCGCCTAGAGTTATTTTTATTGCATGATGGTAATTGCTCTGTAGGGAGCTAATTTGGCCTTTATGCCCTTTTCCCCACCCAAACAAAAATATGTGTGCAAGATTTTAATTGACTTTCCTAGTGATGTGCCGCTCAATTTTTGGGCATTGTTTGGAAAGAAGATGGAGGAATTTTAGAAAACTTTAGCCACATGCAAGAAAACTTAATACAATCAAAATCGAGAATTGAGTTATACTCAATGTCTTTAAGATTATTTCGCCTTGTTATAGTGCTCAAGGTTTAATGACGATAGTCTCCCAAGATACAACGATTTTACTCGTGATTGTAGCACTTCAAATCGCTAGCCTACAAACACCATGAAAATAGAGAAGAAAATACAGTTTTGACTCATTTTACACCTCCTTAAAAAGGCCTAAATGATAAAAAAAAAAATATCCTAACCTCTCAATTTATCAATTATACCATAAAACTATTCAATTTACTACAAATTATATCCTCAATTAATTTGGAGTACTTTACTTTGAAATCAACGTAATCTTCTAACTTTATTTTCATGATTATCCACATTACTCAATTTATATTAAAATCTTTTAAGCTTCATGTATAAATTAATACGAGGACTCGCAAAAAAAATAATTTACACATTAATAATCTAATTCAAATTTAATTAGTTTATAGATCACAATAATGTAAGTTGAAAATTATGTGTATATACATACGATGAAAATGACATTTAAAACTTATTAGAAGGTTACTCATAGTTGTTTCGTTTGACAAAAGAAATATATCCGTACATTATGTATGTGATTGTGTAGATGTATGTATATGCAACTATGTGTATTATATGCATAAATATTTATCATGAATATTGAGTTATAATGCATATGTATGAATGATCTTTAAATGTGTAAAATTGATGAATATGATCTTTAAAGGTGAAAAAGTTGAAGAGAATCATGAGTGGGCATATATTATAAAAGAAAAAAGTGGCCATATTAATCAAGGATAGAATTGATAGTAAATAAAAAAAGGTTAAGATATAATTGATAAAATTTAAAGGTTAGGATATACTTGATACAATTTTTTTTTTGAGAAACTTATGTCTAAATTTCAAATTTACAAATACACATAGTATTTTTAAAAAAGCACACATATAATAAAAAAGAATATAGCTGGTTATCATGTAAAGAAAAACATAAAAATCAAACAAGTTCACTATATTTCAAAAGAATTTATACCCAAAAAAAAAGAATTTAGATTGCCTCCTCGCTTTCATGTTAGCAAAATCTTCTATAAGAGATTTTATGTCAAATTCTCTTCCAATTCTCTTTTCAATATATATAAGCAAATAATAAGAGATAACTCCATCTTCTAGCTTATTGCATGGCCTAATTTTAACTATATTCATAGCCGAAAAAGACCGTTTTGTTGTAGCTGTTTAAACTGGAAGAGTGAGAATGAGAGTTACCACTCTATACACAAGTGGATAAACTTATGATTTTCTCATTGCCACTAACCATTGACATGAATCAGAAATAGTAACCAATTTTTGAAAATCAGGAAGTTGTCGCACAAAATCAAAATGCTCAAACTACAGTCTCACTTGCATCATTTCATATTCTAAAAAGACTTGCGGATAGATCTTTTGTACCATCTTGCAAATATCATCAATTTTGAATGATTTGCGCATATATCTTGGTTCTGAAGATGAGCTAAGAATAAGCAACTCCGCAGTGTGATCATTAAATTTATTATTCAATTCCTACAATTGAGTATCTATCACCACATTAAAAATCTCAACTCTGTAATGATGTCCAATTGTAAGTTCATTTTATTGATGGCGACCCTTTCCTCTTCTGCCTACACACCGTGCATTAAAATCTAGAATGGGTATATTGATTGCTTCACAAAAGATCTCACATTTGTGACTAATGTGACGACCCCAAATTTCACAATCCTAGAATCAGACGTCGCTCGGCCTAGACCCGCGCAAACCCACGATCCAGTCCCGCTGAGTCGCGCAGGCCCAGTGAGCCTATCCTTACCATTCAATCATTTATAAAGCATTTAAAAGTGAAGTCAATTAATTAATGAGTTATCAAAGTATAAAGCGGAAACAATAAATCTTAACTAATCAATCAACCTTTAAAGCTCCAAGTTATGACAAAACCTAGGGTGTAGAAACCTTGTAAATCATATATATCATGTGAACCAAAAGAGAGTATCATAAATGTCAAACATATCCCAATCAATCATCAACCCATATACCCATGTTAAAAAATAATATAAGTAACTAATACAACAAAAAAGTCACATATATCAACAGAGGAGGGTCGCTCAAAGTATTTTGCCTAACTGCACGACCTTTCCCTTACTGAACTGCGGATTTGCACTCGGTCAAACACAAGAATGACGAGCCCAGGTAAGTAACGTCAAGCAGGAGTAACAATAAACAATATTGACATAAATAAATTAAGCAGTCAATTTATGCAGATAGAAAGAAAGGACAGGGAGCGCATGAATATATAAATACTGCAAATAGATAAATGAACAATCAAAATTGAATGTCCCGGAATACAAAAGAAAAGCACAAGTGGTCCCGACCAATCAAAGTCGTTTGAGCCGAGGACAAAATCTCCTCAAATGCTCAGAGTCGAGGACAGAATCTCCTCTAAGATCCCTACGCAAGTGCAGAGTCTCCAACAATCTAGTGGAGAACTTTCACCCCGTACATGTCATCACAACCAACTCATGTATCCCCAGCCGTAAACCCTTGGTATAAATACACCGAAGGCTCGGAATTCTGCAAAGATTGTGCTTGACTCACTTGCTTTCGGACAACTCAAGAGAATAGAATTTCAAGATGGCATTAAACAACATCAATAATAATTTAAAGCCATAGAAATAACTATAGTGTTCTTCACTAGTTTACTTACCTAAATCCAAGCTAATTGCACTCTCACGGACTCCGACTCATCCCTACGTAGTCCCATATGCTAATAATCTTGGTCATACAATTCATTGTGGTTTTACATTAATTTTTTTATCCAATTTTTCTTATTTATGTTTATTGTGTTTTCGGGTCGAATTCTGGGTTATTGGGTCATAATTGGACCCATTTAGGTACCCCAGGAAATCCCTAATTGGTTCTGTAACGACCCAAATGTTCTCCGACCCATTTTAAAGGTATTTTATTAATTTTATATTAAAATATGAGAACAAATCAAATTGTTACAAAAAAAAATTAATATTAACAAGATTTGGATTTGGACTAAGTGAGAATAGGTGGAATGGGCTTAATGAGAGAATTGGGCCCAAAAGGGGTATTTATGTAATTTGAGGTTAAATTGTGAACAACCCTACTTTAAAAACCCTACATATATAAACCTCTTATAAGTTTGTGGCCTCTTTTGTATTGAAACCCTAAACTTGGAGAGGGAGGAGAAGAAGAGGAGGCTTGAACAACCAAGGGGGAGGTATTTTCTGGTGGTTTTTCTTTATTTTTCTTTTCTTTATTTTTCTTTTCTTCTTTTCTTCCTCTTTGATTTGGTGGTGGTGGTGATTCTTCTTTTTCTTTTCTTTTCTTTTTTTTTTTTTCTTCTTCTTTGGTTTGTTTTGTTTTGAAGAAGAAGGAAATAGGGGTGGCGACTCCAAGGGGAGCCGCTGGTTTGGGGGCGCGCTGGTGGTGCCGCCGAGAAGACAACGCCGCCGCCTAATATGGGGGGGGGTGGCTTTAGCCACCCCATTATGGTGAGGAAGAAGGGGATGACAATAGCCAATTAAAAAAATTAATAAAATAAAATAAAAAAATAGGATAAAACCTACGAGGGCGTCGATACCTCGACAAAGCCCTTAAACGGCACATCGCGTGGGATCCACACCATTTGGGTCCCCAAATATGAATTAAAAAAAATATAGATTATACAACTTTAAATTTAGTGAAATTCTTATATAGAATTGTATGAATTGTTTAGATTCGCGAGGCGGTTCACGTGGGACCCCAATCGCGCGAGGAGTCGGTATAGGCATCGCGACGGGTCCAGGTAAGTGGGGAGCTTCGCTCATGCATTAAATATGGCTTGATTATTAGATAACTAGGAATGCATGTTTTGAATGTAAAGACTTGGGAATGGGTTGCGTCGTGATATTGGTTTGGATCTCTATTATCTATGGAATTGTGAATACATTGTTTTGCCTTCTATGTTATTCGGTGCCCCAGAGTGTGTGGAGTTCCACCGCGGGCCAAATTAGCAAGTGGTCTATAGCTAGGACGCCCCCGTGAGTGTGTGGTAGTTAACCACCGAGGGTTTGCTTGACTAATTGAATGCATAAGGTGAATTATTCGAGTGTAAGGGTTTGGAGTTCCATCCTTTGCTACTTGATGATTCTTTGAGATGTGTAGCGGTGACGGCTTGGATGAATCTATCTTTGTTTTAGTGCGATTATCTAGAGGGCGTAACGGCCATTACGTTTCCACTGATTATTGTACCAATTCGAAAATAGATGATTCGGTCACCGGGATCCATACCAATATCTAGTTCGCATTGAATGGAACAACGACTTATATCAATATTTATATCTATCGCATTTTATTTAAATCTTTCGTGTGACTTTATGTGTATGTCATGTGTAAATTTATAAATGAATAATGATGAAAATTATTATACATGACTTAAATGAATGTCTATCGAATGTGTTGTAAAATTGTTATGTTTATGTATAGTAATGTGAATGGGATATGACATAAATTATTGACCTAAAGATTATTGGATAACAAATTTGGAAATAGAAATATTAGTTATTTATTCTTCTTGGAATATGATTCCATTTTTATAATTGCTATGAGCATGAATCATATCTTTAATTGTATCGAATAATGTATTCGGTTATTACATGTTGTGTTATGCGTATGGATTGAATGTCATGTAGAATTTGCATGAGTACTAGGTAGTACTTGCATATTTAATGTTTGAGCGAGTCTTTCCTCTTATTGAGCATCGTTGGTTCTTTAGCTCACCCCACTCTACCCCACAGTCCCTCTACCAAATAATAGAGACAAGAAAGGCAAGGGAAAGGATTTATCTTGAAGTGCCTTCATATGTGAGACTCATATATTATTAGTTTATCATTATTATTAATCGTTTTGTAAACCTCCTACGTGGGATTATAGATTGAGAATTAGTAATGGGTAGTTCTGAACCTTTTTATTATTATTATTATAAAAGTTGTATGAGACTTTTAAATATTTAAGATTATAGATCTTATTATTATATACAGGATTATATGATTTTATTATGATTAACTTTTACACTCATATTATCATATATCTTGTTAGAATGATTATTCCGCAGTTTATTTAGGCGTACCAAGTCGTTATTTGGGCCTGGTTCAGGTATCGGGTCTAAGTAAACGGTATTGGGCCGGGCGACTTGACCCTAGGTCAGGGACGGGTCGTCACAGGTTCCGAAGATTCCACAAAATTTGAGAAAATCTAGGCTCTGGGCGCTGCTGGGACGTCGTGAGGTTCTTCTTCTCGGCGACGTCTCCACGGCGTGGGGCAGAGTGCCTCTGCCCCAGACACCGTGGGAAGTGCCGTGGGGGTTTCATACCCCACGGTGCCTTCATGGCGTGGGGCAGATTGACTCTGCTCCAGACGTCTGCGGGGTGCGCTGTAAGGGTTTATCCCTCCACGGCGCCCCCAAGGCGTGGGGACAGAGAGACCCCTCTTTGTCCCCAACGTTGCGTTTCTTATGTTGTGGCGCCGCTACCTGAGGGACTTTTCTGGGGATGTTTACCACCCCTAGCTCGCACCGTCTTGAGCCGATTTAGTCCATTTTTCATCGGGAACCCAACACCATTCCAAAAACCTCTTCGATACATTCCAAAACGTTCGAAATCGTTGACGAAAAACCAAAAACGAAAATCATTCGAAAAATCCCCAAAAATTCATGAAAAATCCCAAAACTCCCCCAAATTGAATAATGCCTTCACAAAACTATTGTTGATCGTCGTGAGGATCACCAAAATGTCGAGGGTTGCGATAGAATTTGAAATCTCGACGTGGTGTTCAAATTTCATCGCGACTAACACGGGTAAAACCTATACTAACGAGTAGGGAATAATGAGGAGATGAAGGATCTTACCTTGGATCACCTGAAACCGCTGCCGCCGCTGCCACGTTGCTCCGACCACCACAGTCTGCCAATTGCTTAAAGGAGACGTTAAGAGAAAGAGAGAAGAGTGAGAGAGAAGAGAGAGAGAAGAGAGAGAAAAGAGTGGGTGTGGGGTTTATATACCCTTCACTTAATCTTGGCCCAACACACCCATCCCTAGCACCATCTAATGGTTCATAATCACCCCATCCCACCTACTTAAGCGACTTCATCGGGTGACTCTAGGTTACTTGCTCCTCACTCTAGCCTATCTACCTCATCCCTTGTGCATCTGAACTCGACCCGTGCCGAACTCGACCTGTGCTGCATTCTGCGTGTCTTGCGCACTTGGTCGAATCGCGTACCAATTAATTTGATAAATTTAGAGTTTGTATTTTATCAGTGTTTTTAACTTAACTTTGTCCCTGGACCACTAAACATCACCTCACACAACTAACACTTGCACACAAAAGTCCTCACGCGTTTGGGACATCAAAATTAGTGTTAAGGCTATACAGTATAATACAAACATCGTACAAATATAATATACCTCAGTGTAGACGTCCGAGAATTGATGACTGTACCACGACGGAGGGCTCACATACCACTTGTATTGACACATGACACGGGTTAAATTTTAGGGTCGTTACAACTAATCCTTCGTAGATTAAACAAGATGCATCGCATTCAAGATATCTTGAGATTGACTTTGTAGAGCTTGACAAAGTGAATAAGATTTCTCCAAAATATTTTTCATAAGATGCATAACGGATACGAACTCAAAAGGAGTTAGCTCCTCATAAGCTTCATTTGGATCTCCACGTTGAGTAGGAGTTCCATCCTCATATACACTCAATACAACCTAACATGCTGCACTAAACCTTTTCATCAAATTAGAAATAGATCTCAAATGTGAGCTCTAATGAGTATCTCCAGTCCTTTGTAAAGTCCCGATTTGATTAAGGCATGTTCCACTTTCACGCTCATTAATCTCAAGTAAACAAGCAATATTTGAAGCATGAACAACTTTTAGTTGGTCATAACGCTTACAGGAAACACCAACAATGTTAACAACATTATGTAACTTTTTGAAGAAACGGTGGACATGAATAGCTTCCTTAGATACGACAACTAATGTCAACTGCAAGCGATGAGACAAACAATGAATGTAATAGGCATATGTACATTCATTTAAAATTAATGCTTGCGATCCATTCCATTCTCCACGCATATTACTAGCGCCACCAGAACCCTCTAATATTTTGAACATTGAGATTATATTGAGAGAGGAGTGACAAAATAGCTTCTTTCAATGTTTGAGCAGAAGTATCGCTAATATGGGCAAGTCCAAAAAAATGTTCTCTCACGTATCCATTTCTATCGACAAATCTCAAACACAAGAGACATTTGTTCCTTTTTAGATGCATCTCGAGCTTGATCAACAAGTATACACGATTTGGCATCATCTATTTCTTCACGAATAGCTTTCTTGACTCTGTTTCCCAACACTTGTAAAATCTCTTTTTGTATTGTCCTTGATGTATATTATGCATTTTCTGGAGCGTTATCCAATACCTTTGCTATCTGATCATTGTAAGAAGATGCAAAACTTAATAGTTCCAAGTAATTGCCCTGATTGATTGATGTCTCTGACTCATCATGGCCTCTAAAAGAACACCCTTAAAAATACAAGCCACATTATTGCTTCTATTGAAGTTCTTAATCGAAGACTATTTTTCATAATTTCACGAGAACTGATTTTTTCAAATGTATGCATAATATGTGATGGCTGGTTCATAAGGTCTTCACATGCTTTTTCGGTATTTTCGATGTGGAGATGTGAGATCCTTTCCAATGTTCGCCAAAAATGCACAATTTTTTCCATTTATGATATTTTTCTATGATTTGAATCCCTTGATAATGAATGCATTTCCAGATAGCTTATTTTGAGTGTGAAACACGAAACATGGCAAACAAAATGTAACATTTATACTTGGAGAATATTCCAATGTTGGAAAAAACCCATATCACTATGCTTGAAAATTACGAGGATGTGTTCCTTTAGATCTTGGAAACTCTTGGATTCTTGGTTGATATGGACCAGCTTTAATGTAAGCTATACGAACTTCATCTCGCTTCTCAATAGGATATTCCCATATTTGTGGTCTCAAACCTGGATCACGTTATAAGGAAAACTTTCATCAACTTGAATTCTTGGAGATTTTATAGGAGGAGCTTCAAAACTTGGAGGTTCAATTTGAACATAATGACTTGGCTCGCCATTGTTTTGTGTTACCTCAACACTCTTCCTCTTAAAATAAGAATCAATTGTGGTTTTCATCTTACAAAATAAAAAAGTAAAAGCTATAAAAATTATCATGTTAAATATTCTTGAGAGAATAAATCAACTAACACACAATTTTTAGAGTTTAAAATTAAATTAAGGACTAATTTCAAGTCATACAACTAATACTCAAAGAAAATCTGAAATGACAATCACAAATTTCCAAAAAGGGGGTGAATTTTTTAGTACTGCAAAAGCTAAATTAATACACACAACATAACAAAGAAATTTAAAAATTAATGAAGTGTTAAATATATAAATAACTAACAACAAATAACTAATTAATTTTTAAAAAAATTCAAATACCTTGATAGTTGATGCATTATTAGGAGAATCCTCTAATGAGTAAAATCAATGTACGGTATCTACTAATCACGCATCTGAATTAGTGACCGAATCGCCACCGCATCTGAGAGGGTTTGAAACAATAAATATGAATATCTACACTATTAAAACTCATTTAATCAATGTTAAATAAAAATGAACAAATATTCACCTTAATAAAGGAATCAAAAGACATAATTTACAAAATCTCATAGTAGCAAACGTGGCTTTGACACTTTGTTGTAGGGTTAAAGAGTTATGACAATGTGAGGCTTGTAACAACCCTCAATTTTAATCCGACTAGTGTTGCACTGGTTAGGAACGTGACCCAGCCACATGATACTAGACAGTATTTTGAACTTCGGGAGTCGACACCGAAGTGATATTATGTTTATGTGATGTGTGTATTAGTATTTTAGTCTAATACGGGTCTCGCCCCATTCGAGCGAATATTAGTCTAAGCGAGGCTTCGCCTAGGTAAACGGGGTGTAACATAATTAAAAATTACAATTAAATGAATTTTTGTATAATTTAAATAATTATTTACGAGACAAGGTGAAACTACGTGCATTTCGAGAACGGAACAAGGAAAGACGGACCGAAGAACGTCGTTTGAACGCGGGAGTTGGTTAACTACGCAACATACGAACTACATGATAGGATTGTTAAAGTGATACAGCCCAATGGTGAGGAACCATGAGATTGACCTTGAAATGCGTGTGTGTGTGTTGAGATGAAGGGCCATACAAGTGACAACACACATCTACTTTACTATTTAAACACACACACACACCTCCTATATATACATATAACACATCTCTCTCATTTTTCACTCTCAACACCGTCCTCACTCTTTCACACCACAGTCCCTCTCTCCGCTCTGGGTACACCACCGCTAGCAGCAGCTCGGGATGGTCGAACCTCACCGGAGATCTCTCTCGATTTCTCTCTTATAGTGAAGGTGATCTCTCTCGATTTCTCTCTTGTAGTGAAGGTGATCTCTCTCGATTTCTCTCTTCCTCTCTCTCGGTCACACCCTTTCCCGTCTCGGCTCTCTCTTGGTGAGCAAACCACCGACCCTGGCCGGATCAGTGGTGGTCAGAGATCACTCCCTCACCGGAGGCCTCGATCTCTCTCTCTCTCTCTCTCTCGATCTCTATCTCTCTTTTCTCTCGTTTCTCTCAGCTGTGCACCTATCTATTGGGACTGTTAGACTGGGATGGGATTTCCGTCATCGGAGATGGCCAGTTGTAGTCACCGGAGTCCTCATCGAAGTCGAGGTTGGTTTCTCTCACTCTTCCCGTTCCTCCCTCTTTCGGTTTCTCTCTTTTATTCTTTCTTTCCCTCTCTTTCATCTCATTGTTTCATTTTCTTTGAACTGTGTGAGTGTGGTGGCTATTGGCTGCTGCTGTGGTGGTGGCGATGACCGGAGACAGGTCAGAGGTCCTACTTATTTGTACACCAGAGCCTTGACGGTCTCGGAGCCCCAACACGCGGTGGTGCTATGGTGGAGCGTGGTTTGTTGTGTTTGCGTCAATGTTGGGTTGATGAAGGTCTGTCTGATGGAGGAGGTGTTCTGCCGTGATGGGGCTGGTCGGAGTCAATGCTCGGAGGACTGCCGGAGCTCCGATGGTCCCAGAGCACACCCCACTTCGCTACACTGGTGTAGGTTGGATGTTTCTTATCATATGCACTATTTTATTGTATTGGTTACTGTTTTATGCCCTCGCCGGAAACTGCCCTAGGGGCGTCGCCGCCGCTGGACCACCATGATCAGGGGTTGACGGGGACCACACTACACACATGCTAGTGTCTTGCAACCCCGGAGTGGTCCATAACAGTGAAGGTAGAGAAGAGTTGTGGTGTTTAAACAATTTTCTTTATTTTTGTTATCATTTCATGTGAATTTCAACGTCGAGTTCGTAATCGTATGTATGGTGGGAATACAACCTGGTTGAGGGGTTTTCCAGCAACTCAATGTTGTGGTGACTCCTCCCCATGTCGGACAATATCAACATGTTGCTACAATAGTTTTCGGTCTCGATTGGTGTTCGGTCTTGGTTATGTCTCGAGAATATGTTGTGTTGAAGTTTGAGGTCATAGGGACATTGGTATGTGTGTGCGGCGTAGTATGTGTATATGTATATTTCACACCGAGCAATGAGTTGTTTGTGTCATAATTTCGCGGCAAATTGCATGGTGTAAGTGTTTCCTTCCGTTTCGACCCTACATTATGTATAACTTGGTCCATGGGTGTTTGAACGTCGCATGCTAAGGGTTTATGTATTGCGAATGGTTATGACGTCGTGGTCACGTCATCGGTCTTCGAGGCCATGGCGTGACCTAATTACGACTGAGTCGAGCTTAAGATGTGTGATTAGGCTTACATACGTTATGGTTTTCAACCCGAGAGAGAGTATTCATTTTTTCTATCGATTTGTTGAGTTGTTTGAGTCCTTAAAACACTTAGGAATACACTAGGGTTTAACCTAGGGTTTAGTTAATGACTCGACCCATTAAATAGAGTTTCCAACCTTGTCAGGTAGCGGAAAACTCGGAGATACGCGTTAGGACTCGCGGGAGTGTTGTTATTCATGGGTTGCGTTGTCAGGTAAGTACACTTGCCTTAAAGCTTGTGTATGATTTGTAAGCCGGTAAGAAAATGTCATGTGATTCATTGTCATTTATTCAGATTCGTTATTCTCTATTATTGGTATTCCATTCTATTCCTTGTTGTGTGTTCTTGGCGTAAGTGTTTCGTTTCAAGAGTACTAGGACCTGCACTGAAGGGATAAAACGCGAGCACTCTTATACAGGAGTGTGTAACCACCCTTAGTGACCGTGTGACACCGAGTACTGGGTGGGTGGGCTTGTGTCCCTCCCATCATAGCTGTGCCTTCGCTTGTGTCGATGCTCGGGAAGACCTCGCGAGGTCTTCGCCGTTATGTTATGATTTAGACCACTTATGGGCCTCTTTTGATTCTTTAGAACACACTTGAAATTCGATTGATATCTATTAGTCTGTTTATCATGCACTTTATCTATTTAAATTCCTGTCTTTCTATTACTGCATGATATTTAGACTGCTTTACTTGATATATCATGAATTACTGTTATCTTCTTCTGGCATTACATTCGATTTCTCCAGTTGCTCACCGTCTAGTTTGTGACGGTGGGTGCAGATAGAGCGGAGTGCAGTAGAGGCAAGGAGCCCTGCCTAGGCGACTTTTTGTGAGGATTAGCGACGGAACTTGGAAGACATTATAGTAGATTTTTTATGTTTTGCTTATCTGTATATCGTTTCATATATATGTTTTGGGTTATAGAACTTGGTATTTTTGATGAGATTGGTATCATGTATTTATTCATATTTCACTTCTGTTTGTACATGAATATTTCAGGGCTTTCCACATTATAGATCCCTAATTTCCCTTTAACTGAGTTATTTCCCTTATGTTAGTTATTTACTTTTCGCTGCGTAAAACTTGCAATAACTCTTTCATAAATTGTATAATTGATTGATTGGAGGCTGACTAGGCTCGCCAGGTTCGCCGAGTACTGACTCGGGGGCTTGTACGAGCCTAGGCCGGGCGTACCCAAATGCAAGGGAAACTTGGGGCCGTCACAGGGCTAAGGTTTGGAATTTTCACCATGTGTAGAATAGAAAAAAATAAGATTCGAGGCTTTTGAGATGTGGAGTCGTGTCGTGCGCGTGTGTGGGGAATGAGCAACATGAACTAAAAGTGAAAGGGTGTCTGTTGGTGTTGTGTTTTTCCTTGTTTGTATTGCCAAGCTTTAAGTTGGCAAGTTAGGGATCGGGATGTGTCGAGCTTGAAGTAGAGATTGAGCTGATTTTTAAGGTATAATAGAATTTGATCTAATTGAAGTTAGACCCTTTCACAGGTTTGGGTACCCGTCTGGCTTGCCCAAGCCCGTGACTAATGGGTAAGGTTTGGACAAGTTTTCTTAGACCCAAATCCACTTAGGCCCGAGGCCACATAAGCTCAATTTAATTTGGGCCGGGCTTGGGCTTACTTGTAAAGCCCAAGCTCAGCCCGGCTCGAACCGCCACTAAATTAATGTATATATTTTCAAAAAAATATGTTGGAGACAAGGCTTAAACTAAGGACCCTATAAATTGATGATTATTCTTTACCAACATGCTACATCCGTCTTTTGTATTTTATTTGTATGTTAATATAAATATATACAAAATATACAAAATACTATACTTTATTTTATTTTTAAGGAAGAAAATTTTCAAAAATACGTATTTTCTTTAAAAAAATATAATTATTTTTACTAATAAAAAGATATATGTGGGTTTGTGGGCCGGACTTGGATTTTGTATTTTTTGTATGGATCATACTTGGGCCAAGATATAGGTCTGAACATAGGTCATGGGGCCGGCCTGAGCCCATCATAAGCTCGACCCATGAACTGGTCTAATTGAAGTATATATAGTAGGGATAAATGAGGTAAGTTAAAAAAAGTTGAGGGGGGCTGTGATTTTCTTGTCAAGTGGTTGAGGGGGCCAAGTGATAATGTACAGGGGTTAAGAAAAAAGTTATAGCCTTTGACACACCTATTAGTATGTTACCTTTTCACATCATTTTTATTCAAATTATAAATAATTAAATAATATAATTAATTGTTCTAACATAAGATGCTAAAGCATTTCATACTTGTTGGAATATATAATTCGACATTAAAAATATAATAAGAGTTGGTGTGATATATAAATGGTGTAGATTAGAACCTAATATAAGTCAATTGATTTTGTGTAAGATGGGCTTCAACCCCATTTGTATACTCACATGTGCGTACTCTTCGGTAGAGTAGTTTTGGGTGTTCTTTAGATACACCTCGATTTTTTTGTGGACTAAAATATCTATGAACAAATCGAGAGACATGATCAAGTGAATGTTAAAAGTTGGTTATAAGCTTTTTGCATTTGATTGAAGTAACAGGTAAAACGAGATACAAGTGTGATGTACTGATGTACACCTTGTTTGCGTGACTGAATAATATCTTTTTTTTTTGAGGAAATGACTGAATAATATCTTTGCTTACAGAGCTTTTGTTCAGATTAAGAGGCCTGAGAAGTGAATTTTTTATTTGATTTGTATCTTAGCTCACTTTATTAAAAAAAAAAAAAAAATGAAGATAGCAACTTTATATCCAATGGGTTGATGCACTTTCTTGAGAAGAACCAAGATGATGCATTTTCTAATGGGAGTTACAGTTTTCACAAATACATATACAACCTTTATGATTTGGTATGAGATTACCAATTGTAGGCAAGCTGTTTTATTTTGATTTTGATTTTTTTGAATAATTATTTTTTCAATTTTCGCCCTTTTTTTTGGGGTTATTTCGACGTATATATATTTAACGGATTGACTAATTTGACTTCAAATGCAAGTATGTTATTATACTGATAGTTATCTAATATTTGAATATCGATAGCTATTTAATAGCAATTTGAAATCAATTCCCAATTAGGGCTTGCAGAGGATGGAGAAGCAAAGAAAGGCGATTGTTCGAGGCTTCGAAGGTACCAATTATCTCTCTCTCTCACAAACCCTAGAATTGCAATGTGCGTTCTTCGAAGGTATCAATTTCGTTCGATTTTGTCGATTTTGCGTCGTGTTTGTTGACCTGTTGTGTTGGATTGGTATGATATCTTCTCTAGGTAGGTACTATGATGGATTTTGATTATTCAAACTGCTCATTGGTTTTTTTTTTCAGAACTCAATCTCTCTTTCTTTGTCTCTGTAAGTTATGCTCATTAGATTCTAAAATCCAGAATAATTTTCACATGGAGTCGACTATAGTTTGTTTAACTCTTACTGATGGTTTGTTTCTTCTTTTTGTTTGCAATGTAATGATGAGCGTATGTAACGATGGACGATACTAGGGGCTTTTATGTGAGAAATTAATTGACTATCAAAATTAAATAGTACGTTAGTGGATTTCCAATGAATATCTAAGAAATTCTAGTGTGTGCATGTTTGTCTAAAATCTAAATGAATCCTTATTTCTTACATTGTATAGAAATAAATTCTTTCATATATTCTTATTCTTCATGTGGCATAGTGTCTTTGCATTATAATTATGTGAAGGAATATTGTGCAATAAGGAAATTTGCACAATTCACTCCCATAATTATGTTGTGAAATCACTCCTGTAATTATGTTGTGCGCAAATCATTCTCTTGATTATGTGCTACCTTATTTAGACGTTTCCTTTTGTATGTGCACAATATTCCTTAACAAATTATATTGATGAAAAGTCCATGAGCTGCTCTTAACATTTGGGATTTTGTTTTGACGACTTTATTTATTTATTTATTTTTTGAGTTTTGTTCTACTAACTTTAGTAATGTCTACTCTTACTTATTTTTTGAGGAACTACTCTTACTTACATAGGCTTGGAAATCACATTTAATCAATGAATCTGGATTTCTTGGCCCAGCTTCTTATTTTGACGAATATTTATGATTAGTACCATTGCATTACTTACTCTGGGAAGTGGAGGAGAGTGCTTCATTTCTCTAATGTTTGATACAACGATATACTATCGTTGTGATTGCCAATTGGAAGGAAAATTGTTGAAATAAGCTGAGTAGAGTATATGAGCTATGTACTCAACTTAATCATTAGTCTAGCTTATACTATTAGGGTAGTTATGAATTTATTTTGTTAGTTTGGGGTTATCCATCCTTGTTAAATTAGTGTAATGGCTGCATGTTTCTATTATTTTCTTTATTCTACTGTGTAATCTTAAATGTTACATGCGTCTTTTATTTGATCACGTAGGGGTCAGAGTAACATCTTAATTTTATATTGATTTGTCAGTTGTCAAATTAGTAGAAGGATGTTTTTCTTTGGGAGCTTGTGAACGAGCATGGAGGTAATCTACCATTTTTTTATTTTTAGAATGTTTTGTATTATTTATTTTGTGCCCTAGTGATTTGGGATTGAGTTTTTGAACCTAATGCTTTCTTGTGGAGTCTCCATGCCTTGTATAGATCACCCAGTGCATTGGAGTGGTGAGGTATTAATGCATAACAAATTATTGTTTTGTTTTCAGTTAATTTGGGTGGTTAAGAGTTAAGACTATTGTGGAGGTCTCAATGCCTTGGACAGACCTTAATGTTGCAAGCTTTACATCTTCACTATAATATTTAATGCTTGTTTGCTTTCCAGAGGTAGCCACATCACTTAAATTTTTCTTAAACTATGGTATATACTATATATGTAAATTATTAGTCTCATTTCATTTATCTAGGTAAGATTTAGAGGGAACATTGGGCATATAATTTCAGATGACATTTTCACTAGAATGTCTAATGCTGTTCAAGTCCCTTCGAGAGCGCCTAATGCAGAAGTTTTTGAATTGAATGGACACCCATCCACTGGTCTTTACTATGGAATTGAGATCAAAGACATTGTTATTCCTCCATGAATTTATCTATGGCATCTGTGTGGCAATGTGTTTAGAAAAGAGAAGATTTGAAGCACGACATGCTTAAAGCATTGTTGTATTAATTATGAAATCTTTATCTATGATTTAGTTCAGTTTTAACAAAATATATGCATAACACATTGTTTCTGTAGTGAGTTGCTTTTCTCATTCTATATATATGATTTATGCAAGTACCCTAGCGTTCTCATCTCAAGGTTCTAAATCATTTAAGCTACTTCCCTGCTATTATTAAAAAAAGAAGAAAAAATGAAGTTAATTAATCTATTTGGTGATGAGATAAGAGTAAGTTCATATGATGATAATCTAGGATCTTTTTTGCTTAGCATGTTCAGTTTCCTTAGGCACTGGATCTGAATCAAGTTAAACTTGGAAACTATGATGTTATTTTGGCATCCTGCAATGCTATTGGTTACCATGGTTATTATGTTCAACCTAAGTTTTGCTTGATTAAATTATTTTCTTCTTTGGGTCTTTATTTTTGTATGGTGTTTGTCTTTACAATTTGTAATATTAATAAGAATTACTAGGTTTCAATAGTTAGTCTTCCTTCCTTTGCAGCCGTAGGAGCTCTATAGGATCTCTCTCTTTTACTCTTAGTCGTAGAGCTACGGGAGATTAATCTACACTGGCTATTAAGTAGATTCATGTTGTTGTTTGAAGGTATTTGTACCAATTAGATAATTTGTTGTGTATATGATTTCTTTTGATTCTTTTTTCTTTCTTTCGGTGCTAATCTGCAGTGTGAATCCTCTTGTGAAGAAATATTGGTATGATAAGGATACATGGAAGAAAGGTTAGATCTCCCTTTCCTTTTTCTGACTGAATTTTCTTGCGTGGTATATTATTATTTAACAACCTGGTAGTCGATTTTAGAAAAAGACTGATGGATAAATCAAACAAATTATTATGCATAATCTCTTATGTAGAAACACTCTAGTTTTGAACCTAATAGGGTTGCTTAGCAAATCTTTGGAGAATACTTTCTTGATAGTTGTGATTGATGCTCTAGCAACGAGTTCATTGATGAGTTGAAGGTCATTTGTTAAGTAATATGATTTCATTCATGGTAACTGTTTGATTATGTTACTGTGTTTTGTGGTTTGGATAATCAGTGTTTTTTTTTTGTTCACAAAATTACAAGTTGTGTTTGCGAATTAGGTTTTGTGTTTTTATGTTTGTTTGTTTGCACATGGCTTAGTTCAATAAAATTTCATACTTTGTTATTAGTGGAGAGCTTTTATTGACCTAAGGAGCTTCTAACTGTGATTCCTATATACCATTATCTTATGTAAGTGATTGAGATGGTTGGTTAATAATTTGACAAATTTGAACTTTTGTCGAAGGTAAATGGGTCTATTTTGGTTGAAGACATTTGCAAACACTTTCAAGGGTTTTCCAGGTATCATCGATAAAACCTGCTTATTCATTCATTTTACTCTTTGTTCTAGCTAATTATCTCTTATATCGGCGTGCATGTTTTTGCTTCTTTTTTTTGTTCTATCTCTGTATGTGTGCATGAGAGAAATTGATGGGTATCCATCAATCTTGAAAATTAATGAGCAAAGTAGAAATAATTTTATTTTGGTTTCAGTTCCAAAATTACGGCAACTTGCAGATTTTAAATGAAGGCTAGCTGCACCTAAATTTACTTTGCAGTTAGTCACGATGAGTCGCTTTTTGCCTTTTTATTTTCTTATCCATCTACTTATTTTTCCTCTGTCATGAGAAAATAATGAGAAGGTATCTTCTAATGACAATCACACAAGTTGAATTGATCGACTCCTAAGCCTTAATCTTGGCAACAACCATAGCAGTATTTGAGTAGCTTGACAACACCTCCGCAAAGTCCATCAAGCACCTTGAAATATGCCAATTTGAAAACTTCTAGATGTGTAATAGCTCTAATATTGGTTTGACATGTGCTCATTCACCAATTCATGACGTTAAGAGTTTCAAGTTTCCTCATCCCAAAAGTTAAACTTGGTGAAAGATGAAGAAATAATTAAATTGGTGAAGTATACTTGAATCTATGAAATTTATCTCACACTCCTAAAACAAAACATAACACTAAACGATATTTTTTGGAGGGTCTAAGTCGCCAAATATCGAAGCATTATGGGCCTGAATATTCAGATACCGAAGCCTAATGGGCCTGATTAATTAGGGTTTGAAGTTGGTACATAGGACTACTAAGTGACTGTAAAACTCTCCCTCACTAATAATAATTTTTCTTTAAGTTTTTTTAGTTTCCGAACCACACCAATTAGTTCATGCTTAGGCACTGTTGAGCTCTTTATGGCTGCCCTCAAGTCGTAACCCAATTTATTTCATTCAAGTGACTCTCTTGAATTTAAGACCTCGCTTAAGGGGAACCAACTCCCTTACTACTTTAGTGAACCAGTTATTGACTAATACATAATTTTTTTTAACGTGACTCACGTCGTGTCCAATTAGAAATAATATTTTTTTTGTTTGAACCACCCGATGCTTGGACTTAACCAACTACTTTGGACTCGAGCTGGGTCGACCCATTAAGGGGTAAAGCTCTCCCAGCTGTGGTTTCTGCATTCGTGCAGTCTCAAACTCAATACATCCTCTTAAGCAATTGGAGTGTTGAACCACTCTTATGCACCAACAGTCGATTAATAAATAATATTTGTACTAACACCAACTAGGCTGAATAAGGTTGATATGGACTTTGGGCTCGTCAAATTCACTTGTTGGGGCTGGACTTTGGGAACATTAGACTCACTTTTGGTGGATTTTGGACTCGACAGTTTTCATTAAACAACAATATTGCACCATAAAACAAGCCTATCCCGTCATACTTACTTTAGTCCGAATTAGTAATTTGGTCTTTGATTCTCGTATTATACTATTATATACGACAAGCAACGAGACCAAAAAATATCATCAACAAGACCAAAAAATAAAGAAAAAATTTTAGGTGAGAAGGCTAAAGCCACCTTTGAATGGGGTGGATAAGCGTGAATTAATTAGGTTGACCCAATTAACGCTTGAAAAAATCAAACCAAAAAAAAAAAATTAATAGTAATATTCTTGAGCAATTTTGTTACCATATACATATAGCCATTCATCAAATAAAAAAGAGTCAATTCATCAAATAAAAAAGAGTTGAAAGGTATTAACTTTGACCGAGCAGCATGTACTTTGGGTGGGATTTTTTCTTTTCAAGTGTGGGAAGCGGGATGTGTTTATATTGAGAGAGATTTGGGTAGGATGCATGTGGTGGGATGTGGGATGTGGTTATATTAAGAGAGACATGCAATTTGGGTGGGATGTGGTATTTTTTTGGTCTATATCATCTAGTATCTGGACTTAGCCAACTACTTAAGGGTGTAGGGTTGAGCCGGGTCGGCCCATTAAAGGTTAAAGCTCTCACAACGACGGTTTCTGCATTTGTGGGATGTGGTTATTTTGTTAAGAGAGAGGCATCACTATACGAAAAATACACCTTTTAGTGCTGCCACAAAAAGCCATTACCTGCCACTAAAAACTTTTTGTGGCAGCTATGTGACGGGATGAATGGTGCAACAAAAAAATCCTGTCAGTTACTACCTCTAGAAGTATTTGTGACGGCATTTGTGCAACTCTAATACTGCCACTAAAAATTTTTAGTGGCATTTTTCCACCACAAAAATAATTTTTTTTGTGGCATTTAAGAAGTTGCCACATAAAAGATATGTTTGCGATAGGTACCAACTGTCACGAAAAAGATATACTTGTGGCAGCTAATTTTTGCCATAAGAAGATAGATTTGTGGCATCAATGAGTTGCCACATAAAAAACATATTTATGACAACAATTAGTTGCCATAATAAATAATCTTAAAACTCATCAAGTGTGTGTGTGTTTTTTTTTGTGTAGATATAAGACGATCACGAATGTGCTTTATGTCAAAAACCATTTTATTTGTATCAATTTTGAATTCAAGATCCATTCGTTCGAGAATGAAGACGTTATGCACCATATTCCTTGAGGTGTTCAACTGTCTTCTTCTTTTTTCTTTTTTTTTTGAAACCGTCTTCTTAAATATTTACTTTCTCGAAAAATTGGAGTTACTAATAAAGTTTATCAAGAGTTTGCGGTGCCAAAATCGAACACGGTGGTGGCTAAAGATGGTAGTGGTAATTTTACCACCATCAACAAAGATATACATGCAACAATATCTATGAAAAAAAGATACGAAAGATTTGTAATATACGTGAAGGAGGGAGTTTACTATGAGTACGTAGTTCTCGAAACACTTCCAAACATCGCGATGATTGGTGACGGCATAGAAAAAACAATAATTACCAGTAATCGAAGTGTTAAGAGTGATTATCCAACGTACGAGTCTGTTACTTTCGATAAGTTTTATTTGTTTGATATTTAATTTATAAATATTGTATTGTGAGTTAATCGTGTGTTGATTTTTTTTAAAGTTTTATTTATTTATTTATTTATTTTTTGATAGGAAAATTGGTTTTTGATAGGAAAAATATATTGAAACTATCGTCCACACTCTTACCCTCCAAACTCATCATTTTGCTATAAAACCCTCATATATAAGAAAGAACACCAATCACAAAACATTCACCAATCTCCTATTAATTATGGTGTGTTCAAGTGCAATTCAAAAGAATTAAAGATGGAGATAATTAGTACCAAAAAAAATGGAGATAACATAATTATTGGATGCAACGCACAACACACTTTATTTTCTTATTTTGATATGCTTCAATATCTAACATAAATGATTTTAGTGACTTAATTATAACAAAACTGTAGAAAGCAATGGTTTTATTACTCGAAATATTACATTTGAAAATACAACCGGGGCATATAATGGATAAGTCGTGGCATTTCGCTCAATGGTTAAACTTTCAACATTATTTCACTGCAGTTTTAAAGGGTATTAAGACACCTTATACGTAAAAGATGAATTGCAGTTTTATAGAGAATGTGACATCTACAACATCGTAGATTTAATATTTGGAAATGTTTCTGTCGTTTTTCAAATGTGTTATTTGATTGTAAGAAAATCTATTGAAGGGTAGCAAAATACATAACTGCTCAAGGTCGAAACGATCCAAATAGAGACACATGTTTTTCATTTCACAAATGTACTATGGCAGACCCTCCCGATTTAAAGCTAAGCTTGTCCAAAGTGTTTCTTAGAAGGCCATGGAAATTGTATTCATTAACGGTTTTTATCGATTTATTTATGTCTAAGTTTGTCGATGCAGTTGAGAGGCTACAATGGAATGCTGTCTTGAATACAATATATTATTGCGAATATGTTAACAAAAGGTTCTAGTTTATCAAAGAAACATCAAGTTCGGTGGAATGACTATAATAGTAAAATGAACATAAATGAGGCATCAACATTTATCGTAAATAATTTCATCATTGAAAATTTATGGTTGTCTGCTATTGTTGTGCTTTTCATACCAGGAATGTAGCATTAATTATATTAATTTTTTTTATAATATTAGCACTATTGTTTTTTTTTTGTGTCTTAAAAAAGATATAATATTATTGTTTGTTGAATGTATATATTAATAATATCTGAATTAAAGTTTCTCTAAATTTATGTGAAAGTCTTAGAAAATTTTAAACAAGGGCTATATTACTTTTTGAAGCTAACAAAAGTATGATTGTGTCTCCTCTATGTAATATAGACCCTTATCTATAATTATTTAGGCTTTTTTTCACAAATTTAGAGAAACTTTAATTCTGATATTATTAATATATTTAACAAACAATAGTATTATATATTCTTGTAAGGCACAATAAAACAACAATAATACTATTATTATAAAAAACACACTAATATAATTAATGCTATATCCCTGATATGAAAGACACACCAGTAGTAGGCAACCTTAAGTTTTCTATAATAAAATTATATACGGTAAATCTTAATGCCTCATTCATGCTTATTTTATTATGACAGTCATTCCATTGAACCCAAAGTTTTTTCGATGAACCGAACCTTCGTTACCATATTCACCATAATATACATTGTATTCAAGTCAGCATTCCATTGCAACCACCTAGCTGGATCGACAAACTTAGGCATATATGAATTGATAAAAATGGTTTGTGAATACGATTTTCATGGCCATTTGAGAAACGTTTCGGTCAAGTTTGGCTTTAAATTGGGAGTGCCTTTAATAGTACATATGCGAAGCAAAAAACCTGACTCTGCTTTGGATCTTTTCGACCTTGAGAAGTTATCGTATTCTCTTGCCCTTTAATGGATTCTCTTGCAATCAAATTACATATTTGAAAAACGACATAAGAATTTTCAAAGATAAAATCTACGGTGCCGTAGATCTCACATTCTCTATAAAACTGTAATCCATCTTTTACGTATAAGGTGTCTTAATACCCTTAAAAATTGCAACGATACAATGCTGAATGTTTAGACATTAAGCAAAATGCCACTGCTTATCTATTATATGGCTGACGCAGCGGAGATCTTCTAAATTGGATGTTCGACACTACGAACAATACAATTTAGGGCTAGAGAGAATTACTACCAAATTCTCATGAAAAGAAATTCAATTCTTTATTAAAATAAATAAAAAAATCCCCCTTAAACTATTACATATGTAGCCTTTATATAGGCTTGTAAAATAATAAGACTCCTAATTCTAATAGAATACTAAAAGACACAATAACTGTAATTCTATTAAAACTCTTACTATCACTAATTTCTATTTAGACTCTAACTTTGATATAAAAGGACACATAACTTGTAATCGAACTAAACAAAACCATCTTATCTAATAAATAAAAAAATTCTTATCTAACACAAATTCTAATTTGCATCATTTGAGCAACTGATGCAGCACAGATCTTCTACAAAATCTAAATAGATTCTTTGGCTTCGTGTTCCTCCTCGTTAGTATGGTTTTGTTTAGTTGGATTACAAGTTATGTGTCCTTTTATGTCAAAGTTAGAGTCTAAATAGGAATTAGTGATAGTAAGAGTTTTAATAGAATTACAGTTATTGTGTCTTTTGGTATTCTATTAGAATTGGGAGTCTTATTATTTTACAAGCCTATATAAAGGCTACATATGTAATAGTTTAAGGAGGATTTCTTTTATTGATTTTAATAAAGAATTGAATTTCTTTTCTTGAGAATTTGGTATTAATTCTCTCTAGCCCTAAATTGTATTGTTCGTAGTGTCGAACATCCAATTTAGAAGATCTCCGCTGCGTCAATGGCACGACTGTATTTTCAAATGTAATTTTTTTTTTTTGGGTATGATCAAATGTAATATTTTGAACAACAAAATCATTGTTTTCTACAACTTTGTTTTAATTTAGTTATTGAAATCATTTATGTAAGATATTGAAATATAACAAAATAATGAAATAAAGTGTGTTGGCATGTAATAAATATGTATCTCCATTTTTTTCGGTATAAATTATCTCTATCTTTACTGCACTTGAACATTCCATAATTAATGGGGGATTGGTGAATTTTTTGTGATTGGTGTTTTTTCTTGTATATAGGCTCTGTTTGGCAACAACAGCTGATAATCAAGTAGCTGATAGCGGACAACTGATAATCTAGTTGATAACTAAAATTTTTTTGGACGAATGGCTGATTGAGTAGCTGAGAAATGCAAAATGACATAAAGGACTTTTTCTTAGTTATTAAAAAAACATATCTATATGAACTATTATTTGCATTTCTATTACTTTGCTACTTGAGCAATGTTTTAATTAACTATAAAAATTAACTATTATTAAGAATTTATGTTAGATTTATAATTAAATATATTTACATATATATTAAAATTATTTGAATTGCCCCGCCAATTATTTATTTATTTATTTAAATTAATTGTTTGTTCCATATGTAAGTAGGATAACGTAATGCTTAGATTATTGAAGTTTCCTTAGATTGTGTACGTCATATGTATATATTTAATTCATATATTTTTATTTTCAGAAAAGAAATTCATATATTTTAATGAGAAAATAGTCCTAAAAAATATGAGAAAAAAATATCCCGATGGGGTCATGTCCTTGCATCAGAAAAATTACACCAACGACAAAAAAACAATATTTTAAGATAAGTATTCATCATTCTTATAAAAAAAATGATAGGTATTCATTATATTTCATTAAAAAAAAGATAAGTATTCTTATCTTGTTTCCCGAAATAAAAAGTGCACACAGACAATTTTCACGCCCAAAAGCAAAACAGATGGATACAACTGTGACGAAAATTAAAACTGACATCTTAAAATCGTTATGTTAGTAGAGATAGCGTTTGTGAATTTAGCTGATCATCTAGCTTATTTTAAAAATAAGTTGCTAGCCAAACACAACTTATTGATAAAAGTAGATTATAATCTAGTTGATAAGCTAGTTTGTGCATGCCAAAAAGAGCCATAAGGGTTTTATAGCAAAATGACAAGTTTAGTGGGCAAGAGTGCAGACGGTAGTTTTGAAAAATAGAACTTAAAGAAATCAACACACGATTAACTCATAATACATTATTTATAAATTAAATATGAAATAAATAAACTCATAGAAATAGCGGACTCGTACATTTGATGACCACTCTTAACACTTTGATTATCAGTAATTACTATTTTTTCTATGCCATCACCAATTATCGTGGTGTTTGGAAGTGTTTCGGGAACAACTATGTACTCATAGTAAACTCCCTTATTGACGCATATCACAAATTTTTCGTCTCCTTTTTTTTTCATTGATGCTGCTGCATGCATAGCTTTGTTGACGGTGGTAAAATTACCACTACCATCTTTAGCCACCACCATGTTTGGTTTTGGCGCGGCAGACTCTTGATGCACTTTATTTATAACCCCAATTTTTCGAAAAAGTAAAAAGTTAAGAAAACACTTGAACACTTCAAGGTATATGGAGCACGTCTACAATCTTGATCGAATGGACCTTGAATTCAAAATTGATACAAATAAATTGGTTTTTGATAAAAAAAAAGTGCATTCATGATTCGTCTTATATATATTTAGAAATATAAAAGTAAGCACATTTAATGAGTTCTAAGATTATTTATTTGAAAAAGATGTTAAAACGAAATTAAAATGAGATCTACTGATAAAGCTATTAATACAACCGCATCCCACCCAAAGTACATGCACTACAAGAAAGGTGGGTTGTTGTGACAAGGTATTTTATGGAAGTCAAAAAATTGCCATAAAAACATTTATAGTGGCAGAGTTGCCCGCCACTATAAAATAAGCCAAACGTTGATTTCTCCTCCGTATACATTGTTGTGGCAACTAAAATGCCGCCATAAGTAAACATTTTATCTTTATTTGGCTGTAATTTATTATAAGTTTTTTATGGCAGCTTAAGACCTGCCACTTTAAATTAATTTTTTTCTTTTGGTAATGTAAGTTAAATATTTTCACTTCAACTAGTCGGACTTCGCTATTTCTTTTTTTCAACGAAAATGTTAGGATGACGTGGTGAGGGACACCTAGGATGGACACCTAGTGATTGTGTCCATCCATTGTGCATTGATTTGTGTGCGTGCATATCCGATGTGTAAATGGATGGATATAATCGCCCGGGTGTCCCATCCGGGTCATTCTCTTTTTTCAATCCACGAAGAACTCGTACTTTCGCGAAAGCAAGTCGTGAAAACCTCGAACTCCAAGGTGCGTCATCTTCGTGGATCTGAATTATCTAATCCTTGTTAGGTTCTCTATGATTTGAACTGGTTAGGTGATTTGAGCACAATGTTCGACCTAGATTTGATTAGGAGTTTCAATACTAGTAAGCTTGGTTTTGGAGAAGCTATTCGTTGATTCGCATAGTCGATTTGTTCGAGATCCCAAATCTTGGTTCTCAGATTTGAATTGTTGGTTTTGATTCGTAGAAGAGAAGGTAGGGCATAGATTGATTGAAGAAGTGACGCTCATCTCCACATCACATCTGCTTCAAGCCTAAATCTTTGTCAGAATCGCAGAAGTTGTAACACCTTTGTGTGCAACAAATTTAAGAGACACAACGAAGAAGATAGATCGGGTAGATGCTTATGAGTACAATCTTGTCTGTCAGATGCTTCTCTGAAGCTGAAGGAGATGCTCTCAACCATGCCATGCATTCTCTCTATTTCATGGTACTACTATTTTCATCTATCAATCCATTCTTGAATAATCTCTCTTTGTTCTTTTACATTGAATGGTTCAAACATGGACGATCTTTGTTTAATTTGGTGCTTATGTGAAAGTAATTTCATTCGGCTGAGTTTTTTGATTGTGAAATGTTATTGGGAATCTATTATGTTTGATATTAAGGATATTTGTGTCAATCAGAGAATTGATGAGTTGGTGATTTGACTTTATTGAAGAGATTTGAGATCAATTCCATATGAAAACTTGTGTTCCATGTTGAGGTTTGATAACATGTGCATATATATATATATATTTTATTGTGGTTTGGAGGGTTATTCACTGTTGTTATATTTTCATTAGCAATTTGACAATAATGTAGTTCTGTGTTGGCATAAGAATCAATTGGCTTGGTGATGATCTATTTTTAAGTTCCCAATCATTATTTTTGTGTGGCATTATGATCTATTTTTAATTGGAAGTTTTTTCTTGTTAGGTGTGCATTACTATTTATTGAGCCACTAGAGGCTCGGAAACCAGATCTAAGATGGCAGATTTATGTATTAAAGGGTGGTAAAGTTCTTAACTGTATTAACTTCGAAGTTTCTCATTTTACATGTACGATTCTTAAGTAAAATACATAATATTCATCAGTGTTGCTTATATCATTTGGTGCATGAGTTCATAGTCGCCCATATATCAGCTCTATTGATATTACATGTAAGGTCTTTATAGTAAACTGATCATGCATAGGCCTGAAAGGATTTGCTATTTTGGTGCTTGGCATACCATTTGTTGAATATTTTAATGTTGGCCTTGTTTGGTTAAGGGGGAGTTGAAGGAAGTAAGATAACTTCCAGGGAGGTTTCAACTCACCTTGTTTGGTTGGTTATTTTTACAAACTTCTAGGGAAGTTTGAGCCCCCAACTTCCCGGGGAAAATAACTCACTTGGGTGGGGGGGGGGAGTTATCTTTCTAAGAGGAACTGGTATAGGGGAAAATAACTCACTTGGGTGGAGGGTGAGTTATCTTTCTAAGAGGGAATGTACACTTTTGCCCTCATATAATGCTCTCTTTCCTGCATGGAACTGGTATAGGGCATTTATGTCAATTACATTATTTTACTGTTTTTAAAATGTGGAACTTCCCAGGAAGTTCACAGTTGAACCAAAAACTTCTTTAGTGGTTAACTTCCTTGAAAGTTAGTAAAATGAACCAAACGAGGCCGTTATTGGCAATCTGGTGGATGGACACAGTTCTTGCATTCTTTTATTTCTCATCTAAGTGATCCTTTTGCCCTCATTTAATGCTCTCTCCCGCGTGAAACTGGTATAGGACATTTATGTCAATTACGTTATTTTACTATTTTTAAAATGTGGAACTTCCCAGGAAGTTTACAGTTGAACCAAACGTGAAAGGTGCAACTTCCTTAGTGGTTAACTTCCTTGGAAGGTAGTAAAATGAACCAAACGAGGCCGTTATTGGCAATCTGGTGGATGGACACTGTTCTTGCATTCTTTTATTTCTCATCTAAGTGATCCTTATTTGTTCATTCTTTGCAGACGAGTGTTAAAAAGCTTCTTCAGTGTGTTTTCTGTATGTCAAAGAACAAGCTTGTCAATAACTTGTTCTTAGTAGGTTTTCGAGTTTCTGTGTTCACGTGTTTTGTTCTCTCAAAGAAGTCATTGTTGACTCCATGACCTGAATTTAGTTTTGGAATGCCTGATTGATGATTTAGTTTACTTGTAAGAAGAAACTTATCATGAGAACTCCTCTTTTTTTTGGTGCTAGAGAACTCCTCTTTGTTTATGCACCCCTTTTTTGTTGTAGAAAGAAGAGATAACCAATTCGTCATTTTTTGTTGTATTCATCATTGTTGTCTTTACTATCATTTCATTGTTTTTTGTTTTGGTTTTGATTGTGGTTTTGAGGTTTATTTACTGTTGTATTTTCATTAGCAATTTGACAATAATGTAGTTATGTATTGGGATAAGAATCAATTGGCTTGGTGATGATCTATCTTTTAGTTCCTAATTATCCAGCTTCTGCCATTTCAATCATTCAGTGATCGAGTTGGGTTTTTTTATTTGTTTTTAATTTTTTTTCTTTAAAGTTTCCCAGAAGATGAACATCATTTCAATCATTCAGTCATTAAGCGGGGAGGCGCATTGACACATGTTCTGGAGCTCATCTAAGCTTCGTATGTTTTGATGATTTTGGAAAGTACACACTGCCTTGCACTATATGTTGTGTCACTGCCTTTGCAATAGTTATTTAATTTCTTGTTTGGAATTACCTTGCAGAAGGCTTGCTTCTATCCATGTGCTCATCCTGTTTTGGGAATCTTAGTGGCAATTTATGTAAGTTGGCATTAGATAACACTATTACTTTGAAATCTTGGAGCAGGTGACATCTTTAGATGGTAAATTTAGTTGAAGCATTGGTTTTGATTTTTAATGATGCATCTTTTCGTTGTTATTAGGTTAGGTTAGTGTTATGATCAGCCTAAGTCCTTGCTTATCTTGCAACTGTACTGAATTTGAGCATGTTTTTATATCCACTCTTAAATTGCTAGTGGATGAAGTGCACTTGGACGCACTAGACGAACTTTCACTACTTATGCTTTGATATTTTATCCTAACAGTGGTAGACTTGAATTTTGACTGATTATGAGGTCTTATGTATACTAAGGCCTCAATTTGTGGGTGTAACAACATTATGTTTTTTGTTGGTTTAATTTGCTTTTCTTCTCGTTCTTTTTATTTCTTTTAGGCCAAATTGGTTAAAATATCCTAACCTTTTACATCTTTTGTTATTATATCCTAACATTTTTTAATTTGTTATTATATTCCAACCTTTCTACATTGATAAATTTGTATCCTACTTAACTTTTTAACTTTAAATTTGATGAGGTAACACTTAATTAATGAGTTTAAAAAATAAATTAAGTAATAATTTTAGTAATTATGGATGATGAGTAGGGCTGGCAAAATGTGCCCGGTCCCGTTTGGCCCGTTTTGTCCGGTCCCGTTTTAAACGGGATCGGGCAATTTTTTTTTGACAAACATACGGGACTGGACAATATTTTTTGTCCGTTTAAAAATACGGGACCGGGTCTGGGCAAAAATTTAAAAAAAACGGGTACTCGTTTTGTGATTAATTTGAAGGGTATATTTGTAATTTCACTGTTAAAATTGTGTCATGAACTTTTTTATGTAGTTGTTGTTGATGCATGAGGTAAAGATATACTTTGATAATTTGGATTTTGGACTATTGAGAATTTGAGGTGATATCTCTTTTTTTAAAAAAAAAACTTTTGTGATGTTTATATTGGAAATTAAAAAATTGTGATATTATGTATTTATTTTTTGGTAATTGGTGATTTGTAGTTGTAGACTTGTAGTTGTAGTTGAGGGGTTTTTTTTAAGATAATTGATAAACAAAATATTTAATCATCTTTAAAAAAAAAACGGGCAAAACGGGTCCCGTATGTTTTACAAACATACGGAATTTGACAAAAAATAGTGCCCGTTTTGAAAACGGGACCGGGACCGGGCACCAAATTTTTGGATTTTTAAAATAGGTGTCCAGTCCCGTTTTTGTCCGTTCCCGTATTTTTGCCAGCCCTAATGATGAGGTTGCTTTTAAAAGTTATTATTTAGATGTCACGTTATCAGATTTGGAGAAAAATAATGACTTTGGATTCAATTTTTTCAATGTAGAAAGGTGAGGATATAATAACAAATTTAAATAGGTTAGGATATAATAGCAAAAGTTGTAAAAGGTTAGGATATTTTAACCAATTAAGCCTTTTATATACTTAATTTTGGCTATCTATTTAGCCGCATTGTTTTGTTTCTTATCACGACAAATTCATGTATATTTTTTACCAGGACATTGTTATGTATGTGAATTCTCCAGGAGGGTCTGTTACAGCTGGTAATGCTGGCTCCTATTATAACTGCAAATGATAAATCATTATGAAACATGTCATTTTTTTTTTTTTTTTTTTTTTTTTTAATTTACTTGTTCATTTGCTGTATTAGGAATGATCGTATGTATATTTGATACAGACCTGAAGTTTCCACTGTATGTGTTAGATTGACAGCTCGGTGAGAAGACTAATTCATGACTTCTTTTATTTGTATTTGTCCCTTTATTTTCTTTTCTTGTCGGCTAAACTGACTATGCTATTGCGTAAAGACCATTTGCGGTTTCAAGAAATGTGCTATACAGCCTATACTTCGCATGATTTTGTTTTGTAGCATATAGTGTAGTTTATGAGCTGATACATTAAAGATATTTATGTCACCTTCTTGATCACTTATCTGAATATCATTTGCATCAGTTGATTTAGTAGTTAACGCATCTAACACTTCATATACACAACTCTATGTAGTTAGCATAATCTTATACAGCTTTGCACATATGAATACTGTGAATTTATTTTGTAAAAATGCAAAAAAAAAAAAAAAAAAAAAAAAACCTATTTTAAATGGCGGTAGTGGTAGATACTCTTATAAAATCTTCTTGTTGAATTGAAGGGTATATGATACTTCAAGCTCTAAGCTCTCTTTCCAATCTTCTTGCTCTCAACTTGATCATCTCTGCTATAAAAAATTGACTCTTCAGATTTAACTCGCTTGAATAATATACTCTCTTGTGCTTGGCTTTAATCCAATTCTTTTTGCTTGATCGTTCTGCTTGAAAGCACTGTGCATGAATATCTGAAAACATGTATGGTCATGAATTGGTGAGCGCTAGTGTATGTTTTCTGCTGCGTTGTTATTGGGGATTTTGGTTCACATATTGACCACGTTTCTTCAATTCATTGAATTTTGTCTCATACTGCATTTTTTGAAATTCAATTTTGTCTATTTGATCAGGTTCATCTAGGATGCTGTTTGATATTCTTATAAAGAAATTTGTAATCAAACTTGATCAAATAATAGGAAGTAATTTTAGGTTTTTGTTTCAGTATCTTAAACTCTGGTTTGTACTTCAGTTGTTTTTCTTAATAGTGATTTTGGAAGCCTCTCATGTGAGATGGTAAAGACATCGCTTGCCAAAAAGACAAAACTTCGGGATAAAGTCAAACAAAAAAAAAAAATAGTGATTGTGGAAGCATGAATTGTGATAACCTATTTTTATTTGGGTCTATTATATAAGATTTTAGAGCACAATGAAAGAGTTTGATCTATGTAGCCGATCCAATTAATTTGAGATTGAGGCGTTATGATAAGGTAAAATATATAGTCATTATTTGTACAACCAATACTTGGTAGGAAAAGGACATAGTATGTTTTCACATATATCCCACCCTAAGTACATGCTCCTCAGTCCCTGTCGTTAGTCTTTTTTAACTCTTTTTTGATGAATTGCTATGTATAGGAACAAAATCAAGAATATTATTATTTTTTTTTTTGATTTATTTTGTTCACGCATTAGTTGGGGCAGCCAATTAATTCACATTGATACATTATCCACCCCATTTAAAATGGTGGCTAAAGCCCTCTCACCTAAATGTTTTTATCTATTTTTGGTCTTGTGGTTGGTTGATGTTTTTTTGGTCTTAGCTCGTTTGAATCAATGACCCAATCACTAGTTTGGCCCAAAGTAAGTCTGACAATTTTTTTAAAGTAAGTCTGACAATTTTTTTTTTTTTTTTTTTTTTTTTTTTTTTTTTTTTTTTTTAAAGATAATTTCATTGAAGTCAAAACTCAGGATTACATGAAATTAATATAACAAAGCTTGAACATAATATGATAATTCACTTCAAAGCAATACTTCAACATAACTTCGCGATGTTTTTGCCATGGAAAATGCTAGAATGACTCCAATATGACACCCTAAATTGACACCTCCACTCACAAGAGCATTTTCTTGCTTGTGGGACCCAGGGGTGCCCTTGTGTGGGTGTGTCGATTTAGGATGTCAAATTGTGGTCATTCTAGCATTCCCTTTTTGCCATATGATATGCAACTTTATTCGCTTGTCGATTAACATGATTGATTTTCCATTTTTCATGTCTTCTCATCAATGATTTACAATCTTGAAACATCTCTCCCGTTTCAAAAAGATTAGGAATGTCTTTCGTGATTCCTCCAACTGATTGGAGCGAGTCCAATTCAAAAATCATATTATCAATTCGTAACTAGTCAATTAAACTCATTGCTTCTCTTATACCAATTGCCTCTGCTTCCAATGGGTTACACCCACACTGAAATGTTTTTGTTCTCGCTTGAACAAACCAACTCTCTGAGTCTCTAATTGTTGCACTCATCCCCACAAGCTCCTCAGTCTCGAATGTCGTTGCATCTGTATTACATTTTTTCCAACCAACCTCGGGGGGATTCCATGTCATGTCAATACTTTGTAGAGGGATCTAATTGTTGCAACCAACCCACACTGAAACGTTTTTGTCCTCTTACCAACTTTTGAAGCTTTGAAGAAGACGCGAAGGACATTGAGAAGGAGGTGTGAAGAAAGGCAGGGCCACAGAGGATCTGAGTGGAAGACTGGATGACTGGACAAGGAAGTGTTTCGGGTTTGTGTGTGCCGCACCTGTGCAATTGAGGAGGGAGTGAGGGACGACTGGAGAGGGTTTTTTCTTTGGACTTTTTCTTTTGTTCACATTAACAACAGAGAGAGAGAGAGAGAGAGAGAGAGAAGGTTTTATTTGGGAATTGACTCTTTTTGTACACAGGTGTGTACACCAACTCTATCTACTCTTTGATTATACATTGAGATTGTTATTTTATTTTATTTTTTTGGATCTATGATTGTTATTTTTTTAAAGTGTTGGTGATGTCAAAAAATTATTTCCCTATATATACAAACTTCAATTTTGAGCTGTTATTTGTTAAACTTGTGGGGGCTAATGTGTGTGTGTGTTTTTTTTGAAGAGGGGCTAATGTTAATATCTTCAAAAAAAAAAAGTGAAAAAATTAAATGACAAAAAAGCTCCGAAGAACATCAATTAGGCCATCAGTGACTTAGTTCTGTAGTGCCTTTTTTTTTTTTTTTAATCTATGATATTTTATGTTTTTATTTTTTGAAGTGTATATTTTTAATGCGGGCTTTCTTTTTTTTTTGAAAAATTGGTTATATATCTCTTAAAAATAATTAGTTACTCATTTAAACTTTGTTTTTCACTTCTACTTCACTTGTTTAAAAATACTTGATTATGTCAAACCTATGCTTAAACTTCTCCACCTGCAACACAAAATAAAATAAAATCTACAAATTAACTTATTTTCACATTAAGTGATAAAAAGTCAAAATTTATCATATAAAACAATATAAAAACAAATATTAATGTCACACATATTGCGAATTGCGTGATTATTGCAAAAACGACTATTTAAAACAAGTGTGTTGTGATCATTATGCATTATTATTGTATAATTAAGTATGTTTATAACATTTTTATGAAGGAATTTGAGTTTTGTAGCATTTAAAATGAAATTTCATAAACTTCCGTGCATTGGCAAATTTTTGTCAAACTTCCGTTGTCGAAGTTGACTTCCTCGAATTACTTCTGTATTTTAAGTGAGCAAAGTTTAAGGCGAAGTCGAATTTTCGAACCTTGGTATTAGTACAAATATCATTGGAGTGGTTCAACACTAAAACGACTTAAGATAATGTCTTGAGTACGAGACTTTACAAATGCAAAAACAACTACTAGGAGAGCTTTACCCCTTAGTGGGTCGACCTAGCTTAAGTTTAAATTAGTTGATTTAATTTGGATATCGAGTGGTTCAAACAACAACAACAGCAACATAGCCTCAGTCTCAAATTAATTGGGGTCGGCTATATGGATCAAACTTTTTCATTGTGTAAAAAAAAAATATTTCTTAGTGCACATGATGTGGGAAACGTTAAAAAAATTATTTATTAATCAACATCTGGTTCACTAAAGCTGTAAGGAAGTTGGTTCCCCCTTAAGCGAGGTCTTAAGTTCAAGAGAGTCTCGTGAATGAAAAATTGGGTCTGGACTTGGGAGGGCTGCCCACATAAATAGCTCAACAATGTTTGAGCGTGGATGAGTTGGTGTGGTTGAGAAATTAAAAAAATAAAGAAAAAAAATCATTTATTAGTGATGGAGAGTTTTTCAATCACTTAGTAGCCCTACGTACCTAGCTCGAGCCCTGATTAGACACTCCAAAAAATATTGTTTGGTAAGGTTTTGTTTTAGGAGTGTGGTATAAATTTCATAGATTTAGGTACACCATTAATTTAATCATTTCTCCATCGTTCACCAAGTTTAACTTTTGGGATGTGAAAATTTTAGCTCTTAACCTCATGAATTGGCAAGCATGTCAAATCAATAATACTAAAACTATTACTAGAGGTTCTCAAATTGACATATTCAAAGGAACAACGCAACCCAATAGTGTGTAAAGGTGTTGCCAAGATTGAGGTTTGGGAATCAATCAATTCAACTTGCACGAAAAGTCTAAAACCCAGTGCTTATGCTAGGAATCATCCCGAAGGAATTGTTAATACCTTTTTAATTAAGAATTTTTTCGTGTCATTAATTATCAAAAATAAAAAATAAAAAATTGTTCGTGTTGTCACCAAATACTTGTAATTAATTGAAACTAAAAAAAAAAATACTTGCTAGTCAAGAAAAAAAATACTTGTAATTAATTATGTGTTAAATTCCTTAATTACCCTTTAAACTTTAAGAAAAATCCTAAAATATGTGTGGAAGTCTTCTTGTGACCACTGAGTACATCCAATCATAATCAACTTTTGTTCAACATTTTAAGCTGAACTCGATCGGTCAAATACTCGCCAGAATTGACGATTAGATGATCGACTGATAGACTGCTAAACCAATCAAACAAGCTTTCTTTTATAATCCAATTAACTTTTAATAACAAACACATATTCAATATCTGGAATCTATAGAAATTAATTAATAGACTATAAAAATTTAAGAACCCATAAAAAGAAAGACCCAATAAAAAATGAGTAACGCGTTACGCTAGACTGACTTGAAGTCCTGAACTATAATTTGTTTGACAAGGAGTTAGACTAGTCAAGCAAAAAAACTATATATACACATCTTGCGTTGGAACAAATTAAAATCATCAACATTCACATAATTTGAAGAGGCAGATATATCTTCATCAATCCTTAAGTGGTTGTCAACAAAGCAATTAAGGCGTAAAATTCGGAAATCGACATGCAGACCGGTGAACACTACTCCTCATCACAGCAACAATACTACAAATTCCCACGTCAAAATATTGTGCAATCAAGGCCACTGGAAGCAGCAATGGAGTATTCATCAGATGATGATCAAGTCGAAACAATCCTAACGGAGCTGTTGCACGAAAGCGAGGAGTGGCTGAAGAGGGCAATTGTGAAGTACCAAGAAAGGTGTTTGAAGAAACTAAAGGGCACTGGTGATGAGGATTTGAGGAGAGAGCTATGGTGAAGGTTTTGAAGAGACTGCATAAAGTTGTGGTGAGGCATAATTATCAGGGTACTCAAGAGGGGTTATCAGTTAAGGTGAAAGCCCAAAAGTTGAGGAGGAATTTGAGTGTAGGGTCCCCTAGAGTGACAAGTAGAGGTTTGGGAGGAGAGGAGGCATTGAAGTTGGAGAGGTTCAAGATTAAAACTCCTAATTTGGGAGTTGTTCAAGAGGAAGACCATGGTACTACAAAAAAAGTTGGGAGCAATTGATAACATCTCCAATTAATGGAAACTCCTCATGAGTACAAAATCATTTTTCTTTTTTTGGTTAAACCCATGCATGGAGTGCCTTGTTTAATATGACATATGCTTAGTTTATCTGTAAAGTTTATTTATTAGAGTATTAAGTATATTCATTTATTCATTATTAAATTAATTTCATTTTTTCTTGCAAAAAAGAATTTATTTTATTTTATTAACATTATTGTTGGGAAAGCAAATGCATGTACAATTTTTAATTAATTTTAAATTTTAATATTTACATAACGCTTGGTGCTAATAGCCCATCCATTAATTGGTAAGGCATATGCTAACATCTTACTGTGGATTGCAATTTTTTTTGGGGCTTGCTAAACGCACACACCCAATGCCCTTACACAAAACTTGTGACGACCCTAATTTTTAACAAAATAAGATATACCATGTTTGTGTAAACTAGGAAACCTTAACTCGCTTAAAAGCTTGTGGGGCCCACAGATTAAGACTAGGAGGCATTAGGGTTTGGAGTGGTAAACACTTTTGATTTTAAACAAACCAATATGGAAAGTAAGATTAAGTTTCTCATTAATTGAGGAGACCGTTACTTTCGAAAAGTAACTGTTTGAAATCTCATTATATAGGAAGTTAGAGATCTTAAATCTTGAAACCCCTCAAATTCAAGGTACTTTGAATGTGGTCAACTTGGTGTGCAAGGGAGGGAGAGAGAATTAAGGAATGTGTGATTCGGAGAGTAAATTTAGGATCTTGATTGATCTCCTTTTAAAACAATAAACGTGTGCGGAAAGGCTTCACACAAAAGAGAGAGAGAGAGAGCTGAGAAGGGAACGAGGGAGGTGATCTTTGGAGTTCCTCGCGTTAGGTAATCTCTTTTAATTTAGTTTTTAAATTTGGTCTATTGACGTTGAGGTTTAATTGGATTTTCTATCGATCTACTAAGTATTGTGTGATATCTATGTGTTATTAAGATATTCAAACAAGTTTACCTATTGATTGAAATTCTTTTAAACTAGAAAAGTTTCGTCGAAAGATTTATTATTGATAAATAAAATAAAATAAAATAAAATAAAATAAAATAGTGGGTTTTCAAATATGAACGAGAATGGTGGGTTTTTTAAATATGAACGAAGAAGAGATTCTTCAAAATGTTTTGAATAAGTATTTCTAAAGATATTTTTCGAAAGATTTTCGAAATTAGTTTTATTATAAAAAAATCAAGTCAACTTGTATAGTTAATAAGCATTTAACCTATTTAGGTTGATAGAACTTCGGAGTACTCTCGTGAGTGCCAACAAGATATTTGGGAATTAGCGTACCAGGTAAGTTGGGATTTAAGTTATTGGTTTTATGATTATTTACCTCTTTACTGGACTATATGATAGGAATCATGTAAGTAAGTCATGTGGGTAGATTGAGCTGCATTGTTAGACATTGTATGTAGACAACTTAGGTGGTGTTTGGTAACTCTATTTGTTCCTCTTATTTCTACTAATTCTTATTTAAAAAGAGCTTTGTGAAAATAATTGTGTTTGGTAAGTTGTCTTTTACATCTTATTTTAAATAAGCCTTTTAAAGAATAAGAGGAAAAACCTCTTAATAAACAAGTTAAGTATTTTTAACTTTTTTAATAAGTGGTTTTTCACTTATGCGGGTAGAGGTTATGAGTCGGCGATTAATCTTATAATTCCAAAATTGTCCAACCTTTCTCAACGCACACCCAATCTCTCATGCCTTTCTTCTCCATCAAACCCTCTCAATCACACTCCAATCTTTCTCTATGTGCACACCTTCGTTGCCTCTCTCAAAGTTTTGTGTACGTCTCTCTCTCTCTCTCTCTCTCTCTCTCTTTTCATGCTCTGGTCTTGTCTCTCTCTTCATGATCTGTTCTTATCTCTATCTCTCTTGATGTTCTTCTTCTTAGAGGCGAGCAGATTATGATGATACCCACATAGTTTTTGATGTATGAGACTGAATGAGCTTTGATTTTTAGAATCTGAATTGGGTTGGGTTTATTGGGTTTGATGAGTAAAGAGATGAAGAGAGGACTTGGGACTTTTTTTTTTTTTTTTGAAGAACGAATTGGGACTGTTGAAGGACTAGAAAGATCAAATCATTGCAACAAACACAACATTTGGGAGAGTGATTTGATGTATTTTTTATGGAATTACATATTCTTGAGAGGATTTTGTGGGATTTGAGTTCAAAGTTCCTGGTGCTCGCTTACTCTACATTGATGCAAATGAAGAAGATAGCAAAATTGCACTCTCGATCTCAAATTAATTTGGTCTCTTTTTTTCAAACAAATGACACAAAATACACTTGTAATTAGAGATGACAATATTTTTTAAAACACTTAATTTTGAAAATAAGATGTTCTTAAATTATTTTTACCAAACACCTTGCAATTTATAAGAGTTTATTTAATAAGTTCTTATAGAAAGAGTCTTAATGGATAAACACTAAAAAATTAAGATGTAAACTTACCAAACACAACCTTAGTAGAGCTCGCTAGGAGTCCTTGCACCAGATGCCACTAGTTCGACCAGGAGTTCGGGACAGTTGGACCGTACAAGGGAGAACAACATAGGACAGCTTGCCCAAAATGAATATTTAATAATTGAGAACAAGAATAAGATCCAATATTCTCAATAAATTTCGGTAGTGGGTGTTATGTCCAGTTGGATGAGATGTGGACTTGGAGACAGGTGAATCTTGCAGTGCAAGGGAATGGAGTGTTGACATCGCTACAGCCATAGTAGGGTCAACCTTCACGAACTTTAGTGTGTTTGAGAAGTCTATCACAGTAGCTCATACATGTCTAGCATTTGCACATTTTGATGCATTGATAAATATTTTGTTTATATATTTTCTTGTTTATTCCTTTTATCGTATTAAATATTTGCAAGTCATGCATTTTATTTGATTTTGCATTTCCTAAATGGAATATTCATAACGCCTGTAACTTAACCCGACTTACTGAGAATCGTTGAACTACTTGTGCTCACTCAACATTTTTCCCCCAAAGGTACTTCGTTGGGAGACGACAAAGAGAAAGGAGTAGCTCTGGTTGTTTAGATGAGTATTTCTGATTTCTGATTTGATATGGTTCAAGATCAGACCATTCACCATGTGACGACCCGTCCCCGACCTAGGGTCAGGTCGCCCGGCCCAGACTGCCATTTAGACCCGATACCTGAACTAGGCCCAAATAACGGTCTGGCACGCCTAAACAAATAAACCTGCGGAATAAACATTGGCTAAACAAAGGATAATAATTGCGGAACGATTATAAAAAGATATCCTAAGCCAATAGATTTAAGTTCATAGAACATTAATAAAAATTATACATCGGTTCATGCTCATTTAAACTAAATAAATTTATTATAGTCTCCGAAATGGATCAACTAAAGGTAACTAGGGTTCAAGCTACCCAAAGATCTATTTTAAATTTTAACCCCAAGTTGATAGTTTCAAAATCAAATATACATAATATATATACAAAAAAAAACTCACATCAAGAGGAGACTTCAAGCTCGTCTCTCCCTTGCCTCAACCTAGCGCTGTTGTGGATACCTGAGATGTAAGTGGGGTGAGTTAAGAGAACCAACGGAGCTCAGTAATGCGGAAAACCCGCTCAACCATCAAATATGCAAGTAATACCTAATAAGCATGCAAAGTCTAGCATGTATTTGAAAACAACCAAGGATTAATTAAATAATAACATGGTAGCAAGATTTCATGAGAAATAGACTTATAATGAATCATCAAATACTATCATGGACATAAGGTTTATAAGCCACAAATAAATAGAATTTTATCCTTTCATAACAAATATGACGTATTCTTAAGCCATCAAATTATAACAACAATAATCATGCATAGCATTAAAGAGATTGACAAATCATTTCATAATTTTAAACTTTCATACAAATGAGGGGGGTTTCGCGAGATTATGTATTATAAAATATAATAATACGATAAGTCGATGTTCCATTAAATGCATACTAGATATTGGCAAGAATCCGGTGACCGATTCTCCTACTCTCAAAGTGATGGAAACAACCAGCTAGCACACAGGCCTTATGTGCCCTCTCGTTTGTCCCATCAAATCAACACTAGGTTCGTCCAAGCCATCACCGATGCACATCTCTATGTCTCAAGAGTACAAGAGAAGGTATCTCCAACTCATGTCCCTACGTGACATACTTATGAATTCAATTAGTCAAGTAAAGCCCTCGGTGGTAAACTCCACACATTCTGGGGTGTTAACGACCCTCGGTGGTACCACAACATTCTGAGGTATTCTTATAGATTTACTTGCTAATAAGACCCTTGGTGGAACTCCACACATTCTGGGGCCATGAATAACAGTGCATTCACATTCCATAGATACGTAGGTTCGAGCCAATACCACGACGCAACCCATAAATCCCAAGTCATTAATTCAAATTATGAATCCTAAGCATACCTAATAATCATGCCATATTTGATAATTGAGCAAGCTCCCCACTTACCTGCACTCGCCGCAAATCCTAATCTCGATCCTCTCGCGTTTGGGCTCGATGTGAACCATCGCGCGTCGCTAGATAATTCATTCATTATCACATCAATGCATATTCTAATACAAATTATAATCTAAGTCATTAGTTTCAATTTAATTGTGTTTTGGGTTCACTAGTGTGGACCCCGCGGGTCTTTGTGTCGTCCGACCATTCCTTCGGGGTATGCAGTACAACACCCCATGCCATTTGAATGTTTGGTACATTTCCTTTATTTACTTATATTTATTCTATTTAATTCATTTATGTACATATACATATACATATATATATACACATTAATTTTTATTTATTTATTTATTTTTAATTAAGATCCAGGGTCAGTTGACCACTTGACCGATCAGAGGGGGGAGCTCATGCTCCCCCCATTGTTGGGGCCGTGGAGGGGAGGACTCCCCTCCACGCCACCGCCCTCCTCACCTCCCTCCAGCGCAGACCCCGCTAGAGGGATCCCAGCGGCTGGTCGGATAGTCGCCGCCCTCCGGCCAGCCGTCGGGGAGGCGGTAGTGGGGGAGGAGAGGTGGTGGAAAGCACCCCTTTTCCCCCTTCCTCCTCACAACCCATGGTGGTGGGGCTCCCTAGTGGGGCCCCACTTGCCGTCTCCGGCGGCGGCGACTGGAACGCCGCCCCACCACATGCGGTTGTGCCGCTGCGGCTACACCACCTTCCTTGGGTCATTTTCCTTGTCCAAACTCCATTTTTTTTCAATAAAATAAACAAATAAAAGCTTAGATGGGATGAGGGGAGGGTGTGTTACCTTCTTGAATGTTTAAATGGACTTCATCATCATCTTCTTCATCATCAACCCTCCTCCACTTCTCTCCCATCACAAGTTTGGAGTTTCAACACAAAAGAGGCTACAAACTTTATAAAAGGTTTATATAGGTAGGGTTTTAGAGTAGGGTTGTGTACAACCTTGTTGTTTTACCAAAATACCCTTATGGGCCTCCATATCATTTACATCCACTTAACTCTTGTTAGGCCCAATATTTTTTTAGCCTAAGCTATACTTTTCACACTTAAACAATTCACAAAGCACACTTGCACACATTTAGTATTGAAAATCACTAAATTACCCTCGAGTCGGGTCAAGTAGAATTCGGGTCGTTACACACCATGTTTTTATATATAATTATTATCATGGGGTTGGGATTTGAATAATTTGAACTAGAAAGGTATTATTCTAGTTAAAAACTTTTGAATGCCATAAATAACTTTTATGTCAAAACTTTGATCAAGTTTTCTTTAATAATATTCCATTGCGATTATGATTCATTTATTAAATTTTAATTGTTGATAAATGATAAAGAGTTAGTGTTGATAGAAGGCTTACTAATTTGGTTTATAACTCAACGACCGAGTTGGTTTGCGAGTTATGGATCGACTAGGCCGGTTGAGATTCATCTGGAAAATAGGTCTTGACAACGTGGTATCGGAGCGGTTAAAACAATAAATTGTGAAAAGTTAAGATACCAATAACGTTGGTATCAGAGGCTAAGCTTAATGCTTATGTAAAAATATAAATTGAGAAAATTTTAAGATATCTATCAGAACGGTTTATTGAAAGTTGAAAAGTAAAGAAAGATTATTTTGAGAACAGATTCAAGAACCTAATTAATTAATAGGAGTTTTAAGAAATGCCTAAGTTGGGGAGGGGAAATTAAAAGTTATATTATGATACTTTTGCTCGTATGTATATATTATATCTGATAGATATAGGCTCGTAAAGGTTATGATGAGACCAGAGATATGAGGTGGCGCATCGACTTCCATACACTAGACTTATGAGAAAACAGTGAAGAGTGTACTTCACTACGAAACACCAATGAGAGGAAGCAACGAGCTCCAAATTTTAGTACAACCGAACTAGGGTCAGGGTAAAGGAAGTGGAGACGAGAGTTTCTCAAAGTGTCTACAATATAAGAGGTATAGAATGGGCGACTAGATAGTGACAGCTTCATCAACATCGACAGTTATTATGTAGGCCATGAAACTGCTAAAGGCACCAGAGACTCAGGTGAGTTTGAGGACTGGAAGCAGGTGGAAGATGTCACGGGTGGGACAACCAGAGTTTCAGGCATACATACTTGATTTAAGTGCGGGAGGTAGAGTCACTACTAGAGTCAGTGCCCTAGTGCTCCAGCGACATCGGTGGGCAGTGTGGCCTAGTCGAGCAGAGGACAAATGAAAACGGTAGCAGAGTTAGATCGAGATATAGCTATCAACTCGTTGAAGATATGAACTACTTGTCTTGAGCACCGCAGTGAGTGAGAAAATATATATAAATCTTATCTGTCGAGACTGTGTGGTCAAAATTGGAAAGCATGACCTACCTATGGACCATAGAGTTTTGAAGTTCCTTGATTATGATGCATTATTGGGAATAAATTGGCTTGACGCTTATTACACCCGCATTGATTGCTTCAGTAAGACAGTCATTCTTGAAGTCCCAAATCTACATCTATTTTTATTCAGAGGCAAAATACATCCTTGACACACTACCCAAGGAAAAGTGGCGACCATTCATGAGATTGAACGAATGATGCGAGTAACCACTTTAGAAAAAAAAGGTTAGGAAGATGAGATTCAGAACATACCTATTGTGCAAGAATTCCCGAAGGAGTTGCAGGAGTTGAAGATCCAATTGGAAGAGTTATCAGAACAAAGCTTCATAACCCTGAGTATGTCACTTTGGGGCGCTCTAGTCTTATTTGTAAAGAAGAAAAAAGAGAGTATGCAAATGTGTGTAGACTATTGTCAGCTGAACCGAGCAACTGTGAGAACCAAATACCCATTGACGAGAATCAATGATCTCTTTGACCAGCTAAGAGGAGCCAAATTTTCTTAAAGATTGATCTGAGGTCAGGGTATCATCGGCTAAGGATCAGGGAGGAGGATGTTTCGAATACCGCGTTCAGTACGAGATATGGTCATTTCGAGTTTACAGTTATGCCCTTTGAATTGACAAACGCGCATGCGATGTTCATGGATCTCATGCATCGTGTATTTTGACCTTATCTAGATCAGTTTGTCATCGTTTTCATTGATGACATAATGATTTACTCGAAGTCTCAGGAAGAGTACGAGACGCATCTCAAAATTACCTTACAGACATTAAAGGATTACAAATTGTGTGCTTAGTTCAATAAGTGTGAGTTATGGGCGATAGAGGTGAAGTTCTTGGGACACACCATCAATGTAGAAGGGGTGATAGTGGATTGTGATAAAGTTGAGGCAGTGATTAATTGGCCTAAACCGAGTTAAATGATAGTGACCAAAAGTTTCTTGGGATTGACAGGTTATTACAGAAGATTTGTTAAGGGTTTCTCCAGTATTGTTGCCCCGTTAAGACAACTGACACGGAAGAATGCACCATTCGATTGCAATGATAAGTGCGAGAATGCTTTTGTGGAATTGAAGCATAAATTAACCACCGCCCTAGTGTTGACACTACCAGAACCAAGGATGGCACTAATAGTTTATACAAATGCTTCAAGGACTAGACTTGGTGGATTATTGATGCAGGATGGGAAAGTGATAGCCTACGCATCTTGACAACTCAAGACCTATGAAAAGAACTACTCGGTTCACGATCTCGAGTTAGAAGCAGTTGTCTTTGCCTTGAAGATTTGGAGACATTATTTTTATGGCGAAAAGTTTACCGTCTATTCAGATCACAAGAGCTTGAAATACCTTTTTACTTAGAGTAAGCTGAACATGAGACAGAGGAGATGGCTCGAATTTTCGAAGGACTACGATTTCGGCTTAGATTACCATCCAGGGAAGGCGAATGTGGTAGCAAATGCTTTGAGTAGACAGAGACGTGTGATGGAGACAATTGCCTCATTGATGACATGGGAGTACCAACTACTTGAAGATATGTCATTGTTTAGCATTCATAATGAATTGCTAGAGAACTCAGTATATGCATAGTTAAGAGCCGAGTAAAAAACAATCACCAGAATCATCGAGTGTCAGAAAATAGACTGAGTATGATTATTATAAGGTTTGGGCTGACAGTGCAGAATATCCAAATTGGAGAGAGTCGACAGATGGAGCTTTGAGGTACAGAAACATATTATGGATCTCTGCTCAGGAAGAGTTGAAAGAAGAACTACTCCGAGATTCACACGAGTTCAAATACACTATTCATCCAGGAGGTAAGAAGATGTATTGAAATATGAAGTTGACGTATTGGTGGCCGAAGATGAAGACCGATATTGCAGAGTACATTACGAGATGTGATACATGCCAACAGGTAAAGGCAAAGCATCAGAAACCAGGTGGTCAGTTGCAGCCATCACCCATTCCTGAATGGAAGTGGGAACACATCTTAATGGACTTTGTAGTGGGTTTTCCAAGATCACATAGGGGAAATGATGCTATTTGGGTCATATTAGATCGTTTGACTAAATCAGATCATTTTCTACCCGTAGCTAACCAATACACACTTGAGAAGCTGAGCAAACTCTACATTGATTAGATAATGAGGTTGCATGGAGTACCAGTATCCATCGTTTCATATCGGGATCCTTGATTTGCATCGATGATGTGATAAGGTTTGCAGAGACAGTTGGGTTCCAGAGTACACCTCAGCATAAGATTCCATCCTCAGACAGATGGTCAGACATAACGTACTATACAGACTTTAGAAGACATGCTCAGGGCTTGTGTGTCAGATTTTGGGGGCAGTTGGGAGAAATATGTGCCTTTGTGTGAGTTTGCATGCAATAATATCTACCGATTAAACATTGGGATGGCTCCTTTTGAAGCACTTTATGGCATACCATGTTGTTCACCAGTTTGTTGGACTGAGGTTGGCGAGACAACTTTATTGGGACCAAAGTTAGACCATGACTATACAGTGAGTATTAAACTAATTCGACAACGCATGGGAGCAGCATAAGACAAGCAAAAGCGTTATGCAGACAAGAAACGCAAGACTGACGTGTTTGAGAAGGGTGAATGGGTACTATTGAGGGTCTCCCCATGAAAAGGGCACCAAAGGTTCAGAATCAAAGGAAAGCTTGCGTCAAGATTCATTGGGCCATTCAGGATAACCGAGAAAATGGGTCCAATAGCATATTAGCTTGAGCCCTCGGCATCAGTGCACAACTTCTTCCATGTCTCGATGTTGAGAAAGTTATTCTCAAATGCACCGCGGGTCATTAATTGGGCTAAGTTTGAGCTATAGGAAGATGCCTCCTATTGCGAGCAGTCGGTTCAGATCCTAGATAAGAAGGTCCAGAAGTTAAGAAGGAAGGAGATACCGTTGGTGAAAATGAAATGACAATTTCACGAAGACAAAGAAACGACTTGGGAGCAGGAGAGCTATATGCGCGAGTACTTCCTAAACTTGTTCTAAATCGAGATACGATTTACTTTTGAATTTCATGGGCGAAATTTCTTAAGTTAGGGAAGTTGTGGCGAACCTAATTTTTAACAAAATAAGATATATCATGTTTGTATAAACTAGGAAACCTTAACTCACTTAAAAACTTGTAGGGCCCACAAATTAAGACTAGGAGGTATTAGGGTTTGAAGTGGTCAACACTTTTAATTTTAAACAAACCAATATGAAAAGTAAGATTAAATTTCTCATTAACTGAGGAGACTGTTACTTTTGGAAAGTAACGGTTTAAAATCTCATTATTTAGGAAGTTATAGATCTTAAATCTTGAAACCACTAAAATTCAAGGTACGTTGAATGTGGCCAACTTGGTGTGCATGGGAGGGAGGGAGAGAGAATTAAGGAAGGCGTGATTCAGAGAGTAAATTTATGATCTTAATTGATATCCTTTTAAAACAATAAACGTGTGCGGAAAGGCTTCACAAAAAATAGAGAGAGAGCCGAAAAGGGAATGAGGGAGGTGATCTTTGGAGTTCCTCGCGTTAGGTAATCTCTTTTAATTTAGTTTTTAAATTTGTTCTATTGATGTAGAGGCTTAATTGGATTTTCTATCGATCTACTCAAGTATTGTGTGAGATCTATATGTTATTAAGATATTCAAACAAGTTTCCATGTTGATTGAAATTCTTTTAAACTAGAAAAGTTTCGTCGAAAGATTTATTATTGATAAAAAAAATAAAATAAAATGGTGGGTTTTCAAATATGAACGAGAATAGTGGGTTTTCAAATATGAACGAAGAAGATATTCTTCAAAATGTTTTGAATAAGTATTTCTAAAGGTATTTTTTGAAAGATTTTCGAAATTAGTTTTATTATAAAAAAATCAAGTCAACTTGTATAGTTAATAAGCATTTAACCTATTTAGGTTGATAGAACTTCGGAGTACTCTCATGAGTGCCAACAAGACATTTGGAAATTAGCGTACCAGGTAAGTTGGAATTTAAGTTATTGGTTTTATGATTATTTACCTTTCTATTAGACTATATGATAGGAATCATGTAAGTAAGTCATGTGGGTAGATTGTGGTGCATTGTTAGACTTGTATGTAGACAACTTAGTGGAGCTCGCTATGAGTCCTTGCACCAGATGCTACCAGTTCGACCAGGAGTTTGGGACAGTTGGACCATACAATGGAGAACAACATAGGACAGCTTGCCCAGAATGAATATTTAATAATTGAAAACAAGAATAAGATCCAATGTTCTCAATAAATTTTGGTAGTAGGTATTATGTCCAGTTGGACGAGATGTGGACTTGGTGATAGATGAATCTTGCACAGTGTAAGAGAATGGAGTGTTGACGCCGCTACAACCATATTAGGGTCCACCTTCACGAACTTTAGTGTGTTTGAGAAGTCTATCACAGTAGCTCATATATTTCTAGCATTCTCACATTTTGATGCATTGATAAATATTTTGTTTATATATTTTCTTGTTTTTTCCTTTCATCATATTAAATATTTGCAAATCATGCATTTTATTTGATTTTGCATTTACTAAATGGAATGTTCATAACACCCGTAACTTAACCTTACTTACTGAGCACCGTTGAACTATTTGTGCTCACCCAACATTTTTCCCCCACATGTTCTTCGTTGAGAGTCGACAAAGAGAAAAGAGTAGCTCTGATTGTCTAGATGAATATTTCTGATTTCTGATTTGGTATGGTTCGAGATCGAACCATTCACCTTGTTTTTATATATAATTATTATCATGGGTTGGGATTTGAATAATTTGAAATAGAAAAGTATTATTCTAGTTGAGAACTTTTGAAGGCCATAAATAACTTTTATATCAAAACTTTGATTAAGATTTATTTAATAATATTCCATTGCGAGTATGATTCATTTATTAAATCTCAATTGTTGATAAATGATAAAGAGTTAGTGTTGATAGAAGGCTTACTAGTTTGATTTATAACTCAACGACCAAGTTGGTTGGCGAGTTATGGATCGGGCTAAGCCGATCAGGATTCATCTGGACAATGGTTCCTGACAAAACTACGATTACCCTAACCTTACAGTAGCATCACTGCCGCCTCTCTCTCTCTCTCTCTCTCTCTCTCTCTCTCTCTCTCTCTCTCTCTCTCTCTCTCTCTCTCCCTCTCTCTCCCTCTATCTATCTGCTTCAGATCTGACCACCATCAAATCTATCTGCTTCAGATCCACCATCAAATATAATTTGTGGTGCCATAGTGTTCGACTCGGCCAAACACCATGTGTAATGTCCTAAAAATTAAAACCTAATTAATTACTACTAATTGTGGATTATCAATAATTAAACGTTCAGTTTAGCCCAAGTTGATGAGATAAGCTTGTGGTGTAACCCCGACAATCGAACATGGGTAGTCCAGTTAGTAGTAAGATATGGTGTAAATTAGGAATTTGTGTGTTGTGGTGTGATGGAAAATATAAATAATTATATGTGATTAACGTGGGTTAATGTAAACCCTATAATTCAAACGTGAATAATTAGTAAGCTGGGGTTATGTCTTGTAAAACGTGTAAATCGTGGAGATAGTGTATACACCCGAGTGAGCTTGTTGGCGTGTCCAGTAGACTAATATACAAAAGAAAACAAATGTGTATATATATACACCTTTATTTTGGAAAATTCTACAATGGATACTAAATATTTATTAATTGAAAACATTTTTTCGGTGAAAATTGAAAACATTTTGAAAATATAAGATATCAACAAATGCTAGAACTGATATTAGTTCAAGAAACACAATCCTGGAGTGTCTTAAATGAAATGAAAATAATTGCAAATAACACAGAAAAGATTTAGCCCACCCAACAATAAATTATTTAAAAAATAAACAAAACAAGCAAAATTGGGTCATCTTGCGCTGGACAGAACGTTATTAAACAAGTTATAAGGGCCTCTCTAAAATCCTTTACTTGATTTTTAACTCCAAAAATAAAAGGAAAAAAAAGGTATGTTTGTTTAAAGGAGTTTCGGGCCAAAGAAAACTTAAGATTAAAATCAATATAATCTGCTCCAAATTTCAAAGCCAGTCAAAATGCATCCTGAAAAGAATATTATACTTTTACATTAAAAAATTATGTGATAAAACTCATCTCTTGTGCTGTGAAATTGTTAGAGAAGTAAAGATAGTCAGACATTCATTGTCAAGTCGTCTCAAGGATGTGCAAAAAACCTCAAAACCTATCCATATTGTAATTGTGTGAGATAAATGGACATTACGAGTTGGAAAATCTTCCTCTTTGTATGTTGAAGTTGTGTGAACGAAACATAGTCCCACATCGATTAAGTGTAACTTTCATAATGAAGTATGTGAGTAATAATCAACCTTTTAATACTACCGAGGCCTTTTGAGATAAAATTCCACACCTAAGAGTTGAATGGTGATTAAGTTGAGAAAATATAGAGATCATTGGTTCGCAAAGAAGTGTCGCCAGTGGCTGCTTGTGGGTAACATGGTATGATGGTATCAGAGCGTACGGTTCGCTATGCTTGTGCTAAGATTCAATATTTCAATATTGTTTGTTGTTATGTTGTATATCGGACTAAATTACACTAAATATGGATAATTAAAATACAAATAAAGTCCCGATACTGAAAAATTACTTTGGTTTGAGTACATGATTCGATTAAATAATGTATGCAACACCACAATTTGAACATACCCCGTGAGAATAAATAAAATGATAGAAATTACGGTTGAAAATGAACAACATACCTTGGACAACTTTGGCAAGAAAAGGATGAGACAAATCCTACCACAAAGTGAAAGTTATTATAAAATTCCCAATCAAAAAAAGTAAATGGCAACTTAGATTTCGCAAGTGATCCAATTGTAAAAAGAGGAATTACATTAATATATAGTACTTAGAAGAAACAAAATAATTGATTCGGTCCATGGACACTTATATTTATACTTTATCAGGGGCCACCAATCTATAGTAGCAATGTAGCATATACGAAGTTCTCATCAGTTTCGACAACTTTTGTGGCACCCCTAACTACAATTGTTGCGTCTCCAACAAAAAGAAAAACTCATTCAAACATAACAAAGTTCAAACCAAATTAAGTGGGTTTCACTGGGGTGAAAACAACAAACTTGAGATGAATCAGTTAACAAAGGAAAAAGCACACGCCTTCTCAATTAAATGCATACATGAAGTAGACTTGTGTTCATTTTCAGAATAAAACACATGCTTGTACTCAACCAATAAGACCAGTACACAAGTCTACTTCATGTAGGCATAACTTGCCATCAAATTTCAAGTTTGGTGGAACAATGCGATTAATCTAGGACCCGTACTTAGATTCTATGATCTAAGATATCAATCCAAAGCATGCTAATCAATCAGATATAAATCACAACATAAGTGGACATGATTCTCTGTGATTGTGCGATACTACACTACAGGGAAGGTCCTAAGTGTTTAGGTCACACACACACACATACAAAGTTACTTCAAATCAAGTAAAATTAACAATACTTTAAAAAAAAAGAGTAAAGTGTAACTACACTTACAAGATACAAAAGAAAAGATAAATCACCAAGAGTTTGAGAAGAGAAACTAAGTTGAAAGAGCTGGTTTTTTAGAAGTGAAATAAATGACTCAATACGTTCTGATAAATAATAATAATAATAATAAATGACTCAAAACATGACCATACATAAACAACTTAAACAAATTATCAACTAATTGGTGGTTCACTGATTTGCTATGTGGTATTGATGTAAGAGGTTGGGAGTTGGGGGTTCAAGTTCCAAAGAAGGCAAGATAAGTTGGTTTAGTACATAAAAATCTTTATAAATTACATTTTATTACTTAATCAACAATAATTCTTACTTATGAAAAAAAATAAATAAAACTTTTATTTGTATATATAATTAAATTTTTTTAAAAGTGGGCCCCAATAGGGTTGGGGGCCTGGGGCGGTCACCCCACTCACCCTTGTTGAGGGCCGACCCTGGTACACTGCTGGTATTGTGTGAATTGGCAAACATGAAACCTTTTTTTTTTTTTTTTTTTTTTTTTTTTTTTTTTTTTTTTCTAATTAATAGAAAAAAGGTCTAGAATAGAGGAGAAGATTTCATCTGATGAAGCAGATCAATCTTTTCCTGATGACCAATAGGTAAGAAAAACAGATTGAGCAAAAGAAACTTGAGTCCCAACGTACAATTTATAACTATCATATTCATTTTCTGATCCAAGACTTACTTGATTACTCTAGTAGAAACTGTTCAATGGAGCATATCGTATTTTATATGAAGCCGGGAAGTTTAACAACAACATGAAATATTAATTAGATTAAACCACAAAGATTTACCTTTTTCTAGATTGGCCGTTTCCTGCCTGATGCGATCAAATTCCTCCATCTTCTCTTCAAAAGCCTCTTTAGCCTGTTAAAGCAAGCCACATTTAACCCAAAATGGAATAACTAAATTAATGGAAACTGACAATGCCAAATACATTGTCTGTCCTTTTATATTTAGAATAGGATCATCTTTAATCTATGGAAGGTCAACAAGTTCGTCTAAACACTAGCACCAATCTCAACTACATCAAGAAGGCTAGAACAAGCTAAAACTAACAAACTTAATAGATCGATATAAATTCCTAAAAAACAAGCTCACAATTCAAATGCTTCAATGCCATCGTAAAGGGTAGATATTAATCACTGAAGGGAATGTGCCCAAACTGATCATAAAAGAGGGTCAAGAGTGAAAAGGCCAAATAAGAATCTACTTGAAGAACGCCTCACTGCAATAAAAATTTAATTTATAGATATTCAAAAGTAAAGCAAAATTTTCTTGAGAAGAAAATGCAACTATTGCCGATCGTAGTGCCGCAGCAGGATGCTTGTTGAACTTCTAGATATGAAAAGTACGGTAGGTATTCTCATAATACCATCTTCCCGACATTGATCATGCACGTCAGCCTTACTTAGAATGATATAATTTTGCTGATATAAGATAGAATTACACCTGTAAATGGTAAGAGTTAAAAAAAAAACTACACATTAATGAATATCAAATTACATACAAAGCTTGACATATATATATATACATACACATAAATGCACCAACTCAACACAATTTAACCCATCAAAAGCTAAACCAGTTCCAAATTAGTTGGGGTCGGCAACATGGATCAAACTCTTTCAAAAACTAAACAACAGCAACAACAACAACAACAATAACAACAACAACATAGCCTCAGTCACAAATTCCAAAAACTAAACCATTCTCGTAAATATAATCAATAGTTGTAGGGCACCATCTTTTGTTTTTCTATTTGCATAGAACTTATGATCAATTCTAAAACGACCTGCATATTAAAAGAGCTTTACAATAAACTATCGAAACCAAGAAAAAAACATCCCCATTCATGTAGGTTGGACAAATAGATGGCCTTTTTTTGCTACGCGCACTACTTATAACTCCCAATCAATGCTAAAATCAATTCTAAACACAAAAAAAATCCCATCTCATGAACACACAAAAGATATCAAATTAGGGAGAGCGAAGGATATCTCAATTCAAATAAGATAGTAGATATATCACATATTGGCCTTATGGCTCTTATCAAACCCAACCATGTGCATGCATGGATATCTCAGTACAACAGACAAACAAAGAAACTAAACACTACTTATATATCTACTACCTTATTTTTAAAAAATAATGATTTCATTACCCCACAAATTGGTTATAGCCTGTAGGCACTAAGCTCTCAATATTCAATAACAATCAAAACTCCTTTATTAGTTAAATAGAGAAACAACCAAAACAACAATCAAGTATACAACAATTGAAACAAACAATTTGAGAAATCAAAGCCCTTGAAGAGTAACAAGACCCTCAATCAAAAAACAGTAACAAGACCCCTTTCCTTCCCTTAGGAATTTAATCAAACAGTTGGTAACGAAGTGACTGTGCTAAACTATTTCATCACCGTCGAAATGTATCCGATTGATGCTTTTAATATATTATTATATAATTTGGATCATCTTGGAGATTCGTACAATGCGAATCTGGAGGAAAATTACGTATATATCCAAAATCACCATCACCGCCTCATCAATTATTCTCTGTTTTCGTTCGATCGAAAGAGAAGGGAGAGGGGAGAGAGAGAAAGCTCGCTGGAGAGATCAAAACCAGAGGGAGCTCGGGAGGTGAAGGTGAGGCGTGGTTGTTGTGTTGATGTCGTCGTCGTAATCGTCGTCGTTGGAGAGCTCTGCAGTTCGTCTGAGGGAGACCAAGGGAGTCGTCTCTCCTCCCAAACCAAGCTGGAGTTGGGCAAGCCAACCCCAATTCAAATAAATAAAAAATAAAAAAAATAATGCAATAGAGAAAGAAGTTCAGTTCCGCCACACACGCCCTTCTTTGTGATTAGTGCGATCTACTATAATTTTTAATTATACATTACACACTCTCTTCTTTGTGATTTGTATGCATAATCGAGGGGTTCGGCCTCGAGGTCCGAATATCTTGTTAAAAAGTCAGTCGGAGCTCACTGAACCTCTAGTTGAAGAGTCAGTCACAGCTTGCCAAACCTTTAATTGAGGGTAGGTCGGAACCCATTGAACTTTTAGATCGACAGTTGTCAACTAAATTTCACCAAAGAGGTTTAGTTGGACAACATTAAATTGTTATATTATTTTTTAGTTAACACTTTTCTATAATTTATAAAAATAAATACACAAGATATTATTAAAGGCTATAAAAGTAGTAAATCAACACTAAAACTAAATGTTACTCAATTAATAATAATATACATAAATACATACAAAATGTTTATCAAGAAAATTATTTAAAAAAAAAATTGTAAAAAAATTATGATTTATTTGAAAATATTGAGTCCCTATTATTTGTGTGTTTGTCTCTTTTGTAGTGATAAATTAGTCTTTTCACATTAACTCAACTAGGTTAGAAAAAAGTTAGTAGGAATGACCAAAATGTATATTTTTGAAATCTCATAGACTAAAGTGTATATTATGGTAAACTTAGATCAATTTGTATTTTACTCTTTATATAATGTCCTTACCGGCCGATATTGTTGTTGGCAGGGATACATCACATTCACATTTTCAAACTTATGTATAATTTCCTATGGCATGACTCTACACTTTAAACATGAATTGTCCAGCCCCAAAAGGTTCCACATTAATGAATACCCTCATTATACGATGGAAGAGTAGTACTAGTCGCGCAATTATTATTGAACACTATATATTGATATATAATCCATAGAAATTAAGAGCACTATTGAATGTATTAGATCACGTTAAGTGAACATATAATTCTACTTTCACATAGACCTAGCATTTAAGCAACTTGGTGGTGACAAGCTTCATCCCTGCCCAATATAAATGAATCTCAATGGGCCCACTATAGTTTAATCCCATTAATTAACTGCACCCTATTTTTATTAAAAATAAATAAATTCACAATCCCAATTATGTCCCTTTCACTCTTGGCTTCACAAAAGCTCGAAGTGTGTTCTTCATGACAATAGTGAACATCACTTTCTCACTAAAGTCGATCTTCTCATCCGGGTCGGGTGCCTTCCACTCGAACTCTTGAACCATCCTAGCTATCATCAAGGTCACATGTAACATGGCCATGCTAAGACCCGGACAGATCCGACGACCCGCCCCGAACGGTATCATCTTGATCCCCTTAACGCCCGTTATGTCTGCGTTTTCCAGACCGGATAAAAACCGGTCCGGGTCGAACTTCTCCGGGTTGCTCCACAGCTTTGGGTCCTCCGAGATTGGCGAATAGTATATCTCCACGTTGGCATTCACGGGCACGTCGTACCCGCCCAGGGTGGCGGGTTCGATCGGTGCGTGAGTTAGTGAGAAGTTGGTTGGAGGGTGCTTTCGTAATAACTCCTTTACGAACGCGTTCAGGTAGTCCATGTGCTCGATATCCGACTCATCTACCTTTCGATCTCCAACCGTTGATACAATCTCATCGTACAGTCTAGATTGAATTTTCGGGTCATCGATGATCCGCGCTATGGCCCACTCGAGCCCAGTCGCGGTGGTGTCGGTCCCACCATTGAGCAGCTCGGAACATAACGTCACCAGCTCAGCATCCGACGGTACGGAATCTCGGCCCTCGACCTTGAGATCGAAAAGCGTGTCGAGATATGAGAAAGGTGCGGCGGACGGGTTGGATCCCGGGTTTTGAACCGCGGATCTTCGTTGCTCAACCAACGGGACCAACAATTTCATCTGCTCTTCCCTCACTTGCAATACCCTCTTTCGCTGCTTAGCAAAAAATGGGGACAGAATTGGCAAAAAATCATCCAATCTTGGACTAGTTGCAATCAAAACAGTCTTCATCATCTCATCAATCTTCTCGATCATCTCGTTGCTCATCTCGAGGCCGAAACACATTGAAACAAGGATACAAAACACTGCAAACCTGACATTGCTAAGGACCCAAACAAGCCCATTATTGTTTTGGGCCTCATTGTTCAGCCTCTCAATCAGCTTATCCATAGCGGACTCCCGGGTCGAGCGAAACCCTTTAAGCCGGGTCGAGCTAAGCATGCCTTGGACCATGTTGCGGCGAAGCGAGCGCCAATACGGGCCGTAAGTGGCCGAATTGACCGTGAATTTGTCACAGCTAAAGATGGACCGGGTCCGGGTCTCGGGCGGGCGGCTAGCGAAGATCTGACCCTTTTGGATCAGGGCCTCGTGGGCGAGGTCGGAGCTGCTGAGGATGATCATGGTTCGGGTGCCCAATTTGAAGTGGATTATGGGCCCATATATTTGGCGAAGTTCATGCATGTAGAGGTAAAGGGGCTTGCCCGAACGGGCGAATTGGATTAGGTTACCGACAACAGGCCAGCCCGGCGGGCCGGGCGGGAGGTTAACGGGTTTGGATTTGGGTTTGCGGGTTAGGAAGAAAAGGAGGGCTGAGATTAGAAGAGAAAAGAGAGTGAAGAGATTATGGTCGAAAGATTGAAGAAAAGATAGAGAAGCCATTAGAGAAGATGAATTGTGTGTGTCTGTGTGTGTGAGAGAGAGAAAAAGAGAGATGGGAGAGAGAAGGGAAAGTGAAGAGAAGATATAAGAAAGAGAGGAGAAGTACAGTTGTGATTTCATTAAATGCGTTCACGGTCTCACCTGTCACCAATATGTTTGCCTCGCATAATGGGACTTTAATGCGAGTATGGAAGAAATTAGGCGTAAATTAATTTATATTATAAATACTATTCGGCCTCGTTTGGTTCATTTCTATTAACTTACGGTGTTAGTTCGGAAATATCTCATTCGGAGTTAATATTTATATGTTTGGTTCAACTTTAAACTTGTAGGAAGTTGTAAATTTTTAAACATAAAATATATGAATTGATATAAATAGCCTTCAATAAAAGAGAGATATAGGTAATAAAAGGGTCATTAGTGAGTGGTAATTATATCCACAACTCTTAGGAGATAACTCCCTATTAGGTGTGGTGGAGATATCCCCACCCTTCTCTATAAGTTAGGAAATAACTTACAGGGAAAGTTAGACAACTAAATAAGATTAATTTCAACTCCTTGTAAGTTATCTCCTAGGAGATAACTCCACCTCCAACCAAACAAGGCCTACATTTTAAAGTAATTTATTTTTTTTGGGTCTAGCTAGAGGATATACGTACTAAGGTACTAATATTTTTTTACTATTATTACAAGGTCACAAAGTGACACAAAGATTGGAGAAGGGTGGGTTATATATACTCAATAGCCTAGAAATTCATATACTAGAAACTCGACAAAATAAATTGAAGAAATTTGATGAGGCAGGGATAGATCAAAGTTAACTTAGGACACCTTAATAAAGAGGAATTCAAATAGTTTGGAAAGCTTATACCATCAATTGAAATCAAGTACAATGAAAAAGTTTGACTTTTGTAACCGACCCAAAAAATTTGAAATTGAGACTATGTTGTTGTTTTACAAGCATAAGAAAAGCAACTCAACCTCCCCCTTCTTTGTTTGAATCATGAGTTGTGTTTGGTGTGGTTGTCAATTGGCCCAATTCACAATTCGTTTAGTTTACTTTGGAAAATTTGTGGTGCTTACTAGGGGTGGCAAAAAAAGGGTCTAGACGGAAACGGTTTGGACACACCCTCTAATAACCACTTAAAATGGTGTCTAGACCCGTACTTGTATTTAAAAATAGACATATTTTTTTTGTTCGGACCCGTATTTTTGTAAAATATACGGGACCCTTATTTGTCCGGTTTTATTTTTAAATATGATCAAATAATTTTTTATCAATTATTATTTAAAAAAATCTCAAAACTTTTGATTCATCATTCAAATGAGTGAAGTTGGAACTTAGTGGTGATGCTTAAACGCATACAAAATATCTCAAATTTGAAATTACAAAAATATCCTTATAATTTTTTTGGGTGAAATTGGATTAATAAGTGAAGTTGGAACTTAGTATATGTAAAATTACAAAAATCCCCCTATAAATTAATCCAATAATTGTTAAACGGGTACTCTCTTTTTTAAATTTATGTCCGGACCCGAACCCGTATTTTTAAACGAACACAAAAAAATGTCCAGACCCGCATTTTTTAAGAAAAATAGTGTCCGAACCGTTTAAAGTGGGTCCAGACACAGGTCGGACAAAATCGAAAAAATGGATCCGAACAACTTTTGCCAGCCCTAGTGCTTATAGTGCATTAGGTCAAATTAGAAGTCCTTTTTGACTAAAGGAATTTAAAGGGACAGGTAGTGGCCTACTTGACATCAATGTCCTAATTGACAAAAAAAAGAAGAAAGAAAGAGACATCAATGTCCTCCTTAATCAGAGGTCTACTTATTGTATGAGGTTTACGTATAATTGATCAAATAATTTGGTTAGTCGTTATTCACAAATGTAATATATTGTCTTTTATAGATGAGAGGAGAGTAAAAAATATATTTAAGAAGAAACATGTGTGTGGATGGAGATGGAAGGGTTTTAATGAGTGAGTGCTGTGTTTTGAACATGCATCATATAAATCTATTTAAAACCAATGGTCAATTGCATTACATGATTGCATCCAAAGAATGGACACACCCAAAATTTAAACAAATTTATGGCTCTTCAAGTGCACACACTAAGCACAGACTTTTGTAGCTGCATATTGTCATACTTTCTTTAATTTTGAGAAAGAATTCAGGAGACCTTTTTTTTTTCTTAGGCTGTTATCTGACTTAATTAACTATTAACATTTTAGATAGGCAAAAATAGTATCATTTGTTTTTTAAACTTTCACGTTTTTCTTAATTTGATCATCAAATTTTTATAAATTTATTTTATATTCTTAAACCTTCATTTCCTTCTATTTTTGGCCATTTTATAAATTTAAAAATTAACGAATACTAACAAAATGGTTCACAATCGATTTTTTGAGTTGATAACTCAGTAGTGAACCGCCCATAAATTGCTCGTGAGGCGCTTTGTTAGCGATTGTTGTTCTCTAAACTTAACAAAAGGATCAAAAGCAAAAGGAAAAGAAAGTTCAGGGACCAAAAGTGAACTGATGAAAATTTGATAACCAAATCAACAAAAGCTTGAAAGTTCATAGACCAAATAATACTTTATACATTTTTTTTAATAGATACTTTATGCATTTTTGATATAATAAAAAAAAAATAAATAGCAGAACTACCAGTCACCAAGCAGTTGGCAGATACATGTGAGCTACTAGAACAAAATCAGCAATTCAATCAGAATGGAAGCACTTACATAATTAAAAAACTTTTATGTAAACTAATTGAAATATCAATTCTTATACATATATTTAGATATGACATTGGTCAGATTAAACATATTTAGCATCGATTCCACCGCAATTCATGTGATTAGATCAAAAAGGGCATGGAAAGTAACTCCTACTAATAATTAATAAATGCCTCACATGATTTTTTAATTTTTTTTTTTTGAGTAGTGTTATTTGAACTTTTAGAGTCCAGACTCCTAGGAGTTTTTAAAATTTTTTATTTCAAAGTCATCCTCAAACAATAAATAACTTTGAAATAACAATTTATAATTCTCCTTTGATATTTATAAAATTTTCAAAAACTACCTTATGAGTCCGAACTCTAAGAGTCCAAATAGTTTTTTTGTTTTTTTTTTTTTGGTTTACAAGTGAATGATACAAATTAAGTAATAAATTCGTCGTCGGCATTCCTCACATTATTTCTTAAATTTTTTTTTTTTTTGGTTTACAAGTGAATGATACAACTTAAGTAATAAATTCTTCGGCGGCATTAGGTGCAAACGGAAAAATCAGATCAAATCAAATCACAAATTAAGTTAAAAGCTAGTCTATTAGTGTATAATGACAACTGACAAGAACTATATGTAGAACGAGAATAGCTAATTTGCTATTAATTGAGTCCATTTTTTTGTATGATGAATTCGAGTTTTTTTTAGATGGTAACCTTTCATTCTACATTTCTGCAGTTTAAATTCGCTCTTCTAATTTATTTTTTTGGTTCTGCCATTGTCTGATTTTATTTATTTATTTATTTATTTTTTGATAGGAACTGAATTAACGAGTTCTTAGTAGACAAATGCATTTACGATGTAGACATGCAACATTGGTCAATTTTTTATTTTTTATTTTTGATAAAACATTGGTCAATTTATATATATATACTACAATGGAGCCTAAATATATACTCATGTCATAGGAACCCCTCAAAATGTATTGTGCATTAAATGACTTGTACATTTATTACTCATTGACTTGTGGGTTGGATTGAAATCCAATGGTTGTAAATGAGGTTCCCATGCCATGGGTATTTTTATAGTTCCCATGGTAGTACTCCTATATATATATATATATATATATATATATATATATATATATATATTTATTATATATATATATATACACACACACACACACTTTTATTCTATGTATACATACACACACACACACCTTTTTTCTATATGTCACTTTCTCGAACAACTTAATGACATCTCAGTAAATAAACATAATTAAATTAAAAAGCACCTTGAACATACCAAGAGTGTTGAAGATGTGTGAACCGAATTGAAAGTTAGTCCCTAGGGATGCAGGTGGGGCGGGGAATTCCCATTCCCTCGGGGATCCGCCCCGATGGGGTGGAGGATGGGGGATTTCACCCCTACCATGCGGGGCGGGGGTAGTATTACTCATCACTCGTGGGGATTCCCCGCCCCTCCTTAATATGGGATTCCCCACAGGAATAATGTAATTAAGTTTATCAACTTTAAAAAAATACAATTAAGTTTATCAAGAAAAAACTAATATAACTTGAAATTTATATATAATAATGTAAGTATATTATTTAAAGTATTTGTATATATTTAAAAGCTTTGAAAAAACGACTTAGAGTCATGAAGAAAGAGATTTTAATGATTAAATTTAGTATCTATAATTTATTTAATCTTTTTTAGATATTATATCAAAAAATAGTGGGGGTTGAGAATCTCCGCGAGGGTGGGGATCCTGGTTGGGTGGGGAATGGGGGTTGAAAATTTCCTGGTGAAAATTTTAAACGAGGAATTTCCGCCTCACCAAAAGTGGGGATAGGGTGGGGATTGCATTCCCGACCCTGAACCCACCCCACCTGCATCCCTATTAGTCCCACATCGATTAAATGAAACTTCAAAATGAAGTATATAAGTGAGTAACTCCTCTTAACTCGCATCGAGACCTTTTGAGATAAAACCCCACACTTAATAGTTGAAGGGTGGTTAAGTTGGGAACAATATTAGTGCTAGCAAAGGAAATTCACGGCTTGAGCATGCGTGTGCTACGTGGTCGTAAGAATTCAACATGACATCAAAGCCCATGGTTCAAATGGGAACCTGGGAGAAAAAAACCTCCTGGATCTAATGACTTTCGTTCTATGGGGGAGTGTTGGAGATGTGTGGACCGAAAGTTAGTCCCATATCGATTAAATATAACTTCATAAAGAAGTATTGTAACGACCTAAATCTAATTTGTCATTATTTGTTTGTTGTATTTGCGATGAAATTGTTTAAATTAGATTATTGGCATCACAATGTGGTGTGTTATATTGTATATACCGAACGAGACAATATGATGAGAATTTGCCTCGAGTAGCTTGTAAACGTAGGAACCGGGGAGGCAAATGGTTAGTATACTAGGTCGGGGTTAATTTACTCAATAACTGATTAAATACACTAAATAATCAATAGAATATGTCATATATATGTAAGTGACACGAGTGTACGCATTGGATAGTTGAAATGGTTCGAGATTGGGTGTTGGAATGCCCAAGAGTTGGCTTGGTAGTTGTGAGAACAAGTAAGAGGTGTGAGCACAAAGTCGCACATTCAAGTCACTTAAAGGTGAACCATTTGACCTCATCCTAACCATTAAAAGGAGCCTTGGGATTAGGGGTCACACAAGATGAAAGTTATGATATAAATATCTTATTTTTCTCATTCCTCACCACCTTTTCTCTCTCCTCTCTTCATTTGGACGAAAATCAACAAAGGAGACTAGGGTTTTGTGGTGGTTTGAACTCATTTGTAGGTGTTGGATCCAGTTTGAATCGATTAAAAGGTTAGATCTTCAATCCTCATCTCTTTTTCTAGTGTGGTGTTGCCATGGTTTTGATGTGTGGATTTGAGGCAATAAGGTGGTTTCTGTTGTGTATTATTGTTGTTGCTATGGTTTTCACATGTATTTTCTAGTTTTGGCGAGAAAACTCGGAGTTTGCATCTTTGACGATTTTCGTCGAGGGGTTTTGATAGATTGTATTATTTTGGATGTTGTGTGAGCGGTTTGGATGAGCGCGGATCGCGACGACGAGCCGAGGGGGTCCGAGAACCCCAATAATGTTTTTTAGCTCGGACGCCACCAGTTGCGTCGTGGCCATTAGGAGGCCACGACACCACCTGCGGCGTCCAAACTAGAGGCAAAAACTAAACCCACACTTTTATATGGCATCGTGGGTGGGGTGTACGTGATGACGTCTTTCACGGAGCCCTGGATGCCGTGGAGGCTTTATACACGACAGATCCTCTGGAAGTGTCCATAATAGTGACATACCATAAATTTTAAATAAAATTAAAAAATTTTGTGGGTATATTTAGGGCTTTATATAACCCATTTAAATGGTTTAAGGGGTGTTTTCATCGAGGATTTGATGTTGATTAATGATTTTCGAGGTTTAGGGAATTGATTGGAGTTTTTGGAATTCAGGTTTTATGTGATATTAACGGGTTGACACGCAATTTGAGCGTGTATTTGGACATTAGCGTTAGTGGAGCACGAATTTGAGGTGTGTAGAATCCCAATTTAAATTCACTTTGAGTATTTACTGTTTGGCTATTTGAATTCAATTTTTTTTATTTAGTAATCTTACTTTTCGGATTTATTTACGGTCGGTTGAGTTTACTCACACCAGGTTTATTTATTTGAGGGGATGTGGTCTACTAGGCCATAGCATGTGTTCTAGTGACATATCAGTGGATAGTCGACGTGAATGTTGATTTTTACTAGACACATGAGGGTGCACCATTGTCTATACCGACCACCTAGCGGGTTTAGGGATTTCAGTCAGTTTGAGGTGTGCTCACTTGCGGTGCCTAGGTAATAGCCCAAATTATGGTGCTAGTCTAACCTAGATCGTGCACACACTTCTATGCTATTGATATTCATGCGATGATCTTCCACAATTGCTTGTATTATTTTCTTCCATATGTTTATTTAATACTATTTTGATTCCATCATTTATTTATTGTATTTACTCTTTGAATTTCCTTGGGATTATTCACTCTCTGGATTCGTCATTTGTTTTGTTGTGATGGTTGAGTGCAGACCCTAGTATGAGCAGAGGGAAAGGAAAGGTTGAGAATTTCTTCTAACTGGACAGCTATTCCCTTGTGACGACCCATCCCTGACCTAGGGTCGCCGAGGACCTTCCCGATACTAAACCAGGCCCAAATAACGGCTTGGCACGCCTAAATAACCTCGGAATAATCATTCTAACAATATATACGATAATATGAGTGTGAAAAATAATCACAACCAACCATATAATCACATATCATAATAATATCTATCATCTTTATTTAATATCTATCATCTTTAATATTTAAAAGTCTATACAACCTCATAATAATAATATAAAGGTTTACCTATTAACTAATTCTCAAGTTATAACCCATGTACGAGGTTTACAAAACGAATAATATTAATAATAAACTAGTATTATATGAGTCTCACATATGAAGGCACTTCAAGATAAATCATTTCCTTTGTCTTTCTTGTCTATCATCGCTGGGACATGTATGGGGTGAGCTAAATAACCAACGATGCTCTCGCTTGCAAGTACTACCTAGTACTCATGCAAATTCTACATTTCCATACGCATAACACATGTAATAACCGATACATGTAAATCATAGCAAAATTATAAGCATATTAATTGACACATAATTCGATACAATTAAAGATATGGTTCATGCTCATCGTAGTTATGAAAAATGGAATTATATTCTAAGAAGAAACGTTTATATATCTAATTTAGATGATTTTAATGGATCTTCCAATCACCATACTAAACATAAAAGCCTAACAGTTTACAACACATTATAAACATTCATTTATGTCATGAATAATATTCATCACTTTTCATTTATAAATTTACACATGACATACAAATAAAGTCAAATAAAAGATTAAATCATACAAAAATTATAGTTCTTCAATGCGAACTAGATATTGGTAATGATTTACTTATTAAAGAATCATCAAGTAGCAAAGGATGGAACTCCAAACCCTTACCCTCGAATAATTCAATTCAATTAGTCAAGCAAACCCTCGGTGGTTAACTGTTTAAATAACAAAAAGGTTTATAATAGAGATCCAAAATTTTTTTTTAATTCATATTTGGGGACCCAAATGGTGTGGATCCCAGCGAAGTCCAAGGGCTTTGTCGAGGGTATCGACGCCACTAATCCTATTTTTTATTTTATTTTATTAATAATTTTTTTTAATTTGCTATTGCCACCCCCTAATTTGCCACCCCTAATTTTTTCCTATCCAAATTACACTCCATCATCATCTTCTTCATCATCAACCCTCCTTTCAAAATTATAATATAGGTAGGGTTTTTAAAGTATGGTTGTTCACAATTTAACCTCAAATTACATAAATACCCCTATGGGCCCAATTCCCTCATTAAGCCCATTCTACCTATTTTCACTTAGTCCAAATCCAAATCTTGTTAATATTAATTTTTGTGTAACAATTTGATTTGTTCACATATTTTAATATAAAATTAATAAAATACCTTTAAAATGGGTCGGAGAATATTTGGGTCGTTACTTGGGTCGTTACATCCCTACTCGTATGTGTGTTTATTTTATTCGTTTTATGTTGGGTTTTGGGACTTGAGTGATTATAGGATATGTATATTGACCTGTTGAGGTATTTTTGATGTTTTGACTGGACATGACTGATTATATATATGATGATTTTAATGGATCTTCCACATTAGGAATGATGCTCTCATACAAATTATAGTTCTCTGATATAATGATTTACTTATTAAAGTCTTCTAATTTGTTTAAGGTTTAACAGATGATTTGAAGTCCATCAGCTAACTAACCTAATTTAATTTGAAATTAGTTAATGATATAGTGATTGATGAATGCTGGAACCTCAAAATAGGTAGGGTTGTGGGTCCATGGTGTATGACGTGACGGGCTTCAAATTTTGGGGCCGCTACAAGTATATAATTGAATAACTCCTCAAAATTAGTATCGAGGTCGTTTGAGTTAAAACCTCACACTTAAGAGTTGAAAGGTAGTTAAGTTGAGGACAATATCATTGTTAGCGGAGGAGATTCACGGGCTTGCGTACGCATGTGTTGCACGTCCGTAAAAATTTAACATGGTATCAAAGTTGATATTTCAACGTGAGCCTGTGAAAGAAAAAAACACTTGGATCATGTGACTTTCGGTCCATGGGAGAGTATTGAAGATGTGTGGAACCAAAAGTTAGTCTTACATCGGTTAAATGAAACTTCGAAATGAAGTATATAAGTGATTAAATCCTCCCAACTAGTACCGATGCCTTTTGAGATAAAACCTCACACCTAAAGTTGAAAGGTGATTAAGTTGGGGACAATATCGGTGCTAGCAGAAGAGATTCACGGGCTCGCACATGCGTGTGCTGCGCGACCGTGAGAATTTAACAGAGAACAACCCCTCTCGATCCCTTATACTTAATTGTATATATACTTGATATACTAGCTAGCTAGTAGGTACATTTGGGCTCTATTTGGTACACACAAAGTAGCTTATCAACTAGCTTATAATCTTCTAGTTAATAAGCTACTAGATTATCAGCTCAAACTCTAATCGCTACTCATAGTAGTGTTTCAACTTAAAAACTAGCGTTTAACTTTTTTATCCACTTTTTCCCTTTACTTTATCTACAAATAACATGTTCACACTAATTTGTGATAAATGTCATTTTGATGGATCGAAGATTTGGTCCACACAATGCATATGTGTTGCTCATCGTGTTTGGTTGGGTTGATAGAATTGTGTGACGACCCTAGTTCCACAACCTTAAACTGGGTCTCGCCCGACCTAGACTTATGTGGACCCCGAGTCAACCCTCGCGAAGTCAATGCAAGCCTAGTCAGCCTTCTTTACCGTTATCCATTATTATAACAAATTTAAATGTGAGTTATTCAAGTTAGTGAGTTATCAAAGTATAACAAGTCAAATGAGAGTCAACATACTGTATACATGTCCCAAGATCTATCACATTCCAATAAACTTCGTGTATAAAAAATTATACATAATAGTACAAACAACATACTCGGTAGACAGAGGAGGTCGCCCTTCTGCCATCAACTGCACTCGTCTATCACCGGTCCCTTGCCTTTATCGGTCCTGCAGTATGATGAGGCTGCACCCACCGTCATAAAAATGACGGTGAGTACATAAAGTATAACAGTAATAACCAAATGGAGTCTCAATATAATTTCAAATGCCAAATAATGGCTAATCAACTATCATGCATGGATATCACAAAGATAATAAAAAAATTGCATGATAAATAAATCACTGAGATATCAACGATAAATGAGTGTCGAGAGTACAAAGCAAAACGACATCTAAGTGTTCCAAGTCTATCAGGTTGTAACACAAAGTACATGACCTAACTTTCTCGACAGATTATGGACCTAAACTAACCACCGTACAGTTTATAAGTGAGAGATCACAAAGCAGTTCTACCTCACCCTAAGCCGCGGTTTAGGCACGTCTAAAAATCCCTGTAATCACGGTGATGAAAGAGATCACAAAGCAGTTTCATTGCACTCATGACCACCATATCGCCCACTTAGACTCAAAAGATCACTCATTAAGGAATTTTAGGAAGCACAAAACCAATAATCCACCAAGGATAGATATCACAAAGAAATATTCAACAACACACATTTCACAACGAGATACTGCTCAACAAGAATAATAGCCAAGTAAACGTACAAATGAAATTATATAAATACTCCGGTTGGTTTTACTCACAAACAACGCGAAACTCTGCGCTTGCGGATCTCACACGTCACCAAACTGATCTCGTATGCTCGTCACCAGTCTACTAAGCACATAGTAATCATTTTCAATCCAATTTGGTCGCGTTAGAGTTTTGTTTCCGTTTAAATTGTAAATTCCCATTAATTTCCCTATTTCCCAAATATTACACATTTCCACTATTTTGGGTCAATTCTCCATGTATTGGGTCGCATTTGAACTCATTAGAATACACGAGAGAAGTTCCAAAGTTTTCAAAAATTTTCAAAAAATTGGGCATGTGAACAGTGTCACGCCGTAGGGTGTAACCACTCACGGTGCCAGTCATGGCACCTAATCTAGGCATCTTTGCCATGGATGCCATGAGGTATTACACCTCACGTCGCCACTGGTGGCGCGTTGTGCAGAACGTGAAATCCTGGTCATCACCCCGGCTTGCGTCGCCGTATTTCGAGCATATCTTAACCTCATAGGGACCTTAATACCTACTTAAAACCACCATAAAATTGTACATAAATGTCCAACCGCCATCCAAAACTCGAACAAAAATACATAAAACTGACACCAAAACAACGAGAATTGAACGGGAAGTCAGGATCTCACCCCTGTTTACGTCGTTGCGCACTCCCTTGGTGTCGATCCTCGCTCAAAAATCTAAAATCCAACCCCTAAAAACTAATTTCTCGTTGAGAGAGAGAAGAAAAAAGAAATGAGAGAGAGAGTTGACCAATCCTATATATAGTATGATCCTCATCTTGTCTCACATTCGTATCTCGAGGCACATATTGTGGCCCACGATTACGCTAGCCAACCATTACAATTAACTCACTTTGGGACTCCCCCTTGTTCCTATATCCTCTTTTCCAACCAATAATTGGCCTACCTCGGGTGTTTCAGTGCCCGACATGCACCACGACTCACATCGTCGCGCGCGAATAGAAATACTAATGACCCGAACACATTTCCATATTAATTAGTTATCGTATTTTATTTTTTGATCGTCCACGAAAATTGTTTCTCAGACTTGTATACTCATATTTCGTACGCCCGATACTCGTTTGACATGTTTTCCTAGGCAAACTCTTCTCGTAACTCGACGTCACCGTCTTGTTACACATGCATGAGTATAAATAGGTAATACACATTGTCACACAGACAACATATTTTTTGGGTCGTTACAAATTGTTTTGATAAGGTTGGACTAAGTTCAATTGGACTAAGTTGCATTGGACTAAGGGTAATCCAAATTTGAGGACTTGTTCAGTTGGGTTGATAGAAGTTTAAATGATTTAGCCTATTTTCATAAAAAAAAAAAGTGGTTTAGCCCAAATGAAGTTTCTACCCCTCCCCATACAATCAACCAATGACAAACACAAACACACAAACAAGATCAAAACCAAACCTCACCAGAGCATCAACTCAATCAAGCACACAAATACACAAACAAACAAAATGTGCAATCCCAAACAACAAATTGTAATGGTGGGAAATAAATGAGAAAAAAAAAAAGAAAAAATAATGAAAAAAGAGTTCAATATTTCCCCAAAAAAGAGTTCAATAATCAAGAATTAGTGAAACGTGTACTATCTCACTGATGTATAAATAAATGTAATTGTAAGTTATCACCGCAACAAATTAAAACCAATTCAAATTTATGTGCATGCAATACTATTTCTATCAACCAATCTCTTTAAATATTGGACTAACATGACAACTATAATTAGTTTTTCTTACCGATGTTCAAATTTTAATTTTAGAAAGACCAAATGGTTTTTTTAGGTTGGATGGTTGAAAACTTTGATGAATTGTATTAAGTGTTTAAAATCAAATGGGAGAGGGTAAATAGGAAATAACTAGTTCCTTTAGATTAGATTAGTTAGTGATAGGGTTGATGTTCACTTTATTTAGTCACATGGATACAAGACTATATAATCCGTTTCACAACTTAGCCCGCCTAAACGAACAATAGACTAAAAGTTAATTCTAGGATTAGTATTTTAATCATCCCAACCGAACATACCATAACATTTAGGTGCTCATATATATGAACACCCTATCAAATTATCAAAGCAGGAGCAAATATATATGCGTGGCACATCGATTTTATGATAGAAATGTCACTCATTTAATTGACAACTATATTAAAATATTAATATATAATTGATTATTTTTTGTAATAATAAATCATATATAACTTTGTTGAATCGTACAAATATGCATAACTCCTAATAAGTATGCACATCTAATAACAAATATAAAAATTACCAAAAAAAACAAATATAAATATGCATATATGGTTTTAAAATATATTTATATAAATAATACATTCATATTGTAATTATTTAATATGTTAAAATAATATTGTATGAATATGTTGCAGGATTTACACACAAATGTGTCCTTTTATATCATTTTACATTTATCAACTGCTCTTTCAGCTAGTTGTTCGAAACAATTTTAATTGATCAATTAGATTATCAACTTTCAACTATCACTCACTAGCTTTTCAGCCATCAACTAGTGTTGCCAAACAAAGCGGTTATCTTCTAATTCACAAATTTAATTACCCTGTCAGGGAGTTCGCTGGAAACTTAATTATCTGTCCCTCCATCAGTTTGCAACTTTGGATAGTACATTCTTTGTTCATTCAATAAATATAACTTATTTTGTACCAAGAAAAAATAAATATAACTTCTTTCACCAAATATATATATATATATATAGCTTCAATTAATTTGAGATTGGAAACTTAATTGTCTAGCCAAGCTGGGTACTGTTTTTCTGATCGCTGATTGCTACGTTTTTAGAAGGTGATGAATAAGTATTTATTATCCTATCGACCCACCATGTTCGATTTCTCTGAATCACTTATTGTAGACATCAAGACCAGACATTAATTTCAGCACATGGCCCATCTTTATAATATTAACAAGTATATACGATAGTTTTTACATCGTTGGTTAGAATAGAAAGATGAGACATCACTTATCAAAAAATAAAGTTTAAGGAGTTCATAGATTCGACTCCAGTTGAAGTCAGAAAAAGGTACGCTAGTTTTTCAAAAATGTGCCCTTTAATTATAAAAAAAAGTTACAAAAAAGTACAAGTGCACAAAGACAAATGTATAATCACCAATAACACTAATAAATCGAGCAAAAACTTATATAGTGTCAATCACGCTATAGCTTCCTCCTACCTCTGTTAGCTCTGGTGAGCGATTCTTATAAAAAAAATATATAATAAAAAAAAACTTATTTAGCACAAAGAGAAAAAAAAAGATACAAATTAGGGTAATTTTGTTCCAAAAAATCTATTTGGACTCTTTGAGTCCTGACTCATAGTGGTGGTTCTTAAACTTTTTATAAATATTAAAGAAGTTTTACAAGTTATTTCAAAGTCATTTATTGCTTGAAGATAACTTTGAAATAAAAAAATTTTAAGGACCCCCTATGAGTCCTGGACTCACGAGTCCAAATAACATAACTCATTTTGTTCTACAATATATCCATCACATTTTAGCTTGTACAAAATAATTAAGACAATGATTGAGACTCTAAAAAACGATAGATATATTAGAATTGTTATGATATGGATGAACAATTGATCAAGACTTTATATGACTAATCATTGTCAAGCATGGCTCTTACATTGAGTGGTAGTATCAAGCATGGCCCTTACTTGTATCCATATCAAATGTACTCATTATTCTATGTATTGTCAATGTTGCTTGTGAAGAGTTGTATGACATGTGATGTATGTGTTACTTGTAAACATTGTCTAAGTACATTTATCATCATCACCAAAGGGCCTATATAAAGGGTGCCAACCTCATTGTAAAAACACACCAAGTTGTATACAACTTCTCATTTCAACTCTCTCATTTCTCCTCTTCTACTTTGTAGTTGTAGTTCTTTGTAGCTCTTTGTAGTAGTAGAAGTTCTTAGTTCTTCTACTTTCCTTCTCTAATTCTAGCAAGTCTCAATTCAATTTACAACACGTTATCAGCACGAGCTTGCTCTAGCATTAAGGAGATCTTGAAGTTCAAGAAGGCTTGTTAAGAAGACAAAGCTAGGAAGGTATAACTTTTATGAGTTCGGTTTATTTCTATATTATCTTGGTTGCTTCACTTTTATATGCATTCTTTATTCATATATTATGCATTATAACGTCACCGATTGCGAAAGTATGCTCTGTAGTTGCGTCTTGTACGATCTTCTACATCAGAAATCAAAAGTCAATATGTGACATAACTAGTTTTCTCGCTATACTACAAACGATTAATTATGCTCCATTCTTGATTTTTTATATTGCAAATAGTGTTATGAGTTTGGGTTGATAGTGGGTAAGCCTTGTCCCCGGTAAAGCTAAACATTGAAAGGGAGACGGGTTAATCCGTTCGAGGAGGCATGGTTTTAAGTAGACTTCGTCTCGCCACCCAACCTGGAGGTTGTCCCACCAACTCATACAAGTATTACATTTTGCGTATTTATAATCAAGTTGTGAACATATATTTAATGGTATATTATCTATTTTGTATAAAAAGAAAACTATTTAGTTTATCCCTATTTTCATAAAGATTCTATTTAATTATAATTGAATTAATTACCTTAACAATATTGACAATACTAATTACTTGTAAAGGCAACGGGATGCTCAAATTATATATAAAGTATCTATGCAAGGCTATGCGTATAAATATTTATTCGTCAAATATCTCTTTAGACTCTTTAGAGATTTGAAAAGTGAATATTTCACTTTATATTATCATTTCACCTCATGGAGCTATTTATATCAAGACCAAAATTGGTGATGCTCCAAAAGGCTCAAAATGAGCAGCTGGGTCTCATGCTACAAAATTTATATCAATCAAATATCATTTATTATTCTGCAATTTCAATTACCTCTATATTGAGGCTATGCAGAAATATGATTGATGAGACAAATAAAAGCCACGTGGCTCGCCTCGATGTATTATTGCAACAAATTATCGAGCGCGCACGTCAATCCATTAAATATTAATTATGGATTGAATCCTTGTCTCGTGGTAGCTGAGTAAAATAATAAGATATTATAAATATAATATCACTCATGTCCAATTGGTTTAGCTTCAAATTAAGAAGCATATGTTGCATATAATGACCATGGTCGCAATTACAAATTTATGGACGTGGAAAAGGTGAAAAGATATGGTAAAAGTCATATTGACAATTCCATTGATAGTCAAAATAAAAAGTGGTGCACCACTAGAAAGTGTAAATTAGTATTGACAAAGAGCGCTCATAATTGTGACATTTTTTTGTCACGTATGAAAGGCTATGCTGCCTAAATATTGTCATATATACAATACCCAAATATTTTTGTGATATTTTACCATGCTTTTGTTGACTAATGATCCAAAAAGTTTGAGATATTCGTATGTTATTATGAAAAGGGTATTTCTTTAATACCATATTGTTTTTCAATGTAGAAATGGATCATCAAGTTATTTGTTCAGATTATGGCGATATATGTCTTGTTGATTGTGCTACAACGCACACTATCCTCAAAAGAAGAGAATATTTCTCCAATTTGAACTTAGTTGAGGCTAATGTTCAAACAATATCTGGCATCTCCAATTTGATTAATGGTTCTGGAAGAGCAAATATTATGTTGCCTACGGGAACAATAATTCACGTTGACAATGCCTTATACTCTGAAAAATCCAGAAGAAATTTACTCAGCTTTAAAGATATTCGACAAAATGGATATCACATTGAAACCATGAACGAAAATAATAGAGAATTTCTCTATGTCACATTGGTTTCAAATGGGAAAAAAGAAGTGTTAGAGAATTTTACTCATATAAGGCATGTCGAAACGAATGTCGTCTTAAATAAGAAAATTAATGATCCAAAGACATTCATTTTATGGCATGACCGGCTTGGTCATCCAGGATCATCAATGATGCGAAGAATAATTAATAATTCGCATGGACATCCTTTAAGGAGTCACAAAATATTTTCATCTGGTGATTATAATTGTGCTAGTTGTTCTCAAGGTAAATTGATAGTTAAATCATCCCCAAGTAAAATTGTTGTGGAATCCCCAATTTTCTCGAACGCATTCGGGAGACATATGTGGACCTATTCATCCTCACAAAGTGGACCATTTAGATATTTCATGGTTTTGATAGATGCATCAACTAGGTGGTCACATGTTTGTTTGATTTCGACCCGCAATGTTGCATTTGCTAGACTTTTAGCGCAAATCATTAAGTTAAGAGCACAATTTCCTCGACAACCCAATCAAGACCATCCGTCTTGATAATGCCTTGAAATTTCAATCTCAAGCATTTAAAAATTATTGCATGTCTATAGGAATTACCATTGAACATTCTTTCCACATGTGCATACCCAAAATGGTTTGGCGAATCTCTAATCAAACGCATTCAATTAATTGCCGACCTTTAATCATGAGAACTAAATTATCAACTTCGGTTTGGGGACATGCGATCCTTCATGCAAAGCATCTATCATTCGTTATAGGCCTACGCATACCATGAACATTCCCCCATGCAACTCATTTTAGGTCAACAACCAAATATTTCACACTTAAGAATTTTTGGTTGTGCAAGATGTATGTTCCTATACCACCTCCCAATAGAACTAAGATGGGTCCACAACGAAAACTTGGGATTTATGTTGGATTTAACTCATCGTCCATTATAAGATACCTTGAGCCCTTAACAGGGATTTATTTATGCACGTTTTGTTGATTGTCATTTTGATGAAGCAATTTTCCCACCATTAGGGGAGATAAGAAGTCAATTCAAAAAGAATGGCGCGAAATTGCTTGGAATGCATCAACTTTATCACATTATGATCCACGAACAAATCAGTGTGAACTTGAAGTTCGAAAGATCATTCATTTGCAACAAATTGCAAATCAATTACCAGATGCATTTAATGATGCAAAACAAGTGACAAAATCACATATTCCAGCTGTAAATGCTCCTGCAAGAATTGATGTCTCTGTGCAACAAAATGCACAAGAACTAACGAAACGCTTAAAGCGTAGAAGACCGGTTGGTTCAAAGGATACAATTCCTCGAAAAAGGAAAACGGGAGTAAAAATAAATACAAATCAAAATACTCTTGAGAAAGCACAAGAATCCTTTGATAAGGGTTTGTCAGAACAAGTTGATTCTGATGTGAAACAACTTCCTCTAGAAAAAGATGAAAGAGATGAAAGTAATGAGATCTCATTAAATTACTTAAACTCTGGTAAGATTTGGGATCGAAATAAAATTATTCCTGATGAAATATTTGCTTTCAATGTGTCCTTTGAAATATGTGAAAATGATGATGATCCAGAACCACGATCCGTGAACGAATGTCAAAAAAGACCTGATTGGCAAAAATGGCAAGATGCTATCTAAGCAGAGCTAAACTCGTTAAGGAAACGAGAGGTTTTTGGACCAATTGTCCAAACGCCAGATGGCGTAAAACCTGTTGGATATAAATGGGTATTTGTATGAAAGAGAAATGAAAAAAATGAAGTTACAAGGTACAAAGCAAGACTTGTAGCTCAAGGTTTCTCACAAAGACCTGGCATCGATTATGAGGAAACATATTCTCCTGTTATATATGCAATCACATTTCGATTTTTGATAAGCCTTACAGTCTCTGAAGGGCTTGATATGCATTTAATGGATGTCGTTACAGCATATCTGTACGGATCTCTAGAAAGTGAGATATATATGAAAATCCCTGATGGATTTGTAATATCTGATGAAATAAAATCAAAACCTCATAACATGCATTCTATAAAATTACAAAGGTCTTTGTACGGGTTGAAACAATCCAGACGAATGTGGTACAAACGTCTTAGTGATTATTTACTGAAAGAAGGATATGTAAATAATCCGCTTTGCCCGTGTGTCTTCATTAAAAGATCATCAACAGGATTTGTGATTATTGCTGTATATGTTGATGATTTAAACATAGTGGGAAACCACAACGACATCGTTAGAACATCTGAATACTTGAAAAAGGAATTCGAGATGAAAGAACTTGGAAAAACAAGACTTTGTCTTGGTTTGCAAATTGAACATTTTTCAAGTGGAGTACTTGTCCATCAATCAAATTATATTGAAAAATTATTAAAAAGATTTTATATGGACAAGGCACATCCATTGAGCTCTCCAATGGTTGTCAGATCACTTGAAGTGGATAAGGATCCATTTCGACCTCAAGAAAGTGATGAAGAGCTAATTGGTCCGGAGGTACCATATTTAAGTGCAATTGGTGCACTTATGTATCTTGCAAATTGTACAAGACCCGATATTGCTTTTGCTTTCAACCTACTTGCAAGATATAGCTCTTCACCAACTCGAAGACATTGGAATGGTGTTAAACACATTTTTCGATATCTTCGAGGAACAAGTGACATGGGTTTATTTTACTCGAGAGGGGTAAAATTGAATCTCCAAGGTTATGCTGATACTTTGGATTTTTATCAGATCCCCATAAGGCCCGTTCTCAAATGGGATATGTATTCACCTGTGGTAATACTGCTGTATCATGGAAGTTAGTAAAACAAACTATGGTTGCCACTTCTTCCAATCATTCTGAAGTACTTGCAATTCATGAAGCAAGTCGTGAATGTGTTTGGTTGAGAAACATGATTGAACATATTCAAGAATCATGTGGAGTGCCTTTAATAAAAGATTCTCCAACCATATTATATGAAGATAATGCAGCATGTATTACACAATTAAGTGAAGGATTCATAAAAGGGGACAGAACAAAACATATTTCACCAAAATTCTTTTATGCACATGAGCTTCAGAAGAATGGTGAAATTGATGTCAAGCAAATCCGATCGAGCGATAATCTTGCTGATTTATTCACAAAAGCCTTACCAACTACGACATTTAAAAGGCTTACATATGGTATTGGCTTGCGTAAACTTAAAGACATTGCAAGTAAGGAAACTGAACAAGTTTTACCCATGTTCACATGAGGGGGAGTTATTGATTAGTGTATTGCACTCTTTTTCCCTTAGCTATGGTTTTATTCCATTGGGTTTTCCTAGCAAGGTTTTTTTTAATGAGGCAATCCTAACAATACTATACTCATCTTAAGATTAATAAGAAATGTGTACTCTTTTTCTTTTGCTAGATTTTTTCCCACAGGCTTTTTCTAGTAGAAGTTTTAACGAGGCACATTCTCTCAACAATTGTCATCCAAGGGGGAGTGTTATGATATGGATGAACAATTGATCAAGACTTTATATGACTAATCATTGTCAAGCATGGCTCTTACATTGAGTGGTAGTATCAAACATGGCCCTTACTTGTATCCATATCAAATGTACTCATTATTCCATGTATTGTCAATGTTGCTTGTGAAGAGTTGTATGACATGTGATGTATGTGTTACTTGTAAACATTGTCTAAGTACATTTATCATCATCACCAAAGGGCCTATATAAAGGGTGCCAACCTCATTGTAAAAACACACCAAGTTGTATACAACTTCTCATTTCAACTCTCTCATTTCTCCTCTTCTACTTTGTAGTTGTAGTTCTTTGTAGCTCTTTGTAGTAGTAGAAGTTCTTAGTTCTTCTACTTTCCTTCTTTAATTCTAGCAAGTCTCAATTCAATTTACAACAAGAATTAAATTATCCTTCATTAGTAGCCTCATTTTTCCTTGCGATTTTTTTAGGACTTTTTCCTTACGTTTTTGCTTCATCCTTAGTTAATGTGGTACATTTTTCTAAAAGAATAAGTAACCTCTTGCATTAATGCCATAATTTTAAAAAAATAAACAATCCACAATAGTTTTTTTTTTTTTTGAAGAAAAATTGAAGTTTCATTAATCATTAATGGTTGAGTACATGACCAGACATAGAATAAAAAAAGTACATAGATTCATTAATTCTATTTGTTCAAAAGAACTGTCATTACGTTGGCTGTGAATGCGATTGCGAAATTGAAACAGTTTGATAATCAGAGACTGCTTACTACAACGTTGAAACATATTACAATATACAAACACTCGTTAGAACTACATAACGAATAACAAAATTTTTCAACAAGGAGAAGAAAAACTAAAACTTCCTGACAAGGAGAAACAAAATCAAGACTTCCAACAAAGGGAAGACAAACTACCTAAAAATGCAACTAAAATAAGGACCAACCCAGTGGTCGCACAGATCCAAAAAACAAGCGTTGAGGAAGATATATTGCAATAAGTAGATCCAATTTTCTCAGATCTGAAAAAAGATCTGCACTTTATTGAACACATAAAATATGGAGAGATGAAGATTGAAACCACCGCCGATCAAAAAATAAAATCAGCGGTGGTTCAAGATTTTGAATCAAGAGAGAAAACTCAAAAAAAATAATTTTAGGGTTAGGGCTAGTCGCCAAGAGGAGAGGGATGTTTATCCTCCTTTGTCAAGTACTTTAAACAATCCACAATAGTCAAAAAGGGATTTGTTTCACTAGTAAAATGTAGGAATCATTACCATAACAAAATTGTAGCAATCATTAACTAATTTGCACTCTATCCTTACTAACCAATTGGTGGTTTAATATTTGGAAAATGATAATCTAACACACTTTGGGCGCATTTTTGTTTTTTAGCCTATTTATGGTGTTTTGTTAGATGTGGGTCCCACCCTTGAGGAGACAAGAAAGAACCATAAATAGCTAAAAAATAAATTGTGCGCTCAAAGTATGTTAGATTATCATTTTCCTTAATGTTTTGGTACTTATGTGGCATGGTTGCAGAAGTGTAAGGTTTCGAGTCTTGCAAGTGGCAAGAAAGTTGGTTTCTTTTTTAATGAAAAGAAAAATTCCACACTCCTAATTAAAATATGGTTCAAATTAAAAAAAAATCCATAAACACTTGACTTCCTAACATGACATGATTCTTGGAACAAAAAACTCAAAAATGCGACAATATTATGGAACAAAGGGAGTAATTAATATATTCCTATATTTCACTGGTGAGTATGTTGCTCATTTAAAAAGAAATTAACTTGTACTTCTTTTAGTTAGATATGTAAGTTATTTAAGGTAAAAACACAAGAATTAAGAAATGGTTTAGTTGTAAGATACTCCCTCTAGAAAAAAAATGTAAGTCATTTAAGGTAAAGACACAAGAATTAAGAGAGCCTTAATTATGAGTAGACTTGTTCATGGGCCAGATTTGGGTCGGGCCTAAGAACATTGGCCCAGGCCCAGCCCACCACCTATGTTTGGTCCTATATTGGCCCAAGCCTGGCCAATGCAAAAAATACAAAACCCAAGCCTAACCAATCTAACCAACATATATTTTTTTATTAATAAAAAATAATTATATTTTTTGAAAAATAAGCATTTTTAAAAATGTTTCTTCCATAAAATTAAAATAAATTGTAGTATTTTATAGAATTTTTATATATTTATATTAACATTCAAATACAATACAAAGGATGGATGTAGCAAAAAACAATCATCAATGTAAAGGATCTTGAGTTCAAACCTTGGTTTCAACATGGTTTTTTGAAAAAATAGACATTAATTTAGTGGTGGGCTTTTCTCGGTCGAGCTTGGGCTTACTTGGCCCAAACCCAACTCAAATTAAAATGGGCCTAGGCGGGCTTGGGCTTGAGCCTTAGAAAACTTGTCCAAGCCCTTCCTATTGATCACGGGCTTGGGCGGGTCGAGCAGGTACCCAAGCCCGTGAACATGCCTAATTACAAGTGTAATTTATATATTTGTCTTTTGACATTAAATGAATGAAAGAATTGAAGAACCATTAATGTTTGGATTGCATAACGGTAAAATGGGTAAAAAAAGCTATAAATACTCGCTCAAATTCTGAAAACGACTTACAATTTTTAACAAGGGGTTTTTGATAGAACGACTTATATTATTGGCCGGAGGGAGTAATATCTATATCTATATGTATAAAAGTTGGAGGAGAGAGAAAGTTTCACATGCTCTCTCCTTCCAGTATTTCATTTTTAGAATTTTCTCAAATTTTCTTTTTTAAGGAATTTCTTTATTTATTTGTGTTATTTGTTGTTTTAACATATATTCATCCCCCCATATTTTTGAAAAACGAAAAAACTCAACCTTAAAAAACCAAACGGCGGTCTAATTAATGAAGGGTTAGTTCAACGCATTATGTGACGGCCCCAGTTCCACAACCTTAAACTGGGCCTCGCTCGCATAAACTTACGTAGACCCCCGAGCCAATCTCGTTGAGTCAACGCAAGCCTAGTCAACCTTCCTTACCATTTGCCATTTTTATAAGCAACTTAAATGAGAGTTATTCATATTAGTAGTTATCAAAATATAACGGAAGCAGTTTAAACTCAAACTAACAGAATAATCCCTAAGACACTAGCCAAGACAACCTAGAGTGTGGAAACCCCGCATATGTATACCATCATCAAATATATCAAGTCAAGGAGAGTAATATTAATGTATACATGTCCCAAGATCTCACATAAAACTGATATCCTAATGTGAAACAAAACAAGTATATACATAATACAAAATGTACCAAAACCTACGTCGATGCCAAAGGGAGAACCGTTCCGGTGTCCTCAAAGTAGATCACCTAACTGAGGAGTCTTTCCCTTATTCAATTGCGGATCTGCACTCAATCAAACACAATAATGACAAGTCCAAGTAAGTAACGCTAAGCAGGATATATATACAACATTTCAAAATAATAAATCAGTCTATATTCATGCCGATAGAAAGAAAGGTACAGGAAATGCATAAATAAATAAATATTGTAAATAATTGTGAATCATTCTAAGATGAGTGTCCAGGAAATCAAACAGAGAAGCACAAGTAGTCCCGACCAAACGGTCCTTGAGTCGAGGAAAACCTATAAGACTCAGAGTTTAGGACGCGGTACACTCACACCATCCTAAATCCACGAGAATAAGAGACTTCCTAGTAGTCCAACGAAAGAACTGTCACACCGTATAGAACCAGTAAACAATGTCGTACATCCCGAGTTCCTGGCTCTGGCATATTACCTCGGATAATCCGTCCTTCCAAGGATCATGTTGACTCACTTGCCCTCGGACAACTCAATCGGAATGAAATTCCAAAATAGGAAACTGAGCAATAATAATAACAAATTAAAGCTCAATTAAATAATTGTAAAATTCCTCATTGGTTTACTTACTTGTATCTATACTAATACACACTCAAACGCCCAACAACCCATTAAATCGAATCCCAAATGCCTTTCAATGAACTACACCCCCTGGTTGTTATTTATTTACAAATTTCCATTAAATCTTCACATTTTACCCAATTTTTCATAATTTTATTCATTCACATAATTGGGTCGATTACCCGGGCATAGGGTTGTATTCGGACCCATTTGGATACTCGAGAGATCCCTGAAGTTTTTCAAAAATTTCTCAAAATTGGACTGTGAACGGTGTCACGTTGTGAGTGGCGTCATGGGGGTCAGAACCTGAAGGCGTCACATAAAGCGTGGGTCTAGGAGTGCCTTCTGCCCAGACGCCGTAAGTTGTGTCGTGGAGAACAACTTTCCACGGCGTCACGTAAAGCGTGACCTCCCCATGGCTTATTGCCCTGGACGTCGTGATCGACGTCATGAGGCCTTAGGCTTCGCGGTGTCAAGACCAGAATGAGAATTTGAAGTTTTTCGAAACCCCGCTCGTGTCGCCGCGTTCCGAGCCTATCCCAAACTTGTAGGGACCTCGATACAAAGCCAAGACATTGTTCAAAACATGTCTAATATGTCCGTAAACCCCCGATACAAAAATCACGTCCAAAACCACCCAAAAATCTACCAAAATGCTCAAAAATCCACAAATTCACCAACTCACATAACAACAAATTACATTCATCCCATGATCACAAATTCCATCACTAAATCTAGAAAAATTCAAAATCATAACATAGTGTCTGAAAACATCACGACGAAAGTCCGTAAAACCGTTGTCAAAATGAAAAGAATTTCATGGTGAGTTGGGATCTCACCTTTTTTCGCATGGTTGGTCAATCCTCGGCGTTGATCCAAGCTAAAAAATCACTAAAACCTCAAGCCCAATCTGTTTTCACGTTGATGAGAGAGTGAGATGAGAGAGAAAATGTGATATCCACCTATTTATACTCACCTCTCCATCTACTCTCATGCACACATCTCAAGGTTAATTATATGGCTTATGTTCACTTCAGCCACCAAATTTTCTAACTCTAATGGGTGACTCCCATTGACTTGGTCATTTGACCCTATCCTTTTCAAACAACACTTAAAGCTTTACGGGCATTTCCGTACCTGAACCGTACCACGACTCGCACCGTCGTGTGCTCACAGATGTACCAACGTATCGGACACGTTACACAATGATTATGTATTAATTAAATTTGCATTTTGTTAGTGTTTTAGTTCAATTATTCTCCGGACAACTAATTACCCAACAACCGTTTGCCTCGTACCCGTATCGCACGTTTTAACAGACTGAACTCGTTCCTTAACACCAACGCTCACACACAAACGTTTACACGTTTGAGACATTAGAATTAACAATTGGGTAATAAAACTAAGTAATACAAACACCAGACAAAAATAACATATCTCGACATCGACGATCTAGAATTGGACAAATGTATCATGTAAAGTGGACCCACGTACGACCTAAAAAGACACGTGGCACGAGTTAGATTTTAGGGTCGTTACACATTAAGTCTCCATTTCGAATCTTACACATCCTGTAACGACCCTAAATTCTAACTCGTGCCACGTGTCAATTTAGGTCTTACATGGGTCTGGACCGTGATAGAGTCATCTGAATCTCAGTTGTCGACGCCGAGGTATATTATTTGTGTTTGGTGTTTGTATTATTTATATATTACCTAAACTAAAAGCCAATGTCCCAAACGTGTGAGGACGTTTTGTGTGAGCGTTGGTATGAGTGGTAATGAGTTCGATTTGATTCGATGGTAGTCCGGGGACTATAATGCATGAAAACACAGATAAAATGCAAAATAAATAGTAATTAAAGTAAAAAAGGATGAATTACACGTCGGTGCGTCTGGAGCGATGAGGTAAACAAGTTTCGTGTTCGGACCGGATCCAAAATCTCGCGTATTGTGAGAGAAAAGACTCAAATAAGGAGTTGTGTCACTCATCGAAGTCACCGTCCAATGTCAAGTTAGGTGGCTGTATTGAATATGAGTAACTATATGTGCCTTGGGATCCATGTTTGAGAAGGGAAGGGGTATATATAGGACCTCATCACCTTTTCTCTCATTTCATTCTCTTATTTCTCTCTCTCTCTTCAAATTGAAATGTCAAATGTGAAGCAAGGTGGGTTCTGAGGTTCTCGACGCATTTCAGCGCAATTGGAGCGATCAAACGCGAGTTCTAAGGAGAGATCTTGATTTCCTACGTCGGTATCTACGTTTTGGCCGTATTTTTGTAGGTTTTTGTCACGATGAATTCGGACAACGAATTTAGGAAATCAATTTTTATGGTTTGTTTTGATTGATTGGGAGTCAATGAGGTGATCAAAACGTAATTTGTAAAGTGGATTTGGTGTTTGGGGATTTTCTGAATTTTGGAAATTTTTGGTGAATTTTGGATAATTTTGGCAAAATCGATGGTTTTGGCGGTTTTGACGTGAGCCAAGGGTGGCTTGGCATTGTAGTAGACGTTTAGTCGACGTTGGGATAGGCTTAAAGCACGTCGACGCTAGCCAGGGTGTCGCAAAACCCTGGTACAAAGGTGTTCTTGGTAAGACGTTGTGGCGATGCCGTGAGTGTTCGAACTCACGGTGTCACCCACGTACGTCTTGGGCAGGGCCTCATGGGGAAGACACCGTGAACATTCCAACGCACGGTGTCACTCATGTACGAGTTGGACAGTGGGTATCGACTCCACACCATGAAGACGCCGTCCAATTATTGGACCACGGCATCCCGACGGTGTGTTACTGTTCACAGGAGTAAATTTTTATAAAATTTTCGAAAAACTTTCGGGGATTTGTTGGGTATCCAAATGGCTCCGAATACAACTCAATACTCGAGTAATCGACCCAAATGGGTGAAAGAGTAAAATTATAGAAAAAATGGATAAAATGGTGAAATTAATAGGGAATTGAAATTAAAGGGAAATAAAACTCTAACACAACCAAATTGGACCAATAATGATCGCTAGGTGCTTAGTGAGCGGGTGATGAACATGCGGGGTCATTTTGGTGGCGTGTGAAAGCTGCGAGCATGGAATGTTATGGAGGTTGCGTTGTACTATGAGTAAAACCAGTTAGAGTATTTACATTATTTTATTTGTGCATTTAAATTCGGCTATTATATTTCTTGGTGAATATGTTTCCTTGAATTCCATCTGTGAGTTTTATTCCGCGGTGGATTATTGTCGTTGTTTTTCGTGGATTTCCGAGTTAGTGGTCCCAAAACAAGTGAGTCATGGTTACTATTCATCTACGATATGAGCTCTTATCTGGACGCTGTTGATATATCCCGATAGGGTGTTCGTCGGGGGCTCTTATCCGGGTCTGTGGATATCTTATAATCGCAATGTTGGACTAAGTGGTTAGTCACTCTAACTCCGACTGGGATTTTGATGGAAACAAACAAGGTGAAAATGTACTAATTAATATCAAGTTTATTTCAGTTTTTGTTAAAGGATGCAAAACAACACATCACGGGCATTCAAGTCATACAAGTTCAAGACTCGGCATTCATAAAAGAATGAAGACGAAAGATCGAACAACAATTTGTAATTTTGATTTAAGGTATTCAAATTCTTTCACGCAAGCCAAATGCATTAGTCCATGCATATCAAGTTTCTTAAACTAATTTTCAAAAGTCATGAGGTAACTTGGAGTCTCAAAATAAAATTTTAACACATGACTAGGTCTATGAGTTTAAACAATGTGAGAAAGTGTGTCAATGGTCATTTGCATATTGGAGATCATTGTTGAAGTTTTCAAAACTGAAAAACTTGTTTTTGAAAGGTTTTTTAAAGGAAAAATTGCAAATTTGCAGAAAAGTCCCTCGCAAGTTATGAAATCGTGATTTTCCATTTTCGGGATTTGTAAAAATATCCCGACCATCCAATTAGGCTTAATGACCCATAATAAACGTGTATAACATGTTATATTAGGGTTGGTTGGGTCCCGGACAAGTTTAAGGGTCGCTAACACAAAGGGATAAAATATTTATTCTGAGCTCACTGCAGTTAGCGCGCTAATGCTGCCATTAGCGCTAAGTGCAGAGTTAGCGCGCTAGGTCTCAGCATTAGCGCGCTAATTGCCCACCTGACAACTTTTTTTAAAAGCTGAAAAAACGAACTTTAATTTGAATTCTTGATGAATTCTGGACCCTTGGATCCCTAGAACGGTCATAAACTGTCACAATGGGATACCTAATACTATAAAAACACCAAGAACATGGTTTTCTCACAACAAGAAACAAACACACTCAAAAACTCAAAATATTCAAAAAGGAGAACTTTAATTTTTGTGAAGGAGACAAAGGAGATTCTTGGGCTATCCACTAGCACTACAATCCAGCACTTTGAAGCATTCAAAGGAGTACAAGAGTCTCTTCAAAACTGATCTCTTTTGTCATCTTCTTGGTTGTAAGCAAGTCCTTGTTCTAGATTCTTTTTCTTGAGCTTAATCTACATAGTTTTGTGTGTTTTGAATGAAAATCAGTTTGTTGTGTGTTTGAACACCATCATCTTGGGTTTTGCACTTAAACTTATTTTATCAAACCCTAAGATTGTTTTGAACAAGTGTTTTACACTTAAACTTGATTTTTGTCAAACTATTGTTCTTTGCTTCGAAATCGGTTTTGCACAAATACATTGGATTTTAAAACGATTTCATATTTGGAATTTGCAACAAAATCAGTGACACACTTTGCATTTTTCATTCATTCTTATACTTGCATGCATTAGAGTTGTTAGGCTCTAGGAGGCTTGCTAGTGTTTGAATTTGATACCACTTTATATTGTAAAGTGTATCTCATTTCTTTTCAGCAAATTGTTGCAAGTGTATGATTGTAAGACTTAGTGGAATCTAAGTCAAAAGGGGAAGACCTAGTTGAGGATAGGCACAAACTCTAGTTGCCACTAGATAGGAAGTCCTAATTGTAATTAGGCATTCTAGGCTTGTATGCTTAGCTTGTAACACTTATTTGGAATATAAGTGTTGGTTTAAAAATCCTAACCGGGGAGGTTAGGTAGTGAATGTAGATCATTTGATCGAACCACTATAAATCGTGTGTCGCTTTCCATCTCTTCTATCCCGTTCACTTGCATAGCATAGACATTCGTTGTTATTTGTGCATAAAAAGTTTAAAAAGGAAATAACCTCTCGACACACCTAATTCACCCCCCTTTTGGATGTGGTTTCAATTGGTATCAGAGCGGGTTATTGCTCAAAGCATTACTAACATATCTTTGAGTGTTTTTGTGCAAGGATGCAAAGTCTAGATCCAGCTTGCCTTAGGGAAGGTAACTCCTCGAGTAGGCCTCCGTATTTTGATGGAACCAACTACGCTCATTGGAAAGTAAGAATGAAGTTCTACATAAGAGCGCAAAATAGATTCCTATGGGACGCAATTGAAAGTGGCTACACTCCACCCGACAAGCCGTTGAAAGAATACACCGCCGAGGAGATCAAGAGTGAGCTATCAAATGATCAAGCCATGAATCACCTATTTTGTGCATTGAGCAAAAATGAGTTCAACCGAGTGAGTGCTTGTCAAACGGCCAAGGAAGTATGGGAAAAACTTGAGGTCCACTATGAAGGTACCATGCAAGTAAAGAAGACAAAGTTGAGGATCCTTGAGGAACACTATGAGACCTTCTGAGTTGGATCCGATGAAGATATCGCCACCGCCATCACACGGTTCACTAAGTTGTTAAATGAGATCAAGAATCTTGGGAAGCATTATGATCAAGAGACATCGGTATACAAATTCCTTAGAGGCTTGCCTAAGGAATGGGATGCCAAGAAGTATGCTATCCAGTCGGCACAAAATCTTGGAGAGTACACATTCGATGCATTGTGTGGAGAGTTAACGGTCCATGAATTCGAACTCAAAGACAGAGCAAGATTGGAAGCATTAAGTGGAGGTACACGGAGTTCAAGAAAAGAGATCGCCTTGAAGGCAAATAGCTCCCCTAGTGCATCGGTAGAGATCATTGAAGATGAAAAATCTTGTGATGATAATGATCTTGAGGAGGAAGTAGCCATGCTTTCAAGAAAGCTCAACAAGGCCATATACAAGCGAGACAAGTATAAGAAGTTTCGAAGTGGAAGCAAGGGAGGAAAGTCAAACGAAACCATATGCTTTGGTTGTGGCAAACCGGGTCACATCAAGGCGGATTGCAAATCTAAGAAGGTGTTTGACAAGAAGAAAGGAAAGAAGAGCTTCAAGGCAACTTGGGATGACTCATCATCATCAAGTTCGGAATCCGAATCGGAGAGTGAAAAGGCAATACTTTGTCTTATGGCACAAGGCGAGGTAAATTCTAACCCTTTAAATTTTGATGATATTGATGATTTGGATAATGTTCCAAATCTTGATGAACTTAGGAAAGAGTTGGAAAATGAGGTCAAAAAAACCAAACAACTCAAAAAGAGCCTAACCATAGCAATTAGTGAGATAGAGTCACAAAATGAGACCATTAATGATCTCCAAAATGACTTGAATGAAGTCATAGAGGAAAGAGATACCTTAGTCAAGGAAGTAAAGGACTTGACTAGCACGGTGCATAAGTTCACCAATGGCAAAGAAATGTTTGACATGATGTTGGGAGCACAACGGCGTACACTCAACAAAAGGGGCATAGGTTATGGAGCAAACTTGTTAAGTTATAAGAAATTACTAAATGATGATCGTAGATGTTCAAAGTGCAATAGGTCTCATATGGTGGGGAAATGTGCCTTATAAAAGGCCAAAATGGGTAGACTAGCATGGGTAGTTAAAAATGTTTATGACACTAACTTTCTCGAACCCAAAGGTGTTTGGGTACCAAAATCTAGTGTGTTTCCCATTGTGTAGGATGCAAGGAAGAGCACCCCATGGTACTTAGATAGCGGGTGCTCAAGACACATGACCAGAGATGCACATCAATTCATTGAGCTAAAGCGGCATGACGGTGGAAAGGTTACATTTGGAGACAACAACAAAGGAAGAGTTATTGGTCTCGGAACCATCGATAACCATTCACTTTCTATTTCTAATGTTTATCTTGTTGATGGTTTGAAACATAACTTGCTTAGTGTTAGCCAATTGTGTGACAAAGGATTTCATGTTATGTTTGAATCATCGAAATGCATAGTTAGGAATAAGAAGCATGAAACTTTGTTTATCGCATATAGAGATAAGAATGTTTATGCCATCAACTTTGATGAGATGAATATGCAAAACATTTCATGTTTGAGTGCACAAAGTGATTGTGATGCATGGTTGTGGCACCGTAGACTAGGACATTCTAGCATGGAAAATTTGTCAAAATTGACTAAGCATGATTTAGTTAAGGGCCTACCCAAATGCACCTTTAAGAAAGATAAGGAATGTGAACCTTGTATCCTTGGTAAACAAGTGAAATCGTCATTTAAGACGAAAGTAAAAAGTAATGTGACTCGAGCCTTAGAACTTATCCATATGGATTTATTCGGACCTACCCAAACACAAAGTTTAGGAGGTAAATCATATTGCTTTGTCATTGTTGATGACTTTACAAGGTATACATGGGTGTATTTTCTATCTCACAAGCATGAAGTGTTTGATGTGTTTGTAAAGTTTTGTGCTTTAGTAGAGAATGAAAACGGATACAAAATCACCATCATTAGAAGTGATAGAGGTGGTGAGTTTGTAAATAGGAACTTGGAGGATTTTTGTGATAAACAAAGTTATACACACCAATTATCGTCTCCTAGAACACCCCAACAAAATGGAGTTGTTGAAAGAAAAAATAGAACACTCCAAGAGATGTGTAGGACTATGCTAAATGAGTACAACATAGCTAAGCACTTTTGGGTCGAAGCCATTAACATGGCATGCTATGTTATAAATAAAGTAAATGTCCAAAAGCAAGTGAAAAAGACTACTTATGAACTATGGAAAGGCCGAAAACCCAACATAAGTTATTTTAAGGTGTTCGGTTGCACTTGCTATGTTCTAAATGATAGGGATCAATTACACAAATTTGACCTAAAGTCTAAAGTATGCATTTTTCTAGGGTACTCCACACATAGCAAAGCATATAGGATGTTTAATAAATCAACCAAAACCATAGAAGAATCTATTAATGAGATTTGATGAAGTAGATCCCAAAGTTAAGATAATGCAAAATCTTGAAAAATTGAGGATTGACGATGAAGATGATGGCACTCTAGGACAAACCTCAAATAGTCAAGAGCTTGAGTTAAACAAGGAATCCGAAACAAGTGTGCCTAAGAATTCAAGACTCCTTATTGGTCATTCATCTCAACAAATCATAGGTGATCCAAACAAAGGAATAATCATTAGGTCAACATTGCAAAGAGATGAAGGACACTTAGCTTTTGTGTCACAAACCGAGCCCACCAAGATAGATGATGCCTTAGAAGATGAGTTTTGGGTAATGGCTATACAAGAAGAGCTAAGCCACTTTGTTAGGAACAAAGTATGGACATTAGTACCTAGACCTAAGGACCACAAAATCATAGGCACCAAATTAGTCTTTAGAAACAAAAAGAATTAAAAAAGTGAAATTGTAAGAAACATGTAACGACCCAAATTCTCCACGACCCAACTTATGGGTATTTTGATAATTTCATGATAAAAATATGTTGGGTGTTTGATATGGAAATACAATTCTAAACATGTCAAATTAAATATGAGTTAGGGAGTAAGTAAAGTTTTATTTTAAATAATAAAGCCCAATTGAGATTATGACCCAAAAGGCCATTTTAGACAAATTGTAAATAGTCACAACCCTAATCCCTAACCCTAATGCTATTTAAGCAAATCAAAGAAAACCCTAGCTCCAATTTTATAAAACACCCACATGGAGAGGAGGAGAACAAGAGGAGAGTTCAAGCTCAAGAGATGTACAACCTCACTTCCCTCCTTGATTTCTTTATTATTTATTGAAGACTTGGAGACCCTCATTGAAGATTTGGAGATCAAAGGGTCGATGGCGTCGACGTCGGCAAGAACGCGAGGAAAATAGAAAAGAAAATAAGAAAGGAAAGATTTGATCTATATTAGAATGAGATTTTGGAAAGGAGTTTGAGTCAAAGACTCCATTGAAGGCATGGTGAGATTCTAAAACTCTCTAGATTTATTATCTTGATGTTGGTATTGGTAATGAGAGTTGATGATTTGCAAAGTTTGTTCAATATTTCTTAGATCTAGTCTTGAAATGGGTTATACAAATTTTTAAGCTTTATGATAACGAGTATTATGGATGAATCAATCTTGTTTACCATAGTTTGACGGTACATGAAAGAATTTCCCCATGATTTTAGCAAATTGAACGCGGTTGAAGTTTATTGATATGGATTTGGCATTTAAGGTTGAGTTGAGATTTAAAAAGGGACTTTAAATCTTTTTCTTTGGGAAATAAACCTATTCGATAAATTTTTGGACTTTGATTGAATACTGTCATTTGGAAATTTAAAGTCTAAATTGAGTCTTGTATGGTGATTTTGATATTTTTAATTATAATTAATCGAACGTCTTCGATTTATGTTGGAAAAATCAAGTTTTAGCGGATTTTCCTTGTTTTACATCACCGCATTCCTATTTTACTCGAATCATCGATTCTAATTTTAAGTGTCGATTTTAGAGTCATGAATAACCTTTAGCGAAGACAGCTATAAAATAGGGTGAATCTCTAAGGTCTAGACAATTGATGTTAAACTTGTATGGTTGTAGATGCATAAAGTAATTATTCTTTTAAATTGTCTAGATTCGCGAGACGGTTCACATCGAGCCCAAACGCGAGAGGATCGAGATTAGGATTTGCGGCGAGTGTAGGTAAGTGGGGAGCTTGCTCAATTATCAAATATGGCATGATTATTAGTTATGCTTAGGATTCATAATTTGAATTAAAGACTTGGGATTTATGGGTTGCGTCGTGGTATTGGCTCGAACCTACGTATCTATGGAATGTGAATGCACTGTTATCCATGGCCCCAGAATGTGTGGAGTTACCACCGAGGTCTTAAAGAATACCTCAGAACGTTGTGGTACCACCGAGGATCGTTAACACCCCAGGATGTGTGGAGTTTACCACCGAGGGATTTACTTGACTAATTGAATTCATAAGTATGTCACGTAGGGACATGAGTTGGAGTTACCTTCTCTTGTACTCTTGAGACATAGGGATGTGAATCGGTGATGACTTGGACGAACCTACTGTTGATTTGATGGGACAAACGAGAGGGCACATAAGGCTTGTGTGCTAGCTGGTTGTTTCCATCACATTGAGAGTAGGAGAATCGGTCACCGGATTCTTGCCAATATCTAGTATGCATTGAATGGAACATCGACTTATCGTATTATTATATTTTATAGTACATAATCTCGCGAAACCCCCTCATTTGTATGAAGTTTGAAATTATGAAATGATTTGTCAATCTCTTTAATGTTATTCATGATTATTGTTGTTACAATTTGTGACTTATGAATCTTATGTCTATGGTAGTACTTGATGGTTCATTATAAGTCTATTTTTTTTAAATCCTGCTACCGTGCTACTATTTAATGAATCCTTGTTTGTTTTCAAATACATGCTAGACTATGCATGCTTATTAGGTATTACTTGCATATTTGATGGTTGAACGGGTTTTCCGCATTACTGAGCTCCGTTGGTTCTTTTAGCTCACCCCACTTACAATACAGGTTCATCGACGAGTGCGCTAGAATTGAGACAATGGAGAAACGAGCTTGAAGTCTTCATTTGATGTGAGCCTTGAGTTGATATATATCATGTATATTCGATTTTGAAACTATTAAACTTGGGTTGTAATTAAAATAAGTCTTTAGGTAGTTTGAAACCTACTTACCTTTAGTTGATCCACTTGGGAGTTTTAATAGTTTAACTCAATACGAACCCATTTATAGTTTCATAGATATTCTTGTGAACTTAAATCTATTGGCTTAAGGATACCTCTTTGTATTTATTTCGCAATTATTATCCTTTGTTTAGCCAATGTACTTTCCGCAGGTTTATTTGTTTAGGCGTGCCAGACCGTTATTTGGGTCTGGTTCAGGTATCGGGTCCAAGTGGCAGTCTAGGCCGGGCGACCAGATCCTGGGTCGGGGACAGGTCGTCACAGTTGGTATCAGAGCCTAGGGATTAGAACCTAGGGAAACGTTAGGTTAGGAAAACCTAAGATGTAGGGCCTTTAAGTTTAAAGGTCAAGTTAAGTTGAACAAATCAGTGGTATGGGTCATTGGTTCAAAGTCGACTTAACATGCAATAATGATAAATCTTAGGATGGGATGGGATGAAAGAAATTTGAAAAAGACTTAATGTGATGATTATTTGCTACTTTGTATATATAAATATATCGTTAGATATATAGGTAAATGTCTTTCGTTAAGACGTGAAACATTGGTTCCACGAGTTGGAAATGACAATTAACGACATAAGAAAATCGTAGGGAAATCCGTAGAAGGTTCCACATGCGCTGCAAGGAAGTCTACAATGCTTTGCTGCAAGAATGGTTCTGATAGAATGACTAAACTTAGAGTGGAAATTGTATGGCGAGATGCACCTATAATTAACGATAGAGTGGCAAATAAAGACTTAAGCAAGAATTGATAGACTTGAAGCCACGCTAAATACGCAAGATGGAATTGTGACGCGGTCACATTTCAGAGAAGTAACTCTAACGCCGAAAACTCTATTATGATAATTAAAATCAACGATATCTTGTTGAAAATAGAAGTTAACGATCCTAGTAAGGATGCAAATGAATCTTTGGTTTCAAACAATGATAAGCAAGTTTGCTTGGCCAGGAGGCTGAACTTAATTTAAGATATAGTGGACACGTATACACTTAAAATTTCTAACTCTCGATTAAAGATGTGAATCTTTGGTTTATAAATTCGATTATAAATTTAATACTATGAATCGAATTTTGATGTTTCATGTAATTTATTTTCTCGAAGATTAACTCTTTCGACTGTGTTGGACCATGATTTTTGTATTTCGCTGAGTAGGTGTTTATTACATTTTGATGAGATTTTCAAGGAAGCATTCTACTTGTCCGTACAAAGTTTTGGAAAATGTGAACAATTATAAAAGGAAATAGTTTATTTTCCTTGGTGTTCAAAAGATAAAGCAAATAGACTTATACTCATTTCAAGAATTTGATGTCGTAATTTTGATCCTTACGTAAAGAGTTTTGCTGAATTTGATAAAAATGTAATGTATGTTTTGTATCTATGTCACCATTGTGTGTTTGGAACACAAAATTTACTTACCGTTATAGTTTACTTTTGAATTACATCGACTAAATCGATTTGAAAGGGATTTTATGAATTGTTAGAAAATACGAGAAGAATTTCAGATGGTTTCTATAAACTAAGTCTAGCTCGATTTGAAAAGTGGTTTTGATGAAAATTTGACAGTTTAAAAAAAAGGTTTTGATTCGGATTTGACTTCTCAATTGATTTAATTACAACATTCAAGTTTTTTTTTTATCGAACATATGTAAAAGAAAGTTAAATCTAAATCAGTTATTGATAGGTTGAATATGAAAGATAAGGATCTCAAACTGAGAGTTAACATCGAAACATAAGTACGTGATGTACGGGATATCGAATGCGAAATTAAAGAATACATTGAAAACTACTCAATGAGAAAATCTAGTAAATACAAAATGTCAAATTAGTACACTAAAAAATGGGTGAGTTACTAAAATTGGGAATCCAAAGTCAGACTATTTTGGTGAAATAGCCATATGTGAAGGTCGTGATTGCCAAGTAGAAAATTTGTAGATATTGTAAAGACTCAAGATCTGAGGTTAAAATGATATAAATCAAAGGTAACCACTGCAACAAAAAAACTATTCTAACATAATTAGAAGAGAGTTGATTCATAAAGTTGGGGATACCAGGAATTGATAAATTATGTTCGAAATGTATGGAGAGTACGAAATAGCAGTACCATGATTGAATAATTAAAGGAAGCCCCAAACTAAATGGTATGTATGAGTCATATTAATAAGTTTTAAAGAGCGTACGATGCATTTAATAATATTATAATGAACTCGATGATTAGTGAATCATTAAAATCGGGGGTACACCAATTAAAAGAATATTTCTGATATGATTAGACGTGTGGACTCATAGCTTTTGAGTCAAAATGAAATCTAACCAGATTGGTAGGGAATGGTTGAATGAAAAAAATGAAGTTGAAGAGTAATCGAGGCAAATGATTGTTACATAACCTTAGTCAATAATGACTTGGTTCTTAAAATTGGGGATCCTAGAATAGGATCGACCCATGGAAAAATGAATGAGTAATTTGGTGATGAGAAGAATTGCGAACTCGAGACAATATGTATTGCAATAGTACCATATTCAAGAATCATTGGATTTGGAGAAAATGAAGAATACTATGAATGATTTTGTGCTAAGTATAAGCAATGAATCATAACCTAAACAGTGCAAGATAATTCTTGAAATTGGTGTAAATATGAGTTTGAGTACACTTGAATTAAAGCTTAAGTATTAAGTTGTACAAGATAAACTTATATGAGTTTTATGTACAAGGATATGTACTTTATGGTTGGAGTATCCAACAAAACGTATATGCAGTGCGATAATAGTAATGCACGAGTGTAATAAATTGAAATACAAGTTTGAATTATGAACTTGAAATAACTGGATTGTATAGAGATATGAGTCCTTAATGACAATGATAGGAGTATGAGTTTTATGCTTTTAAAGAAACGACGTGAATGTCAGGTTCGAAACATGAAAGCTAAATCACCTTCGTTTCTCAGAGAGTGTGGTACTAAACACATTATAAGAGCTAAGAGTTAGCTTAGAAAGATGAGAAGGGACCATTGTATACCAAAAAGGGGTCATGACTAAGTCAACAATGTTTAAAATAGTCACCCAGGATCGTGAGAATTGATCAGTGCGAGGATGCATTACGATAGATCTCCTGAAAATCGAGATATAGTGATAAGAGATCTTTGTATGAAATAAAAAAAATGGTGATGCAATGGAGCGCATTCAGATGAATGCTGAAACCTACTTAGAAATAATGACGATGTTAAAAATATTCCACAAGATTTTAAAGGTGGAAGCTTGTTTACGTCAATTAACAGTTAAGTGTGACAGAGGAGCTACAAAGTGAATCATTAGTCAAAAGTTGACTTGAAATATGAACCTACAAGAATGAATGTCGATAAACATGTGATGCCAATAATATTAAGGTATTATTCCAGAAAGGAATACTAAGTCTGCCCATTTGTAGCCTTCACAGATAAGCTGTAAAGACATGATGAGTCGTTCAATGATATGCGTAACCGAGATGTTGATAGAAATGGTGTGCTAATGCTCATGTTATAGCAGATAGCTATCCTTGTTTCCCTACTACCAGTTGGTGGTATGGTTTCCATGCCAGATAGGCAGAGATGTTCGTTGAAACAGATATGCACCAAATCATATCTCAGTATGGTTCTACCTCTCTGTAAGTTGAGCGACTTGAGCGTATATTGCGACTTCGGTGAAGATTATAAAGGACTACCTTAAGAGCATGTGACGACAAAAGAACTTGGCAATTGGCTAAGTGTAATGATTTTATTGATGACCTACTTGAGGTGGGCTTTATGAATTTTAGTTTGCAAGATGAAAATAAGAAAAAAAATGAGATATATTAAAGTCAGGGTTAAAACTTTATTTCATGTGAGGAAACGAGCAGAGCATGCAGGTAAAGATGGCCTCAGTTAAACAATGAGTCGAAAAGAAATCCTTGTGGACAGACACTAAACTACGTTATACTTTACTTTTACATTCGAGGACGAAAGTTATTAAAATTGGAGATATTGTAACGACCCAAATTCTCCACGACCCAACTTATGGGTATTTTGATAATTTCATGATAAAAATATGTTGGGTGTTTGATGTGGAAATACAATTCTAAACATGTCAAATTAAATATGAGTTAGGGAGTAAGTAAAGTTTTATTTTAAATAATAAAGCCCAATTGAGATTATGACCCAAAAAGGTATTTTAGACAAATTGTAAATAGTCACAACCCTAATCCCTAACCCTAATGCTATTTAAGCAAATTAAAGAAAACCCTAGCTCTAATTTTATAAAACACCCACATGGAGAGGAGGAGAACAAGAGGAGAGTTCAAGCTCAAGAGATGTACAACCTCACTTCCCTCCTTGATTTCTTTATTATTTATTGAAGATTTGGAGATCAAAGGGTCGATGGCGTCGACGTCGGCAAGAATGCGAGGAAAATAGAAAAGAAAATAAGAAAGGAAAGATTTGATCTATGTTAGAATGAGATTTTGGAAAGGAGTTTGAGTCAAAGACTCCATTGAAGGCATGGTGAGATTCTAATACTCTCTAGATTTATTGTCTTGATGTTGGTATTGGTAATGAGAGTTGATGATTTGCAAAGTTTGTTCAATATTTCTTAGATCTAGTCTTGAAATGGGTTATACAAATTTTTAAGCTTTATGATAACGAGTATTATGGATGAATCAATCTTGTTTACCATGGTTTGACGGTACATGAAAGAATTTTCCCATGATTTTAGCAAATTGAACGCGGTTGAAGTTTATTGATATAGATTTGGCATTTAAGGTTGAGTTGAGATTTAAAAAGGGATTTTGAATCATTTTCTTTGGAAAATAAACTTATTCGATAAATTTGTGGACTTTGACTGAATATTGTCATTTGGAAATTTAAAGTCTAAATTGAGTCTTGTATGGTGATTTGGATCTTTTTAATTATAATTAATCGAACGTCTTCAATTTATGTTGGAAAAATCAAGTCTTAGCGAATTTTCCTTGTTTTACATCACCGCATTCCTATTTTACTCGAATCATCGATTCTAATTTTAAGTGTCGATTTTAGAGTCGTGAATAACCTTTAGCGAAGACAGCTATAAAATAGGGTGAATCTCTAAGGTCTAGACAATTGATGTTAAACTTGTATAGTTGTAGATACATAAAGTAATTATTCTTTTAAATTGTCTAGATTCGCGAGACGGTTCACATTGAGTCCAAACGCGAGAGGATCGAGATTAAGATTTGCGGCGAGTGCAGGTAAGTGGGAGCTTGCTCAATTATCAAATATGGCATGATTATTAGTTATGCTTAGGATTCATAATTTGAATTAAAGACTTGGGATTTATGGGTTGCGTCGTGGTATTGGCTCGAACCTACGTATCTATGGAATGTGAATGCACTATTATCCATGGCCCCAGAATATGTGGAGTTACCACCGAGGGTCTTATAGAATACCTCAGAATGTTGTGGTACCACTGAGGGTCGTTAACACCCCAGGATGTGTGAAGTTTACCACCGAGGGATTTACTTGACTAATTGAATTCATAAGTATGTCACGTTGGGACATGAGCTGGAGTTACCTTCTCTTGTACTCTTGAGACATAGGGATGTGCATCGGTGATGGCTTGGACGAACCTACTGTTGATTTGATGGGACAAACGAGAGGGCACATAAGGCCTGTGTGCTAGCTGGTTGTTTCCATCACATTGAGAGTAAGAGAATCGGTCACCGGATTCTTGCCAATATCTAGTATGCATTGAATGGAACATCGACTTATCGTATTATTATATTTTATAGTACATAATCTCGCGAAACCCCCTCATTTGTATGAAAGTTTGAAATTATGAAATGATTTGTCAACCTCTTTAATGTTATTCATGATTATTGTTGTTACAATTTGTGACTTACGAATCTTATGTCTATGGTAGTACTTGATGGTTCATTATAAGTCTATTTTTTTTAAATCCTGCTACCATGCTACTATTTAATGAATCCTTGTTTGTTTTCAAATACATGCTAGACTATGCATGCTTATTAGATATTACTTGCATATTTGATGATTGAGCGGGTTTTCCGCATTACTGAGCTCCGTTGGTTCTTTTAGCTCACCCCACTTACAATACAGGTTCATCGACGAGTGCGCTAGAATTGAGACAATGGAGAAACGAGCTTAAAGTCTTCATTTGATGTGAGCCTTGAGTTGATATATATCATGTATATTCGATTTTGAAACTATTAAACTTGGGTTGTAATTAAAATAAGTCTTTAAGTAGTTTAAAACCTACTTACCTTTAGTTGATCCACTTGGGAGTTTTAATAGTTTAACTCAATACGAACCCATTTATAGTTTCATAGATATTCTTGTGAACTTAAATCAATTGGCTTAAGGATACCTCTTTGTATTTATTTCGCAATTATTATCCTTTGTTTAGCCAATGTACTTTCCGCAGGTTTATTTGTTTAGGCGTGCCAGACCGTTATTTGGGCCTGGTTCAGGTATCGGGTCCAAGTGGCAGTCTAGGCCGGGCCACCCGATCCTAGATCGAGGACGGGTCGTCACAAAACAAGGCTAGATTGGTTGCACAAGGCTACAATCATGAAAAAGGAATTGATTATGAGGAAGCCTTTGCACCCGTAGCAAGACTAGAAGCAATTCGCATGTTGCTTGCTTATGCTTGCTACAACGGGTTTCTACTATACCAAATGGATATTAAAAGTGCATTTCTAAATGGGTTCATCCATGAAGAAGTATTTGTAGAATAACCACCGGGATTTGAAGATCATGAACATCCAAGCCATGTCTATCATCTTCAAAAAGCCTTGTATGGACTAAGACAAGCCCCTAGAGCTTGGTATGATAGACTTAGTGCGTTTTTACTTGAGAAAGGATTCAAGAAAGGAACACTAGATCCCACTTTGTTCATTTTGATCAAAAAACATGATATGCTACTTGTTCAAATCTATGTTGATGATATCATTTTCGGGTCATCCAACACACGTTTATGTGATGAATTCTCATCATTGATGACAAACGAATTTGAAATGAGCATGATGGGCGAACTAGCATACTTTCTAGGCTTGCACATAAAGCAATCCGAACTTGGCATTTTTATAAATCAAGCAAAGTATGTGAGGGACATGCTAAAGAAGTTCAAATTCGAAAATCTGAAAGCATGTGATACTCCTAGTAGTTCAACCATAAAAATGGACAAAGGCCAACTAGGAAAATCCATAGATCCTAAACTTTACCGTGGAATTATAGGTAGCCTCCTATACTTGACCGCTAGTAGACCCTACATTATGTTCAGTGTGTGCTTATGTGCTTGATTTCAATCTGATCCTAAGGAGTCCCACTTAAAATGTGTAAAGCGCATATTTCGATACCTTAGTGGTACACAAGACTTAGGATTGTGGTTCAATAAAACCAAAAGTTTTGAACTCCGAAGCTTTGTTGATTTTGATTATGCGGGAAGTCTAGTTGATAGGAAAAGCACTTCCGGATTTTGCTATTTGCTAGGAAACTCACTTATCTCATGGTTTAGCAAAAAGCAAAATTCCGTGGCTTTATCTACGGCGGAGGCCGAGTATGTGGCTGCCTAGAGTTGTTGTGCTCAAGTTCTATACATGAAACAACAACTTGAGGATTATCAAATCCTAGTTGGGTATGCTGAAATTTATTGTGATAGCACAAGTGCCATAAACATATCGAAAAATCCAGTGTTACACTCTCGAACAAAACATATTGAGATTAGGCACCATTTTCTTCGTGATCATGTTCAAAAAGGGCGATGTTAAACTTGTCCATGTACCCACAGAGGACCAACTAGCCGATATATTCACTAAGCCTTTGCCTAGAGATCAATTTTCCAAGATTCGGCGTGAGTTAGGCATGGTTCGAGAATCGGACCTTCTACACATGTTTTAGTTGTTCTAAACCTATTTATATGGTGTTTTTGAAGTGTCCAAGAAGTTTGAGGTCAATCAGAGATGTATGTCAAAAATCCAAAAATTTCATGTCCAAAATTTCCAGAGAGAAATTAGCGCGCTAATTTCGTTCGGCCAGACATGTATAAATTAATTTTTTACCCTAAAACACCACATTTTCCATCGTCTCCTCTCATCTCTCCTCTCCTCTCATCGTCTCCACCACGATCTCGCGTCGTTCAGGTAACATCCTCATCTCTCTTTGTCAATTTCTTAAATTTCGTTGTCATCTCCACCACGAACTCTCCATTTTTCCCAATGTCGACTCGCCGTACCTCCACCCGTCCCTTTTCCCGTCCGGTCGCCACCACCAATCCCCGTCCAACCGCCCCCACCACGTCTCGTCCTACCCAACCCATGTCCTCTCGTCGTCCATCACGACGTCATGTCATTAAACCATCTTCCTTCTCAAACAGTGAGTCTGAATCCTCCCACCCCACCCCCCCTCCGGCAAATGCCACACAACGTGAGGGACGTGCCAAGTCCGTACATGAGTCCACGTCCATTCTCGAGTCGGTGGCTCCTCGGCTAACGGATGCCAAAATCCTAAGGCCCGCCATTGTCGATTTTGCTTTCTTTGATAGGGCTCATCTCCCAATTCGGGAGATTTTCGATACGGCGGGATGGACCACTTTTTGCACCCACAACGCCAACTACAACCCCCCTTGGTTCGAGTCTTCTATTCCAATCTTCAAACAACAAACCATTTTGTTCTTCGTTCGTCCGTGGGTGCCCGATCTATTGAGATTACGCCTAAAAATCTCGCCCAACGACTTCACCTTCAATTGCACCCTCCTACCACTACGGTAGTGTGCAAATTTCTTAGTTGGCCTTTTGATCGTCTCGAAGTACTTAATTCCTTTCTTCGGCCAAAAAGAACTTTAACTGTGTATCCGACTGGTATAACGGATACCGATTTTAAACTCCTCCCTCACCTCCTTCATAAGGTACTTCACAAGGTCATTCTTCCACGAGGAGGTAGTAAAAACTATGTCACTCTTCTTGACATGTTCATTCTTGGGCACCTATTTCGCATGATTCCTCTCAGCCTGCCCCACATCCTTATTGGTTATATGACGAGCACGTGTAGCTCGGGTCGTCATCTCCCCTATGCCCACATTATCACATCCTACTTGGAGTCCGCCCAAGTGGATCTTGCATTAGGAGGTCGTCCACTCACTGTCTATGACACCATCGACATGGCCACCCTGAAGGCCATGAAGTATCGCTACATGCGCGACAGGCAGCGGTGGACATGGGAATATGCGATCCCGAACGGTCAGTATTACGGCGGCTATGAGTCTCCATTGCCTACGGACCCTCCAGTTGCTCCGTTTGATGCACCCATCTACTTGGTGTATAGCTACAGTTTTGGAGATGATGACAATGCTGACGATGAAGGCTTTGCTGGCGATGATGACCATGATGGCGATGAGGAAGTTCATCACGACTCCGCAGTTCCACCCCCACCGCCGCAGCAATACGAGACGGCACCGCCTCCACCTCCCTCTACATTTGGCGGTTTCTGCACAGCTGGGATACCTGCACACCTACATGACTCAGACATTCGCTACCGTCTAGGCGAGTATCCAACATCAGAATGATAGGCTTCGTCGTATCGAGGGTCAGCTGCTTCCAGCTTACACCACGCGTAATGACCGTGCCTCCAACTCTGCACGTCTACCATCGTCCTCGAGGAGGAGTGTTTAGACTTCTTATAGGCATTAGGTTCTATTTGGTCGTTTTTTTTGTGTATAGCGACATTATATGTAGGTGAGCACTAGGCTCCAAACTGTTATATGTTCTACATATTTCTCTTTTGCTCATGTTTAAGCCACAACTATGTTCACATTGCTTTATGCTATCTATATCATGATTTTTTTTGCATATCTCTGAGTTTATATATGGCTTTTTCTTGCTTTACTATGATTTATCATATCTGATTGTGTACCGCTTCCGTCTATTGTCTTTTGATATGCATAAAGTAAGGGGGAGCGTATATGTTCTTGTATTGATTCTATTATGCCTTATTGTATTCTATAAACGAGGGAGTTTGGCCCCACTTTTTGATGTTATCAAACGGGGGAGAAATGTGGTTGAACTTGAAAATGTTGATGTGTTTGAAATTGCATAAATGAAATGTATAATCTTGAATGCGATATACACTTAGATTATGTTTTACATTTTTAAAGTTCACATTGTTTGTTATCATCAAAAATGGGGAGATTGTTGGACTAAGTGGTTAGTCACTCTAACTCCGACCGAGATTTTGATGGAAACAAACAAAGTGAAAATGTACTAATTAATATCTAGTGTATTTCAGTTTTTGTTAAAGGATGCAAAACAACACATCACGGGCATTCAAGTCATACAAGTTCAAGACTCGGCATTCATGAAAGAACGAAGACGAAAGATCGAACAACAATTTGTAATTTTGATATAAGGTATTCAAATTCTTTCACGCAAGCCAAATGCATTAGTCCATGCATATCAAGTTTCTTAAACTAATTTTTAAAAGTCATGAGGTAACTTGGAGTCTCAAAATGAAATTTTAACATATGACTAGGTCTATGAGTTTAAACAATGTGAGAAAGTGTGTCAATGGTCATTTGCATATTGGAGATCATTGTTGAAGTTTTCAAAACTGAAAAACTTGTTTTTGAAAGGTTTTTTAAAGGAAAAACTACAAATTTGCAGAAAAGTCCCTCGCAAGTTATGAAATCGTGATTTTCCGTTTTCTGAATTTGTAAAAATATCCGGACCATCCAATTAGGCTTAATGACCCATAATAAACGTGTATAACATGTTATATTAGGGTTGGTTGGGTCCCGGACGAGTTTAAGGGTCGCTAACACAAAGGGATAAAATATTTATTCTGAGCTCCCTGCAGTTAGCGCGCTAATGCTGCCATTAGCGCGCTAAGTGCAGAATTAGCGCGCTAGGTCTCAGCATTAGCGCGCTAATTGCCCACCTGACAACTTTTTTTAAAAGCTGAAAAACGAACTTTAATTTGAATTCTTGATGAATTCTGGACCCTTGGATCCCTAGAACGGTCATAAACTGTCACAATGGGATACCTAACACTATTAAAACACCAAGAACATGGTTTTCTCACAACAAGGAACAAACACACTCAAAAGCTCAAAATATTCAAAAAGGAGAACTTTGATTTTTGTGAATGAGATAAAGGAGATTCTTGGGGATGTCTACTAACACTACAATCCAGCACTTTGAAGCATTCAAAGGAGTACAAGAATCTCTTCAAAACTGATCTCTTTTGTCATCTTCTTGGTTGTAAGTAAGTCCTTGTTCTAGATTCTTTTTCTTGAGCTTAATTTACATAGTTTTGTGTGTTTTGAATGAAAATCAGTTTGTTGTGTGTTTGAACACCATCATCTTGGGTTTTGTACTTAAACTTATTTTATCAAACCCTAAGATTGTTTTGAACAAGAGTTTTACACTTAAACTTGATTTTTGTCAAACTATTGTTCTTTGCTTCGAAATCGGTTTTGCACAAATACATTGGATTTTAAAACGATTTCATATTTGGAATTTGCAACAAAATGAGTGACACACTTTGCATTTTCCATTCATTCTTATACTTGCATGCATTAGAGTTGTTAGGCTCTAGGAGGCTTGCTAGTGTTTGAATTTGATACCACTTTATATTGTAAAGTGTATCTCATTTCTTTTCAGCAAATTGTTGCAAGTGTATGATTGTAAGACTTAGTGGAATCTAAGTCAAAAGGGGAAGACCTAGTTGAGGCTAGGCACAAACTCTAGTTGCGACTAGATAGGAAGTCCTAATTGCAATTAGGCATTCTAGGCTTGTATACTTTGGTTGTAACACTTATTTGGAATATAAGTGAGGGTTTAAAAATCCTAACCGGGGAGGTTAGGTAGTGGATGTAGATCATTTGATCGAACCACTATAAATCGTGTGTTGCTTTCCATCTCTTCTATCCCGTTCACTTGCATAGCATAGACATTCGTTGTTATTTGTGCATAAAAAGTTTAAAAAGACAATAACCTCTCGACACACCCAATTCACCCCCCCTTTTGGGTGTGGTTTCAATGGCTGGTAGGCTGTGTTCTCGTCTTGAACCCGAGTCTGCTCGGCTTTTGTCGCGACTCAACGACCTTTTAGTCGGGACTACTTGCGTTTTCTGTGGTTTTCTTGGACACTCAAATATCGTGGATTTTTCAGTGATTTATTATCATGCGGACTGTATTATCTTCGTGATATTCCTGCGTGATAGTAGTATATCCATTTATTTGACATTTGAAATTATATTTAAACTCCAATTGATTGTTACTGTTTTTTTTCTGTACTCATCGTCCTTTTTATGACAGTGGGTGCAGCCAAGTCACACTGCAGGGTCGATATGAGAACAGGACCGGAAGTAGGCGATTGAAGTTGAGAGCTATTAGGTGACTCCTCTTGCTTACAGTGTAGGTTGCCATGTATTATATGTTTATGTTTTTGATACATTGGGGAATGGGTTTTGTGAGTAATTTTGGGACATGTATACCGTATTTGATTATCCTCTGACTGGGTATACTTATGTAGGTATACATATGCGGGGTTTCCACACTCTAGGTTGTCCTGACTAGTACCTTAGGGTTATTCAGTTTAGTTGGAATACGCTGAACTTTGATAACTCACTAAACTTGAATAACTCATTTAATTACATTTAAAATAGCTTAATTAATTGTAACAGTTAAGGAAGGCTGACTAGGTTTGCGTGGCTCAGCGAGACTGGCTCAAGGGTACGCGCAGGTCTAGGCCGGGCGGCGTCCAATTCTAGGGTTGTGGAATTTGGGGCCGTCACACATTCCTTCAGTTACCACAATATCATTTAATCTCCGTTTCGAATCTTACACCATTCCTTTGGTTACTGCAACATCATTTATACAGATCTTTAATATTCTCTTTATATATAGACCATCATAGGTTCACAAAAACTACAGGTATAACAACATCCAAGTACCTCTCTCAGAGTTCTTCACACATGAATGCAATGTTTGTCTCGATCGTTAAGCCGTATGACACAACAAAACGTAGCAGGGATCTTGTAGTGCAATCAACAACTTCACATATTTATATTTATTGTTGTGAGGATTGTTCATGATGTCGCTATGTATGAGATTTATAAGTAAATATTTTTTTATTGTCTACTGTATATTTTTTTCTAAGAAATATGGGATGATTATTGTGAATTGTAATTTTAATTGTGAAAAATATTATAGTATATTCATGTAAATTAATTTATTAACTTTCTCTTAAAGTTTTAATAACTCATGTGCAAAGCGTAGGAAATCGACTAATTACTATATATATTATCCCTAACTTCATTAATGCCTTTTTGAGTGAAACTAGATCCAACTACCAGATCCAACTTGAATTCTTTATATTCATTAAAAAGACACAAAATAGGTAAAGAGGCTAAAAAATAGAGAACCACTTATATTTTTTTACACAAAAACTTTGCGAGAACTTACCTATGTGACTCGAGGGGGTATATCTCTTCACTTTAATGTCTAATCGCGAGATGATAAAGCATCACTTGAAAAAAATTAGAGTATGGCTAAGTGCACCTCGCCTTTTAGGAAGTGCACCCCGATTTTTCATCGCACCCATAATTTGAATTTCGATTCATAAAGGCATCCCAACTTTTTGTGTGAAAGCCCCGAAATGCCCTCTATCCCTTTCAATGCACTTCAACCGCACCCCCACTTCGAAACGTAAAAAAATAACTTCATTCTTCCTAATCTCAAGATCCGAAAGTGCGAACCAATGTGCAAGGATCGATTGTATCAAATTTGGTATTGTTGGTCACGTTTTGGGTGGATTGGAAGTTGAAAAGAGAACCAAAGTGCAAGGATCGGCTGATGTGGTTAGTTACCACTTAAATTTGATGATATTGTTGTTTATATGTTGTTGTTCTTTTATATTAGCGGTTCCGTAGCAATTTCCATCGATTTCTGGGCGGGGCTTATGTTCGTTAATGTTCGACGTTCAGGGCCGAGTGTACATGTCTTGTTTCGGTCACTAGGTATTGATTTTGAAATTAGGATATGCATACATCATGTTTGTAACGGCCCCAAATTTCACAACCTTAGAATTGGGCACTGCCCGGCCTAGACCTGCGCGAACCCCGAGCCAATCTCGCTGAGTCACGCAGGCTTAGTCAGCCTTCCTTAACATTTACCATTTATTAAGCCATTTTAAATGTGATTAAGTGAATTGTTACGATTAGTGAGTTATAAGGTTATAACGGAAGCATCAACATCTCGAACTTACCCAAAACAATTCTAAGACACAAGTTAGAACAACCTATAGTGTGGAACCCCGCATAAGTATACCTTCATAAGTATACCTGGTCAGAGGAGAATCAAATACAATAAACATATAATACAAGGAAACCTACACTGTAGGCAAGAGGAGTCGCCTAGCAGCTCTCAACTTCAATCGCCTACTTCCGGTCCTGTTCACATATCGACCCTGCAGTATGACGTGGTTGTACCCACCGTCATAAAAAGAACGGTGAGTACAGAAAATGACAGTAACAACCAAGTGGAGTTGAAATATAATTTCAAATGCCAAATAAATGGATAAACTAATATCATGCAGGAATATCACAAAGATATTACAAAACTGCATGATAGTAAATCACCGAGAAATCCACGATAATTGAGTGTCCAAGAAAACTACAAATAACGCAAGTAGTCCCGACCAAAAGGTCGTTGAGTCCCGACAAAAGCCCAACAGACTCAGGTTCAAGACGAGAACACGGCCTACTAGCCCTAACCCTTGCGACTATGAGATATCTACATACCTGGATAAGAGCCCCCAACGTACACCCTATTGGGAGATATCAACAGCTTCTAGATAAGAGCTCATATCGCAGATAAATAGTAACCAAGACTCACTTGTTTTTGGAGCACTCATTCGAAATCCACGAAACACAACGCCAATAATCCACCACAGAATTCAAGGAAACATATTTCACCAAGAAATATAACAGCCCAATTTAAATGCACAAATGAAATAATATAAATAATCCCACCGGTTTTACTCACAGTACAACACCACCTCCGCACAACACTCCGCGCTCGCGGCTTCTACACGCCACCAAAATGAACCCGCACGCTCGTCACCCGCTCACTAAGCACTGATAATCATTATCGGTCCAATTTAGTTGTGATAGAGTTTTATTTCCTTTAACTGCAATTCCCTATTAATTTCACCATTTAACAATTTTTCCATAATTTTACTCGTTCACCCATTTGGGTCGATTACCTGTATTGGTTGTATTCGGACCCATTGAGATACTTGAGAGATCCCCGAAAGTTTTATAAAATTTTGGTTCGTGAACACTACATGCCGCCAAGACGTCGTATGGTCCAATGACCTGAACGGCGTCTTCACGACGTGTATATTAAGCCGTCTGCCCAAAACGAACGTGAGTGACATCGTGACCTCATTGGTCATGACGGCATCCTTACGGCATGTTCCATTGAAGCGCCTGCCCAAGACGTACGTAGGTGACACCGTAAGTTGGAATGCTCATGGCGTCTTACCCAGAACGCCTCTATACCTTTTTGACACCACCGGCTCACGTCGTCGCGCTTCGAGCCTATCTCAACTTCGAATAAACGTCCAAACACGCACCAATCCACCCTCGGCTCGTGTCAAAATCCGACCAAAACTATTGATTTGCTGAAATCATACAAAATTTCCCAAAAATCCCCAAATTTCATAAAAAATTCCAAACATCAAAACCAATTCGCAAATCATGTTTTGATCTTCCCATTGACTCCTAATCAATCAAAACAAATCATAAAAATTGATTTCCCAAATTTGTTGTCCGAAATTATCGTGACGAAAACCTACAAAAATACCGCCAAAATGTAGATAACGACGTAGGGAATCAAATCTCACCTTAGATTCGAAGATTGGTTGTTCCTTTGGCGTCAAATCTCGTTGAAACCCCAAAAATCCACGTTCTTTTCGTTGAATCGATGAAGAGAAATGAGGAAAATGAGAAAAGAAGAGAGAGAAAAGGTGATGGGGTGTCTTATATACCCCTCCTTTCATCTCTTTTCACGCACGGATCCCGAGGATCATCCTTTAGTTATCATTCATTCCAGCCACCAGCTGTGACACTAACTCATGACTCCAATACGTGACTCTTACGCTTAACTTGGTGATTTCTTGCATCATCCACGCATTTTCGGTCCCGTTTCGAACACCCAATTTGTCGTTACGTCGCCCCGGACATACCAACGTATCACACGCATTTTTTAACTTTTAATTATTATTTATTTTGTATTTTGTCGGTGTTTTTAGTTCACTTAAGTCCCCCGGACTACTAATTACCCTACCAGCGTTCGCCCAAAACCTCGTTATTTCACATTTTTCAAGGCGAACTTCCCTCGCAACTCGACGTCACCGTCCTGTCACACAGACATGAGTATACATCGATAATACACACCATCACACAAAAATAACACAAATTTTTGGGTCGTTACAATGTTCGATATAATGGTAGCGATTGTGTTAATAAACATAGGTTGGTACGTCCTGAGTTTAAGAGATATATTCGGTATATGTGTACCGAACTATACGAGCAAATTAATAACCCTCCAGTTCGATTTAAAGTAATCAAATGTATGGCCAGATATTCGATGGGTACTGACCAAGTGTAGGACATTTTCTCGATATATGAGTGTCGAAGTAATTGTGAAGGTGGGATAGGAGTTGGTTTGGTGCTATGTCACCGAGTGTAGGACATTGTTTCTATTACAAGGTACCGAGTTTAAGGTCTTTACCTTGGTCCACTGTCTCCGTACATATAGTAAAAATGCATTTTTAGTCTTTTTTTGGTTTCTTTTACACATAAAATTGGCTGATATTATACGTGTTTGCTCTTTCAGTGACGAATGACCTGCAAGAAAAGTCTTGTTACACAGGAGGAAGCGGGTGTTGGCATTAGTAGAAGAGGGGAGGAAGTTGCTTCTTATGGTAGGACTGCCCAAACAACATCTCATACGAAGAGGAAAGCAATGGACCAACCTGTTGTGAAACGTGCTCGGAAGGTGGGGTTTGAAAAAGTTGAGGAGGATCATTCACATGTAGGTGATGGTGCAAAAGATGTAGAGTTTGATGTGGAAAAAGATGAGTCTAGTGGAGATGGTGAGACCAATAAAGAAGACCATGATGGTGACGAGACCACAGTGAGTCTAGCAGTAGTGTAAGTAGGGTTAAGGCCAATAAAGAAGACAAAGGAGGGGATGATGGAGACGATGACAATGAAGAGGGTGGTGATGGTGATGATAATCGTGAGTCTGATGGTAAAGGTGATGGTAATGATGATCATGATAGTGAGAAACTTGATAAAACTGATCATGGCAAAAGAGTCATTGCCAAGATGGTTAGTGTTAGTGCAAGATATTCAGTGCCAAGAGTAGCGAACTAGTTAGGGGCAAGAAAGTCAATGGCAATCCAGTTAGTGCAAAGACAATTAGTGCCACAGTGCAGGTAACAAGAAGGATGTTACTAAGAAGGATCGTGGCAAAAAGAAGGTTGCAATAGAAGACATGTTGACTCCTTTCCCAAGTGGGGCCATCTGACCGAACCCTCTTACTAAGCATCAAGGATCATGTCGTGGCAGCTAATTGGCGGAATGAGGTAACACTTTATTTCCAATGTAGCATTGTAGTTATGTCATAATTAGTTTCGTATCAAATTGTATTACTAATGTAGTTACATATTGAACTTTTAGCATCGACCATTATTGAAGTGCATAAATCACGGTGCCCAACTAGCTGAGTGGGATTTGTATGCTTGCCACCCTGACACTACTGCCCTAGAGAGGATCATTTAGAAGTTCGAGTTAAGTGCACTCACCAAATGCTCCTACCCTAAGGGAAATAAGTTGTTGATTTCAGCTTTTGTAGAGAGGTGGCATCCTAAAATAAACACATTTCACCTTCTGTTTGGTGAAATGTCGATTACTTTGGAGGACGTGAGCATGCTCTTAAAGATTCTAGCAACTCGAAAGATTGTTGTGGTGGAGGATGGCGTTGATCGCGAGGAATGCCTTACATTGCTCCAAAAATTCCTAGAGTGTCAAAGGTTAATGCTGAAGAGGAGCTTGATAAGTTAACAACTCTCACCATTAGGAAATCTTGGTTGTGTAGGCGATGGTGTCCAAAGAAGGAAGACAACCGTCAATACTTGAAAGTAGAGTGCATGACCTGTGCTACTTACTTTACATGTTGTCGTGCACATTATTTGCCGACAAGACTGGATTGAGGGTCCCCGTTGCACTGTTCAAATTTCTAGAGACTTGGACAATGTTAGTTGTATGCATGGGGTGCAGCTGCTCTCGCCTACTTATATCGTCAGCTCGGTGCCTCGTCACGTGTTGATGTCTCTCAGATTGCCGGCTACTTGACTTTGTTGGAGGTAACATGAATTTGGGACTTATTTTTGTTACTAGTAGTGATAGTTAATACATTGATCTTAATTAACCCAATATTATTCAATGTAATTTAGAGGTGGATCTACGATCATTTCAATTTGGGACTTGCATGGTTAAATGCAAAGTACACGATACCCTTCCTCGTGTTTGTAGATGGCTCCCTAAACCACACTAGGGATTGGGCGATGATTACATTCATACTATTCGTAAAAGCTTGGATACCTTATGACCAATCGAGGTTTGATTGACATTTTGAAATTATCATTTTTCTCTTAATTTGTTGCTATTGTGAACAACATTTAATATGATATATTTGGTTTAGGTGAGTAAGGACCCTTACTCCAAGGTAAGAACCAATGGTGTTCCGATCTTTGCATTCTACACTGGTTGCATCAAGTACATGGATGTAATTGAGCCTTACCACCCAGACAGGCTCCTACGAAAACTTGGCTATGTTCAAGGGATCTCGGATCCTCCTTACAAGCCTATTTGAGCTAGTCGAGGACATTTCGCCCTCAAGTACATAGTCAAGTACAACTTCCAACTCGAGATGTGGGAAAGGTGCCACAGTCATGTCATATCACACGAAGGTCGAGGAGATAAGGTAGTTTTGGAGTGGGATTACAAACCAGACTATCTTTCATAGTTCACTGAATGATCACATATTATGGTGGAGAACCCTATCTACCGCGGTGACAACTCGATTGGTGATTCAGTCGTTGATTCAAATATGATGGAGGTAAACATATATATATATATATGTTAATTTGCTATTTTGTTGCTATTGTGGAATATATCTCGTACTAATTATTCGGTTGAAATACTATGTTTTTGCAGCGAGTTAGAATAACATTAGATACCGCGTTGGCATGGCTCCACTTGCTTGAAAAAGAGATTACCATTGAGCCCGTGAAACAAATGACTAACGACGTCGTGAAGTACTTGTCTGGGAAAGGTCCCGTCCATACTTCAACTACAACTACAACCACTACATCTACAAGGACGGGAAAACTCGAACTTCCCAACACGACAGTACCAGTGAAACTCGGTCTAAGGCTAAATTTGATTGGCCAAAGAAAAAGAAAGGAAGGCAGTGTTCATGTTCATTCTTAGATAAATTGATTTGATTTTTAATAAGTGCACCCCGAAGTAAAACCTCACCTTTTGGATCAAGTACAGGGTTCTGAAATAAGATAAATAGGTTTGGTGCATTCTCACCAATGAAGTGAATGGAGTCCACAATAGATATTCCAACGATGGTACGACTACTAAATTCGGAGGTGGCTTGCTTCTGAGCGGAAGGAATGTGAAACTCCAACTATTAGATATGACAACTAACATCACATTCAATAAGGTGGATATAATGAGTCTCATATCAAGAAAAGTCATCCAATTGTCCATTGTTGCCTCATCCTTATCACATTGGATGATAGCAAGTAACTTCTTAAAATCTATGATCCCACAAATATCTTCCCAAAAATTTTATTCGTCGTTAACTCATTGGCCATCCGCTCCCTCACATGCCTCCACCGGTCCATGTCAGACAAACCCAAGGACTTTGTGATAACCCGAAACCCGCAGTGACCGTGACCATCAACATTAAAGATCTCGTCAACATGGGTGTTCCATATTTCCGGATAGTGAGATGATTTGGAAGCAGCGACAGATAAGACCTTAAAGAAACCACGTGCCCTATGAACTTTTGTTGGATGAGTCTCAACTGATGGACGGTCTAAAGTGATAGGATAGTCGTAATTGGTGTTGTAGACGAAAATACCACGGGTTTAACTGATGTTGCAGATAAAGGAAATGGAGATTTAAATAACTTCTTTCATAAAGAAGCCGACTCTTCCTCTGTAAGTGTGAACTCAAATCCAGATGAATCTTGCATTGTAAATGTATCATCATCTACTGCAGTCTTCTTTACCGCCTTACTTGTCTTCTTTCTTTTTCCTTTTTTTCATTTCCTTTTGCACTAGGTTGCCTCCCCTTTATCTTGACTTTCTCTCGAAGAGCAACAGTGGGTGTCAAAGAGGGCACATTAATATCCCTAAGCTGTTGGATTAACCTAGTGTGTGCATCCTCATCATTACAACCCTCAAAACTTCTCGATCACCCTCTGAATCTAAGCATGAAAGTTGTATTGCGCCCGAACAACATAAGCATCAGGAATGAGGCTTAACTTCTGCCAATACATGTCAACATTCTCAAGCGGAATCGATGAGTCATCTAATAAATGGAATCCAATCTCGTGCGCACAAGGAAGCCCTTGCGTCCTGCGTAAGTGACAACCACACATCTCCTTATCAAATCCTATCCTCTCTGCCACCGAGAACTCATCTTTAATTAACTGTAAGGCTTGTTGTGATACAAATCCCCTTAAGAGTCGAAATATAGGCTCGATGTAATCATGTTGAACAATATGCAAGCTCGGTTCAAATGTGGCCTTAATGGTCGTGTGTTAATTGCGAAACATGCCATGAATGATCTTCCATAAACTTTCAAAGTTAGCCTATGAGTTCTCCAAATGACGTTTAAGGGTCGGGTGCGCAGATTCAACCCTCTGATAAGTTGTGATCCCGAGGTGTTTCACTTCATCCGTCCATGTGGAGAAAAAAGACACCTTGTAATCTCTCAGCCATGTATCATTCAAATATGCAAGCAAACCATTCTTACTAGCATACTCATTTTGGATTTGTTGCAAAGCCAATTCAAATTGCCCATGGGATTTTGAGTACATAAATTCATTCCACCTCTTAATGAAAATGTTGAAATCCTTTCCCTTTGCCCACATCTTCTTGGTTTTGTTCATAATATTTTTGTTGATGTGTCAGGTACACAACAGATGTCTAATATCCGAAAAACTTCTTTGAGTGCACAGATTAGTCCCAACTCCATATCGGTAACAATGAAAATGGGTGCACTCCACCCATCTAATAATTCATGCACAATCTGCAATGCCCAAGTGTAGCTCTCCTTGCTCTCTTTCGATAAGAATGCAAACCCAACTGAGAATGTAACACTAGTGAACATAGCCCCAACAATTTCCAAAAGAGGCATGCGGTACTTATTCGTCTTGTAAGTACAATCCATCAAGAGAACATTCGGGAAGCACCGCAACAACATAATAGACTCTAGATTAGGCTAAAATAAGTCATTGACCACATTATCTATATCTTTTCTATGCCAAAACATGTAGTCATGTGTCTCTATTAAGTGCACAAGTTGTTGCATTTTTGTTCTTCCCGCCACTCCAATCGAAGTGCCTTTTGTCTCTCATTGTAGATTGCACTAATTGTTGAAGAATTCAACTCGTCACTTTCCTTCAAAGTAGTTAGAATATCACGGGGCTTCACATTACCCTTAGTCATTTGGTTCAGGACAACTTGCTTTACGATTCAATCTACCTAAGTACGAGTGACCTTCCAAGTAGTAGCCAAGGTCATGGTTGTGTTGGCCAAAGGTGTTCTTTCACATTAACTGCAATTGGACAATTACATTTCCTTATCCCCGTTTCGTATCTTGATTTGTCTTCTACTTCCAACCCCGTCTTTGTAAGGAGTTTTGACTTTTGTTTTTTAGGTTTTGCAAAACTCTCGTCTTTGGCGGCTTTTTCTTTGCCTAATTTTTAGGAAAGTCCCCCTAAAGATGCCACTTCGCTCACAACCCAAAGAAACCTTTCCCCTATGGCCAACCCCTCTACTATCAGATTTCTTGGTCACCAACACAAACTTAAAGGCTCGTAGCTACTCTTGAAGCCAAGTAATGATTTCTTTCCTCGATTGAAAAGGCCTTCCGGAACAAAATGACTAGAAAAGTCTGGATATCCACTAGAAGATGGCAATGACTGCAAAAATTAAATCAGATTAAGTCAGGTTAAAACAACGAAATATATGTAAAACATTATATTTCGGGCCGAATGGAACGAAGAAAAATCGGTAGGAAGAAATCGAGCTAGACAGATAGTTTCGGTTACATCTAACCGAACATATGTGTTGATCCAAACAATTAAAAAATTTCTCATTCGACGGGAAGGTACCAATATATACTCATATTACTCGATTTTTAGTAGTCGAGTTACATGACTTAAGTTCGGTACGATACCTCCGAACCTACACTTATCCAAGTTCATCTTATCAATTTTACAGTTCGTTGGCATATAGTCAAAGGTTGGAACTTGGATTCGGTATCATATACACAACCATAATGTTCTAACTTCGGTCATGTACCACCGAACGACAAAAAAAATAGAAACCAATCTTATTTGTAAAGGAAATGAGAATTAACGGTTAATATCACCTCTCCTTGTGGTATCTCGTCTTCCATCCTATGTTCCTCGGCCATTTCGACAAGCAAACACACTTGAAAACACGGAGATGAAAAACCCTAGAAAATCAAACAAAGCAAATATTACAAATCCTAAACATACACATCTCTACCGATTCTAACCCAATAAACATGAACAACATACTTACAGTGTCGATTGTGTGTTTCGCTCCGAAATAAGGAGGTCCAGTGGCGTATGCACAATGAAGGAGACGAATGAAGAAGATGGTTCGCGACAGTTGGGTGCAATCAAATCAGTGGAGAAACAGGGATAAGCAGGGAAATCGGGTACTTCTTGGGGGCAAATGAGTTATTTCAACCAGAGAAATTTTTGGTATTACGAAAAAATAGAGCATTGGGATGCTCTTTCTAAAAGGCGGGGTGCATTTAGCCGAACTTAAAAATTAAAGTTTTTGGGCGCTGCTGTTTTGACTCTTTGAAGTCAAAAAGAAGAACAAAATATAATATAATAATAATAAACAAAATAAAGTCACTTTGGAAGGTTCTGGCTTTGTCATGATTTGTGGGACACCATAAGTAGTCAGTAGTTGGCCGGGGCCGAAAAAGTGGTTCTATAAAAAGAAATGGCGGTGCATACTAATTAACTAAGGTCTTGAGATTTTATTTTTTTTTAAACTTCAATCTGAATTGAATTTATGACCTCTCCAACTCCAAATCTTGTCTCTTTTGGCAAGTGTGCAGTAATGCCTCGTCATCTCCACCAAGAATGTTCCTCGTCTTGAGATCTTATGTATAAGCAAAAGAAATTTAATGTAAAGAAAATTAAATTAGAAAGTGCTAAAGCAACAAGCGCACCTTAAACAATCAGAATTATGAATACAAAATTCACAACAGGATCCAAGATGCCACGGCCCATGCTTGAGAGGTGAGATATATAGTGTTGTGCACCTTAATTAGATGTGTAAGAAGACGCAATTTCTCTGTGAGCCCATTGTACATTCTCTTGTGGGCTAAGGCTGCATGCATGACACTTCTCGGAATTAAAAGGGTAATGCTAAGTGTCATATTTTTTTTTTGATAAGATAATTAAAGTGTCATATTGTCATTTTTGTTACGAAAATCATTTTTAAAATGATGTAAACACTGTGAAGAAGTACTGTATGGAAAATGTAAGTGATGCGCGCCGAATGCATCAAAGAAAATCTCAGGTAACTATCGAATACCGCAAGAACTGCATCAACGGTAAGTACGGGGTCGATCCTCGGAGACCAAGTGTTTTAACTTAGGATTGAAAATAGAAAAGGAAAATCGGGGGGTTTTTAAAGTGATTGAGAGAACAAATAAGAACGAGAGAATGTAAAAACACTTTTGTAAGAAAGAAATCAATAGAGAAAAGTAACCTAGGCTTTCAGCTTCTCAAACTTGTCTAATGGCACATGGAATTCATTGGTCTTCAATCCATACAAAAATATGCAATTCAACTACATTCTAGTGTAGCTATAGACTCGGTAACGTACTCGGTTCCTCGCACTTCCCATTCTTGGTAATCAAGGTATGACCATTAACTACTTCCATAACCAAACATACAACCCTAGACTCAGGCGAATTGGGTTTAATGCGTTGATTGTATAGAGTTTTGTGAATGAAGGCACTACACCTAGACAACCAGATTGCTAGTGCTCGCGATTTAGCCTAGATTCCTAAGGCACTTTACTATTCTCAAAAGGAGCTAACCAATCATTAGGGTCGATTGTTACTTAGATGAGTATCGCATAAGGACGAATGCTTCGACTCAATAACAATGAGTAATCAACCTAACATGTTGTATACGAGGGCCCTTCACACACAATTAAATTTAACTCTAGATTCAACACAATGCCAAAAGAAATAAAATATAGAAGAAAAACAATGAAATATAACTCAGAAAGATCTCACAATGAATCCATGTCACCAATTACTTGTTCGATCCACCTCCGGCCTAGATCAATGAGTTTAGCCGGACATTGTCAAGCCTATGAGTTCTTTTTCTAAACACGAGATTCTTTACGTAGAACAACCTAACTTCTATTTATATTAAACCCCCAAAGTAGGTTTCAACCTAAAAAGTTCGAAAAAATAGTAATTTCCTAGTTTCTGTGACAGTCGGCTCGAGGGACGCCATGCTTCAGTATAGACCTACGGCGTGGCTGGCGGTGTGAAAAAATAGTGAGCTTATTGTTTGGGTGTGGTGGCTCACGCTTTGGTAGTTTTGTACATGGTGGCGTCTCCCACGGCCAAAAATTATGGGCTTATTTGAAACGCGATTTTGAACCACTTAAAAGCTGAATTGGGAGAAACTCATGATTCATGAAATTGTTCATCTCAGAGTCTACTTTCAAACGGAAGAAATGACAAGTCATTTGGATTTGAAATGAGAAAGATATGGCCAAAACACATGTGTTTCCATATGTATATAGTATATTCATATATTGCGCAAAAATGAGGAGTGGCTCAAATGGTAAGCATCACTTAATGTCTGCAGTAAGTCCTGGGTTCAAATCTTTCCTAAGTTCAAACCATTTAAAAGCGGGCTTAACTGGGCTCGGACTCGAGCCGGCTTTTCTTGAAAAAGTTGCCTAAGCTCAATTATTTGTTTACTGGCTTGAGCGGGTCGGGCGGGCACTCGAGCTCATGACCAGGTTTACTAGCACATAACTAATATTAGGTAGATTGAGCTATGTGATAAGGAATCAAGTTTCAACAAAGGAGAGAAACATAATGCACACAAGATGCTTTTTTTTTTTTTTTGTCAAAGATGCACACAAGATGCTTGTTAAGAATAGTTATGTACGCATGCATCAGGTATTGAGTCGATCGGCTTAGTGCCCCATTCCTTGCTATTAGGGATCATCAATTCTGCAATTTGTACCTCCTCCGCCATACCCTCAATGCGATCAGTGGTGAGGAAGAAATTGGAGTCATCCTTGAACTAAGTAGTCCACATGTTAAGGTTATTGCCATCTTCAATTCTCCATTTAAATTCCTTCTCTAATACTTGTATGGCTGTGAAAATCCTCCTTAATTAGTATATGTAACGACATGTTACCTTAAGTAGGTAATTAGTGTTAATTCAAATTCTAATTAACTCGAGTTAGGATCTTGATTAAGCCCAATTTGACTTCAGTAGCGTGTGAGTGTAATGGCATGATTATATGGTGTTTGTTTGGTGTGAAAATTAATTAATGGTATAGGCTATTAATATGCATTGAAATAAGACCTATAGTGAAGAAACGAATAAATAATTAATAAATTGGTGGGCGCTTAGTGACACGTGGGGATCGTGAGTAACTCCCGTGGGATGTGAAAATATAGTGTACACCTAAGTGTGCTTGATGGTGTATGTGACGGCCCCAATTCCACAACCCTAAATTGGACCCCACCTGGTCTAGACTTTACGTGGACCCTGAGCCAATTTCGCTGAGTCACGCAAACCTAGTCAGCCTTCCTTACTATTTACCATTTATTCAGCAATTAATAGTTGAGTTAATCAATTTAGTGAATTATTCAAAGGAAATGCGGAAGCTACAAAATTCAAACTAAATGATCTACTCGAAGACACATAGTCAAGACAACTAGAGTGTGGAAACCCCGCATATGTATATCATCATTAATAAACCAACCAGAGAAGAGTTACATCCTGAAATCCATGTCCCAAGATCTCTCAACCCATATAAAACCCAAATTTTCAAAAACATATATAAACAATAATACAAAATAAATAAAACTTACGTCAGGCAAGAGGAGAAATGTTGTGGTATCCTCAAATCAAATCACCTATCTGAGGAGTCTTCCCCTTACTAAACTGCGGATTTGTACTCAGTGAAACACAAGAATGACGAGCCCAGGTAAGTAACGCCAAGCAGGACATATATACAACATTTTGAAATAAACAGACCAATCTATATTCATGCCGATAGAAAGAAAGGTAAATGAAATGCATGAATAAATAAGACTGTAAAAAGTAATCGAATATGAGTGTCCCGAAAATCAAAACAGATAGGCACAAGTGGTCCCGAACAAACGGTCGTTGAGTCGAAGGAATACCTTACAAGACTCGAATTCCAGGACGTGGTCAACCCTAACAAGCCTTAAATCCAACGAGCAAGTGAGACTTCTAGTAATCTAACTAAAAACTCACTCCTCACACAAATCAGTAACCAATGCAATGCATCCCGAGGTCGTGGTTCTGGCATGTTACATCATATGACCACACTTCCAAGGACCATAGTTGGCATGCCCTCGAACAACTATAACATAATAGAATGCTAAAAATGGGCTTAGAGCAATAAACAAACAAATTTAAAGCTCAAGAAATAACTATAAAATCCCTCACTGGTTTACTTACTTGCATCTGAAGCTAAACACGCATTCACACAACCCAACTTGCCTCCTACGAATCCACGTGTGCCCGTTAAATGAAATACACCCCCTAGTATTCATTTAATCACAATTTCCTTTAATTAACCTCCAATTTACCTAATTTTCTATAATTTATTCATTAGTGTAATTGAGTCAATTTCCAGGTATTGGGTCGTATTCGAACTCATTTAGATACCCGAGAGATTCCGATGTTTTCTGAAAATTTCTCAAAAATTGGTCTGTGAACAGTGTTACGTCATGAGTGGCTTCGTAAAGGGTCAAACTCCGGCAGCATCACTTAAAGCGTGACTTCCTAGGCCTATGCCCTGGGTGCCGTGACAAACGTCGTAGAGCTTTGGGCTCCACGACACCCCTCGTGGCGTCCAAAATAGAACACCAATCCAAAGTTTTTCGAAACTACGGCTCATGTCATCGTGTTCCAAGCCTATCCCAACCTCGTAGGGACGTCGATACAAAGCCAATCCATCCATTAAACCACGTTCATCACAACCAAAAACCTTCGATACACAATTTACGTTCTAAACCCCAAAATATACACAATAATCCCCAATCCTTAAAACAACCATAGCAACTCTTCAATAATCAATCCAATATCACAAATTCCATCAACAAATCCAGGAGAAATCAAAACCTAAGCCGGTGTTCGAAATCATCGTGATGAAAACCCGAAAAATAGGTGTCCAAACGTAAAGAACCGCGAGATGAACCGAGATCTCACCTTAATAAGCATTGTTGGTCGATCCCCGACCTTCGATTCGAGCTCAAACCGTCAAACCCCAATACCCAAACTAATTTCTCGTAAGAGTGAGAGAGAGAGAGAGGAGGAGGAAAATAAGGAGAGAGAAAATGTGAGAGCGTTATATATCCCCTCTCATCATCTCTCATGAACGTATCTCAAGGTCAATCCTATGGTTCATGCTCACACCAGCCACCAACTTCTCTAACTCACTTATGTGGCTCCCTTGACTTGTTCTTATTACCATATCCTTGTCTCACCAACTCAAAAGCTTTCTCGAGCATTCCCGCACTCCGAACCGCACCACGACTCGCACCGTCGTGTGCTCACAAACGTACTAACACATCGGACGCGTTACAACATGTTTAATTATTAATTAATTTGTATTTTGTGAGTGTTTTAATTCAATTATCCCCCACACAACTAATTACCTAACAACCATTCGTCCGGCACCCATAAATCACGTTTCTCCTAGCCGAACCCGTTTTTCAGCACCAACGCTCACATACAAACGTCCTTTCACGTTTGGGACATTGAAATTTACATTCGGGTTAGTAAAATAAGTAATACAAACATCGAATAAAAATAACATACATCAGTGACGACGACCAAGAATTGAATACGTGTATCACAACAAATGGTCCCACGTACGACCTAAAATGACACGTGACACAAGTTAGATTTTAGGGTTGTTACAATGTACGTGCGAGGATTATAGCCACGATAATATAAAGGACTATATATATACTAGTTCATGTATGTGCTACGCACAATAATGCCCACTCGTTACACTCATTGGAATCCTTTTTTAATATTTACAAAGTTAATATGAAATTTTAATTGAAGATATATATATATGGACGAAATGAGGAAATTATGAATGAATTAAGTAGATAATGAACATTTTAAAGTAAGCAATTGAAAATTAGAACAATTTCTAATTTGAAATAAAAATCTACGCATCCTAATAAAAACATACATGAAAGTTAAGAAAGAAGAGTTAGTATAGCACATTACATTTATTTATGAAAAGTAATTATGAAGATGAAGTTTCTATTTAATTAAAGTTTAAATAACTTATCAAAAAGTATTTTGTTTTTTTTAGTATGTGAATTTTCTAAATAAGTACCACTTATCTTTCGTTTCTTAATTTCCTTATCCACGTCTTCTTGATTTGTTTGATGGTTTGAATGACATATATATATATTTGTCACTGTGTAACCTTCTTGGCCTTTATTGAAATTGAAGGAAGCTAGTTTTACAATGAATGTAAACTTTTTCCTACAATTTTTTTAAATTCACGATGGAACCTTTCTTTTAAAATACAAACAAACAAACAAAGAAACAAAGAATATATAGTTACCCACATTTTCATCAATTAAAAGAATATCTAATGATAGTAGTGCACCACTGTGTCAACTTGTTGAGTTCCATTTTCGTGTAACTTTTATTCTCACTTTGATAGCATTTGTTGTTTTCTTGATATCTTTTATCGGAGTGTTCTCCATTAGAAGTCCTTCCAAGTAAAAGATAAAAGAAAGTATTAAAATTGATAATGTAATGCATCTAAAAATATAATTATATTTTTAGTAATATCAATAAGAACAATCTGTTGATTTTTTTCTATTAATAAGTATTTGGTAAGTATTGATTTTTTTCTTAGCAAAAATTATAACACCTAAGTAAGCATTGGTACTTTATAAGGAAATATAAGATATTAAAAAATATATAGATATACTAGTGTTGGAGTAAAAAATGTAATAAAACTCAAAGTCCTGAAATAGAAAATAATGACAGAATATTATTAATTACAATACACAAGCAAATAATGTAATTAAAGAGTGAAGTAAAATTACTGAACCAATGTGTGTTACAACAGGAAACGTAGTATGTTGTAACAGGGAATTAAACAGTACTCGAATGTAAATGAAAGCAATAAAGCAAATCAAACCAAAACACCAAGAGATTGTTCACGTAGTTCGGTCCACGACCTACGTATGCGGGGCCACGCCCATATGTAAAATCCACTATGAACATGTATGATCTACAGGACTCCCTCACTGAGCTCTTACTAGCATCTCCCTACGCTTCTCTGGATCTCACACACAAGTCTCCCACTTGCAAGAATGAGGCTCCCCTCACACTAGCACCCAAATCCCCTTGGAGCTTTACAACTCGATAAATAAGTGAACACATACGTTCACTGTACAAAACAAAGTTAAAAGATATGAATCAATGAATGACTACATACTCTCTACTTTGACACATATATATAGATGATTTACAAGATTCTCAAATCCTACTAACTACTAGAATCTAATCATCTTGATCATCAAAAACTTCCACATTCTTCTCATGTATCATGTGGGTAAAATCGCACTTCTCGAATCTGCACCAATCTTCAATTGTTTCTCGTTTGTTGTGGATAAGTATGAATCGAAACCATCCGCAACTGCCAGATTCTAAGCTCTATTATAATTGATCGGATCTTCATATTATAACAAAATATCTTAACCAAATCAACTAAAGTTTATCTTATGATTTAAGCACGTGAAACATGCTTTAGATGAGTCATTTACCAAACTAACAACTTGATCAACATGATGACAATCCAATTAGTCGATCACAATCTTAACTAATGATCACAGCACTAACAATCTCCCCCTTTGTCATTATATTGATCATAAGGTAAATGAGTTAAGGGAACAAATATATCAGCATTAAAAGAAAGACTTTATTAGAAACTGAAACCAACTACCTTCTTGCTCAGTCATAAAGAGTCACATAAGCATATTCAATATGTACAGTGCTCTTTCAGTAATAACAAAATTACGAAAGTAAAAATATAGGATACCACTGATGAACATCCATTATCAACAACTTCCAGATATTGTTGATTGAGCCTTCAACATCAGTAGCTTCCCAGCTTCAGTTACAATCACTTTAGTCTTCTGGTTGCAACTGTCTTCAACATCTTCACAATAATATCTTCAAGAAAGTCAAGATGAAATAACACTAGCAGAAACTTCATGATCAGTAGCTTCAGTCAAACATCCTTAAGAAAGTAAAAAGAAACAACTACTGATATGCATAAAAACTAATCATGTCATATCGACAGTCTTTCCAGTCTGTTTCAACAGCATCAAAAGTCATCTTGTTGCAATAGGATCATAAGTTCCTTCACAAATAATCAGCTTCACTTGCAGAGAGAGATAATCAACAACTTTGCTTAATCTTTTGAACAAGATAGAGCAGCAGCAAAAACACACAGAATAACAATCACACATCAATGACGGAATCAACAGCAACACAGCAGAAAATACAGTAGAAGTAACTAGAGTAAAAATTACTCCCCCTTAATCAGCCCCCTTAATCGGCAACTATTCTCAAATCAACAACAGTCCTCTCAGCAACCAAAGCCATACTACTCCCCCTTAACAAAACATTCTCCCCATTTGTGATATAAGAATGACAACTTTAGAAGAGAAAATGAATACCATAGTAGCTTTACTGGCGAGGTGGAGCAAGGAACAGAAGAAACTCCAAGAGCTTTTCAAACAGGCCATCAGACAGACCTCGAGTAGCCTCTATCAACTCCCTCTTCTTCATGCATCGAGGGTTCATTTCAGCATCATCATTAATAAAATCATAATCATCTGGCTGAAAGAACACCTCAGGTGGAGCAACGCTGGTTGATGCCTTGTCTTTCTTCTTCTTATTCTTCTTTGAAGAGGCTTTCTGAGCAACACCACCTTCATTTGATGTTATACTAGGGGCAAGTCCATGGTTCAACAGGTATTGTGGATGAAATGCAATCTCAGCGTCAACTGGAAGATCATTTATATGTGAAGAGTCTAGTTTGAATTTCTTTGCAAAAATGGTACGAAGGGTAGCTGATACCCAGTGATCTTGCATTTCAGCTAAAACTTTTTAAAGACTCATAAGCTCAGTAAGAAGGCATGGAAAAATAGATAATTAAAAGTGGATTCAGGATCAATTATGTGAAGAAGAGCACGAAAAATGATTTCCCCAATGTCACAAGGAACTCCTTTCCTAATAACTTGACTGCACATTCCATCTCCAAATGTAACATGTCCTTCAACACATGATTGATAATTTTTAAGAAGGTTTTTATCAGCAATCATGCGCTTAGAACATCCACTATCAAAGTACCACTCAGTGCTTATCATAGATTTGAAGGATATGTGTGCTACATTACACACTTCTTCTTTTCTAGGTACCTATCTTTTCTGCATTTTACTAGATTGCTTTCCACAAGAGACTCTTTAAGTGACTTCATGATGTCTTCTGGCCAATTCTCTGATCATATTATAACACCTGGGACGTATGTGGCCTTTGATTCCATAGTAGTAGTACGTATGTTTAAACCTTGGTCTAACTTGTTGATCAACAACATTAGCCTTTTGAGATTTTTTGACAAACTTTACTTGTTTTTCGTTTGGTTGTAAATAAATATGAATCGTAACCATCTGCAACTGCCAGATTCTGAGCTCTGTTATAACTGATTTGATCATCGTGTTATAACAAAACATCTTAATAGATTGTGATTCTCTAAATCAGCACGTGAACCACATTAAACATTAACTCATTTCAAGATAAGTGATGACAATATGTCACAACAGTACCAATATCCCCCTTTATCATTCTTGTTGTCACAAACAGAAGAAATGAGTTTAAGATAACAATCTCCTTAAGACGCACAAGTAGAGACTGATTACAGGTAACAGTTTCCTCCCATTTGTTTAACATTTCTGAGTAGGCAGCTTTGAAATCGACATTTGGAATCAAATTAGAAGATTCACAGTCAGAATCATCATAATCAACATCACATAAGTGAGTAGCAATCTCCTTTGGTTGAACAGGGGAAATACTATAAGATATAATAGGTTTTGTCTTGTCTATGAGAACAACATCAGATGTGTGTGGTGTAACAGCTATAGTAGTGAATGCAGCATGCAAATTAGTCATCTCCTCATCCGAATCAGAGTCACTCCATGTAGAGACCAATTATTTCTCCGTCTTCTTATAGGGACATTCTGCTTGAAAATGTCCAAGTCCTCCACATTCTCTACAGACCATCTTGCTTTTGTTAAGCACTTTAGGTTCTCTTTCCTTTCGTGATTTATTATATTTACGGGTTAGTAAAGCAAGATCTCCTTCTACTGGAGCAAGGCTAACTTCAATAGCTTTCAAAGCAAGTTCTTTCATTTGCTTCTTCTGTTGATTAAGATGTATTTCATAGGTTGTCAATAAACTCATGAGTTCCTCAAACCTTAGGCTATTGAGTCCTCGATTGTCTTAAATAGAAGCCACCTTTATGTTGAACTTTTCAGGAAGTGTGTTGACAACTTTTTGCACCATCTTTTTGTTCAAATACTTCTTACCCAACTAATGTGCTTGATTGGTAAGATCCTTCAACTTGGCAGTATAGTCTGACAGTTTCATCTTTTCCCATCTCATTAACTCAAATTGTGATTTCAGAATGAGAAGCTTTGACTCTCGCACCTACTCATTCCCCTCTAAAGAAGTCTTCCAAGATCTGCTAGGCTTTTTTGTTACTTTGCACGATGAGATCAGCTTAAGATGCTTTATGTAATAGCTCCAAAAATGGCATTGAGAGCCTTGGCATTGGCTAACAGCAGCTTCTCCTTAGCTTCTGTCTAGTCTTTCAAGATTCTTTGTTATCCCGTCAATAACAAGTGTGGCATAGCCTCTTTCGATTAATCGTCAGACCTTAACATCGACTGATAGAATGTATCCTTCCATTCTCGCCTTCCAGTACATGTAGTTTGTACTGGTAAGAGGAGGAGGTCGAGTGTTGGACACTCCTTCCGACTGGTTTGACTAATTTTCCTGATACATATGGTTAATATTTGGACCTCATTACAGTTTGTAAAGAAACAAAATTTAAGTAGTGTCCGCTCTGATACCAATTGAAATTACTGAACCAATGCGTGTTACAATAGGAAACGTAGTATGTTGTAACAGGGAATTAAACAGTACTGGAATGTAAATAAAAACAGTAAAGAAAATCAAACCAGAACACCAAGAGATTGTTCATGCAGTTCGGTCCATAACCTACATCTGCGAGGCCACGCCCAAATGTAACATGTATGATCTACAGACTCCCTCACTAAGCTCCTACTAGCATTTCCTTACGCTTCTCTGGATCTCACACACAAGTCTCCCACTTGCAGGAATGAGGCTCCCCCTCACACTAGCACCCAAGTCCCCTTGGAGCTTTACAACTCGATAAATAAATGAACACACATGTTCACTGTACAAAACAAAGTTAAATGATATGAATCAATGAATGACTACATAATATCTACTTTGACAAATATATATAGATGATTTACAAGATTCTCAAATCTTAACAACTACTAGAATCTGATTGTCTTGATCCTCAGAAACTTTACATTTTTCTCATGTATCATGTGGATAAAATCGTTCTCTGAATCTGCACCAAACTTCAACTATTTTTCGTTTGGTTATGGATAAGTATGAATCAAAACCATCCGCAACTATCTAGATTCTGAGCTTTGTTATAACTGATTTAATCTTCATGCTATAACATAATATCTTAACCAAATCACCCAAAGTTTATCTTCTGATTTGAGTATGTGAAACATGTTTTGGATGAGTCATTAACTAAACTAACAACCTATCAACATGATGACAATCCAACTAGTCGATCACAATCTTAACCAATGATCATGACACTAACATGAAGTCCTGAATTCTCTTAAATTTGATATTAAAGATTAGGAAAATTTAGAAATCGCATTAAGGCAATAACAATTGGTCCTAAACCCAAGTGGAAACCATTTCCATGTCTAATTTCTTTTTTCCTCCAAATAGCAGGCATAACCAACATCCAACAAACATGTAAATACATTTTTGTATCGCTATATATCATGTCTCATATTATTAGAAAATATTGCAAAACCACCTACAAAGGGAAGCTTGGTGCAAAACACAAAATACCATTCGAATACGAATTAGGTAGGTAATACGAGCAAGTGATTAACTTGCAAGCCCAATTACTTTATCGAAATAAGGGATGAAATTCTAAAATAAATTTGAGAGAGAAAAAAAATGGTGACTTGGTGTACGTCTCTTATATTATCCTTTCAATCCACAAATCATGTGTTCCTCAAGCATCTAACACCTGGCACCCGGCAACTCGACCTTCCGTACTTAACTTTGACGACACAATTGGCCTACGTCATGTTTCTATATCAATTAATTGTTACATTTAATTGTATTTATCTATGTGAACCCATTCTAGTCTAGTGCACCCGTAATTCGCTCATTCGATACCCGTGTTAGCACGCTTTTCGGGAGACTACTCGTCACACTAACTCATCCGGTAACATCAATATAAACTCACATATGCGATGTAATAAGTCACATAATCATTACCATTGCATTTACGCAAACAATCAGTCAAAAATAACATTTCATACCAACATGGCGTTCCTATGGACCCGAGCTGGCGTCCACATCCAAAGATACTCGAAAACGATGTGAATTAAAAATTGGGTCGTTACATCTTGGACACACAAGGTTGACACCTCTAAAGAGGGGTATCGGTTGGGTCCGTCCGTCACCCACTGAGACCGAGTTCTCTTCACAATCTCGGTCGAGACGACCGAGACCTCTAAAGATGTCTCGGTAGAAGTCGACTGTTACCACTTTAAAGGTCTCGGTTAAAGTCGGCTGATACCTCTTTAAAGGTCTTGCCCTTGTGAGCCACTTTTTCTCTTCTAGGACATGGCACAACCACATCCTACCTTGTTCAATGAAAAAATACTCCTACGACACTTGGTGACCTAGTATAAGTGTTCTACAATGACTAAAACTTTGAAACAGAGAAGATTGAGGGTGTTGGGGTGAGGATGAGGATGATGGAGTGAGCAAATGTATTTTTGGAATCTTAAGAAAAAAAAATGGGGGTAAACTAAGTAAAAAGTGGGATAAACGAAGAAAAAATTTCAAAATGGGATACAAATAGCAAAGGTGGGGTGCAAATAGCCACAGCAAAAAAAAGTAGGATGACAAAAATAATGTCTCTCTAGCTATAAGTGTATGAATTGGATTCGACCCATTTAAGGTATAATCACTACTGGGTCCAATTATTGCGATTGAAGATTTTCAATTTGATCCAACTTATTTAATTGGTCAAATCAGATCGATTTAATTAATAAAATGTGGATTGTTCCAAAACAAATTTGTGGATTGTCATCATAATCTCTCATAATTAAGAATATAAATTTTGGTTTAAAAAAAAAAGAAGAATATGCACTTTGGTTGAAAACAATTTCATACCCCAAATAAACATAACATTCAAATGATTAATTTGGTTCGTTGTTTGGGAGTAAGAGGTCACGAGTTCAAACATCGTCAGGGAAAATTATTTCTTTCTTACAAAAAAAATGTCATAATAAACTCTGATTAAACAACACAAATTAAACAAAGTGCATGGTCATACCGCAAATTAGACTCGCTTGATCAACTTGTTACAAAAATTATATGACCAATCTAAAAGTTGGACTAAAAATCAAAAAGTTGAAATTCAAAAACTAAATAATACAACAAAGTAGTAGATCAAATATTGGTTAGTTGTGGGTCTTAGTTTTATTAGGTTTTCTAGGTTTTCTTTATTCTGAAACTAATGATATGAATCTTATGAATCTCGAAATCTAAAAATTACAAGTATCTATAACACTTTATGTATTTAATGCAGCAGATCGAATTGGATTGGATCCCCAAATTCTACATGTAAAATCTGTAAGTTGATCTGATCCATGCAGATTGATATTTATGCAATGCAATCCGGTCCAACTAGTTATAGAATTCGATCTACTTCATAATAATTGGACCAAATTATTTTGGTTTTTAATAGAGGTTTCAAAATCTTTTCAAAGATGGGTGTTATTAAATGTCATGGAAGAATAAGGTTTGATGGGTCATATTTTAATTGCTAACACAGGTATTACGTAATGGTTTGTTAAAACCCTATCAATTAGGTATTATTAAATGTCAAAATTCTTCTAGTGATTAAAGCACAACCCATCAAACACGTTTCTCACATGACATTTAATAACACTATCTTTAATAAGATTTTGAAACCTCTATTAAAGACCAAAATTGTTCTAGTGTCCGCAGGTTACTGGATTCATGTACGTACATCCTTATGTCTCACTAAAAATTTTAAAAAGTCCTGCTAGAGTAATCCACATTTGACATCGATCTCTTTGGATGTTGTCCAAATCACCTCGAGATGTATGCACTTGCATCGCGAGGTAAAAATTGACATTTAAAAAGGTCGGTGCCACGTGTAGGTATCAAACATGGGTTCGTCTAGCATTTTTTTTCTTCTTCAAAATCTAAAGAAATTGCAACTAATTGATTGGTACTATGTCCGTGTACGTCCAGACTACAGTCAAGAAGGTAGAACTGCTGAGCACAAAGATGATCTGTCTCGATGCTGGCATGCCACGTGGCCACCTAATAAGGCTGACAAGAGCTTTTTTTTTGACAGAAGTACTGAAAAATTCCTTTCTACCAATTACAAATTAGAATTAGGGTTGCAACTGCATACATATACATAGAGGGGACGCACCAGCACAAGTGCGTAGGGCAGTGTCCTTTGCCAGTGGTCTCACCTTTCCTTGACGACCATGACTCAACATTCACTAATTTGACTTCTCACATGTATGTAGGTCGTAGGGCCTTGAATACATATTTAAATATTTATAATCAATTAATGCATAATATATAAATATTTATATTTTAATACAGAAAATAAAGTTTTTACTTTGGTTCAACTAATCTCATGGAAGTTAGTTGAACGCATCAACTCTATAACCCGAGAGAAACCAAAAAAATATAGAAAATTAAGTTTTTCTTCAAAGAAAAAAATTAAATTGGAGATGTGATTATGAAGTCACATTGAACCGATATGGTGGAACTCCTCGTGTTCGGTTGGGATGATTGCATGGCTAACACATACCTTAGTCATAGCTTAATCATAACTAATCAATAATCACAATTAATAAGTATTTTCATCACACATATATAGTTGGACGTGACATAAATTTTTAGGTCCGCCCTTGATTACCACAAGATACTATGGAGCCACGAACTAAACATATACCGATCGAGGCAAACACATGCCTTTTTTAGAATATATACTTGGAATCAAAGTTGGGACCTCTAAGAAGCACACTTTCACTCCTAATTTAGAGGGAGAATTTGAGAAATAAAGTGCCTTAGGATGAAAACAATAGTTGCTCTCACCAACCAATTATTAGATAGCTCAATGGTATAGTATGTGTAATGGCCCAAATTTCATTAAGACCTTTACTCATGTATTTTCTGACGTGGATGTCAACTTAAGTCCACGGAGACACCACAAACATGCTACGGTATGTCTAGATTGGGAGAGAATGTTATTTTCACTTATTGTTTGAATAACTACGCTGGTAAGGATTATGTAATAACTTATTACATTGCGCAGGTGTGATTTATACTGATCAGACAGGGCGAGACAGTGTGACAGGTTTTCACCTAGAAAAGCGAGTTGACACGGGAACCGGATGAGCGAATGACGTGAACACTAAGACAGGGAATGGGTTAACATAGATAAACAATTAAATTTGACTAATAACGAATATGAGAACACAATGTAGGTTGGATATATTGTTGAAATTTCGAACGATGGGTCAAGCTATGTGGTGTCGAGTAACAGAACGCCTAGGAATGCAATAATTAATGTGATGAGAGGATAAGACCAAGGACCAATTCCGCATTTGTGTCACATTTAGGTGGACTTTTTTACTCATTTTAGGCCACTAGATGGTGTCTTGAGATGTGGGAAGCACATTTGATCAAAATTTACATATATTAATGAGATTTTCTCTCATTTCTACCATATTTTCTCTTCTCTTGGAAGAAAATATGAGCAACTTTGGAGGGTGTTGGTGATGTTTTCTTTGTGATTTGGAGGTGATTGAGCTAGGGAATCATCAAACCAAGGTAAGATTTGTTATCTCCTCGTCGTATTCTAACTTGCAAACTGAGTTTTGCGTGTTTTAGTGATGGTTTTCGAAGGGTGAGCCGAGCTTACTAGTTTTGGGGTTGAGTTTGTGGATTTAAGTATGGTTTTGAGCATAAAGTGATGGATTTGTGGAAGTTGTTGTTGTTGTTCAAGAAAACGAATTCTTATGACGTTTTGGCGAAAATCGCTAGGGTTTACCTAATTTGTTGGGGTTTGTCGAGGTTTGAAGTCATACTATGGTTGATTTGGAGAACCATAGGGGTTTAGAACGGGTTCTGTAACAGCCCTAAGACTCGAGGACCGCCACATCATGCGTCGCGGGCCTACAACCCTGCCTGAAACCGGCCCAACTGTGTCCATGTGCACCGTGAATAATCAACTAACCCAAAAATAGCTAACTTTTATATCATTTTCCTTAATAAGGTACCGAGTTAGCTAATGGACTCAATTTTATCTGTTTATTATCAATTTATATTCAACGGAAGACTTAAATCATGATTATCATCAAAATATATAACAGTAAATCATGTGACAAAGCATTTCCTAGTGTGGAAACTGAACCAAAAGATTAACCATATAAATATCATGATCCAAATGTTTCAAAACATCAAAATAAACCTCAAACTGTTTCATATACATGCCATGTGTCTCTCATATCCCTGCTCAACATGAAACAAGTCAAAGTAAACACTCATATGAGTCAGGCGCAAAAGTCAATCGAAAGAAGTCCTCAAGCTTACCCTTCTCTCTGCTCGTTCAAGGTCCGCACTCCATCATCGCAACAAAATAGATGACGAGTCTAGAGTGAGTAATCCCAAGGAACTTCACCAAGTAAATAATATAAATAACTATTTGAATCAAAATATTATTAAATAATCATGCAGAAGAAAAGAATCAGGCAATTGGGAAGAACCCTCGCATTAATATCAAATAGTAATGAATCAAAGTACGTACACGATCTAAGTCATACTAACACCATACTTTGGACTATCACCTAGGCACTACCAGTGAGTAAACTTGAACTGACTGAAATATCTGAGTCCTTTCGGTAGTTGGTGTAGATTACGGCGAACCAACATGTGCATAGAAAAACTCAGCAGTCGGGTCGATAATCCACCGACATACCACTAAAACACATGCTATGGTATAGTGTGCCACAATGCCAACGCAATAGAATAACCCGGCGAGAGTAAACTCAACAGATCGTAAATAAATACTAGAAATGAGATTAAATGAACAATAGGACATGAATTCAAATAATCAAGCAATAAAAATCAAAGTGAATTTCAGTTGGGATACTACACACCTCAAACCACACTCCACTAGTCTGCTAATGCAAATGCATGCCACCAACTACGTGCCAACTTGTAACATCCCCTAATCTCAATTAGAGAACATTCGGCCTAAAACCCTAATTAAGCCTAGGTAAACCAGATCGAACCTAATTAGAGCCAACAGCCTTACCACATTTCCTGACAACAACCTGGATATCTTGATATTAATGAAAAACCATGAAAATAATGCAGTGAAAATTTAAAACTTTTTCGATAAATCATAAGATATACAATACCGGCATGAACATCGATATTGATTCTTATTCCCACCCTGATTATTACAAAATCATAAGCATTGAAATATATATATACAACTCGAACTCACTACATCGTAGAGAAGATACTAAACCCCAGATCTTCTCATTTCCTGAGTTCCAAATCCCTAACATACATTCATACTTAGAAATGTTAAGGTGGTTGAGCTCCTACATGCTAAATAAGCGACCCCCATACAGACTATCAATTATCAATTATTATCAAGAAATAATATATAATAATGTGCAACAAATGCATATTTAAAGAACCATTTGAATAAATATAATCAATACATAAATAGATGCAAGCTCATTGGTCTATTACAATATACCCATGATTTGTACTTTCAATTTCAGTATTTGCATTGATTTGCTCTCTCACATTTTCAAGAACTAATCACTGGGCATCTAACCAGTTCTTGTCAATGTGCCGCCAACTCATAAAACATAGAGTCACACTCCCTCATCATCACTAAACCAATCACGTCTCATTTGATTGGTTTATGACTGATGAGCTACCAACTCAAATGGAAAGCAATACTTGGGATAATTCCCAAGTCACTGGGGATGCGGTAATGGTTAGTAACTCCACCATAGTTCCAAACCCCAGGCCGATCCGTCCCATCAAACCTCTTTCCGAATTAATTTGTCATTAAAAAACAACTAAATCAATCATGGTACATTGCCCCATCCCCATTCCTGAACACTACGTGCTCTAATAATACTAATTTACATTGCATAATTGATAAAAAGTACGAGTCCAACTTACCTGTCCTAAGCTTTATATGTTTTACTGACTTGTACGACTCCCCGGGTCCTCAAACCTATCCACATTGATCCATTACCTAAAATAGACCAACTATTATCAACTTAAGTCTCATACTTATTTACTAACATTCTTAAATTGGTCCCATTCAAATTCAAAATCTCGGGACCTAATTTCTAACATATTTTGACCAATTAACGTTTTTCAAGGTAAAACCCGGTATAAAGTCACCTCTGACTTTTGAATTCCTCATTTTCCATAGAAATCCCTTAATTTCTATTTGTTTTGTCAAAATACTATTTTTCCATATTTTTCCTATTTTTTCATAATTTCTTTTCTTTTTTTTCTTTTTTTTTCATCGTTGGGGTTGGCTCCCACCCCAACCCCAAATCGAACCGACATAGGAGGATACCACTCCATTGCCTTCACCACTTTCCCCCCGCCATGCATCAACTTACTCCCCACACACAACAACAACAACAATGGCAGTGACATCAACAACAACAACAACAACAACTAAACTCACCTCCTCACGTCCTCAAGCTCACCATCACGAGACCCTCACTCTAGCAAGCCCTCCATCTCATCTCTTCTTCCTCTCCTCGTCTCCATTCTTTTCGATCTCTCTCTCTCTCTCTCGATTTATCGAATGAGAGAGGCGGTTTGGGGCATGGAAATGACCATCATGCTCTTAAGCTCATCCTTTTCTCTTTTATTTCAATCTACCCTTTTTGGTTTTTTCACCTTTTCTAATTTAATTTTATATTTATATATATAAGTATATATTTTTTTTGATATCGTCACGCCTACGACTCCGTTGTGCGCACCATGAGCACCCTCGGGCGTGTGCACCAACATACGATCTAAGCGTGTTACTCAACGCCCGACCTTTTACTATTATTTTATTATTTTCCATTATAATATATATTTATATATATCCATAATATATATAAATATATATCCATAATATATATAAATATATATTTATGCCTATAATTACACCTATAATTAATTAATTTACCCCAACGAGTACACTCGGACGTCAACGCTATCCCGCGTCTCATGTGTGACCTCTCTGACCCACACATGATATTAGGCATTCTCTCATTATTTTGGTTATTCATTTTTACATACTAATACAGTCCATACAAACACAATACATCACGCAAATCCACACACGCGTTAATCGTGACAAATCGGGATTAACCACGAGCCTAACTCGAATTAATTAAAATTCAGATTAACACTAATCACGTGCTTAAGGTAACGGGTCGTTACACAACTACCCGTTAAACGAACCTAAAAACCTATTTTTGATAAACCTAATCAATTTCTCAAACCTCGAAAATCCCCATTCCATACCAAATCATCGTTAAATATACCCATTAATCATTCCATATGAGTTATATAAACCCCTACGTGAACCCCAATAGGCGAATTTGTTTTAAAATTTATTTTTCGGTTCTTGTCGTCCGGACGTCGTGAGTGGCGCTGTCGTGAGCAAATGCTAATGGCACCCAGACACAGTGAGCACTGATCTTGGTACCGTGACTCGCATCGTCATACTTCCACCCCCATGACGCGACTTAAAATGTAGGGGTAGAGGGTGGCCTCTGTTCTGGACGTCGTGGGTGACGCACCGTGGGATTAAACCCCATGGCGCCCCTGGCGGCGTCTGAACCAAAAACACCTCATAGGGCAACTCATCACCACGTAGTACGCACTCGTCCCAAACTCTCATGAAACATTAAACCATCCACGAGAAACCAAAACTCCCTGATAAAACCTGTCCGAGAACAAAACCCCAAGATTTCTCGGCCAAAACCTAAAATCCAATTTAAACCCAAAACAACATGAGCACCAAAAACCATTCATTGATACTTTAATACAATCCTTGAAACCAAAGCAACACCCTACATACCAATGTGCTCATATCGCAACCCAAAACCCTCATTAAAACTTGAGAAAATATGCCCAAAATGTAGAGAACAAAAAGGAGAGTGAAGATCTAACATTGTTTTTCGATTTCCACCTCGATTTGTACTCCAAATAGCCTCTTGAACCTCACAAAATCCTCACCACCACCTCCATTTTTGGATTGAGCAATAGAGGAGAGAGAAAAGGTGGTGGTTGTGAGAAATGTTGGATATTTATACAAAAAATTATCTTGTATGGTGTGGTGATCACTAGGCCACTTGGAGGGCCAAGATTAAGGTCAACAAGTCCACTAAATAGTGACTTAGGTGGGTGACTTGAGCCCTTTTTCTCATCCTTTCTCATAACAAAAAATCCATCCTCGAGCATTCCGATACTCGGTCCCGCACTGTCGCGTGCCAAATGCATACACTCGTGTCACTAACATCTATACGACACTTTATATTAATTATTTAACTCATTTTATCATTTATTATGTGTGTATAAACTCCGGCCTAGTGTACTAGTCATTGCTGCCCCGGTACTCGTGTCTATACGCTACATGAGGCGAATACCCATCACGACTAACTCGCTTGCTAAATATCAATATAAACACATATATTGCGATGTAATTTAACTAAATTGAACATATACATCACAAAAAAATCAAATAACACACAAAATGGACTATATACCTAATATGGATGTGCTCCGACCTAGCTGCGGGGTCCACGAGTGTCCGAGCTATCGTCTATGTCTATAATGACTTCATAAATAATGGCAATTTAAAATTGGGTCATTGCAGGTTCGGACCATAGGCGATGGGCCGAGGGGTCCAAAAAATTGACCCAACTCGAAAAAGGGAAGGCTCCACCAACGATGTCACGTCCAGGGGCTCCCTACCTGGACTTTTTGAGTAGCGACGCGAGCCATAGCGTGAAGATAGGGTCTCACTATCCTGAGCAATGAGCATTTGCTCACGGTGCCAGCCACAGAAAATTTAAAAATAAAATAAAAAAAATAAATAAATTGATAATTAATTTTTGAGTTTTGGAGATTTCAGAGTTTTTGAGATTTCAATGGTTTATTAGGATACTTGGGACTTATAAGGACCTAGTCGGGTATCGGACACGTATATCGAGGTAAGAGCGGGATTGGACTAGGGACTAGTACCGGGTATTGAGTGCGGTTGAGGTGTGTAAACTCCTTAAGGAACATACTCAGTATTTATTTATTGGTTTTCATTTGATTAAGCTATTATTGTATATCGTTGTTTACTCTTTTCATGTGTTTACTTATGTTGCACAGTTGGTTGTTTAATTCACCGCCAAATTCTGGTTTATTCTAAGGTGTGTGGGCAAATTTGGGTAGGCTGAACAATAGGGATAAACTCAAGAGACGTGCCAGTGGAGAGGGTGGAGAAACCCAATGAACGGATCCCAATATTTGGATTAGGGTTCATGCTCCCAACATGACACACATCCATTTGGTGTTACTGGTGATATTTATGCATGCATTTTACTTACAGTTGTATGTTTAATGCGCATGATTATTTAGCATATTGTTGGCTTTCATTATTATAAATGTTGGGTGGTTTCCTTCTGGGTTTTACTCACTGGACTTGTCATATAGTTTTTGTAATGGCTTGAGTGCAGATTTGGGTACAAGCAGAGGCAAAAATACTTTAGCATACTATTTGTGATTTGCCACAAACTAGACTAATTCGTATGTATATATATTTTGTTGTTTGACTTAATTTTGGTATTAAGGACTTATGAGATACCTGTATATGTATGTAAACTCTTTTGTTAAGTTATATACATTGTACATTATCAAGTTTGTCCACATCGGACTGATGCTCTTACATTTGATAAAATAACAAATTACTTATTTTTAAGGCTTCCGCTGAATTAATGAACTTTAAATGCTAATAACTCTGATGAATGAGGATTAATGACGTGTGGGTTGCGCGTGGGACATAACAAGGCAGTGATATGGTAAGGTGTTGGGACCACAAGGCATCACGTAGCGGGCCCAAAGTTGGGACCGTCATAGTATGGGATTTGGAAAAGGTCATAGTTCAAACCTCGATCAGAGAAAAATTGTTTCTTTCCTAAAAAAATTTCAAAAAACAAAAAAAAAGTAATAACTCCTTAATTGAAATAAAGAGGGACTCGAGAAAGTTTAAACACCTAGCTAAACTTATATAAAATGGGACTCTAGTACTATTGACGTGGCCCAAAAAGAGAATGACTAGTTGGCATCCCTTCAATATAGATCAGAATAGATCTATCCCGTTGCAAATCTTGGAGGGCCTACAGCTACAGTCGACAGACTTTTTTGATAGACTATAAATATGGTATGTAAATTTCTCATATGATGTATTTGGAGTTATATTTTATCATGCCATTTTAAAAATTAGTTTTTCTTATGTATATATAGTTAAGTATCAACTTGCAAATATTATATAAAAATACAACTTTAAATGGGCCATATAAATACTTGTTGGAAAGATCTCGAAGTCTACTTCCATATGAGTTTTACAGATTTTGAATCTGAGTTCCAGTTAAAAAGTTACGAGCAAAAAATTTGACTAACGACAAAACTTTTACTTAATTACAAAAATGTTCCTGCAAGAATTTAAAGACAAAAGAGCTTTTTAAACCCTATTTTTCATTGTTTGGAGCTTTAACAAATTGGGAAAAAGCTTAGGAGAAGGAGAAGGAGAAACATCAAATATTAAGAAGTGATCTAAATGTATGGTATATAACTTTTCAATCTTCATTGATTACTAAACTTAATTAAAAATGAAAATGTCGATAGGCGTCAACACGTCATGAATCTCTTTAATCTTCACACTTACGAGAACCTGTTGGAATATAATCCCATTGAAATATAATAAGAGTTGGTGTGGTATAAAGTGGTGTAAATTAGATCCTAGCACAAGCCAATTGGTTTTGTACAAAGACGGATTCAATCCCATTTGTATACCCACATGCACGAGTGCAGCCCAACACTCTCCGGGCCCATGGATTTAAATATGGTATCAGAGCAGAACGATCCTGGACTCGTATTTGAAGACCTGATTGGGTTAACGGTGCAGTCTAGACCCGTCTGTGGACCTAGAGCCTATAAAAAAGAGGCCTAGACATATTTACGGACCTATAAAGAGTAGGTCTGTGTTTGGCAAATGATAACTAGTTCAGGCCTAGTTGCACTTGAGGGGGAGTGTTGGAATATAATCCCACATTAGAAATATAATAAAAGTTGGTGTGGTATAAAGTGGTGTAGATTGGATCCTAACACAAGCTAATTGGTTTTGTGGGCTCCAACCCCATTTGTATACCCACATGTATGTATGCGTCCCAAGTCAAGTGGTCTTAAATGAGATATGGAAAGGGGAGTTAGCAGGTGATACGGGTGAATGGGTGGAAGTGAAAATATGGAATGTTCTTAAGCGCTTGAGCCCATGCTTATAAAATAAAAAAAATTAAAAAAAAATCCACATTGTCCAGGGAGGCAGGGACATCCACATTGTCTAGGGAGGCAGGGACCCATTCTTTTTTTAATTAATGGGAATTGTGAGGCAATACCCATGTCATATGTAACAATAAACTAGGAATAGTGAATACCCCCCTTGTTAAAAACAAAAGCTTCTTCTCTATGCACTGAGATACTGTAACGGCCCCAATTTCCACATTGGTCCGCCACGGGAGGCCACGTGAGCCTACAACTGTCCACGTCACCGCCAGCTGTGTCCCACGCCCAATTATCCATTATTAATCAATTTCCGGTTAACTTTGATGTTATGAGTTAACTTTTATTCCTTTAATATCATTTAACCACAATTTGCGCAGCGGAAGATTTACTAACAACATAAAGATTCAACATGTATATTATGAGCAAAATGCCTAAGTGGAAACCATATCAACTGTACATCATATACATATCATCTAAGATCCTCAAAATATCAAAATATACAACCTATCTCTCAAGTCCCAAAACCCAACATAAAACAAGTAAATATAAACATACGTACGAGAAGGGCTAGAGCTGTCAATCGATGTAGTCCTCAAGCTTGCCCTTTCCCCGGCTCGTACTAGGGTCTGCACTCAGCCATCACAAAAAGACAGATGACGAGTCCAGAGTGAGTAATCCCAAGGAAATTCACCAAGTAATTACGAAAGTAAAAGTACTGGAATTTAAAATACTATTATTTAAACATGCGGAACAAAAGAATACAGACAACTGTAAAAAGGACCATCGCATACATAAATATAGTGATAAAACAAAGTATGTGCACATAAAAATCAGACCAAGTCATACTTCGGGTTTTTCCCCAAGCACAGCCCTCAAACACACCAATGGGTTGGCCCTGGACCCTCTAGGTGGTCGGCGTAGACCACGACGCACCCACACAAGCCTACCATACCCGGGTAGCCTATTCACCGGCGTATACCTAGACAAGTGCTATGACTTAGTGGACTCTATGGCCGTAACGAATAAGCACCGGGTAGGGAGTGACCTCAACATCGTAAAGACACCAGGTAGGAGTAACTCCACTACCGTAAAGTCACCAGGTGTGAGTACTCAGCCACCGTAAAGCAATAATGAAATGGAGAAATGAATAAACAGAACAGAATTCAAATAAATCAAAATGTAAATACTAGAGTGAAGTTCAATTGGGATACTACACACCTCAAATCGCACTCCTCGTCCCAAAAACCAAACCTTAGTCCAGCTCCAATAAATGCCGACAATTTAAATTATCACCCGAATTATACCTATTACCATTTATCACTAAATTAGCTTCAATTTAATATATTATGTCAATTTTTCATTTTTCGAGGCTAAAACCCCGACTATATCTCGCCAACATTTCCGAGAAAATCCCAAAATTCTTTTATTTGATCAAAATATCATTTTTCTAAAATTTTCCTATTTTATATGAATTTTCTATGAATTTTCCAGAGATTTTTTTTTCCAACTATTTTTGTTTTTGTTTTTTTTTAATTAAGGGCGGTTCGGTCGAACCGGCTGTTCAAAAATCGAACCGACCCCTTCTTCTTCGTTGGAACAGAGCAGAATTCATCTCTGTTCCAACATCCCCTTCTTTTTTTTTTCAATTTTTGGTTGGGGTTGGCTCTCAACCCCAACCCCTCATCCCCTCTTGGCATGGGAGACATCTCCCATGCCATTTTTCTTTCTGACGAATCGCCATGGCGGTCGTCCGAGCCCGAGCACCCCACCAACACCACCAAACCGTCACCACCACCATACCCAAAACTACCAACAAATTGGAAAGAATGGAAAGAAGAACATAAAACTCACCTTGCTTGATGTTTTTGAGCTCTCCAATCACTTCAAATGGCCTTTAAAAATCCACAACCTTCACTTGTTCTCTTGAATTTTCGGACTTGGAGAGAAAAGAGAGAAAAATGACCAAAATGAACTAAAACTTGATTTTATATGTTTCCATTTCATCATCTCTCACCCCCTCATCTCTATGCTTCATTTAATGGATAGGATATGGTCAATTAACCTCACAAAATGACAAAATTGACCCATCATTCTCACCAACTCAAGACACCAATTATATGCACTTTCGGGCATTCCAATACCCGACTCCGACACTCGCCCGGCGTCGTTTTCGCTCAACGAAGGTACTAACCTTCTCAACTTCATTTATTATGAACTATTGAATGTATTTTAACATTTATTGTGTGTATCTAGTCCCTCGTACTAGTGCACTAACTATTCACCACTCGGTCTGCGCGCCTATGCGCACGTCGCGACGAAACCGCATCTCACCGCCTTACTCGTCAATAGCAATATAACACACATATTGCGATGTCATTTAACTAATTTGGACCTATACATCGCAACTTCACCACCAAAGCACACAATACGGACTGTAAACCCTATCCAGCCGTGTTTCGTCTTCACTAGGGACCTACGAACGTCCCCGCTGGCGTCCACGTCTGTAATTTCATCATCAATAACGGCCATTGAAAATTGGGCCGTTACAGATACAATGTTGAAATCTCATGCTTGCCAACTGGTTTGCCACTGAGCCACACAACTAGCTTCTCTATCCACATGTTGCACTAACTAGAGGATTTTTTTTCCAAGCATCTAATTGATGTTCTCTTTGTTGTTTAGTTACTAAATTGGGGAATTTGACTCAAAGTGCTTAAAGAAATGGAAAGTAGTGAACTTAAATTGATTATGGGTACGATAACTCTCTTTTCGTTTTACGAATCATTATTTTTATTTTCTTGGTTCATAATTATTATTTTTTTGTTGAGTTCATTATTGAATTTATGAGTTAATCTAGAATTTATATTTCATTTACTTTATAGATATGGAGAAGTTTTTTAAGCCAATACCAAAAAGTGTTGGACCTAATGCAAGCTCAACAAATGATACAAGTAATGTGGCACATAAGAAACGTCGTATTGAGTTTAATTCGAGTGATGTTATTACCAATCTCGGACTTCGAAAATCAATTGAAGAGTATGATACGGGAATCGGAGATCAAGTGAGAAGAGAGTATCTTTTGATGGATCCATGTCAACCATTTAATCATGGTTTCCTCGAAAACTACAAGAAAAGGATTTTCAGAGTTTCAAAGAAGCATAGTTCAAAAAGTTTGATTGGTTAGAATATGTGGCGGCCCCAAATTTTACCGGGCCGCCCCGTGGTCAGCTACCTCCCCCTGCCTCAGCCCCGGAAGTCGCTGCCACGTGTCCCTCTGCCTTCGTACTTTAGGTAATTTGTTAAAGTCATTTAGCTTATCATTTTCAACGAAATTAACAGCGGAAGAATTTAAAGTTTAACAAAATGCATTCATATTTATATATAAAAGTTTTACTGATCAAACCTATAGTGGAAAACCCGGCTGTACTGTGCATACAGGCGATCAACTGCAACAGTATGTATACCAGTACAAGTGTGTATCCAGTTTCCCAACCCAAAAGATAATACAAAATATCAAAACATGATAATATCTACACACATACCAGCAGGCCTCGGCATAGGCAAGTCAGATGAAATCGCCGATGATCCCCTTGCCCCTGCTAGTACTAGGATCTGCGCTCGGCCACCACAAAAAGGCAGATGGCGAGCCCAGTAAGTAAAATCCCAAGGAAATCCACCGTGCATAAATAATAGAAATAATTAACAGAGCCAAAAAGTAGTGTTAAAGTTTAACAAAATGCATTCATATTTATATATAAAAGTTTTACTGATCAAACCTATAGTGGAAAACCCTACTCAGTATCGTGCATACAAAGCGATCAACTAACAGCAACAAAGATGTATACCAAGACAAGTGTGTATCCAGCTTTCCCAACCCAAAAGATAATACAAAATATCAAAACATGATAATATCTACACACATACCAACAGGCCTCGGCGTAGGCAAGTCAGATGAAATCGCCGATGATCCCCTTGCCCCTGCTAGTACTAGGATCTGCGCTCGGCCACCACAAAAAGGCAGATGGCGAGCCCAGTAAGTAAAATCCCAAGGAAATCCACCGTGCATAAATAATAGAAATAATTAACAGAGCCAAAAAGTAGTGTTAAATAAACATGCGGAAGGAAGGAAAATATGCAGACAACTGCTCAAAGCTAATCGCATGTATATAAACACATTGATAGACAAAGGGGTGTGAACACAGCCACTAAGTGTGTACTAGGACCAGGAGCCCTGCTCGTGGCCCATGCCTCCGACCCTACGACTGTGTCCCAGCGGCATTAACCCTAGTGGGCTAATCGAACGCATGAAATGGAGTTCAACTCAGGATATCGCCTACCGAGTTCCTAGATCACGCGCTACACACCTAGCCAGCGACCTCCACTACCCGTGATACATAGATGGTGCCATAACCGTCCCAGTAGGAATATAAATAATAGATTTTCAAGAAAATAAAGCTCAATGGAAATAAATAAGTAAATGCAGTAGTGGTGTTCAGTTGGGTTTTACGTACCTCAATCCGCGCTCAACAAACCCCGAAAATACCCCCAGTTCGATCTCCGACTAGTCCCTGACTACTACTATTGTCCCGTGACTCCTGAGATTTAATCCCGGGGTTCATTGATCGATTAAACTTGATTAAATATCCATTAGTCTCGATTTTTATGATTTAATTAAGATTCAGGTGGTCATTAGCGCGCTAGGTTGGGGTATTAGCGCGCTAATTGATCTTCGGGCACTGTTCATGCACGAAGATCTTCATCTTCCCCAAAGGATTAGCGCGCTACTATTCATCATTAGCGCGCTAATTACCTTCTGCCCAAATTTTTCCAAAAATCAGAAGTCTTCCCCAGCTTAATTCAAACACTCCAAAACCAACATGCAACATCCAATCTACTTCAATACCATCGATTTACACTTCAAAACACCATTTTAAACCAGAAAATTCCATCAAATCTCAAATCCAAACATGCATGTTAGAAAATGAATTCATCAAACAATCATCTTGTTGCCACCAACTCGATTCCAATAAACATAGAACATCACAACTAACCTCAAAGTCCTCAAATCTAGTAAAATCAATGACAATTGCACAAAAACTCGTTGAAATCATACATACCACAACATGCAACATTTCTCATCAAAAATCTAAGAAACAGGGGAGTAGATTACCTCAAGCTTGTGTTAATGTTCAAATCCAGCCTCTAAAACGCCATAATTGAGCTCCCTAACATTGATTTCTCTCTCAGAAATCTGAAGTTTTTGGTTTAGAGTGGCTTGTGGTTTGCATGTGGGTTTGATCGATGGTATTTATAGTTGTTAATATAATCTAAAGTGCACACGTATCTCGAGGCCCATCAGACGGTCCTTATCCAGCCCGTGTCACTCCATCCAGCCACCTTATCATGACACATATTGCCTAGTTTTTTATCTGTTGTCAATCTCGAGGATCATCCAATGTGTGCTGATTTTCCAGTTCAAACTATAGGACTTTCTTCAATTATATGTATCTTAACTTGTACACTCTACCCAAGCTGTCAACTAAATTTCGTAAAATGCCAAATATGGTCCCACTACGCTCCCGACTACCCGGCTCCCCGTGCCCCGTGTCCGCACGCTTCCCAAGGCGATCCCACACCTAGTGTACCAATTATTCATTCATTTAGCCTATAGTCACATATGAATTTCTTTGCATTTAAACCCTCAACCATACTAATATAATATTGATTGAATTTGTCTAACTCCTAACGCCCAGCCTCACAGCTACCAAACCCCGCGTTGGCATGTTCACCGAACTAAAACCCCGGCTCACAACTCACCCGACAAGTTATTTTAATTGCACACTGGTGACAGATAATACATCATTATCAAGAAAATGAAAATATCAATAAATCACCGAAATTAGAAAAACAACAATACACAATCAATACTAGGTCCAGAACATGCCTAATCTATCCGCGGCGTCCACATGTCGTCCGAGCTGGCGTCCTAATCTGAAATAAGGTAAATAACGGCGTTAATAAAATAACGGGCCGTTACAGAATATAACATGGAAAAAGATGCGGCTTATTGCTTTTATTACTATCTTTTTAAGCAATTAAGGGGTGATAGATTTGAAAAAGAAACCTTCACAAAAGTAGGCTTTAACAATTGGAAGAAAGCAATGGAGAATTTTGAGTCACATGTTGGTGGAGTCAATAGTAGTCACAATAATGCAAGACAACATTGTGAAGAATTTAACAATTAAAGGCAAAGTGTGTCACATAAGTTTTATTCTCATAGAAAAATTGTTGAAATTGCTTGTAAAACTCAATTGACTACTATTTTAGATGTTATAAGACTTCTTATGCAAGGCCTAGCTCTAGAAATATAGGGAACTTCTTAGAGATATTGAACTGGTACGAAATAAAGTAGAGAGTGTTGGAAATGTGATTAGTGAAAATGCTCTGGGGAATGATCAAATGAAGTGGCCAGATATTCAAAAGAGATGGTAAAAGCTTGTGCCGAGGAGTCCACTGAGGTTATTTTAATTATTTTTAAATAAGATTGGAGACAATAATTTCTCTATCCACATTCATGAATCTCGTGATAATTCTACGAAGGAACAAATGGTTTTGGTAATAAGGTTTGTGAACAAAGAAGGTCGGGTGATTGAAAAATTTCTTGCTATAGAACATGTTATTGATGCTTTCGTTTCTTCACTCAAAGCATGTCTAGATAATTTGTTTGCTCATCATGGTGTATCCATCTCTAAATTAAGAGGGCAAGGACATAATGGAGCTTCAAATATGAAAGGACAATTTAATGGTTAAAGACACTTGCTTCAAATAAAAATCCATTTACTTTTTTATTTTCATTGCTTTGCTCACCAATTGCAATTGGTTGTTATTTCTATTGCAAAGAACATTCCCGTTGTAACTAATTTCTTCGAATATACTAATATGATCGTGAACAAGTCAATATACATGTCCAATAATCTTATTTAAACAATTACATCGTAAATACAACACACAGCATACAAAAACGGACTGTATACCTATAATGGCGTGCTCTGACCTAACGTTGGGGTCCACACGCGTCTTGTCTGTGTCCACGTCTACAACCACGTGTCAAATAATGGCAAATTAGATTTGGGTCGTTACATTATGGGCTCTTCTTGTAAAAGAAAAGATGCATTGCTTCAAAAACATCATGAAAATCTTGTTCGAAATTGGAAAAGGGTGAGATTTTCTCAGGGATAGGCAAACATCGAGAGGCTAGTCTTACAAGACCCAGTGACACTCGGTAGGATCACATCATGCAAGTTTAATTTGCTTTTTTAATATGTGGGAATCAATGTTAGAGGTGTTGAAAAATGTATATTTTGATGGATCTATGAAAGAACAAAAAGTCAAGGCATTGTGTATGATGGAAAAAATGGAGAGCTTTGAATTTGTATTTTTCATACATTTGATAATCAAAGTGTTGGGATTGACAAATGACTTGTCACGTGTCTTGCAACAGAAAGATCAAAACATTGTCAATGCAATGGGGTTTATTGCAACTGTAACAGATCTTTTGCAAGACTTAAAGGAAAATATATGGATGGGGTTCATTGTTCGAGGAGGTTAATGCATTTTGTGTTAACATGTCTATTCTGGTGTCAAATATGAAAATAAAATAACAGCTCGAAGTCGTTTAGGCGTGAGGAACAATGGGTTACTTATTATCACCATTATCATATTAAGATTTTTATTGTTGTAGTTGGCTTACTTGTTGCTGAGATGAATAATCGATTCAGTGAAGCTTCTACAGAGTTATTGAGATGCATTGGTTGTCTTGAACTAAGAGACTCATTTTCCAAATTTGATCATGATATACTTCTTTGAATGTCCAAGATTTATGCTAATGATTTCTCTGCAAATGACTATGTAATCTTGGAACACTAACTTCAAGTATATATTCATGATGTGAGAAGAAGTTCTGCATTTTTGGGTAGTAATAATCTTGCAAGTCTTATCGTGAAGATGGTTCAAACTCAAAAGCATTTGATTTTTCCATTGGTTTACCGCCTTATCGAGTTAGCATTGATCTTACCAATGCAACCGCAACGGTTGAAAAGTTTTCTTGGTAATGAACATTATCAAGACAAGATTGCGAAATAAGATTGGTGATGAATGGTTGAATGACTTAATGGTGTGTTATATTGAGCGAGACATATTCACAGATGTAGATGAAGAAAAGATATTACGACGTTTTCAAAATATTGAAATCCATGGGCTTGGAGAGTGTTGGGCAACACACGCACACACATGTGGGTATACAAATTGAGCCCTTTTTAACACAAAACCAATTGGCTTGTGCTAGGATCCAATCTACACCACTTTATACCACACCAACTCTTATTATATTTCCAATGTGGGATTATATTCCAACACTCCCCCTCAAGTGCAACTAGGTCTGAACTAGTTGTCACTTGCCAAACACAGACTTACTTTTTATAGGTCCGTAAATATGCCTAGACCTCTTTTTATAGGCTCTAGGTCCACAAATAGGTTTAAACTCCACCTCTAGCCCAATCAGGTCTTCAAATACAAGCCCAAAATCGTTTCTCTCTGATACCATATTTAAATTCATGGGCCTGGAGAGTGTTGGGTCAGACGCTTACATGGTGGGTATACAAATGGGGTTTGAGCCATTTTTAGCATAAAACCAATTGGTTTGTGCTAAGATCCAATCTACACCACTTTATACTATACCAATTCTTATTATATTTCCAATGTGAAATTATATTCCAATACAAACACAAACACAAAAAATTAAAGGACGCCACCCACCCTAACACAAACACAAACACAAAAACAAAAAATTAAAGGACGCGAACAAGTATTTTCCTTAGATTAATTTGTCCGAGTATTTCCCTTAGACTAATTTGTCCGAGTATGGCAAGTAGCAACCGAGATGTTGAGGAGCGGGGCCCATGAGTACTTGCGTGACATAAATTGGAGCTGGTTGTGGACGACATGATCCGAGTCTACCGCTCTCTCTCTCAAACTTTCTACTACTTCAAATATCTCTCACTGTGACACTGTGTCACACCACCGCTCATTAATTTAACTTCACAAGCTACACTATACCTCACAAGATAGATCTTCAATTATACTTCAATGGAGATCACTAGAGACCACCATTGCAGTGGTAGTACTACTTCAAGTGACATCCTACACTTCCTGGTTAATGCAGGACCTCCAACAAATGTAGCTCATGAATACTTTCAGGCCGAGGCAGCGGTTCCACAGCCGTCCGACGACAAGGTCTCGACGATGAAGATGATGATGGCCATGATGGACTCTTCCTCATCTGTACTACCCGTTAATTATGTCTCAAGTTGTGGTGGTGGTGATGAGATGATGGAGATTCGTTGTGTGGATGATGGAGGGATTAGTAGTGTGAGATGGCCAAGGCAGGAGACTCTTACCCTTCTCGAGATCAGGTCTCGTCTTGATCTCAAGTTCAAGGAGGCCACTCACAAGGCACCATTGTGGGCTGAAATCTCTAGGTATACATAAATTATATACACATACATTAATTTGATATATATGTATGTAGTAGCTAGTTAATTTTGTGGTTTGTTTTTGTTCAAGTGTTGCTCATATAATCAGCAAACATTTCAATTACTATATATCTATCTATATATGTTAATTGTACTAGCATGTGCATCAATTAAAACAGTGTTTAGGGTTTTGAAATTTTTAGGGTTTTGAAGCACTTAAGAATTATGGTTTGTGAATGAATACATTTAGGTGATTGCTTAATTTCATTAATTGCTGATCTAGATGATAAAAAAAAAAAAAATAATAAAAAAAAACTATATATTAGAATTTGTGGGATAGAATATCCAAGACTGAGTGTGTATAAATGTGGGCTTAAGGTTTGGAGCAGAGGGCTATACCAAAATATTAAGGTAAACAGTGTTTACAATCCAAATTTATATATGACCCATTCTTTTTGAATTTGAATACCTAATGTGAGATTAATCTTCAACACTATAACTATTAAGTAAAATACAAGCTCAAAAACTAATTAATATACATTTATTCATCTAGCTAGAGAACGTATAAATACAAATATGCATACCAACGGATGGTGCATTAGAGTGGTACTTCAGCATTCCGATGGCTTAAGTGGATGTTTCGACCGAGTTCAAACCCCATGAACACAAAACCATCACTGGAAGAGCTTTACACCTTTCTGGGCTGACCTGACTCAAGCCTGGAGTACTGGTCGATTAAATCTAGATATCGGATGGTATAGGTAAGAAAATATAATTATATAATGAAAAATGCTAGTATGACAATGAGTAAGTCACACCCCCAACACACATTGGCCCACAAGAGTCCTTTATGCGACCTCGACCCGTGTGTTATGCATCGGGACCTGTGTGTGCCCGCATCCCAAGGTGAAAACCAATGGTTCTTTTGGGTGTGTTGGGGTGTGACTTCCCATTGACATTGTAGCACTTCTCATATATGTAGTACATGCACCTCAATTAATTAGATTCAACACGATACGACAATGACCACCATCACCATAACAACAACAACAATGCCTCAATTCCAAATTAGATTCAATACAATTGAGAATTTAAAGTTTTTTATGTATTTATTTATTTATAATGAGGGGGAAAGAAAATGTAGTTTCATTTAAGTGACGGTATATATATGGAGCTTTTTTTTTGAGGTCAAACCCGAGTATATGGACCTCTTACATGCCTACAGCCTACATACATTTGTATGTACGTGTTTATTTAGTATATAATACAAACGTTGAGTACTATACATATATAGAGGTGCTCTCTTATCTTATTCAGTATATTTATTCCAAGTGCTTGTGGAATACATATATGTAGATATTCAATTATTAATTAGTTATATCTCTCCATCGTTAGATGCTAATGAGAAAGAATAGGCATCTCTATGAACTTATCCTAAGTATTGATGAAGTCTTTACTTCGATTCAAGATTCTACCTATTAGCGATTAGTACTTACACACATCTGCTAGGATATATTCTCCACTCTTCTAGTCTTTATATTGGTTCCTAGCTTTTTTCCCCTATATACGAGAAAAGACGAACTCACACCATATAAGTTGAAAGAGCACGTATTATTTATTTATTTATTTATTTGCAAAATAAGTTGAAAGAGTTTGATGATATAGAAGTAGACTTTAAAATAACATTAGATGCATTAATTAGGAAGAATTTAAAGAACTGTGAAAGCACACCATAGTTGATGTCCCCAAGTAATTTGGTCTTGTGGCTTGGTTGTTGATTTTTTTTGGTCTAGTCTAGCACACCAACCCCATAGCCCGAAAGAAACTCAAGTAAATAATCGACCTTTGCCCAATCAGGGCCTTAGCACTTGCGTCATTTGCATCTAATGATTTGAAACTATAAGACACATCATAAAAACTACTTCAAATCATATAATTTTAAGACTACTAATTGACTGGTAAATACAACAAAGTTATTGATCATGTGATTTGGCTTGTGTAGAATCATGGCAGAGGAACATGGATACCAAAGGAGTGGCAAGAAATGCAAAGAGAAATTCGAAAACTTATACAAGTACTACAAGAAGACGAAGGTGGGCAAGGTAGGGCGATCGGAGGGGAAGAATTATAGGTTCTTTCGACAGCTCGAAGCTCTCTACGGCGAAACTAGCGATCCGGCAATCTCAGCCTCAACCATCCAGTTTACTCACAACACCTCAAACAACGTCAACATCTTTAATGAGAAGCCTAATGATCAGCTAACAAGTACTACTTCTCTAAACTCCTCTGAACTTGAAACGTCATCATCAGAATGTCAGCAGAATGGCCACATTGTCGACGCTTTCATGGAGATCAATGACAAGACGAGGATGATGAAGAAGAAGAATGATATCAGCGGTCGGAGAAGGGAGAAGAGGGAATGGAAGTTGAAGGCAAGTGAGTTCATTGCATCAGAGATGAACAGGGTATTTGAGATTCAAGAGGCTTGGTTTGAGAGGATGGTCAATGCGCTTGAACATAAAGAGCAGGAGATGCAATCTAGGAGGGAAAAATGGAGGCGGCGTGAAGCGGCGAGGCGTGGAGAGGAGTGTAGATTCTGGGCAAATGAACATTCTTGGATCAAAACCCGGTATGTCTTAGTAGCAAATATGATGCAGAAATTCATGGTGAAGGACCTGGGGGGCATGGATGCAGAGACAGAGAAACAAAACAATGAGGATATCAACGTCGAAAATGCGCAATGCCAAAAATATGGAGGGTTTAAAGGCATATGCCCCAACAATCAGCATTTTGATTTTGTGCAGAACAGAGAACATAATGATTTGGGACTAGATTCAAACTTTGATGGCCTCTCCTCCCACGCCAAGGAAAGCACTGCAGCCCAGACAGTGAGAGCTGCTTTCAGCATTTGACGAGTTAGAAATTAAGAACCTGCCCAGACAAGTATGCTTTGAAGCATTTACAAAATTGGGCCAATCAATTCCACTGGAAAGAAAAGAAACATATTTTGCTTTAATTGAAATCAATTCTAGCTTTTACCAAAAAAAAAAAAAAAATCACTTCTAGCTCTGGTTTCTCTACTCACTTATTTTTTAGTCTGAACCACTTGGCATCTAAACTTTTCGACTACTTCAAGTTTGCCCCGAGTCACACATTATACAGTAGAATTACAAATGGGCAGGGTGGGGCAGGGTGGGACAGGGATTGAAGATACCGTCCCCGCATCCACGAGGCGCGGGGCGGGGATTCATCCTCAAAATTTCTCACGGGGCAAACTTTGTCGTCCCACGCCCTGCCCCTTCGAGTTCCCTGATCCCCGCGCACCACTAATTTTATTTAAGTGATCTCCGCGCCCCACTAATTTTATAAAAATGCATATTTTGATCTTCCATCTTCGGTCTTTTTTATGTCTTTATTTGATGTACAAACAATGCATCTCTACCCAAGTACTACTAGCTCCCAATTTTATATGATTAGTCACATAAGTCAATCATACTAATTCACAACTGATTATCTGTCAAACAAATTTTTTAATCAGTTGTGTGCTAATGATATTTCAAGAGGGAGACTTGTATTTTTTTTTAACGAAACTTATATTATATAAAGAAAAATAACTATAAAAATAACATATAACTATATCCATGTGACATTCTCAAAATAAAAGCCTTATGACATGTATAATTAGATCTAATTCTAAACTTAAATGAAACCTTCTTATTCTAAATTAATAAAGTATAGTTACTTCATCATATATAATTTTTATCATCACATTGATAAATAATGGCTAAATATATATAAATAGTATTTCTTACTTGAATTAATTTAATTACTTTTGTAGTTGACTAAAAAAACAAAACTTTATTATATACAAATAATTAGTTAAAAAAATAATTAGTTTGTTTAAGTGGTAATGAGTTCAATCCCTTAAGCAAAGTCATGAGTTCAAGTCTCGTGGATGAAAATTAAGATCAAAAGGTCGCCCCTTATTCGAGAATTAGGATCCGATAACAATGCTAAGGTTATGGATTCAAAGTTCAAACCCCAATGAAGACAAGTTGTTTCCTTAATTCATCATTCTTATCAAAAACACAAGAGTTCAAAGGACCACCTATTAGTTGAGAATTATGATCCAATGACAATGTCTGATAACGTGGATTAGGCAGTGTGATTGACAATATTAGATACTACTACCACATGAAAAACTAAATAAAAAACAAACTATATAATTATTTAATTTATGGCTTCTAAATGTATTGTATTATATTAATAAATCATGAAAATTAATCGAAACTATTTAATTAGAATGATTTGCAAATATATTAAATATTCAATTTTTAATACTACAGAATGTATTATGTATTTAATAATCAAGTATTGTATTAGATTTAAAATTATAACTTATTATAATAAATTATTTAGTAAGGTAAATTTAGTTATGATTATATATTTTGTAGTGGTGTATCATTTACTATGTTAATCGCAAATATAAAATATATCTTTCATGTTATATCTATAAAGTATATATATAGTAACTTAGTCTTAATAAAAAAATTTAGTTAGATTAAATTAGATTTTATTTTGAAAATATTGTCTTCATTAAGTTAAAAATTAGTATTAGATAGTAAATCGAAGTATTTAATTTTTTAAAACTAATGTAAAATAAGGAATAAATATAATTCACTACATGCTCATAACATTTTTTAAAATAAATTCTCCGTGGGATAAGATACGAGGCGAGGCTACGATAAAAAACTCATGGAGCAAGTGTAATCCTCGTCCCCACCCTGTTACGCAAAGTGAACTTACGACCTACTCGCACGCCCAACGTGGGCAAAAATGCAAAGAATCCCTGCCCCTCTAGTTTAGGCCCCCGCGAGAGACTGGAAATTCCCGTCCCACTTGCAACCCTATATATAGGTAATAAGTGGAGCTAACAAGGTTGGCATTCATTCACAAGTGACAAAAAAACCAATGGTGTTTCTACTCCTTCATTAAAGCATCATTTCAAAGGTTCTTTTCTAAGCTTTCTTAGCATGGTTTCAACTTCTAACAAGGTTGGCATTCATTCACAAGTGACAAAAAAACCAATGGTGTTTCTACTCCTTCATTAAAGCATCATTTCAAAGGTTCTTTTCTAGGCTTTCTTAGCATGGTTTCAACTTCTAACATCTGAAATCTGCATGACATTACTGAGCAAGTTCAGGTAAGCTGCAAAAGTATCAGACTCCCTTAGATGCACTAGACAAAACAAAGAAACAATAGCTGAATCTTGCAAGAGAAACAAATTCAAGAACAGAGAATTCACAGCCATGCAAAGCAAAGCCTAAAAACAGCGACATTGATACCATAATCGAAAACAAAAACATAACCTCAATATCGTTCCCTTGAAGGGCAAGATGAACAAGCCATGCCCTTTATGATTATTGCAACACAAGCAAGTTCCTCAGTTCTCTGCAGAAAAAAGATCTAAAAGCAAAGCCTTTCACTCTTTTTCTCCCATCTTCACTCACCTATTTACTTACTGACCAAATTGAAATAGAACAAGAAAGGAAACATTCAATTAGTACTTGTAATCCTTGACATGAAGGCTCTCGGAGGCACCGTCCACTGCCACGGCATCTCCCTTGTAGGTACCGAGGGTGGCCTCAGAGTTGGCTTTGCAACGTGCAAGCAAAGCGTCCTGCGCCTTCTTCACATTCTCCTCCTTGCCTGACCAGGTCTTCAGAGTGCTTTGCTGAAGAGCACGCCCGAAAGAGAACGACAAGGACCATGGCTTCTTGGTCTTGAGCTTGTTCATCGCATTAAGGTTGCGGGTGGCTTCCTCCTCACTTTGTCCACCAGACAAGAAAACCACAGCAGGAACAGCTGAAGGCATTGTTCGTTGAAGGGCACGCACGGTGTATTCAGCAACGACGTCGGGGGAGACTTTCTTGGAGTCTGAACCAGGGGTCACCATGTTGGGCTTGAGCAAGGTTCCCTCAAGAAGGACATGGTGGTCGTTCAAAGCCTTGTAGCAGGCAGCAAGGACTATCTCAGTCGCATAAGCGCAGCGCTCAATGTCATGAGGACCATCAACAAGGATCTCAGGCTCAACAATTGGGACCAAGCCATTCTCTTGGCAGATAATGGCATACCTAGCAAGTCCATTCGCATTCTCATTGATTGCCAACTGAGATGGTTCATTAGGACCAATCTTGAGCACAGCACGCCATTTGGCAAAACGGGCTCCTGCTGCATAGTACTGCTGGCAACGCTGAGCAAGCCCATCAAGCCCCTGGGTCGTGGTCTCACCATTGGTTCCAGCAAGCTCGACTGTGCCCTTGTCAACCTTGATACCAGGGATGACTCCACCTTCCTTAAGGACATCAACGAAGGGCTTTCCAGCAGCAGTCTTCTGGTAGAGTGTCTCCTCGAAAAGGATCACACCACTGAGGTACTGGAGTGCTCCAGGAGCGGTGAATAGAAGTTCACGAAGGGCACGCCTGTTGGACTCATTGTTCTCAACATTGATGCTCGAAAGACGCTTTCCAATTGTACCGGTGGATTCATCAGCCGCAAGGATACCCTTTCCAGGGGTGCCAATGTAAGCAGCATTGGCAATGAGTTCATCTGCAAATTATAGAGAACTAATACTATGAATAATTTCACACAAAAAAGAATGAATTACAATCTTAAAGAATTTGGCAACGCAAATTTAAAACCAAAATTACTCAAACAGAAAAGCTTCATATGTTTTGATTACGCTGGAATGTAACAGGGTTTTGCGAAAAGAATTTAACAAAGCAAGGGATCTAAAGTAACATATTAAATTAATATCACAGATCTCCTCCCATGTAACAAACTACAAACATAAGAGCAACTCCAATGGGTACTCTATTTTAGAGTTTTATGGGTACTCTATTTTAGAGCAACTAAACCCTAAACCCTAAAACCCTAAATAGAGTAAAACTACTCCAATCATACTCTATTTCTCCTCTATTATAGAGTTGGGTGAATAGTGGAACTCCAAATTTGGAGTTTCACTGTTCACCCAACTCTATAAGAGAGTTCCTTTATTTTTTATTTTTCATTTTATTTTTTCTTTTAAAAAATTATCAATAATTATTTCTTTTTCAAAAAAATATGAATATATTTTTTTCATAATTTTCTAATGATTAAATAATTTATTAAAATTAATACAAATAAATAACAAAAAAAAATAAAAGTAAGAAATAGAGTTTTGGTGTGGTTGGAAAAGAAATAAAGTTTGATGAGATAGAACTGTAAAATAAAGGGAGAAATAGAGTATTGTAGTTGAGGATGGTCTAATCCCAAAAAAATTAATCATGGTTAGCCAACCAACTATACAACAAAACTAAGCATGAAAAGATGGATCATTCAAGTAACAGACAAAATGAGAAACTAAACATTTCAAGTGAGTCTAATATATAGATCTAGACATCCATCAAAAGGTCCCAAAAATCAAGAACCAGCAAAATCTATCCATTCTAATATCCTTTTTTGAGAAGAAACAAAGTACTTGTTTGCATAAATCAAAAAAGGGACCACAACATGTCCAAATCCAAATCCAATACAAACACTAAAAGCGACATAACTAGTATATCTCAACCAAAATGCTAAGAATAAACAACACAGTTTCATTTCATTAATATTTTGTTTCCTCTCCAACAACTACAACGCAATAATTACACAATATCAGAACAGACTCCCAAGAAATCATTAAAAAAAAAAAAAAAAAAAAAAAAAAAAAAAAAAAAACTTAAAGTGCTATGGAGAATTATAAAAAATAGAGCATAACAAACACTTCTCTAGAGATTTATCAGATTCAGCAAAAACCACGAGAACCCATCAAAGAACAGCAAAACCCACCACAAAGATCCAAACTTGAAGGGGTTTTACGCAGTACAAGACCAAAAGAAAGAGGCCCAGATCAGATCTGGAGAGCACAAACAAGATCGAAACCAAAAACCCAGAAAAACCCAGATCTGAAATTCAACGTAGATCCACAAAAGGGGGGGACGCAGTGAATCTGCTCACCATGGTACTTTCCCTTGTAGGCAGACATAGCGACTGAGCAACTGAAATCACAAAGAACGGCGAGAGAGGAAAAATGAATATGAGAGAGAGAGCGATGGGATTAGGTTTTATAAAGGGACTTTGCTAGAATGATGAACTACAAGTCACACATCATAATACACGCCTCCCTTATCCAACCGTTCATTTCCATCTCAAAATGTGAGTCAAGTATCGTGAGCTTCAAACGCGGTTTTGGGTGAGGTGTGTATTATGGTGTGACTTTAGAGAGAGCAACAACTACCTACTTTGGTATTGACGCTTCGCTACTACTAGACAACTCTGCCACGTCAGCAATTGGTAGGGAGTATGGAGTCCTGACTAAACCCTGTTTTGGCTAATCCTGGGAGTTGGCGGCACCATGTTTTGTTTTGGTGTGGTTGAGCCCACTTGATTAAGGAGTCTTGAGGCCCAAGTAAACAGTAAAGTATGAAGAATGAATATGTACAGCGTTTCAAAAAAGGGAATAAGCATATTCCAATGATATTAGGAATTTTTTTTTTTTGGGGGCCTTCTCTAATTAGGCTCGACTATTTATGTAAGATTCAGTCAGAATTTAAACCCCATAACTCAGAAAAAAAAAAAAATCATCAATTTGATGTTTTATTTTTGAAATGACCGTATTTGAAGTTAGATACAAAGATTTCATTACATGACTTAATGGTGAATCAAACATATTTTTAAATAGCCTGATGTATTAAAAAGTATTTTTTATTTCAAGTCTATTTCGTTGTGAGAGTCAAAGCCCCAAAAAATTTTAAAAGAATATATCAGTTTAAGTGGTTAAGAAAAAACAAACTCAACTATCGCTTAGCGAGAATTCAATTTTAAATCTAGTAAGTAAAGAATAAAATAGTCTAGCGATTTACCCCAAATGGTATTTGAAAAATAAAAGACCCTTACAAAATAAAAGGTATTGAGCTTGATCGGCTCAACTCAATCTAATTATGTTATTAAGATATTTAGATTTGGGTTAAGAATATCATAGTAAGATTAATTTGTCAAAGCCTCTCAAGTAACATGATAAATACATCACTTATCAAAAAGATAAGACCTCGAGATATCATGTTCGATTCTCATTTAGTAAAAAAAAAAAAATCATAGTAAGATTTGTCAAAATGACCACAAATAAGGTGAAGTCTTTTATGTAGAGACTCAAAGAAAGCAACAAATCACTGTCCTTGGTATTTATTACTACTACAATTGTAATTATAGCTCGGGCTGAAACAATAAACTTATAATTCATGTAGAGAGTTGTAAAGTCAAAATCAGGATGAGATTAATTAGGCAGTATAAAACTTGGAGCGGCAGGTTTCAAAAAAACAAAAACAAAAAAAAAAAAAAAATTAGAGCGGCAAATGCCCACAGCATGCGAAAGTAAAAAAGTTCATTTGGAGTTAGGTGGCTTTTCAGCCTCACGGGTGGTGTGCATTGGTCCACTTTTTCTTTCCTTTTGTGAAAAAAAAAAGGCTTTCTATAAGCTTTCTTTAAATTATAACCAACCACCAACCTCAAATAAATAATAAATAAATAATAAACTACTTGTGAATAAAATTAGACATTGTTTGCCAAAAAAATAAATAAAGTTTGAGGAGGTCGTGCATTTTCGACTCATGTTGAAGTGAAAAAAAAAATTATATATTACTTTCACTGGTAAAAAATATAAAGCTTTTTGTCCAAAACATATTTTTTTTATCATTCAAAATAAACATTAAGAAATCATTAATTGTTAATTTAAATTACATCATTTCTCATATTTATTTTTTTTTATTTCATCCAATGAAAGAAGAAAAGTGTTTAATTATAATTAAATGTTTTAATTACAAGATAGGTAAAATAGGTATAAGAGGTACAAAGTTCACTCGAATCTCGAAAACGTCTTATATTTTTTGAAGCATAAAGATCCCAAAATGTCATATATTTTTTGACCGAAGAGAGTAGTATATAATAAAAGATGATAATTTAGCTAAAAAAATACTTTGATTTACAACAATGCGTACTGAGCCATGCTAATGTGTCAAAGCCTCTCAGCCTCTCAGGTGAGATGGTAAAGATATCACTTGTCAAAAAGTCAAGACCATGAAAGATTGTGGTTCTATTCCCACTGAAGTAAAAAAAAAAACACAAAATACATTGTCTCAGCCCCAAATTACTTGGGGTCGGCTATATAGATCAAACTCTTCCATTGTGCTCGATTAAATGCAATTGATGGTGAGCTTTCCAAACCATTCAAATCCCTCATAATTAATGTATCTCAAGTTAACTTTGGTATACCCCTACCTCGTCGAATTTCTTCTGTTCTTATTAAGTCAAGTTTTCAAGTGGGGGCATCAATAAGCCGTCTTTGCAGGTGACCAAACTACCACAATTGTCCTTCCCTAATCTTTGAGTCAATTAGTGCTACTCCTACTTGTTTTTGGATTTCCATATTTTTATCCTATATTTACAAGTTTTATCACACATCCACCTAAGCATCTTCATTTCTACTACGCTCATTTTATGTATTTGTTGTTGTTTTACTACTCAACATTCACTTCCATAGAACATAGCTGGCCTAATTGCGATCTTATAAAATTTTCCTTTCAACTTGGTAGGCATATTTTTATCACGGATCACACCAGTTGTACTTCTCCATTTCTTCCATCCAGCTTGAATTGTATGTGTGACATCATTTTCAATATTGGCATCATTTTGTATGATTGATCATAAATATCTAAAGTGTTTCACTTTAGGAACTTCAACTTCCCCTAATTTTACCACTCCGTCATCTTGATGCCTCGTATTTTTAAACTTATAGTACATGTATTCGATTTTAGTCGTACTCAACTCAAAGCCTTTAGATTATAATGTATTCCTCCAAAGTTATAATTTTCTATTAACTTCATCTCTTGTTTCGTCCACTAAGACAAATATCATCCGCAAACAACATACACCATGTTATATCCTCTTAAATATGTCTAGTTAGTTCATCCATAACTTGCGTAAAAAGATATAGGCTTAAAGCTAATCCTTGATGTAGTCCTATCGTAATAGAAAATTCTTTTGTATTTCCTCCGAATGTCTTTATACTAGTTACTACTCTCTCATACATATCTTTAACCGTGTCTATGTATCTAGCATGCACCCTTTTTCTTTCTAGAATCCAGCAAATAACTTCTCTAAGAACCCTATCATATGTTTTTTCTAAATCTATAAATACCATATGAAAATCTTTTTTCCTTTCTCTATATTTTTTTATTAATCTTCTTATTAGTAAAAGTGTCTCTATAGTTGACCTTTCAGGCATAAGTCAAATTGATTATCTTGTTTCTCTTAGCCTCTTATCAATTATCCTCCCAAAAAAAAAAAAAAAAAACGATGAAAAAATCAATCAATGAAATATTAAAGAATACATAAGCATACGTCAACAGCCAGGCCTCCCTTGAAACCTATATGGCACCGACCTAAGTATGATGAGTTCGCTGGTCAATGCATATGTTGATTATGGACGAGATCGATGTCAATCTGATTTTTTATTTTTTATTATAATGTCACTCGGAATATTTAATTAATTTCGTATACATACGCTATAAAAAGTTTATTTTAATTTTCCTTTTTTTTGTGTTTTTTTTTTTCAACTTGTTGCATTAATGTTCTTACCACCCAAAAGAATACAACAATCTATTACAACGAAGATAATAGATATTACAATCCACTGAAGCATGAAACAATATTCTCACGAAGAGGGCAACAATCCCACGAAAGGGACAACAACCTCCTGAAGGAGGACAACAACCCCATATAAGGGGCAACATTCTCACTTAGGGACAAAAAAACCCTAAATTTCTAATACAAATGGAAGAAAAAACATAACAACTGTCAGAACCCATGCTTCGCGATGATTCACGCACAATGATGTTGCTCGCCACCACAAAGGTCAGCTGTCGACGATCGCCTCCGCTGACATGAAGACCAGCATCAATTCATGTTGTCTCCTCCCATCTATTCTGGATCTAGGCCAAAAAAAGGGCGTCAATGATGATTGCACCGAAAACCCCAAAGAAGAAAGAAGAGGAAGAAGGGAAAATATGGTGATGGGAGAGGCCGAGGAGGGTTGTTGGGGAAAAGGGAAAAGGGGACAGGGGACGGAGAATCAGCTAGAGGAAGGGAACAAAGAAGTGGGACAAGGGGGTTGGGGGCGGAGTCGCAGAGGTGAAGGTTAGAGGTGGGGTTGAAAACAAAGATAGAGGTTGATGGAGAGAAGGGAAGGAGAACAAAAAGGTGGTTTTGGATTCTTGGGAGAGGTGAAGGGAGCCGGCGGCGAAGACAACATCATCGACCTCGAGCCAGATCTAAGTTTTAGGGTTTCTGTTAGGGGTGGAGGCACTAGTAGAAGAGTCCGTAAAGTAGGGTTTCTGTTTGGTTTTTTGTGAATGAAACGGGCAAAATGCCCAAACAGTTAAATTACAAAACTCACATCTTGGAAGAAGCAACAATCTAGAAGCCATATAGTATAACCATATATGCACAACTATATATTTTGGATATATATTATCTTTTTATATATAATGGAAATCCTCCAAGGTAGTTAAGGTGAGGCCAAAATAGCTTTTATTACAGGTTTACCCTCATTTGCCAAGTACAAAAATTCTTTTTTTTTCAATTCATGTCCTAACAACAAAAAAGGGGGGGCTTAAGTCTTTTATATTTTTCATTGTTTAAAATGAACTAAATTTTTTCATTTGATTGTGCCACGTAGTGATTGATGAGTATGGATATAGAAATAATTAAGGGCAGTTTCAATAGGTAGTTTAACATCAAAGAAAAGAAAAAATGCTATTTGACCAAAAATTCTTCTTATATATAATGGAAATCCTCCAAGGTAGTTAAGGTGAGGCCAAAATAGCCTTTATTACAAGTTTACCCTCTTTTATCAAGTACAAAATTCTTTTTCCCAAGTCATTTCCTAACAACAATAAAGGGTACTTAAGTCTTTATATTTTTAATTGTTTAAAATGAACTAAATTTTTTCGTTTGATTGTGCTACTTAGTGATTGATGAGTATTGATATAGAAATAATTAAAGGTGGTTTCAATAGGTAGTTTAACTTCAAAGAAAAAACATTATTTTACCAAAAAATAAATGGTAATAAAATCTCAATGGTCATCAAAAAGATAAAATTTCTTAATTTGAAGAGATTTCTATAATTTTATATATAATACTTTGAAACGATTGTGTTGATATCCATAATAGTTGTACCTAAAATGGAGTTATTAGCATGTCACATCATCAATTTATTAAACCACTCTTTTCTCTCTCATACTTTTACTTTTTTCCACAATGGTTAAACTCTCTTTAGACTCAAATGAGACTCACAATCACAACACACCTAAAATTTAAAATATTTATTAAAAGGCAAAATTTTGATTTTTTTTTAAAAATAAAATAAAAAGGGCCCACATCAGCAGGTTGGAGCGTCTCCACATTTGGAGATGCTCCAACATATGAAACGCTACCCTAAATATTGTGGGCCACAATATCCCTCGTTGCAGTTACCTTAAGGGCCTTAAAGCCAAAATAGCCTTATTCTCCAAAAAAAAACCCCTATTTAACTCGTTTAAACTTTTTTGTTTCCATCTAAGTGTCATTACAAACTTAAAGGGCAAAAACATCTTTTAATTCGAAAAACAATAATTAAAACCACGCAAGTAATGAACGGTTTCAAAAACTTAAAATCTCTCCTTAATTAATTATAGTTTTTTGTCATTAATTAATTTTAGTTAGTTACCAAAACTAAAATCCATCCCGAAAAAATTTCCCCACTATCTCTTGAAAGAAACACACACATGTATATACCTACCCCAAAAAAACACGTCTTCCTCTTTAAAAAAAAACACGTCTCTTCCACATCTATATGCTAATTTTCTCTCCTAAATAGTGTTAGACATACTCATTAATTAATATTCTGTAACGTCTACTGTAAATTAATTCTATACCATTATGTAAATAGTGCATCATACTGTACATTCAAATCAATACAATAAACTTATTCTATTTATAAACTTTCATGGTATCAGAGCCGCATAGGCATGTGCAATGGCAGAATCAACGCCAACTATAAGTCCTAGTTCTATTTCTTCTCAAACGCCTTCAATGGGGGTTGCTCCAACGAGCAATCTCAATTTTCCCTTCGAAAATTCATTTACTCAAGGAATCAGCATCAAATTGGATCAAGACAATTACATCCTCCGAAAGTCCATCGTCGTCGCCTTTGTAAGGGGAATCAAGTTTAAAGGTTTTCTCTATGGCATGAAACCGTACCCTCCTCTATTGCTCGGATATGGCGAGATCAACATGCAGTATGAAGATTGGAGTAGCAAGGATCAAATGTTCACTTGCTTGCTTCTCAACTCCTTTTCACTAAATATCTGCACATCGATTGTTGGATCTATCACATTTGCTCACTCACTCTGGAAAGCCATCGAAGATCTATGTGGTGCTTAAAATCGAGCCAAAATCTAGATTTGTTGTTCAAACCTTCAAACCAAAAGGAAAGGTACTCAATCCATGATTTCTTATTTGAATCTAATGAAGAAATTTTCAGATAATTTGGTTACAACTGGTGCACCTTATCTTGTTGGTGATCTCATCTCTTGTGTTCTAATTGGGCTTGATGTGGAGTATCTTCCCATTGTTACTTTTCTCCAAGAGAAAACTGACTTAACATGGCCTGCCCTACAAGCTTTCTTGTTGAATTTTGAAGCAAGATTGACACAATTGCAGAATCTGCAATCCCATCTGCTTTGTTGGTGAACAAATCAAGTGCACCAAGTTCAAATTCTTCAACACCCACAGAAAATTTGAATCAACCACGCACCAACAACACTCCAAATCGCTTCTCTTCAAATACCTCTTAGAAACCATTTCGAAGAGGATTGAGATCTAGAGAAGGTGGTGGTCATGGAGGGGGGCGCCAATTTTAACAACAACAACAATCATCCCACCTGGCAGATCTGTGGAAAAATCAAGCATACTGCAACTTATTGTTATCATCGTGGAGATAATGCCTATATGGGATCAGTTCTCAATTCCCAACCACAACAACCACATCCTCAACAGGCTCATTCCTCAGCATTCATAGCATCACCCCTTTTAGTTGTTGATTCAGGTTGGTTATTTGATAGTGGCTCTACTCACCACATTACTTTTGATTCGTCCATGTTAAACAATCGGTCAGAGTATGCAGGTAATGAATAAATTATGGTTGGTAATGGCTCTCAAATTCCCATCACATTCACTGATTCAACCAATTTAAGTCTTATTCTTAAGATGTTTGATACCCTTTGTGCTCCTTCCATTAAAAAGAATTTAATCTCTGTGTCTCAACTCACCACTGATAATTCTGTATTTCTTGAATTTCATGTCGATAAAATTTTTATCAAGGATGTTCATACTCATAAAGTTTACATCAGGGGATCCTTAAAGACGGCCTCTACCAATTTTCTCCTTTATCAAGTCAGTCTCGTCCCAATCATATGCTGCAATTCTTACCCTTGGGTCATCTTCTCCTTCTATTTTCAAGTTATGGTACTCTCGTTTGGGTCATCCCTCCCAGTCTATCGTTCGATAAGTTCTTCGAGTCTATAATAAAAAAATGTCCAGTTAATGTTTATCGAGTCGTAGTGCTTGTCAATATGGGAAATCGCATGCTCTACTTTTTCAATTAAATAGTAAAAGAACAACTTCTATTCTTAATCTTGTGCATACAGATTTACGGGGTCCTTCTCCCACCCCCTCACCACAGGGCACCTGTACTACATCTATTTTGTTAATGATCACAGTAGATTTACATGGGTCTATCCCTTGAAACATAAATCTGAGGCATTCCAAACCTTTATTACCTTTCATACACTAGTCAAAAAATAGTTTTCACGCTCTATTAAAATCATTCGTTCTAAATGGAGAGAGAATATTGTCCATTTCAAGGTTATCTTCGCAATCATGGGATTCTTTTTTAGCATCCTTGTCCCCATACTTACCAACAACATGGAAGGGTCGAACGCAAGCATAGACATATAGTTGAGATGTCCCTCACATTACTTAGACAAAACTCCCTACTACTTCTGGTGGGATGCCATTTCAGCAGCAGTTTTTCTCATAAATCGATTGCCCACTCCAATCCTCGAGGGTCTCAATTCTTATCAGGTTCTCTTTCAAGTCCCACTTGATTATTCAATTCTTTGAGTTTTTGGGTGTGCATGTTACCCTTATCTTCGACCCTACAATTCCAATAAATATCAGTTTCGGTCCTTCAAATGCCTATTCCTTAGCTACAACTCTTCACATAAGGGATACATGTGTTTAAGTCCTTCCAACAGATATTACATCAGTCGTCATGTCATTTTTTATGAATATGACTTCCCTTATACATCAATGGTTCCTCCACATGATGCTCCTCCTTTACAATATGAGCCTCACACCACTATATCCATACCCATTCCAGTATCTAACCCCACCATCACTCCTTCTCCCCCTACATCCCCAACTATCTTTTCCATACCTCCGTCGGTCCTATCTCTAATTACTTATTCTGAACCAGTGAATATTCACCCCATGATCAATAGAGCTAAGGATGACATCTTTAAAAGAAAGGCACTCAATACATGTCTCTGAGGACACATCTTGAACTGGTTATGGAATTACTCCTAAATCTACTAAGGAGGCGTTACAATATCCTGTTTGGCACGTTAATGACCCAATTAATATGGAATTATGACTCCTAAATCTACTTCGTGGGTTCCAAGGAGGCGTTATCTTAAAATAGGTTAAACGATATCACAATGTTTTATATTTCAATTGACGTGCGAGATTGTGTGTTAAGTATTCGCATCAATATGCATGTCAACGCGGTACCGAGTAGGCTAAAAGATGAAATACTAGGTCGAAGAAAATAATACAACCATTAATAATTGTCGTAAAATAGTTTTCGTGGTCGATGACGTTATTGTAGATGTAGATACCCGACTCGGGCGGGGACATTCGGGTGGGTTTCGGGTCACAAAGTGGACCCGACCCAACCCGATACCCGACCCGAACAAAATACCCTAATCCCTAAGTAAGTGAAGCCCCGCGCACCTCTGCGTCTCGCTGTCGTCTCACCGCGTCTCGTCTCGCTCCTCACCTCGGTCCTCATCCCGACTCCTCATCTCTCGTCTCTCGCTCCTCGGTCCTCATCCTCGCTCCTCGCGGCCTCGCTTCCTCATCGATCATCGATCGATGACCCTCTTCGTCGAGCAGAGCCTCCTCCGTCCTCGCCTTCCTCATCGATCGCCCTTAGGTAAATAGTTATTTTGTATGTTGTTTTTCTTTAATTTTATGATGTTTATCTTAAAATAGGTTAAACGATATCACGATGTGTGTAATTATACGTGTGAGATGTGTGTTAAGTGATCGCATCGTCTTGCATTGTGGCAGTGCTGAGAGGCATTGAATTGACGTGTGAGATTGTGTCTTCACAATTACATTTTGATCCTAATGTATTGTTGATGTGCATTAATGCATAAACTTTCTTATCAATATGCATGTCATTTCGTTTCATATAGGAATTGAGGACGTGAATTTGTCCATTGTGCATTTCTATAAGCAATTGGTTTTTTAGATATTAGGCTAAAAGACGTTGATGAAATACTTTTCGTAGTTCATTGTCCCTTATTTGAAGAAAATAATACAACCATTAAAATCATTTATTTTATCTCTTTCATTCTCTTATAAGTTGCAAGTTGCAAGTAGAATTAAATGTGATAAAATAAAACTAAATATTGAAGATGGAATCATAGCCTCAACTCTCATGGACGTTGGAGATGAAGAATACTTATTTTTTTTGTGGGAAAGAAGACTTGTTTTAATTATTTTGTGGCTTTTGAAACTATTAATACAACATGTGTTTGTGTATTGTGTAATGTTTATCATGCATGTTATGGGTTGCTTAACTCGCATTACTTATGTTGTGAACTTGTGATTGAGTGAAGATCACGACTACTTAATCTTCAAGTGTGTCATCATGCTTTTTCTTTGTTTTTGCTGTTTTTTGCTTCTTGTTTTTTTGTTTTTTTTGTTGTTTTTTTTTTGCTGTTTTTTTTGCTGTTTTTTTGCTATTTTTTTGTTGTTTCTCTTTTGAACCTGCCGACATGCATGGGTTTTTCATGAAATCGTACGGTAGGGTGGGTTTAAATCGGCGACTACGCGGGTCGGGTTACGTTCTGTTTTCCAACGACCCGACAAGAGTCGGGTCGTCGGGTTTCGGGTCGGGTTGACCCAAACCCGACCCGTGCCCACTCCTAGCGTGCACAACGAAATTGTAGGCACGAAAATACAGGTGAATATATATATTTATATATATATATGTAATTTAAAATAAATATGTATAAATATATATATATAAATATATATATATATTAAAAATAAGAAAATAAAGAAATAATTATGAAATGACCAAAAAGGATATTTGATTGTAAAGGAAGAGGATAAGAACATAAGGATATTTTGGTCATTTCACCTCAAAATGTTGATAAACACCACCGACATAATAATTAAATAATATTTTGTTTTATTATTTTATTTAAATAAATTAAAAACAGTTTTAAATAAAATAGAGAAAATAGCTAAAGATTATGAAAAATTTTAGAAAAATCCAGAAAAATGTTAAAAATTAGAAAAATGGGTTCATAAATGAGTTTTGGAATTTTATTAGGATTTTGGCGAGACGTTGTCAAGGTCTTTACATCGTAAAATGTAAAATTGACATAATATATCAAATTGAAGCTAATTCAATGATAAATAATCTTAGGTACATTTGGGTGATCATTTTGATTATCGAGTGTTATTGGAGCTGGACCGGGGTTTATTTTACGGGACGAGGAGTGTGGTTTGAGGTGTGTAGTAACCCAACTGAAATTCACTTTAGTAATTACTGCTTGATTTGTTTGAATTCAGTCATATTCATTTACTATTCCGTTTCCTTATTACTTTATGGTGGCTGAGTACTCTCACTTGGCGACTTTACGGTAGTTGAGTTTACTCCTACCTGGTGTCTTTACGGTGTTGAGATCACTCCCTACCTGGTGTTTATTCGTTGCGGGGGCATAGGGTCCACTAAGCCATAGCATATGTCTAGGCATGCACCGATGAATATGCTACCCGGGTATGATAGGCATGTGTGGGTGCGTCGTGAATGTACACCGGCTACCTAAAGGGTCCAGGGTTACCCGTTAGAGGTATCCTCACAAGCCGTGTCTGGCAGATAGCCCGAAGTATGGTTTAGTTTGACTTTGATTGTGCACACACTTTGCTTCACTGCTATATTTATGCATGTGATGATCTTCCACAGTTGCCTGTATTATTTTGTTCCGCATGTTTATTTATAATATTTTAAATTACAGCAGTTTATTTATGTATTTACTTAGTGAATTTCCTTGGGATTACTCACTCTGGACTCATCATCTGTCTTTTTAGTGATGGCTTGAGTGCAGATCCTAGTTTGAGCCGAGGGAAGGGCAAGCTTGAGGACTACATTGATTGACTACATTTTCCCTACTCGTACGTTTGTTTTATTTCCTTGTTTTATGCTGAGTTTTGGGGTATGAAAGATAGATATGACTAGTATATAACTTGTAGGTTATATTTTTGATATTTTGAGGATCTCAGTTGATATGTATATAATGTATATTTTGAGATGGTTTCCACCTTAGGTAATATGCTCATAAAACACCTTGATGATTTTTTTAATTATCCGCTGCTTCCTTTGAGGTAAAATGATAATAAATAATCCAAAGCTACCTTAAATCAATAATTATTAATACATAACTTAAAGTTAGCAAGAATTTGATTATATTGAGTTTACGAGTGGGTCGTGGGACACAGCTGGATGATGAGTTGGAAGGGTTGTGGGTCCGCAGTGCACACCGTAGCTGCCAATGGATTGGAGGCCACTATAGCAGCTATGCAAGAAGAATATGATGCTTTTTCTAACAACAATACATGGCTCTTATTCCTTCCACTAGGTGGTTAAAAACTAATCGGTACAAAGTGGATCTTTAAGGTCAAATGTCACTCTGATGGTTCTATCCACAAATATAAGGCACGACTTGTTGCTCAGGGATTCAGCCAAAAACCAGGGGTAGACTTTCACGAGACCTGTAGCCCTGTGATTAAGCCCTCTATTGTGTGCATTATGCTATCTTTGATTGCCTCTTTCAAATGGCGTGTTCGACAACTTGATATCAACAACATTTTTCTCAATAGGCGCTTAACTGAGTAAGTGTACATCTCTCAACCACAGAGCTTCATTTCTTCTGTACATCCCTCATATGTGTGTTAACTTCACAAGACTTTATATGGTCTTCGGCAAGCCCCTCGCACTTGGTTTGATCGTTTTAGACAAGCATTAACGTCATGGGGTTTTACTCACTTAAAGGTAGACTTATCTCTATTTATTCATAAGTCTGGGACACATTTCAATTATATTTTGGTCTATGTAGATGGCATTTTAATCACTAGTAATTCTGGTTCTATGATCACTCATTTTATTGATTTTCTTCATGCTCAGTTTGCTCTCAAGGACCTAGGGAACTCTACTACTTTTCGGGGATTGAAGTTCGTCGTAATCAAACTGGTTTCTATCTCTCTTAGCAACGCTATGCTCAATTTCTTATTAAACGAGCAGGCTTATCCAATTTAAAAGTCGTTACCACTTCTTGCTCTTCCGTGAAGCTCGATCACAGTGAGTTAAGTCCACTATTTTCTGATGTCTCTCTCTATCGACAAATTATTGGTGGTCTTCAATACCTAGCACATACTCGACCAGACATTTCCTTTGCGATCAATCGCCTCAGCCAGTTTCAGCAGTTTCCTCGGATTCCCTATTGGCAAGCTTTTAAGCGTGTTCTACGTTATGTTGCTGGTACAATGGACCTCAAACTTCACATCAAGCCTAGCTCCTCGATTCGCCTAGTTGCCTTCTCGGATGTTGATTGGGCCTCCTCGCTTGTGGATCAAAAGTCGATTGGAGGTTATTGTGTTTTCTTTGGCTCCACACTTGTGTCTTGGAGCTCAAAGAAACAAAATGTTGTTGCAAGGTCTAACACTGCAGCTGAATACCGGGCTCTTGCACAAGCTACTGCTGAGCTTATGTGGCTTGAATCACTTCTCAAAGAAATCCAATTTGTTCCTACCTCCTGCCATGTTTTGTGGTGTGACAACTAAAGCTCAAATACATTTCTTTCATGCTCGTACAAAGCACATAGAGCTTGATATTCACTTCATTTGAGATAGAATTATACAACAGAAACTAGGATCTCCGTTTCGTGCCTTTTGATGATCAATTAGTTGATGGCCTCACTAAAGGACTTTCCACTTCTAAACATCAATCTATGAAGTTCAAACTTGGCGTTCCTGATACACCGCCAAGTTTGAGGGGGATGTTAGACATACACATTAATTAACATTCTATAACGTCTACACTTATTGTGTAACATCTACACTAATCGTGTAACGCCTCTACTGATTCTGTAACGTCTATTGTAAATTAGTTATGTACCATTTTATAAATAGGGCACCATACTGTACATTCAAATCAATGCAATAAACTTATTCTATTCAGAAACTTTCAAATAGCAACGCCATCTCACACTATTCATGCTCGATCTCTTCTATACTCATGTTTTTCTCTTCTCAATGTGTCAAGCACACACAAGAAGGTGCATTCTCATGAATATGCTTCGATTATCCTGCTTAATTTTTATTTTTAAGCAATGTTCTTTTCGATGTGGAGTACAATTGCATGTAAGGACTCTCTGTGCAAGTACTTTATTAATACTCATCATTGTATTTGTTTTGTTTTAGATTTGTTATTGTTCGTTTTTGATATTATATATTTAACGTTGATTTTTTCCTATAAAACAATTACATATTTGACGTATAATTGAAAACACAATTCATCGATTTAAATTGCGATTAATGTCCATCAATAATGGTAAAGATCAACATCAATTATGAAAGGGTTGGGGGATCAATAACTTTGAAGGTTTCATACAAATTCAGTGACGGTTGGAGAAGAATACTCTAAGACACAACACACAACCCAACCGTAAATAATTTTTGGTTTTCATTATTGTTTTAGGATCTTTCCATTATATATTAGATTTGCGAAACTAAATAATTATGTGAACATGTCTGCATGACTTCAAATGATTAGTTTTGTTTTTTACTAACAAAATATATGTTTGTGAAGTTTTAGTTTCGTTTTCAGTCACAGTTGGATTTTAATATGCTTTTTTTAAAGAAAACTTCAAATTTCATTAATCATTCATGGATTGTTTCATTGAAATTTAAGTTTTGGTTTCATTCATTTTCATTCTATAGTTCATCCTACAAGTAGATTAATCAATTAATTCCCAGCAAATATATCCAAATGATAGACTACAAGTAGATTCAGGGGCAAAGGCATTGAAACAATTGAGAGATTTTGCAACTAGGTCAACCCACCTTTTTCCTTTTTTTTTTTAAAAAAAAAAACTTTTAAAACATGGGTGTTGGGGTGGATTTCTTTTAACGTCGAGTGATATTATTCAATTGATTTCAAAGAAAGCACTTAATTAGTGCTTGATGTTTATATTAATTCATTCTTTTTATGATTATGAATGTAGGTGGAAGAGGAATTACTACAGTTGCAATGCTTGAGAAGTCAAAATAATTAATCGATCAAAAGTGCAGGCAAATATTGAGAAGTCGATGGAAAAGAGCTTATGTATATATTTTTTGATCAAATTGATCGATCAATCATCTTTTTTGATTTTATAAAATACAATGATCATTCAATTTTGGTAGAAACATCATACTATATATAGAAATCTATGGGCCCGAAGAGTGTTGGGCTGCAAACGCACATGTGGGTATACAAATAGAGTTGAAGCTCATCTTGCACAAAACCAATTGACTTGTGCTAAGATCCAATTTACATCACTTATATACCACACAACTCTTATTATATTTTTCATGTGAGATTATATATTTCAACACTCCCCTTTAAGTGCAACTAGACCTGGACTAGTTGTCAGTTGCCAAACACAAACCTAATCTTAGAGGTCCTTATAAACATGTATAGTCCTACTCTTATAGGTTTTAGGTTCACAAATGGGTCTAGACTCTATCGCTAGCCCAACCAGGCATCAAAAACGAGCCCAGGATTGTTCTGCTCTGATACCATATAGAAATCTATGGGCCCGGAGAGTGTTGGGTTACAAACGCACATGTGGGTATACAAACGGAGTTAGGGCCCATCTTGCACAAAACCAATTGGTTTGTGCTAAAATTCAATCTACACCACTTATATACCACACAAACTCTTATTATATTTTTCATGTGGGATTATATATTCCAACACTATATATATTTTTTAAATGAAATTGCAATTTTTTATTTTTCATCGAGTTTATTTATTAATTCTTTTAGAGTTAGATTATAATTATTGATTGTGCTTCACGCGTAGTGCACGTGCCGATCGACTAGTTGTATATAATGAAGTTTTAGAAAAGCATGATTCACTCTTTTCTATTGATGAGCTAGGTGCCAATTAGTGGATATTTAAAGAAGAATTACAATAACGGCTAGTTAACGACTAGTTTTTGTTCTTGAAAACATTCCTAAAGAATTATGCTTGAGATTAAACATCATTATAAAATGTGGAAGTAAATCAAAATAAATAATATTCCTAAGGAGCTACTCTTGAGTTTTGAAGCATTTTGAAAGTCAAATCGTTGTTTCCTTTTTGTGAGTCTTGTCACCCTCCTTCAAGCTGGCGGGTGGAAGGAAATGAACTCCCAACTTATCACGAAAAACTTTGAATGCACGCTTCAAAGGAAGTTTGGTAAAAACATCAGCAATTTGAAGATGAGATGGGACAAATTTTGTGACTAATGTACCTGCAACAACTTTCTCACAAACAAATTTTACCTTGCTTGTAGTTGAATTGTAACGCCCTTAAATCCCGAGGCTGGCAAGTCAAGCCCATCGGGTCCACAGCGTAGCCACTTCAGCGCCCCACTGTGTCCCACGCGTACCATACGTCACTTAATCTTTATCTTCATAGTGTTTAAATTCAATTTACAACAATTTAGCAAAAGACTTAATATTACGAAATAAATGTGAAATTCATTTCATTTAGAACATTAACCTAATGTGGAAAACTGGCAAAATACCATGCATATAACTAAGGAGAAATATAACCAAAAAATTCATATACATGTATTTGGTGTTCTATAGTCTCCAAAACCCAACAAAAATAATATATAAATACATATTGTAGTTCAAACACGAGTTGAAGCAGCAACTGTATCAAAAATAATCGCCCAAGACCTCCCTACCCTTACTCTTGCTTGTCAAAAGTTCTGCACTCAGTCACCCAATAAATACTGTGACGAGTCCAGTGAGTAAATTCTCAACAAAAATCCATACAATAATCATGAAATAAAATCGATAAATCTACGAGACATGTGAATATGACCTCTGGCAACAAGCAAATCACATTATCATGGTTGTAGGCAATATACATCATACCAAAATCATCAGCAAGAAATATAAAATATCACAAAATACTTCAGAAGCAGAATTAAATAAATAAACTGGCTCGAACGATTAGCAATTAAATCATCATCAACCGTATAACCAAGATAAAACCTTGACTAACCCTGTCGTACAATAAAACAAGTACAAGAATCCAGCGTTGCCCCGCTGATGTGGTAGCTAATGTTAGAATTATAGTATGGCATGTAATAGAAGTTTATTAGGAATATGTAATTTTGATGTGCTAAGGTTTTTGGTGATTTAGTATAAAAGATATAAAAAAAACTCTACACTAAATAGTTTTTTATCAAATGAATTGAATCTTGAAGCTCTAGATTGGGTGTTATGTATTCTTCAATCCTGTAGGTTTGTTCTTTATTCATCCTCCTTTGATCCTCTTTACATCATAAGTGGTATCAGAGTGAAGCTCTCAACAAGCAATGACTTTTGATGAAGGAGGAAGACGACCCCATCTCGACGACGATGATCGCAAGATATAAGTCCTTGGGCATGTGTTCATTTTATAGAGTGGAAGCTCGACGATCTTGAGCGAGAATTCAGACCTCGTCTCAATGTTGTTCGAGATTGAAACTCCGATTTGAGGTCGACTATCGATGCAATTGCAGAGTGACGACAGCGTCATTTGGTATCGTCCCCTGTTCCTACTATCACACCCTCTTCAGCTGCACATCCTAGATGCACTACCATCTCTGCTCACTCAGTCTCGTTATCTCTCCCATCTCCAACATCTCCATCTTCTTTACCTTCATACCCTCTGTTCCCTAGATCTACTCAATCAGCTTACACCTTGTCTCCACCTTCTACATCATCGCCACCCACCACATCTATTCATCCCATATCCTACCAGTCCTCTGCACATCAACCTCCCCCTGTTTTACAGCTTCAAGCATCTCTTTTGTCACACCATGTCCCAAACACCCTTACTCCCGAATCTGGCAAACCTAATGAGAGAGTTCCGTCTCTCATTAAGGATCTCTTCAATGTTGTTGAGCCCTCATTCATCGTTCAGGTCCTTAACTCCTCGAGGAAGCATCGATCTCCAGTAGTTCTGCAATCAAATCTCTCCTTCCTTTCTCAATGGTTGTTCTTGTTCAAGCATAGTGTGAAGAAGCGCACCACACCAATTACACTCAGCTTTGACATTAGAGAATTGAAGATCTTTAAAGAGGCGATTGGGAAACTAACCCCTAAATTGTTCAAGCTATGTTGGCCGACCTCTCTAATGGTTGAATGGTGTATGAAGATGCGTGACCAATTGCTTTCAAGAGGTGATATCTGATGGAACAATTATACAATATGCATATCACTAAACTATAATATATATCATATATGAATTCAATTACAAAGAACAAAATTAAATCATACCAGAGGCTTGTACTGAATAGCAATGTCCTAAGACGAATTTTCCTCCAATTCGGTGTATGAATGCTTCAAGAGGTTCGCCTCCAGGATACAACTGGATTGATCTTTGATTACACACCAATCAAAGAACCTTTCTTGTGCCACAGTTTGATTTCTCTTAACAAAAAACTTGATATTTCTTCTATTTCGTACATACTATTTATAGACAAATAATGCCTCTTATGAACAGTTACATGTCTCTTATGAACAGTCACATGCATGCACCTGTTCACAAAACGTTTACATGCACCTGTTCACAAAACATGAACACTTCACCTGTTCACAAACAACTGTTCATGAAAAATTACAACTGTTCATGGAAAATTACAACTTTTCATGAAAAATTACAACTGTTCACATAAATAATTGATTTTATATTGCGACAACAAAAATTAAAATTTTATTCTAATTTTTTGTTGTGGCACATTTTTTGAGTTTACCAGGGTGTCAAACGCTCGAAAAAAAATCTTGCAATCCACTTTACTACTCTTTTTCAAAATTTTCATTAACTCGTAGATTTTTCTCATATTTTTTTGTAATTTATTTTATTTTTGCCAAATTACACATTTTACGAAGTAAAACCTCGACATAAAGCCTCGTTACAATCTCGAATACTTCATTTTTCATAGAAATTCATGAATTTCTATTTATTTGGTCAACATATCCTTTTTTCAATTTTTTTTGGAATTTTTCAAACATTTTCTAGATTTTTATTTTTTATTTATTTATTAAGGAATGGGTTTGGCCTAAACCGGTCCGAAACCCCTTTCTTCCCCATCAATTTTGTTTTTTTTAGTTGGGGTTGTGATCCCAACCCCCAATTGTGTAACGACCCTAAAATCTAACTCGTGCTATGTGTCATTTTAGGTCGTATGTGGGACCATTTGTCGTGATACGCGTATCCAATTCTCAGTTGTCGACACCAAGATATGTTATTTTTGTGTGATGTTTGTACTATATATTTATTACCTGAATGATATTTGAATTGTCCAAACGTGTGAGGACATGTACGTTGAACGTGTTTTAGTTGTTAAAGGGTTTGCCTTTTAAAACATGAAGGAAAACAAGTACCGGGCAAATGATTTTCGGGTGTTTGACTATCCAGGGGATAATTGTAAATAAAACACTGACAAAATGTAACTAAATATAATAATTAGATAGTATAGGAACGCTTCCCAATCGATAATGTCGACAGTTGGCACGTGACAGTGCGAGTGTTGCGAGATGGGCGCCGAAATACCTGAAAAATTGTTGTTTGTGTTGAACAAGGATAAGGTCAAATGACTAAGTCAACATGAGTCACATAATAGAGTCACTTTGGTTGGTGGGATGGAGTGTTTGTGGGCCATCAGATCAACCTTGAGATGAGTGTGTGAGGGGAGATGATCAAGGGAGTATATATAATGGGTTATGTTAGGAACACACCACTTTTTCTCTCTCCTCCCTCTCCAAAACAAAATTTCACTAAGGTTTTTGTGACAATTTGAATGTCGGGGATCGACCAACAATGCTAATTAAGGTGAGATCTCGGATCCTTGTCCAATTTTCATCGTTTTGACAGTAATTTTAAAGGTTTCCGCCGTGATTTTTAGACACCGAGTGGTGCATACAAATTTCTAGATTTTAGTATTGTTTTGGTGGTGTTTTAGTCATCAATTGATAGCATGCATGTGAGGAATTGTGTTGGTGTATACAACTTATGGAGTTTTACCATTTTTGGTGAAGTTTTGTTGGATTTTTGGATTTGATTTTGGGAATTTGTTTTGCTGGATGTTTGGACATGGTTTGATGGTGGTTTCAGATGGTATTTGAGGTCCCTACGAAGTTGGGATAGGCTCAAAACACGACGACACAAGTCGAGGTTTCAAAAATTCGATATTCAAAATTCGTAAAGGACGCCGCCAGGGACGTCGTGGAGCCTAAAGCTCCAAGATGTGTGCCACGACGTCTAGGGTAGTGAGTGCCCTGGATGGGATTGTGAGTGACACCGCAAGGTTTATACCAGGGAATGTAGTTAAGTGATGGGCATACAGGGAATCATTAGTGATACGTGTTAGAGCGTTGGAGTGCGTATTTATATTGGATCACAAGTAAGTAAACCAGTTAGGAAATGTACAGTTATTTCAATTGAGTTTTAGTTTGTTATTGTTATTGCTCTGTATGTCTTTCGATTTCCATTCCGTTTGAGTTGTCCAAGGGCAAGTGAATCAACAGTGATCCTTAGAAGGAGTGGTCATCTGAGGTAATATGTCAAAGCCATGACCTTGGGATGCACTACACTGGTTACTAGTTCTATACGGGGTGAGAGTTCTTTGTTGGATTATCAGGAAGTCTCTCGTCTACGTGGATTTAAGGCTTCTTAGGTGTTGACCACATCCTAGAATCTTAGTCTTGTAGGATTTTTCTTGACTTAATAACCGCTTGATCGGGGACTACTTGCGTCTCTCTGCTTGATTTTCTGGACACTCATCTTTCGATTGATCATTGATTTATTTACAGTCTTGTTTATTCATACGTTATTTGTACCTTTCTTTCTATCTATATGAATTACACTGTTTATCTATTTTGAAATGTTGTATACATCATACTTGGCGTTACTTAGACTCGTCATTCTTGTGCTTGACTAAGTGTAGATCCGTAATCGAGCAAAAGAAAGGCTCCACTATTGGGTGACTTACTGTGAGGACGTTGGAGCGGTTCTCGCTCTCGTCCTGATATTGGTTTCCTGACTTTTGTATTATGCTATCTATATATCGTTTTTTTATCACATTAGGTTTATGGGTTTATGAGAGATCTTGGGACATGTATACGATATGATTTACTTTCTTAAGAGTTGATATACTTGATGATGATATACATATACGAGGTTTCCACACTATGGGTTGTCCTGAATTGTATCTTGGAGATTATTCTGTTAGTTTGAGGTTTTATTCATTTTCGCTATTATTTGATAACTCACTAGTTTAAATAACTCATTTAAGTTGTTATAAAAATGATTAATTAATGGATAATGGTAAGGAAGCCTGACTAGGCTTGCAATGACTTCACGAGAGTTGACTCGAGGTCCACGTAAGTCTAGGCCGAGCGGGGCCTAGCTTAAGGTTATGGAACTGGGACCATCCCAGGTTGGGTCTAGGCAGGGGAGACGACTCCCCTGCCATCACCATCCTCGGACGAACTGCTATAGCAGTTCATCCGAGTCCTTTCTCCAACCGAGCAAACAACAACAACAAGAACAACAATTGTTAACGCACAACAACAATAACGACACCAACAACAACGCTCTCCTTCAACGCCTCCTTTGCGAGCTCCGTCTCTCCGTCTCTCTTTCTCCCTTCTCTCCTATCTGGTTCGATTTGAATGTAAGAAATGGTGGTGTCAGTGGTGATTTGTTAATTTATGTGGGTTTTGTCAAATAACCATTATACCTTTCCATTCTTATCCTCATCTTAATAACATAAAAGCCCTTTTTGGACTTTTTACATTTTCTGATTTTTATTTATTATATATATATATTTATACATATACTTTATATATAAATATATATACATTTGTATTTCCGCGCCTATAATTTCGTTGTGTGTGCCAACGAACGCACTCAAGCGTGCACACTATTGTACAACCCACGACCCTGCGTGTCACTAAGCGCCCACCAATTTACTATTTTATCACATTTCCTTTTTTGTTTATACAAATCATTTTTTCTAAACTTAGTGTATCTGTATTTTACCCACCCAGCACCTGTATCGACACATTTTTCGAGATGAATACCCATCACACTATCTTACACGATATAGGCGGTATAAATTTACAAATGCGATGTAATAAGTCATAAAATAATAATTAACATCCCAAATACGCAATAAATCGGACAAAAATAACATTTCCCGCCAATGTGACGTTCCTGTAGACCCGAGCTGGTGTCCATGTCTGAAACTACTCAACAACGACGTCAATTTCAAATTAGGCCATTACATGAATGGCAATAGACAATAAAGTCGCAAAGACAATTTTGGTTAAAGCCCCTATTAAATTTGTGGTAGAATTAACCATTTGGCTACAAAATGCTTCTATAGGTATGATTATGCCTATGATGAACAAGACATACAAGAGGCCCTCGTAGCATTCTCTATAAACGAAACAAATGATCAGAGTTTCTATGCAAATTCAGGAGCTACAACACATGACTCATGATGTTGGCGAGCTTACTTTAGCACACTCTTACAAAGGGCAAGATGTTATTTATGTAGGTGATGGCAATGCACTTCCAATTTCTCATATAGGACATGCACTTTTACTAACACCTTATGGTAACTTAAACTTGCAAAATGTTATTTTTCCTAAATTGCAAGAAAAACTTGTTATCTGTTAGCCAACTTACATATTACAATGCTTGTGTTTTTTAATTTAACTCTGATGGTTTTGTGATAAATGATCAAAAAGAAAAGATCCTAGCAACGGGGTATAGAAATGGTCAATTATATGCTTTGGATGATGCAAAGTGGCAAGCATTAACAACTATCAAAACTCCCTCTGCCGCTTCAAGCTTATTGCACCAACGAATGGAACACCCCCATTCACGTTTACTACAAGTTCTCAATAAAGTTTAAATATTTTCAGTTGGTTAAATAAAAACATTATTTGTACTGGTTGTTAACTTGGCAAAAGATGCAAACTTTCTTTTATTGATTCTAATAAATTATGTCAATTTCCTTTAGAAAAGATTCACTGTGATTTATGGGATCCATCTTCGATTCCTTCTATGCAACATTTTAAATATTATGTTGTTTTTGTAAATGATCGCACTACATATACTTGGCTCTTTCCATTAAAATATAAATCAAACTTCTTTTGATTGTTTTTTGAAATTTCAAAATCTAGTGAAAAATCAATTTGATAGAAAAGTAAAGATTTTTCAAAGTGATAGAGGTACTGAATTTAGATAGAGGTACTGAATTTACTTCCTCCTTTTTCACTAACCATCTTGCTCAATGTGGTATAGCTCAACAACTATCTTGCCCAGGTACACCCGACCAAAATGGGACTGTGAAACGAAAGCATCGTTATATCATAGAAACGGGTCTAATCTACCTCTTTGTTTTTGAGTTGATGCATTTCTTAGTGTTGTATTTTTAATCAATCGACTTCCCAAGTTATGTTTTACATATGGAAACACCATTCCTTAATCTTTTTGGAAAAAAAATCCTGATTATGATGGCTTAAAGATTTTTGGTTGTAAATGTTTTCCTTACTTGAAATAGTATGGCCAAAATAAATTTTTAAAAAGGACATACCTTATGTTTTTCTTGGTTATAGCCATATCCATAAGGGTTATAGATGTCTAGACCCTTCAACAAATAGAGTATATATTTCTAGACATGTAGTATTTGATGAAAATATTTTTCCTTATTCTAATAAAGCTTCAAATGATAATAATTTACAACTTGCAATTACCACTTTTCCTGATCAAGGTGAATGGATTACCAAAGTTGAGATACTAACTCTTATAATAATATTTCAAAAATTGCTTCAACTACAAGCAAGGCAACCAATACAAAGTTGCCAAACTTTGATTGTTGCTCTGATACCATAATGAAGTTTTAGAAAAGCAATTAATAAAGATAAAACTTCAAACCCTAAACACTAAATAAAGAAAAAATTATTATTCACTCTGTTCTAAAACTTCATTATGGTATCATAGCAACAATCAAAGTTTGGCAAATTTGTGTTGGTTGTCTTGCATGTAGTTGAAGCAATTTTTGAAATATTATCATAAGAGTTAGTATCTCTAACTTTGGTAATCCATTCACCTTGTTCAGGAAAAGTTGTAACTGCACGTTGTAAAATATTTACCAAAAAAAAAAGACTTATGATAATATTTCAAAAATTGCTTCAACTACAAGCAAGGCAACCAACACAACATTGCTAAACTTTAATTGTTGCTCTAATACCATAATGAAGTTTTAGAAAAGAGTGAATAATAATTTTGGAAACATTCCATTGATGGGCTAGATGCCTATTAGCGGATATTTAAAGAAGAATCTATATCTATACTATATATAATGTCAATCCTCCTTATAATCCTATTAATCTAAAATTTAACATAATTTCAATATTGCCCTTAAATGCACTATTTCTATTGGTTCGGGACAACTTTAAAAACTAAATTATGAGGGTATCTTTGGAAAATAATTAAAATGGTTTTTAATTAGATTTCAAAATGAAAGTTTATATAACTTTTTCTTAATTCACTCCACTTTTCTCTATTTCTCCAATTAAAGCCTGTTTCAAATTCTTTCAATAAAAACTGTCAATTCAAAATTTCAAATTAAATGCTTTAACTTTTTTAACTAAAGAATTAGATGAAAAACAAAACGAAATCACTTTGTTTTTCTCTATATAACGTGCGGAGCACGTGCCCACTGACTAGTTACAATAACGACTAGTTTCTGTTCTTGAAAACGGTCTTAAAGAATTATGTTTGAGATTAGACATCATTCTAAAATTTGGAAGTAAATCAAAATAAAGAATATTCATAAGGAACTACACTTGAGTTTGAAAACAGTTTAAAAGTCAAATCGTCATTTCCTTTTTGTGAGCCTTATTAGTATAATTACCCATACATAAATTTTATTTCACGTATATCTAAGTATAAACACTTCCAAAAAAATTATATTGAAATAACTAATTAAGAAGCCCTCACTAAACCAAATGGATAAATTTTGGTATTCAGTATGCATAACGTATTAGAGCTTTGTCCAAGCTCGTATCTATAATGCCCGACGAGCGGGGCCTAAGCCGGTCCTAATCGATTTTTTTTTATTCCAAGCTTGCCCAAGCCCACTTTTTCATTTAAAGGGAATGGGCCTTTAATGGGCGTAAATGTAGTTGTTTGCATTTTTAAAGCTGGATATATATTTAATAAACATTAGAAATTGCAAACAAGGAGAAGGTGATGTGAATGTTTACTAATACAATCTTGGATTCAAAACTCACGAACAACATTTATGTTTAGAAGAACATATATAAAAATCCCAACAATATAAATTGCGGACCAAACTTGGCCAAATGCCCAAACCCAATTGTGTAGTCAGGCTTTTGTCGAGCTTATATTAAATTTCAAGACCCAAGCTTGACCCATGTTTGTTGGACATTGGTCAGATCGGGTGGCCCCCTACCCTGCTAAATAGGTATAGTTCACACAGTGTGGGGTCTTAATTATAAAATCTTTATATAGAGGGAATCATATTTAAGTACTTCTTTACAAAGTCATGTACATTTAATTGATGTGGGACTACAAGCTCGTCCACACACCCCCCAACATTGTATTATTTGTTTGGTGAACTTATCGCATGTTATTAATTCAAGCATGCTACATATGGAATTGAAAAAGTTGTATATGACAATATTATATTAATATAAGTAATATAAGTTAAGAACTTAGTCATCAAAGACCGCATAGCGCAGTGGATTAGCGCGTTTGACTTCGGATCAAAAGGTCGTGGGTTCGACTCCCACTGTGGTCGATCCGTTTTTTTTTTTTTTGTATCATTTTTTTGTGAAGATCAATTCATCAAAGGAATAACGATGCATACTAATATATTAAGTAATGACAAGTTAACAGTCTAATTCAAAAGGTCACAATTTTAAATATGGTTAGTTTTCACTTTTCAATTAAGAAAGGGCTCTAAAATCAAATAGCAAATTATTCAATTCCCTAGTCTCTTCATATATCTTTTTTAGTGCTTTCCATGCATGTTGCCTTTTATTGCCAAAAAAAGTATTCCAGCTCCAATTTCAAGCAATGCCAAGAACATATCGTATCAAACTTTGCATCCCTTCATCACAAAAATCAAAGAATATATATCTTTGTTTATTTGATTACTTGATACTTAAGAGAGAAATTATTATTGTCTGGACATTACCAAGAAAAAAAAAAAAAAAACTAAACAAAATCTACTAGAGTCAGTCATTTTTCTTGGAGTTTCGTATGTAATTCATGAATCAAGGCCTTTTAGAAGCATAAATCATGAGAGAAAACTCAACTCCTCCACACTCTTGAAGACTTGTCTTCTCCTGCAACTCCAGCTGCTCTTCAAACCACAAAGCCCTATGAAATACATTCCTCCTCCTGAACATGAACACAGCACTCCCAGTTTTAGAAGAACCTTCTTGGAAAAACCAATCAAAAAAGTTCCACATCACATCCACCAACTGCCCATCAATGCAGATCACACGGTTCCCCCTGAACTTCCACTGCAAACTCCTCTCACATATCACTTGCATCTCGTCGATGCATACCGATAACTCGGGGTCTCTACAGGCCTTGCCCTTTCCATTACCAGTGCACCTGATCACAATGTCATGTGTGGTTCCTGAATCACACAGCTGAGCCTTGGTTGAGTACTGGGTGTGCCCGAATAAGTGCTCTCGCCGCGAGACCAGAGAGGATTCTGCCGTCGGAGAACCTGTAACATTGGCTGCTTCACCGAGTCGAAGGGCTATTTCAGCATCTATCATGATTGTTAGGTGGAAGTCGCTAATGGGCTCCGGTCCTTCGCCGTTGTAGTACTTAGCAGCTGAGAAGTCCCAGGAGACTTGAAGCTTGGAGCCGCAGGACTCGATCGCCATATCGCCTTTTTCCTCTTCGAATATGTCGTGATCCAATCTCACATTAATGGATGAGGATGTGTGGTGGATTATGTCAATACAGAGGCCTAGGCCAGGGATGTTCTTGCACCAAGTGACTTTGAATGTGATCTGCATTTGGTTGGAAAGCTTGGTTTTATAGATGCAGATGACTGAATTTTGGGTCGAAGAACTGGGAACTGGCGACCGGGGATTAGCCTTGAAAGAATGATTCAAAGATGACGAACGATTTGGCTTGGCAGAATGATTCAAACAGCACGAGTCTGCAACCTTCACTGCGCAGTCGCTGAGACATGCCGATGATTTTCTCATTGAAAAAAAACTTGCACTGAAAGAAATGCTTAACAAGAGATTTCAATGGTGAAACAAACTCTCAAGGTCTCTTTTGGTACTGTTTTATAGAAAAAGAAAATGGATATGAGGTTCATCATTCATGGCAACTAAAAAGAGTAATAAATATGATTCTCAAAGCAACTTATATGGTAAGTACAGATTGCATAATCGTTGAATGAGTAACGAAGAAAACTTAACAAAAGTTTCCATGGAACTTCACATTTTTAACTCTCACTTGCCAATTCACATAGGATCTTTTTAAAGTAGTTATAGGATTTGAACAAGCAAAGTAGAAAGAGACCAAAACATTGCAACAGCTCAAATCTTAAATTAAATGGGACTACATAAATTGGTCAAACTATTCCATTCCGCTTGATTTAATGCATTTTATGACGTGCACATAATGCAAAAAAGCTTATAAGAAACATATAATATCATAAGCAATGAATTTAAAAGACATGTTTTTTTTTTATATATAACAACGGGACTTTATTTTATTATAGCCAAAAGTGTATTTACACAGCGAGAAACAACGTGTTTCCTAAAACAAAGTCGAAAAAAAAAAAACTCTTATCTGTGTAGTAGGGGAAAAACATGTCGTCCCTTTGGTGAATAATCAGATGCTCCCACTATGTAAACGCAAGGCCGACTCTGTCATTTTTTAGGCTTGGGGTGACATGAGAAATGGGGGCCTTTTATATACGACTTATTTTCTATAAAAAGAAAATTACGCTATTGTTAGATTCATATAATTTTATGAACTTTTTATTTCTTTTTATATATAGAGATTTTTTTTTACGAAAGAGTGGGTGTGTTTTTAAGAAAAATAAAATTAATATATAAAAAGTACTACATGTATTTAAAGATTTTATTAAAGATAATATGATCAATACATATAATAGAAAAAATTACCAAAAAGGTAATTATTTTTTGTATTAGACTTATATATTAATTAAGTTGTGTATATAATGCTAATCGTTCTTGTTTTCGGATAGTCGTTAATTAGTTTTTAATCAAAACAGTAGTTAAATTTTTGAATTTATGTATATTACTAAAAAAAGATTTAATCAAAATAGTAGTAAATTTCTAGAAGAAGAAAAAATATAGATTTCATTAATTTATTATGTATAGAGAGACAGAGAGTAGTCGGGTAATGAGATTTAAGAAGAGATGGTGTTTTTTCTTAAACAAAATGGATGCTTCTTAAAATAAAGAGATTCATATAAGTAGAGCCCACATAATGAGTTGACTTACAAATCATTCATCTAAGTGGGGGCCTTCTACAACCCCACATAATGAATGAGGCGACCATGCACATGATGGATTAACTTAATTAAAAAACCCATAAATACATAAATACTAAAACTTCATTAGCTTTTCATTAAAAAAATAATAATAAAAATACTACAATAGTAGAATTTGGGGCCTATCTAGGGGTGGGGCCTAGGGCGGTCACCCACCCCCAAAACTGGCTTTGTGTAGATGGGCCAATAACATAAACTCAATCTCACGTGGTGCCACATCCTCACCGAATCGACTAGGTTGTGTTAAGATTATAAATGGAAGGAAGAATTAATTGATTGATTGATGGATTGGTTGGAGATAATTGATGAATTGATTGATCGAATGAGTAATTGATGAATTGATTGGTTGGAGATTCCATATTTGAATACATATATACCTCTATAAAAATAAATTTGGTGTAGCTATCATAGCATGGATGAAATCATATCGCATTTTCTCGTGGACATAGATCAAATAATCAAATCCACGTAAATCATTATTGTCTCCATTTTTATTGCTTTTATATTTGTTAGTATTTTTACATGTTGAACCCGTGATCGTGCCGCAGAGCTTACAAAAGTGGAATCAAATTACCAATACAAAAAGATCACTCGCACCCCATATAATCCCGGGCAAACCCCACACAAACCCAATTACATATAGTTAATTCCAATCTTCGAATTCTTTACTGCCCTTCAACCAGTCCACTAAAAGACATGCTTTTAGTGAAGGAAAGGGCTTCGGTAAATGCAAATATCACATGAAGAACACAAGCAAACTTCGAAATACAAGACAGAACAACGTGTTATGTTTTATGTCTGCAGTGGTCAATGCATTGAACAACTGAAAGGCCCAAAATGGCCGACTTCTTGCTCTTTAATCTGTGCTCCTGATAGTCCAGTTTTAAATTGGCTCCTCGGCTTATTGAATCTCCATCTCATGAGAACATATAAGGTGTTCCAATATAATATAGATTTAAAGAAAAGATGCAATAAGGCACACAAACAGGGCTAGAGTCATGAAAGCAAATGGATCTCAAGTGTGCAGGATCTGAACTCTGCATCAATTGTTTATTCAATACAAGGTTATAATATTTATAAGTCTCTAGGACACATAAATGCAGACCATAACTTTATTGCAGTGATTGCTGAAAGTGAAGCATATTATTAGAAGAGGACTCGCAGAACATTTACAACAGATTAAAAAAAGGTCATGGACTTGTTCACAAAATAAAAGCCTGTGATTTACCAAAAAAATAAAATAAAATAAAAGCCTGTGCAGAAACATCCGAGTGGTTGTCAAGTTTGGAAAAAGAACCTAAAGACATGCTTCCAATCATGCCCAAGATTCAAAACGGTTTCGGAACAAAATGTGATAGGTAAAACTGGCATTGTTCGCAAATGCACATATTAGAAAGATCTGTTGTGTACCGTCTGTAAGCTTATTGATTCCTTAAACCTCAAAGGATAGGCTGTAAGGATTGATACAGGATGGCGATGAATAGAAAATGAACTCACGTATGGATATCAGTTGATTACCTGTGTATGAAGATGGCGTGAACACAATAATCAGAATGACTGGTCTAACATTTTATTGCCCTTCAAACTGCAGAAGCAATAAAGCAAGTTGTCTAGCAAAGTACCTATACTCCCATCAACTAATAAAACTCAGTACAGAATCAGCATCAATACGAAAATAAGTTGCAATTTAAGGGAAATTTTTCTCTAATAATAAAATGAAGGAAAAAAAAGGAATAAATGTGAAACAAAGTAAAAAAATCCTGCAAACCTAATCCAAACACCACGATTAACAACAGGGTAGTATGGAAATAGGCAAGTAATTTGGAAGCAATGAAGCATTAAGATTTATGGGTCTTTAATTAACAAAATAATTTCTATTATAGGCTTCAGTGCTCTCACTTGCTTTTTTCATATGATTTAAATGAAACATTGTAATTATCTCAAATGATTAAAAAAACTCGCGCCCTCTTCGTTACACCATATAACAGGACTTGAGGAATCATAAGAGACTTGAATATTTGCAGTATTGCAGTGGAACTCAGTAAACTCCATCTGAATTCATTTAAATAAGCAAAATAGTACATCAATTGGAAGATTATTATTTCTCTCCAGCATATTTTAAACAAAAGCCTCAAACAGCGATCGACAAGGGAGATAAAAACCTGTCTACCTCTTCGAAGATCCAAGATTTTTTTTTCTATTCTTTTTATCCCCATCTTTGAACAATCCTTGACAGCGAAAGCGTGCCTGTTTGAACCAAGCCTCCATCAGATGGGACTAATGTAATTAGCAAATCTGCCTGTCAGTCCACAAGAAAATAACAGAAGTCAGCTTCTTTCCAGACGCTATATACATAATTTCTTGACAAAATTGAACAGAAATGTAATGGACACTCCTCTTGCACCAAAGGTCAAGCTGTCAAGGTATACATCATGGTAATTTCATTACTACCCTAGATCCCAAGCAATCATCAATCAGGCTCTTCAATTTAGTTCTAAGGAACATTGGCAAATCACATGCACGGTATTGGCAGTCTACATCATATTTAAGATGCATTACTTGCTAAGACTTAGAGACCAATCAGGTATACATCATGGTAATTTCATTGCTACCCTAGATCCCAAGCAATCATCAATCAGGCTATTCAATTTAGTTCTAAGGAACATTGGCAAATCACATGTACGGTATTGGCAATCTACATCATATTTAAGATGCATTACTTGCTAAGACTTAGAGAGAACAAGTTCACAAATCATAAGTATATCTCTCTCTCTTTTCAGCCAATTTTGAAAACATAATCAACTTAGTCTTAAATTGCAAGGGAATCATCATATGCAAAATGGGGAGGTGAGAATGGACAGCCACTCTCTTCAACTGACACTGCCTTTCATTTTCCTATTAATATTAGAATGAGAAAGTCTTTCAGAGTAAGACATTCAATGGAAGAAATTATTTTCACTGAACTCAATTTCCAAAACTCTCAAGAGTCATACAAGTCAAGCTTCAACAAATCAAACCCAATATGCATAAAATAAGGTTCATGAATGGAGGTTTACTCACACCTGAAGGAAGTAAGTTGCTATCTTCTATCTTAAGAGACCTAGATGACCTTGAACAATGCATACAAGGGCTCATAATTCATAAAGTAGTGAAGACTTAAACCTTTGTTGTAAAAATCTAGCCATACCCGAAATACAAATATTTGAGTCAGCTCTTCAACCAGTTTCTGTATTTCTTTCTTTCCACCAAAGCGTTGTTATAAAAGTGCTTATAAGTTCATGCAAGCATGTTCATCCTTGAGAAAGCAACAATTAATTTGTGTCCAATGTATTAGCTTGCCTGCGTTGTCACTATTTGGTAAAATAACAAATACTGATGCTTACTCATATTTGATATTTTTATCTACCAAGATAATAAATGTCCTATCCTTGCTAACTAAGATTGTTTTCAGAACATACCCTTTCGGTCTTACTGTTCCTCATGCCATTAAATTCCACATGATTCAATAAGTTTTTTTTGTTTCAAAATAACCCGCTCCTTGTTCTTTCTATTTCAACTATCATCTTAATTTATAAATAAAATTACAAAAGGGTAATCTTTTAAACAAACCAACTAACCCATAAAGAAATAGTGGAAAAAGGTCTTGCATTGTGCATATACAAAAAAACCTGAATAGGGAGAGAACCAAATTCAGATCCATGCTTAAAAGAGAAAGCCTTATTCATTAAACAAGCAATTATTTCTTGTGTAGAAACATTATATATTGTGTTAATAAAAATGGTATAAATAATTCAAGAATTGTAGCCTCAAAGACGTCCAAAACTTGAGAATCAGCCATTCTCCTAGCTATCCAACATCTTCTTTTGGAAAAAAAGAGTTGTTTACTATTTACATGACATGAGCCCAACTCCTAAGCTATATACCATTTGTCAAGCATTTTTTACTAAAATAGGCATTGCAAGAAGTTTTCATCAGCATCATAATGATAATCAATGATTGCTTTTGAAATCCCTTTTAATTTCATATATTACTTCCTGATAAATTTATTCTATGTCCTTTTTCTTCATAAGATTTACAATGAAAAACCTCGTGAAAGGAATTTTCCTCTTTAGTTCAAACTGGTATAGTTGTCTATTAAAATCGCCTCAGCTATAGAACTTCCTTTCATCAAAGAGCTCAATTTCAATCCAAGAATGTTGACTCCTAAGATCACTGCAATTTGTGTTTTCCATTTCCATTTCCAAAAAGTCCTCCCCAAACATTCAACTGATTTTCCACTTAAATTTAGACTTTATCCATGAAATGATGCACCTAGTAAATGACCAACCTACTCTACTCAGGTTCTGATTTCTGGATCTTAAAACAAAAATACATTAAAATTTAAATTGTAGTGTTTTACACATGTAAATCAAGTGACCCAAAAAAAAAATTAATAATAAGAGACCAACTTTTACGAGACATTTTACGAGACACCATCTCCATTTGGAAAAACCAAACATAGAAGACAGCTCAATCTTGAAAGCCGGAGGTAGAATTACCAGTTAATTCTCACTGATGCATCCCCAAACCTGATTATTAAGAAAATCATAATCTCCACAAAAGATCTATAAGAAGAAAACAAAAAGAAAGAAAGAAGAAAAATAAAAATAAAAATTTCACCACCACTTCTAAATGACAAAATGCACCCACTTACTGACTGGTGAATCGCCAAATTTCAAGAAACATATTTTCCACACAGAGCAATCACTATTGAGAGTTCAAGCTGTAAACTAGGGAATCAAACAATAGTTGCTGTACTAGCCAACAGAATCTTCAATCTCCTTAGATGGACAAATTCTCCAATGTATTTTCAAAAAAATTTCTTCACCAACAGTTAGGTTGGCACAACTGGAAGCAAGTAGTATTCCCTTAAATGGTGACTCGAGTTCGATTCCTAGGAATGGAAACACCAATGTTTGGATCTCCCCCCACCTATACAGTGCGCACTTCAGGGCAAACCCAGAGTAGACGGATAATCCGGATACCGAGTGATTTAGACCAAAAAACACAAAAATTTCTTGACTCATTTCTTTGTTTTTTTTTTTTTTTTAAATTGATCAGCACATCATCATTGTCTCCTGCATTAACTAATACCTGATAATTTTCCATGAAAACTAAGAAAGGCAGCATCTTTCCAATCCAAATGAGATTGCAATACTACTTCACAATACAATTCAAGTCAAATGAATTTAATCCCTTGCGACTCAAACCAACCAAGTAAGGTTCTCTTCTTTTTATAATTTGGACTTAATTCTCTATTTGTTTTATAATTGTATTAATTATGTTTGTATATGATAATACATTTTTAGAAATCACCTAAGTTTATAATAATTTTATACGCCATTCTTTTTCTCTCAAAAGCTGACCCCAATTAATTTGGGATTGTTGTTGTCTCTCAAATACCATCGTACTTGAATTATATTCTTCAATTAGTAGTTTATTGTCGTCAATTGCTTATTAGCAACAACAATTACCCCATGACTTCTAGGTTTGATTTTCTATGTATTTTTTTAAAAATAAGTATGATCCGTTGCATATACATAAATGAGTTTTTCGCATAGATAGTTTAATTAAATATTGATTTGAAGTTATGCATTGTGTATTTGTAGTGTGTATAATTATACATACATTTAAGTGAAATGAATAAGAAACTCACATTCAGCTGTTGCGCCGACATCGCTGGGAAGCTTGGAAACAAGACAAGCCGAAGCAGTGGCGCTGTGAAACGGAACGAGAGTGCTCAAGAACACCGTCGACTCTCGCCGCAACCTTGAAACACCAAAACAAGATTCAAAAACACACAAATCACAGATGCAATGCAATGTTCAAGAGATCGGTTCTTTGATTACCTGGACGCGAAGCTGTGACCGAAGATCCGATTGGGCTGCTGATAAAGTGGGTTCGATCGAATCGGAGTTGGAGTGGAAGAGAAATTGGTGTTGGTTGATCTCCAGATTTGGCGAAAATGAGATGATCTTCGAGCGATTGTTGATGTGGTTGCTGCTGCTGCCATTGTTGTGGTTGAATGAAATCCCCAAAACCTCTGCAAACCCCATCAGTCGAATGAATCTACAAAAGGAAGACGACGAAGCCCTAGATTCATGGGCCATTTAAGGCCCATTATTCGAATAAACTTGGCCCGGCCCACATTCTGTTTCTTTGGGCCAATCTTAACCTCTTGGTCCGAATCGTGAGTACTCGACCATTATTTATTTTATTTTATTTAATAAATTAAAATAAATAATACTCCATTTACTTATTTATTATTATTTTACTTTGTTTTTTTACAGTAAAAGTCAAACCTACAACCTCCCTGCTAAATCTTCTCATCTCATTTTGGCAAGTAATACTACATCCATTTTCATCAAAGATGATTTAGCAATTACTTGTTTTACTTAAAGCAAGGTTACTTGACTTTCATGAATAGAAAAATTCAATTTATTAGATCTCGAGTTCAAATCTCATACATAAAAAAAAAAAAAAAAAACAAAAAAAAAGTGGGGGGCTCTCCTCCAATAAGAGACTTGCCAATGTCCAAACATTGATTGGTTAGTGTGAGTGTCCTTAATACTACTTAAAAAAACAGGGCCCACTAGCATAAGGCCCGATAAACACCCAGGACAGGAGTCATAGAACACACTTGTGCACGTTCCTTCAATGCACCTTAGGATGCGTGCACACTTGCATGTTAGTGAAAATCAAGGGACACACAATCTCCTGTCAAAGTTTTTTTTTCTTCAATGAGAGTGGAACTCATGACCTCCATCAACAGGGTTGGTGCTGGATCAGGGCATAGTGGGTGACTGCCCCAAGCCCCATACACCATGAAGGCCGTCAATTTGGTTAATGCATGGGGTATGAATGTATTTTTACATATCTAAGTTTAACTCATAATTAATGATAAGGTAATGCAGCCAGGCGGATAGGTGCTCCTCTCAATTCACGTACGCATTCCAATAAGGTATTAACATCTCTCTCTCAATAAACGAAATGACATTCACATGAGCACTTCTGTCCTCTCTCATATTTTCTTCTCCAATAAGAAAGCTAGATCTAGTCTTCGGCTCCGGCGGTCTCAGTTTGGCCAGTAACCACTCACCCCTCTTTTACTTTCCATTGTTTTTCTTTTCTTCGCTTTCCTCCCCCTCCTCTTTCTCTTCTTTTCTCTCTTCTTGGCTCACTGAGTTGAGGGGTTGTGAGGGGAAGACATCAATCTGTATAGTGTAAGGAAGAGAACTTTTTGTGAGAAGAGTGGTCTAGTGAGCGGTCCTTGTAACGGCCCAATATTTATTGACGTCATTATTTAAGTTATTTTCAGACTTGAACGTCAGCTCAGACTCACATGGACACCACGGATAGGTTAGGGCATGCCTGATGTGAATAGTTATTTTTGTTTGTTCGTTGCATAATTGCAATGTTAATTATTATTTTATATATATTGCATCGCATGTGTGTTTAAATTGATAAATTGTTCGAGGTGGTGTGACGGGTATTTGCCTCAAAAAGCATGTCAACACGGGTATCAAGCGGGCAAAATACGGGTACATTAGGTTGAGGAAATGATTTGTATAGTCAACTAAGGTAAATATGACAAAATAATAAATATAAAACCATAACCTGTGCCATATTATTGAAATATTAGGTTATCGCACAACTCGCAGTACGAGCCGAGGTGTCAGACATTGGAAAACCAAAATAATTGAGGATAAGACTAAGGGGTTGAGCGATATATTAGAGTCACTAAAGTGAGTTGGGTGGCCCAATCAATGGCCCTTAGATGTCCTTGAGATAAGTGAACACTTTAGATGAAAATTTGAGTATAAATATCAAGTCTTGATATTTATTTAGTCAACTTTTTCTCGCTTATCCATCATAATCCAAAAATTGGAGTGAGGAAGAGAGGGAAATTAGTAGAGATCTTGGAGATTCATAATGTTTTAGTCAAGGTGAGCAATAACATCTTCTTTTTATTTACAACAAAAGAGCTAAGTTTCAAGGTTTTTGATAAAATTGAATTTGAGGTCTAAACTCACGGATGTTATGGTGTGAGTTATTGTTGTTTTAAATGGGGTCTCACTCCAAGGTCGTTTCGCGTGAGGTTCGCTGCCATCCAAGGTCGAAAACCTTGTCGCAAAACTCCAAATTCTTGTGACTATTGCGCTTAGTCCCAAGCATAGCGTCGTCACGACACCATGTGTGTTAACACACAGCACCAGGGACAACAAACATGATGCCACCCCGACGTCATAGACATATAGGCACGGTGTCAGGACGACGCCGTGACCTGGGCAAAATATGGTTAGGGACCACGGTGTCAAACCTCTGAAAACTTTAAAATACAATAAAACTTTATAAATTCACCATAAATCAATCTAAAACACTGGTAAATAACCTTATGGGACTCAGGGACTATATTGCGATAGTCGGGTGCGTGCCGGGGGTTAGATTTGAGGTGTTTTTACGAGATTTGGAGAGCGTATTTGAGATGCGTAAACCCCTTAAGAAACACACTCAAAGATTTATTTGTTTTGTTAAAGTTGATTTATTTACTATTCTTGTTACTCATTTTGTACTTTTATACTTACACTTACTTGGGTTTAACGATTGGTTGTTTTGGTTCGTCGTCGGGGTTTTATTCCGTGGTGTGTATATGAACTTGGGTACGCTAGGTCGTTGCACGAACTTAGGTGACGAGCCAGTGGAGGAGGTTGGAGAAGCCCACTGGAGGGATCCTTGTATCTGAGGTATGGTCTAGTCTGCTACATGTTACACATCCTTTTGCTATCGATGGTGTTATTAATACATGCGAATATCTACTTACAGTTGCACGTATTATATTTCCGCATGTTTATTTAACATTTTATTGAACTCCATATTAATAAATGCTTGGTGGTTTTCTTCTGGGGATTTACTAACTATACTCATTGTGACGGCCCCAAATCTCGAGCCCTGCCACATGATGCCCCGTAGACCACAACTGTGCCACATCACCACCCTGTTGTGTCCCACGCGCAACCCCTATAATTAATCATCATACTTAAGAGTTTATAACATTTAAATACAACAATTCAGCGAAATACTTAATATGATAATTTAAAATTTTATTTTATAAAAAATTAGAGCATCAATCCTATATGGAAAATCCGGAACAGTACACTGTATATAAGATGACAAAAGTAAATATATACATGTACCTATATCTCAAAAGTCCCTAATATCCTAACATAAAACAAAATACTAAAATGTACATGTACGAGTAGGTCCTGGACTGTAAACCGTTAAAGGTAGTCGCGCAATGTCTCATAGTCGTAAGGGTTAGAGCTGGTAGGTCGTGTTCTCGTCCTAAACCCGAGTCTGCTGGGTTTTTTGCCGCGACTCAACGACCTTTTGGTTGAGACTACTTGCATTTTTCGTTGTTTTCTTAGATACTCAACTATCGAGGATTTTCAGCGATTTATCTTGCAGTCTGTATTATTTTCGTGATATTTCTGCATGGTATTAGTTTAGTTATTTATTTGACATTTGAAATTATATTTAAACTCCACTTGGTTGTTACTGTTATTTTTTGTACTCATTGTCCTTTTTATGACGGTGGGCATAACCCCGTCATACTGCAGGATGGTAGAAAAAGGACCGGAACTAGGTGATTGAAGTTGAGAGTTGCTAAGCGAACTCCTATTGCCAACAGTGTAAGTTTCTTTGTATTATATATTTATGTTTTTGACACCTTGGGATATGGGTTTTTATGAGATCTTGAGACATGTATACAACATTGGAATCTCCTCTAATTTGTTATACTATTTGGGTGTATACATATGCGGGGTTTTCACACTCTAGTTTATCCTGACTAGTGTCTTAAGGTTATTTAGTTTAGTTGCAATAGAAATTGCTTTTCGCTGTATTTTGATAATTCACTAAATTGATTAACTCCATATTTTAATTGTTAAATAAATGATAAATGCTAAGGAATGTTAACTAAGCTTGCGTGACTCAGTGGGACTGACTCAGGGGTGCACATAGGTCTAGGTCTAGCGGTGCCCAATTCTAGAGTTGTGGAATTTGGGGCAGTCACAAGCCCCATTTTTTTAGTTTCGCCTGAGGCCTAAATAATAACAAGGTCGATCCTGTCCATCAACCTTATTTTTTAGCAAGTTATGTCTCATTCATCTCTCCATAAAATGCTTTCACAAGGGTCCTATTGAGGTTACAACATCATTTTCCTAAAAAAAGATAATTAAAAAAAGACCTAATGATAAAAAAATATCATAATCTTTACAAGTTGTATCAATTATATCACAATCTTTAGAATTTATTAATTATATCATAACATTTGAAATTTATTATCGATACTATCTTCAACTAATTTATACTCTTTTTTTTCCCACGCATCATTTTTTTTATTTTCTTATTATATCATTTAAAGATTTATTCATACATATGCATTAAAGTTTAATATTCCTTTTTTTATGTATTCACGTATATAATACACATATAGTAGTGCTTGTAAATATGCTACTCAATCAAATACATATAATCTAAGTACGTAATTTTATTCAAGTACATAATTCTTTTGTTAAATTAAACAACTATAGACACCTTCTAATAAAATTTATATATTATTTTCATATGTATATACACATGATTCAACTTACTACTTGTGTTTTATGAATAACTAAAAAAAAATTAATTAAGGTATTAATGTATCATTGATTTATAATTTTTTTTTGTGAGCTCTCGTATATTAATTCAAATACGAGGCTTACAAAATTTTAATGTGTAAATTGATCAATATAAATGATCATAAAAATAAAAGTTAGAAGATTATGTTGATTTCAAAGAAAAAGTGCTCAAAATTTGTTATAATTTGTTGAGGATAGAATTAATACTAAAATGAAAAAGGTTACGATAAAATTAATAATTTTTAAAGGTTTAGACAAAATTGATACAATAAATGTTAAAATATTTTTTATCATTACAACTTACAAAAAAAAAAAAAAAAAAAAAAAAAAAAAAACCCAAACTAGCCGTTTGTTTGACGTGGAAACAGCCGCGTGGCATTCAAAATGCCTCAAAAAAGAAAAAAAAACAGCTAATATTTAACGTGCCAAACGAATCACAAGTTAGATCATCCTCCAGATCTGTACGTCCCATCTCTAGATTGTGAGCACAAAATTCTCTCTTCTTCTCGAACCTTATCACCAACCAACACTACACAACAATGCTCTCTCTCAGTTGGAGACTTCATGACTCTGCTCTTCCTCTTCTTCTTCCCCAAATAGATATCGGACTCCGCTATAGCACCAGAAGAAACCCTATTTTCGGCCCAATTCGATCCTCTTCTCCTTCATTGCAAGAGATCGAGAGGAGCCCGAGCTCGAGCCCGAGCGACGTCAATTTGGGTGAGAAGGTCTCTGCTTCGGCTCCATTTCCGCCAATCAAGGCGGCGAAGAGAGTGGTGTTGGTGAGGCACGGCCAGAGCACATGGAACGAAGAGGGCCGGATTCAGGGGAGCTCGGATTTCTCTGTTTTGACTCAGAAGGGGGAGTCGCAGGCCGAGACGTCTCGCCAGATGCTCATCGATGATAGTTTCGATGTCTGCTTCACTAGGTATTGGACTATTAGGGTTTTTCATTCAAAAGTTTTGATTTTTAGGGCTTTTAGTAGGTTTGGTGAGTTTCAATTTGGGGGTTTGGTGTTAATGAGTGAAGATTATTGGGTTTTGGTTTTGTAGTCATTTGATTAGGGTTTTTCATTTCAAAAGTTTCGATTTTTATTGTTTTTTTGGTAGGTTTGGCGAGTTTCATTTTGGGGGGTTTGGTGTTAATGAGTGAAGATTATTGGGTTTTTGGTTTTGTAGTCATTTGATTAGGGTTTTTCATATCAAAAGTTTCTGTTTTTAGTGTTTTTTTATTAGGTTTGGTGAGTTTCAATTTGGAGGTTTTGGTGTTGATGAGTGAAGATTGTTGGGTTTTGTTTTTTCATTCAAAAGTTTTGATTTTTAGTGTTTTTAGTGGATTGGGTGAGTTTCAATTTGGGGAAGTTTGGTATTGATGAGGTCATTGAAGAGGATAGTTGGATTTTGCTTTTGCAGTCCTTTGATTAGGTCGAAGAGGACGGCGGAGATTATATGGGACGGGCGTGGGGAGGAGATGATTCCGGAGCCAGAACTGAGAGAGATTGATCTGTATTCATTTCAGGTAAGTGCATTTTGAATTGGGAAGGAATTGTGTTGAATTTGAAATGGGGGTTTTGATTGTGATGGTGGTGTTGGTTTAGGGTCTTTTGAAGCATGAAGGGAAAGAGAGATTTGGGGAAGCGTATCGAAAATGGCAGACCGATGCCCCGAATTTTAATATCGATGGGCATTATCCTGTGAGGGAGTTGTGGGCGCGTGCTAGAGATTGTTGGAATAAGATTCTGATTCATGAAGGGAAGGCTGTACTTGTTGTGGCTCATAATGCTGTTAATCAAGCTCTAGTTGCAGCCGCAATTGGTAAATTTGCTCTCCCGTGTTGTTGAATTAGTGATGTATGGAATGTTGTTTGAAACTGTTCTATTTTTGTTTCTATTAGGATTGAGCGCTGAGTATTTTAGGGTCTTACTTCAAAGCAATTGTGGAGTGAGTGTTCTGGATTTTACTCCTCGCCTTGATGGTGGATCGCCGCATATCTGCCTTAATCGATTAAATCAGGTGCACACCATCGCTTTATTGGAACTCCGGGCGATATGCCTTCTTAAAATTTTTGCTTCTCTTGTGTAGTCTGATTGGTCGTACCAGCTGTTCAGACGAATGAAGTATCGAAGTCAATGCATTGATGAGTTATTTATGGAGATTTTAGATTGCAGGCCACTCTTAAATTTATTAATTTCATGTTACTTACTGGTTCCTCTGCAGACTCCAAATTCTCCTGTGGCTTCAGGCAGTTCTGGAGGTAGAAAAACAAGCATGCGAATCATACTGGCTTGTCATGGATCGACGCAAATAAATACCGAGGTAGGACCAGGTGATCATCTTTCTGAGAGTGTGGCTTTTTTATTTATTTCATTCATTTTGGCTGGAAATTGTTTATTTTTCAAAGGGGCATGCTGCTTTCTGCGGTCTTTTCTTCTGAATTTGATACATTTTTATTTTCTCTCTATTTCTTCTCATGAAGTTGGTGGCCAAAGATAGAATCAGTAAACTTAGACACAATTAGATCCTGAACAGATCACTAGCAAGGAGCTTCTGCATATTCTCCATACAAATACAACTTTAAAGAAACATAATATGTCACTTAAGCTGCTCTATACGATGACCTTGAGTGCTTCTATTTTTGCTTTGTTGCTTTCTATGTGAATGTCTGATGGCAAAAACAAACATGCTGTTCTTCACAGAGTGATCTTGCCAATTTGGGGAATGGACCCATGAACATGCTTGGTATTATTCAGGTAACATATCCTTCTTTTTAACCTATTGCATATATTAGTTAATTGGGACAATCAGTTATAGTCTTTAATTTAACCCTTTGGCACCAACTACGTCAGTCCCAGAAAACCGCGGAGCTGCTTCTGGACTTGAAATTGAGCTCTATAATATGCAGCCCTCAAATTGCTTCCGTTGAGACAGCTATAACTATCTCCAAGGTAAATACTCCTTAATGATCACGGTTCAGTGATTAAGTCGCGGCTTCCATCCAACTTTCAGTTTCCTTCCGGAAGTTCCATATTTAATCAACCGGGCAGGTTTGATTGTAGGTGCAAGAAGCAGCAGATTGTTTGGGTGTGGATTGCGTGCCTCGCTATGTGGAGATGAAGCAACTGCAGGAACTTGAAGTTGAACCAATCCTTCCGCTATCAAATGAGGCAAGAATCAGTTTTTATCATATTAGACCTCAAATTGAAATGAAGAATTGCTACTTCAATATCTTTTCCCCAAGCTCATTGAGTTTTCTTCAATTGTTTTTCACTTGCGCCAGCAGGTTTTGGACAATGTCTCACAAATTCAGCGTGGCTGTTTACACCACATCGATGACAGAGCTGCGACGAAATTATGGAATCAATCAGAGAAAGCATGGAATTCATTACGAGAAGAACTATCTTCCGGGTCGGAGCCACAGAAGATTTTGGCTGTTGTTGGACATCCTGCAGTTCACATTGCACTAATAGGACGCTGCCTGAACTTGCCGAAAGAATGGTTACGTTCATTCCATCTCGACAATGGCAGCATCAGTGTCATCGACTTCCCTGACGGGTCTTCGGGAAGAGGTATTATCAGGTGCATAAATTACACTGCTCATCTGGGGAGGTGGTCGATCCCTGTAACGCGGCCAACAGCAGATGAAGAAGAGTTTTAGTTGTCAGAGATGTACTGGTTGATGCATCATGTACAAAGAAGCTCCAATTTGAATTATTTCTATACGCAGTCTCCTGTAATTTGTATGTAAATAGGAGATCTCACAATGTGCTTGTATCAAAATTGTAATTTCTCTACATGAACAGAAATGCCAATCTGGTCTCAAGAAGTTCAATTCCATTACTCTTACGGAAATTTTGATTAAAGATATTGGGCAGGTGTCTCATAAGGGCGTATCATAGCAAAGGGTAGAATGAGTTATTACTTATAAGTTGATTGGAGGCACTAAGGCCTTGTTTGGTTAGGGGTGGTGCTTCTCGGAGATAACTTTTGAGGGAGTTGGAACTAATCTTGTTTGATTGTTTAACTTTTCTGCGAGTTATCTCTCAACTCACACTTAAGGCCCTCTAGAGGAGTTATCACTTGAAAATTTGTAGACACAATTACCTACATTTATATATTTTATTGTTTAAAGTTGAACCAAACACGAAAATATGATCTTTCACTGTGAGTTGAATCCAAGAAGTTAACTCGGCCCGCATTGTAAGTTGGCAAAAAGAAACCAAACGATGCCTAAATTATCTTCGCATCTTAGGGAAGCTCTCTCTCCAACCCATATGCCATGATCATACACTCCTTTTGTTGGGTGATAAAGGATTGGTGTAGTTAATGACGTAATTAAAGCACATGTGAATATATAATTTGAATATAACTAATGATTTCCTTAATACGTGTGTTATGGGCAAAAATGACTTATATTATTAACTGGAGGTAGTATATAATATTGATGTATTAGGATTTTTTTATGTTTTAATACAAAAAGTTGTAAAAATAGTTGCTTTTACGAATTGAATTGGAAAATTGTGTAGCAAAACCCTAAATTTAGTATTTATGTGTTTGTCTTCTACGTTGATATTTCCTTCTAAATAATCTCTATATCAAATATGACCCAGTCGATTGCTGCATGATGCACCTCACAATGTACGTGCATAAATCTCCAGTATCGAGTGGTCGGTGTCCAAAGTGAGTTACGCTTTCCATTTTGTAAGTAATTTTGTGATCAAGACAAAATTGCCACTAAAATAATTGGGGAAGTACGTTCTTTCAGGTGATCTACAGCGGTTTAAGGGATCCAAGTCCAAAAACAGCAGCTTCAATTCCAATTTCATCGATCAGCTTTCAGAGGAGAAATGAAGGCGAAGAGGTTGAATTTAGAAGACTAAAACGAACCAACTGAGAAAAATTGGAGCTTTTTTGCTTGAACAACGAAGTGTCGTTAATGGTGTTGCAGAGATGGAAAGCCTTCTCTCCATTTTCAACCAAAACAACCTCCCATCTACTTCGCCTCTTCCGCCCAATCTCCGCATCAGCTCAACCACTCCACCAACTCCCCCAAAACGAACTCTTTCGATGCAATGCAAAGATACAAGAGTTGGGAAGACTTGGGAGGGTCGAGGAAGCGCGCCAAGTGTTCGACGAAATGCTTCACAGAGACTCCATCACTTGGAACTCCATGATTAATGAGTATTCGCAGAATGGACGAATTGAGGAGGCTAGAGCGCTGTTCGACGTCTTTGCTGGGAAGAATGTGAGGACTTGGACTAGTATTGTTTCTGGGTATGCGAGGAATGGGCGGGTTAGGGAGGCGCGGGAGGTGTTTGATGAAATGACTGAGAGAAATGTTGTGTCTTGGAACGCTATGATTAGTGGGTATGTGCAGAATGGGGACTTGATGTCTGCTAAGTACTTGTTTGAGGAAATGCCGGAGAGGAATGTCGCGTCGTGGAATAGTATGATAACAGGGTATTGCCATTGTGGAATGATGGATGAGGCGCGAGAGGTTTTCGATCGAATGGAGGAGAAGAATTTGGTGTCTTGGATGGTTATGATTTCAGGTCATGTTCAAATTGACAACTTTCAGCAAGCATGGGATGTTTTCTTACAGATGCACCATGGAGGTGTGTTGCCGGATCAGTCTCTCTTTGTTGTTGCCCTTTCGGCGATTACAGGCTTGAATGATCCAAATTTGATTGAAGCGCTTCGGACCCTGGCAGTCAAAACCAATTATGAAAATGATGTTGTTGTTGGAACTGCTGTGTTAAATGCGTACACTAGGACGGGCAAATTGGAATCCGCTGTCCAGTTTTTTGAGACCATGCCGGAAAAGAATGAATTCTCATGGACCACAATGGTAGCTGCTTTCTCGCAAATTGGCAGATTGGATGAGGCCATTGCATTTTATGAAAGAGTTCCTGAACAGAATGTTGCTTGCCAGACTGCTATGATAACTGCGTACGCTCAAAATGGGAGAATTCATGAAGCAAGGAAAATATTTGAAGATATCGGCTATCCAAATGCCGTGACATGGAATGCTATGGTTGCTGGTTATGCGCAGAATGGAATGTTTGAGGAAGCAATGGAGTTGTTTATGAAAATGCCTTCACGGAATTCAGCTTCATGGGCAGCCATGATTTCTGCATTGTCTAAGAAGGGCCTGTTCATAGAAGCTTTGGAGTTACTTTCCGAGCTTCATAGGTCAGGAATGGTACCAAGTCATTCCTGTTTTACGAGTGCTCTCTATGCTTGTTCCTATATTGGTGCTCTTGAGACCGGCAAACAGCTTCACGCCCTCACTGTTAAAACAGGTTGCCAATATAATGCATATATTGGAAATGGATTAATCACCATGTATGCTAAATGCAAAAACTTAGAGGAAGTTTCTCAAGTTTTTAATACAATGAGAAGAAAAGATACTGTATCTTGGAACTCCGTTATATCAGGACTCTCTCAGAATTACATGTTGGATGATGCTCGCGGCATATTTGAGAAGATGCCCAAACGTGATGTTGTTTCTTGGACCGCCATGATATCTGCATATGTACAGGCGGGTCATGGAGTTGTTGCCTTTGAACTATTTCTCAAAATGTTGGCCTCCGGAACAAAACCAAATTCATCAACAGTTACCGGTCTTCTCATTACATGCGGTAATGTGGGTGCAACGCGGCTTGGCAAACAGATTCATGGATTGATATTTAAACTTGGTCTCGACCTTGATATTTTTGTGGGGAATTCTCTTATAACCATGTATTTCAAATGTGGCTGCAAAGAAGGATTCTCAGTGTTTGATGAGATGCCTGATTGTGATGTCATTACATGGAATGCAGTGCTGGTTGGTTGCGCCCAGAATGGATTTGGAAGGGAAGCATTAGAGGTATTTGAACAAATGAAAACCGTGGGAGTTCTGCCTAATCAGATTAGCTTTGTAGGTGTTCTCTGTGCCTGCAGTCATGCAGGGCTTGTTGATAAAGGTTGGGCTTACTTCAATTCCATGAGCAAAGATTATGGGATTATGCCCCTGGAGGATCATTATGCTTGTATGGTGGACCTTCTTGGCCGAGCTGGACAACTTGATGAAGCTGAGGCCTTCATTGAAAGCATGCCCATTGAACCAGATTCCGTGGTATGGGCAGCTCTTCTTGGTGCGTGCAGAATTCATAAAAATGTTGATACAGGCAAAAGAGTAGCCGAAAGGCTTTTTCAGTTGGAACCACAGAATTCTGGTAACTATATATTATTATCAAACATATATGCATCTCTAGGCATGTGGAAGGAAGTCGGGGAACTTCGGAAACTGATGAGAAATCAGGGTGTGGCTAAGGAACCGGGAATCAGCTGGATACAGACAAGGAACGAGCTGCACTCTTTTGTTAATGGAGATAGGACACATGATCAAGCCGATGATATCTACAGAGTGTTGGAGGAATTCTACCGACGTCTCAGAGCTGTTGGTTATGTTCCCGACACAAATTTTGTTCTTCATGACTTAGAGGAGGAGCAGAAGGAGAATCTGCTTCTTCATCACAGTGAGAAGCTTGCAATTGCTTGTGGTATCTTGAACACTCCTCATGGAACTCCCATCCAGATAATGAAAAACCTCCGAATTTGTGGGGACTGCCATACATTCACAAAGTTCATGTCCAAAGTTGCTCAAAGGAATATTGTCATTAGAGATGGTACTAGATTCCATCATTTCCAAGACGGCTTGTGTTCTTGTGGGGATTACTGGTAATTTTCTCAGCATGGTGTTCAGGAGGTTATCAGAATGTTCGCCGCAGACTAACTGAACTCAGGATTTCAGTATAAATTCCCCTTGGGAACAGACAAGGTTTGCACTTCACCTAACACACGTTTTTTATCCTTTCGTCTTGTTTTATTGTTTGAATCCTATCCCATGAATCAACTAATAGCTAATAGCTACGTTTTATCTTTATTGTTGGTATTGCTGTAGTTACCGTTGCTGTCTGTATGAAAACAAGAATGAGTAACTTATAGTTTAAAGTCCTCTAGAGAAAGTAATGTAAATAACTGCATTCTAAGCTCTCCACCTTCAGAATTTTGAATGAGTTGCGATTTCATTTCAACTGTATTATAGTATTCAAGTTCCCGTATGTTCTGCGTGAATTCAGAAGGGAAGGGTGACGGTTAGCTCTGATGCCTTCAGTGTATAATGTTTAACATTCTGCTATAATATTTGGATAGGCTTGTCTGGGTACTCGGCATATATCACACAACTAATACTTTGGCTATGATATTCAGCGAATTGGCCACTCTTTTGTTTCACTAAGATCACTTTAGAAGAGAGGAGACAAAAAAAGCACACAAAAAGATGATAGGGAAGACATTACATTGAACACTGGGTCCTCCGAAACAACTATTCGAGCCCTCAAGCATCCAGCTAAAGATTATGCAGTTAGACAAGAAGGTTTTCTCCCTTTCTTTTGACATCCGAAAGTGAGTCAAATTCAGGTATCATTTTTGAACAGTAATGATTTTCTGTTCTACAATGGCTTGGTTTCTACTTTCTAGTACTTAGCAGTTTGCGCTGTTAACGAACTAGATCTGCTTTTTTTTTCTTCTGAAAAGAAAAAATTATATATAACTACCTTTTTATAGTTTTAAAGTACTTGAGACCATTACATATGCATCAACAGTTTACTTTCAATTTTAGGCCATTCCCTCTTGATGATAGTTGTTCTCAATGTAAACTATGCTTTTCAGATGATGATAATGATGATTATTTTGCTGTCTCTGGAGTACTACATTGCATTCCATTCCTTATATATTCTATTGGCATGGCAATTTAGCACCTGCTCGCAGAACTCTCGGCACGTGACTACCACAACCTCATTGTATGCTGATATGTCATCGTCAGCTTTGAATGCTAACATGAAGGATTCAGCAAACTACTGCTACGGGTAGAAGCGGAGAGTCGGAGATGACAACTTGTATGTGAAGATTTCAGCTCTAGCAAATTTTTGATTGGGAGGAACTAAATTATGCATAGCAGGAATGAGGCTAGTAAGGTGAAGAGCCTAGAAGAGTGTCAAGCTCAATAAGCATTAACTCCCCTCCCTTTTTACACTTTTTTTTTCTTCTATCACAGGTCTGTATCAATACATGCTTGCACTTTTATATGTAGTTTTTCGAATGGAAAAAAGTTTGTCACTTTCTTTCTCTTCTTTTTTTATTGCAATGACAAACCATAGGCATGTAACCATGCTTTCTTTCAAGGAAAATTACTAAGTTTCTTGTGATCAAAGTGATGCACTATGTGACTTCTGATGACTTTATATGTGAAAGGAACCCAATTTTGGAAGTGTGGTAACAATTAAATTACCTTCAACTTTGGATTTTTTTTTTGGGTTTTCCATATGTATTCAACGTCAACCGTATCAACTAATTCATAATAGGGTACTGTTAGGCAGACCTTCAAATTCTAAAACAAGATCTTATGTTGTAACTAGAATTGAGAATAGTGTAGCACATTCTTTAGCTAGAACAAAAATGTGTCTAAAGTTTTTCATTTAAGTATTAGTTCCTTACCGCTCGGACCAACTAAATATCAACTTCGAGTAAATTTTTTACTAACATCAATCTCTTTCATTTTGAAGAGTTGATGACCGGCCAAAACATCTCTAATGAGATAATGCAAAATTAGGGAAGGTCATCCGAGTCAAGTTCTTGCTAAAAAGAAAAAAAATAAAAATAAATAATAAATAAAAGGATTGACCCTTAAACAGCATTACAAAAATATCTTCAGTATCAACTGAACTAATTGGGAGTAAAAGTTATGATGTTAGGGTTTGCTAGAATTCATCATCTCTCCCCAATCTCTCCAATCCCCAAACCCATCCCAACCAATTCTCAATCCATCCCTCTCTTCCCCACAAAACCCCAAAAAAACCTTAGATTCCGCACAAATTTCGCCAAAAACGGAGACCCATTGAAGCAACAAAGCCAGCCCAACAACGGCAGCAATGGCGGCAATGGCGGCAATGGCGAGGACGAGTTGAGAAGAGACTTGCAGCCCCTTTTCAACCTGAAATGGAAGGATCTGCTCTACCCAGATACCGATAACCTCATAGCCGTCGGATTGACGGGTCTGCTGACATGGGCGAGTGTTCAGGTGCTGTGGCAGCTCTTGGTGATCTCCATTGCCATACTCTTCGCTGCTCTCAAGTACTCCTTCGTTGCTGCTCTGTTGCTCTTCATTCTCATCACCCTTCTTTGATTGGTACTTCTCTCACTTGGGTTTTCTTTGTATCCAATTTGTTTACTTGTTTGATTCATACAGTGATGGGCGCTGCTTGTTCTAGGGCAGTTCAATTGTAAATTTGTTGCATTTTTTTGTATGTAATTCGCGCTGCCTTTGTTCGTTTTTTAATGATCATTATGAGTTCTACAGGACTTGAATTGCTGAAAGTTTTGATCTTTTTTGCTTCTTTGAACTTACAATGCATTGAAATCTATAGTCTATAGGGGATGTTGTAGATTGGGAATGTGGGTTGATTAAGAAATCCTAGATTTGGCGAGTGAGGATTAGTGAAGTTTTGACAAAGGTCTTTGTGGATAGCTTTAGCTTCTCTTATGGGTCTTGTTTGCAATTGAAGTCATTCTGCTGTAACTTATGGCGGTAAATTGGTAATACATTAGGGGTTTGTAGCATTTTCATCGTCGTTTTCAAATACAAGGTAAGTTCATGTATTGGCAGCAAAGCCAGTCTAAAAGGAAGAAGAAAGGTTTATATCCGCCACCTCTAAACATATTAATACAGTACAACAACCACAACCACAAAGCCTCAGTCCTAATTAGTTGGAATCAACTATATGAATCCAACAATTTCTTATTTCTATACAACAACTACTACAGCAACAACAACAACAACAACAACATAGCCTCCATCCCAAATCTTCCTTTGCGCTCGATTTAGTGCAATGTTTTCATATTTCTATAAAGGTTGTTTATTCGTCGGTACTGAGGGAGAAATATTTCATTGTTTGAATGCCTTAATCAGTTAATCCACTTAGTGGTTCAATTCTTTCAATGTTCTACTTAGGTTCCTAAGGTGGAGAGAGCAGATAGGTTGTACGGCACTTAAGATAGTCATGATAGAATACCACTAGTTATTTAGTCCATTGAAAAAAAAAAAAATACTAGTTATTTAGTCCCTCCGCTTTTTGAAGAACTAAGAAAGCCAGGAGCTTGAATTTGGAAGACAGATGTGCTTCTGTTGCTTATGTTAGGTAGTCAACATGTAATTTAGTGGGCTTAGATTTTGGTATAAACATTAATAATCGTTTATAACACTGTTGTTGGAGGTTGAATACTGGAAAATTTGCTTATGATAATGTTCTAATTGCATTTAAAGGGTAGAAGAAGGTTGACAACACTGGCTTTACGAATTTAGTTCAAACCTAGCTAGATGTCATAGTGTTTTGCTAATTTATAATGATTAGTTCCCTCCTCCCAGAGTTTTATGCGATGTTTCAGTTCATTTATCTGGCTTAGTCTTTCATTTCAAAATCTACTGTGTGTTCATTTTTATCGCTCTTGTTCTTTGGCTCTTGCTTTATTCGCACAACTTCTTGGTCTTTGTTTGTTGATGAATATCTCTAATCACTATTTCCTTCTGCTCATCTTCTTAGCTTATCCTTCTATTGAATCTATTTTTACTTGTACATCCTCTTCTCTTAGATTGCTTTATTTCCTAAGTTCGATATGCTGCCCAATATCTGTTACTTCCGAGAAGGGAAGGCAGGGGTAATCTGGTAATGTAGTATGGAAACTTAAGGTATCCCCTTTGCTATAGAAAACACAACCGGTGGAATGAAGTCACAGTTCACCCTTCCGAGGGCATTACTGTGCTTCAGCCGACACGCAGTAAACTAAGGACCAGATTACCTAACCAAGTTGGAGCTTGGTGCCTAACAAAGGAAGTTCAATGTCTGTGGTGCAACATTAGTTTGGATTTGACAGCTAACTTTTTTTTGAAGTAAGAAATTTTATTAATCATGATGACTCAATACATTCAATAGAACAGGATGAAACATAGAATCAATTACCTTGAGAAAAACACATTGATTCGCTAGTCCTAATTGTTCATCAGAACATTCAACTGTCACAGAGTTGATTTCGAAAAATTGCGACTGTAAAACAGTATGACAATCAGTGACCGTTCTCTTAACAAACGTTTGAAACACAACAATACATAGACATACTAAGATCAAAACGAAAAATAAAATTTTCAACAAGGGAAAACAAACAAAGACTTCCAACAAGGGAAGACAAACACGAACTTCTAACATTGAAAGAAAAATACTTAATGTAAAAGATAACCTAATAAAACTATCTAACCAACAACTGTAAGTGCAGATCCACACACTAGCAATAGAAGTGGAGATGAACTTGAATGATGATTGATGCACACATGAAGGAGAGCAAGTGGTGCCAATAATGAATTTGGACAACTGTTGCAGGATTAAAACTCTAAGATGCACTCAAATCTGAGCTTTATTGAAAAGATAATGTAGTAACAATGTAATTGGAACCACCATCAATCAAACGAGAAGATTGGCGATGGTTCAAAAGCATGAATAACAAAGAAAACCAAAAAGAGGAACAAAAAAAAAATTAGGGTTTGGAGGTGGCGGCTACATTGATTTGACTGCTAACTCTTGATTTCTAATGCTCTTTGAGCATCCATTCAACACTAATAAGAATCCCCAAAACCTCTTCTTCGAGGATCTGATTAAGAATGTATATGTTAATCTAAATTGATTTGTATTAGAGCCAAAGTCTATCTATTGACTAACAACCAGATGGCCAAAGTGGCAAGGAACCAAGTATCAAGTCTCATAGATAAAGTAAATTGGGTTGGGGGCACTCCTATATAAGGCTAGACAATATATGAGTGTGGATTAGTTGACGCAGTTGACATCTGATACAAAGTAGGAAATCTAAAAAAAGTCTATGCATGAATTGAAAAAAACCAAAAAAACACTAATTAGGTGGCCGCCTATATGGTAATATATTAACAGTGTACAAATTTAAAGAGAAAAACTGGTCAACTAAGCACATCTATAAAGAAAAAATGAAAGAAAAAGTGTACTTGTTTTGTTGTATCATATTACATCAACTAGTTGCTGTCTTGGTAATCAACACCACACATCAAAAATCATGGTTTTCATCATCCACAGTTCCTCACCGCTGCACAAGCTCTTCTCTCATGGTGATCAGTGATCACAATGAATCATGAACTGAATCTCAGCTCTTACACATCTCAATAGATCTAAAGCTTGCAGACCCCAAATCCCTATAAGCACCAATGCACCCACCATCATTCCCCATCACCATCTTCTCTCTTCTCCTCCTCCACAACCTCCAAACTCCAAACACAGCCATCCCAATCCCCACAACTCCACCCCCACAACCAACACCACCCCAGCAACAAAAGCCAACCCCCTCTTCCCCCTCCTCCCCCCTCACCATCTTGAAGTACCCAATCTTCTCCTCATCTCCCACCCCCACCAATGTCCCTATCTCATAATCCAATCTATAGCAGTACCCAGACCCATTGTTGTATACAGCCCCTCTGCAGCTACAATTCCTCTCACAATCACTCTCACATTCTGATAAAGACCCCATCTTTTCAAACTCCATTAGCTCCTTGTATGGCAATTCCACCCCAGTTTTTCGAATAATTGAATACCCAGTACAGGATTTGGTTGATCCTTGTTGGGATTCATGTCGGGTGCAATCGCCGGGGCGATGATACTCGGTTCTGTTGTTCAAGCATTGGCAGCCATTGCCGGGTGTGCAGACCGCGAATTGGCCGCAGAAGTTGGGCAATTCGCAGTCCTCGGTGATGGCTGTGAAGTCTAGAATCCATGCTGATCCATTCCAGTAGTAGGATTTCAAGTTTCCATCTGATTCCAATCTCACTAGGCTGAGTCCTGAAATGGGTCTTTGAAATGTGTTGAATGGAAGAACATCTACTGGTGCTTTTTCGTTTTGGTATGTGCCCAGGAAGCCATTCTGGCTGATTCGAGCGTAGATTGGTCCTTCGCCTTGGATGATCGATGCTTTCGCTTCCATGGCTGTGTGCTTCCAGTAAATGTGATTCTGATTGATGAAATTGGTGTACAGTCCAATAAAATTCCCCCCTAGTTTCATCGAAAACGCGCCGTTAACTAGAGACATGTTGACAGTGAAATTCTGATTTTCAATCAGAGTGTTTGATGGGAAATCAAAGCTTTGCCATGGGATGGAGGGACCGGTGTCGCCCTCCTCGAATTTCTGTATCTGAAGGTTGGAATTGTTTCTCAGAACTATGCGATTGCCTTCGCTGCGAGTAGACCAGTGAGTGCCTGTTTTTGAATTGGATAGTATGACACTTCCATTGAAGATGAGAGTGGTGGAGTCATCCCAGTGAGTGGTTGAAGTGTTGGCGACCCAGACGGGCTCAGACGAAGCGACGTGAAGGACTGCGAGGGCGAGTTGGGATTGTTGGATTCTTAGAAACCCAAATGAGAAGTTCCCATTTGGGTCGACGAGAAAGGATTGGAAGGATGAGATTGATGAGTCCGGGGTTGCCGCAAACCCCTTCACGAGCTCAAGTGTTGATGCTCTAACCCTAAGAAGACTAAGAAGAAGAGCAGCGACGATGAAGCAGAGATGGGTAGCTCTCATGGCTGACTCAATTGGAGAAGAAACAGAGGAAACTGAACAAGAGACAATGATTTCAAAATGGCCGGCTTGATAGTTGAAAGGTCACAACAACAAATGTAGTAGCATAAAATAAGAGGGTTTTAGTTCATTGGGGACTTTATTCAAACAGTTTCAAGTGGGATGAAATCTAGAGCAGATATGGTGGTGCAATGTCAAGCCCAACACTTGATTGCTATTAATATGTGGAAGTCAAAAACACTTCATTTATTGAGTGATTTCAATGTGGGTGTCTGTGGATCATCTACTACGCACCATACTTTTAACGGCACATATCATTTTTATTTTTTATTATTTTTTTTTAAGTTAACTGAGAGTCGATTCAATCGAACTTGTAACTTTTTTAAACTTTGTCTTCTGGCAAGTGGTGCGTCTATTATCTCACTAAAGATTCTTTCACTTATTTTTTATTTGTTAAATTATATGTCAGCGTTTGAATCTTTTTTAGTTCTTCGTTACTTTAGTTCGTCTAATCGCAAAAATAAGTGAAGTGTCTTTAATAAAAAATTAAGAAATATAATATAATTTGAGAGAAATGACACGAAAAACTTATCTCCCCTCCCAATTTAAAAAAATGAATACTTTGATTCTCGTCATATCCTCTACTTCGGCATTTCTAAAAGAAAACAAGACAACAACTTTGGGAATTGATTCTAATGTGTTCAATCTCTTCGAGATCTTCGTTATTGGTTTTTATTTCATCTTTTTAAGAGGTTAATTTGGTGTTGGCTTATTGTATGATATTATTTTTGCATTGGATCGAGAATGTTAGGGTGCCCCAGTATAGACACGCACTACCAATATATATTTATCGATGCCATACAATATATAATGAGATACGTGTATGCACATCTCAATGCAAAAAACGATGAGCGCCAACCAATACATCCATGTCGACTGGGTGTCCATTGTGAGACACTGGAATTTTAGTGTTGTTTTGCTCGGCCATCTACATTTGACTACACTGTAATTTGTACTATTTGCTTAATAATAAATTCTCTACCATTTGTCTTTCACTCGCTGTCTCTTGTACACACGTGAAAGCCTTGATAATTCGAATTAACTATTGGAACGTGATACGTAAGCGATGAGGGCATATGGTTTCAAGAAAAAAATTTCATTTTTTTATTGCAACTTTTTTTCTTATTTTGGTAGGTCTAACAGTTTAGCATTAGCATAAAGCCACTTGTATAAAGAAAAGCCACTTATCAACCAACAAGGTTAGTAGTGAGATGGCTCGGGTCTTTCATTAATTTAATCAGAGACCTTAAGTTTGAGAATTAAGAATGAAAAAGAGTTAAAACTTTTAGTTAGAGGTTGTCGCCTTTGTAGTTCTTCCCTCGTCGAGTTCGGAATTAGTCAGGGCAAAACTTTGGATACCATGACAACAATAAAAATATTAAAAAAAAAATTGGGCCACTTGTCGCTCATTCAATGAAACAGTGTACATATGACTCTCCATGCTATTAGCCATAGCCAGTCCATGCTCATTCAATATTTATCTAATCATCAGCTATATATAGCCTTGCCAACTATATTACAATTATTACATTCTTTTGCTCTAGTCATGAACCATTCTTTACCGTATGATTGCTAATTTTTGAGCATCAAAGTAATTTTTAGTTAATCTGGTCAGGTTGTCATAACGATAAGGACGAAGGCAGAGTTGTGTGAGTTAAGTGTACGATTTCGATTTCGATTATTCACTGTGTCAAGATCGATTGGGCCATTGGGACAACTCCTAGTCGATTACCCCTAATGAGGGGGCACCAGGGCCCAGTGAGATTAGTCTCACCTAAAGGGTGCGGATATCCATAGTTATCAAGAAAAATAAAAACAAAAAAATTTAGTTCGAAGAGTCTAATGACTAATTACATACAAAAATTGTCTATTATATATTTTATAATGTAAATAACTCGAACTCTGTTCCTTCATGTACAAACCTTACCAATTTATGCACTTTCGATATGTTGTATGCATAATATAACAATAAACCAATATTGGTAAGAGATAGGGATAAAATTTCAGGTCATGGCATTGCCAAGAAATTAAATGAATAGAGTTACTACAAGTCTAGAAGGTCAATCCCTAGCTAGCAATAAGCTTTATAAGGTGTGAGGCACAACAACAACAAATATGTATAACATTCAAAGATCTTATCCCCATTACTTTTTCTAATATATTAATTAGTGTAGTTTTCTCTACAATAATTTACATGTTGCTTTCAATTGGCTTGCTAGACCCACCATAGAAGCAAGTAGCTAGTTATATTGTAATTTTCCTCTCTATTCTTGTTTACTTAATGGTCTTTGTCTACATCCCTAAATTATAAATCAAGAACATGTCTTCTCTGTTATCTTTAAATATTTAATGGTGTTTGCTTATCTCTATATATCATAAATGATGTAAATATTTCCATTATTTTTTTTGTACTCTCAAATAGTATTTGAGGCTGACCATTTTGAACGAAACACCAATCAAGTGAGTGATTTAATAATTTGATATGTGATATTGTTGCAAGAGGGTGAGATTCGAATCCTTTTAATTTGATTTTTTTTGGTACACAAAGTATTTTTCTTGAGACTTTTGAATAAAGATCTGTGACTCCAAACTATTTAATTTGATCACCAGTCGCTTTAAATTAGTTCAGCAAAAACTACAAAACTGGCTTTTCAGCTCATTTACGTTCTTTAGGCTATCCATCCCTTCCTTTTTCGAGTACCATAAAATTAAAAAAAATAATAAAGAGATTATTTTCATGTTGATGGAGCATTGTTTGGTTGACTTTTCTCAATACACCTCATCGTCCCTCTTTTCTTCTCTCTTTTGACTCTGCGACGTGCCCCCATTAAATACTTATCATTAATGTGTTGACTCAAAATTAGGAAGCCGTATGTGCATCTCCACGGGCAAATCATATATTTTTTGGAGCTTCAAGTCAAATTTTGCCGTCAACCGAAGTGGCGTAGTTATCCCTCATAACCTTCATAATTCTTTACATGTCACTCTCTTTCTAGCTGTACACTCCATCCAAACTGAGAACTCTTCGATTCCTTCGACCCCCTTCAATCACTAATGATACAAACTTACAATTTTGAAATTCACTACTATCGTAAGTGTCGATTCCTTCATGTTTTATGTTGATTTGTGTGGGTGCCCTTGTAGATTGTAAAAGTAGCCCTTATTACAAATTTGTGGGGTGCATGTAGTCGTGCCCAATTAATTATACAAAGAGATTTGTTGTGGCTCACATGATCTCTCTAAATGGTTCATTTGTTGAGTTTGCTAGGGTATGCTACCCCATCAATATCAAAATTCTTTTGCTACTTCATTCAATGCTAATTAGTGACAAGCAAGCGCTCTACCAGAGTTAGCTAATAAACTTGAAGCACATAATAGAAAATTAATAAATCCATTGCCAAGAAATTTAAAAAACAGTAATTTAAAAAGGATTTAAATAGTTTTAAAAAAAAGGATTTAAATAATTTTGAAAACGCGCTATATATTAAGAGCTTGATTCATGCCGATCTAAAATAATTTAGAATTGATGTCTTGTTGTTGCTATTGTCGTCATATTTTTATTTTTTGTCGACTAGTGCCTTCCAAATTTTTTGTATTATGATTAAAAGGGTATCAATCAAGTGACTATTAAAATCAAATTACACAATTTTAAGTGGAATTTCAATTTGTTGAAGAGAAGTTTCATCCCATTCCCATTGTTGCATGAAAATATTGAGAGTCAAGACGCATTGTGTTGGTGGGCTGTACATGTAATAGAAAAAGCCCCATTATCGTGGGCCGGAATGACAAAATAATTATTATATATATATATATAAAACGCAGCTACCACAACAAAGGTTGAGATGGCCGAGTTGGTCTAAGGCGCCAGATTAAGGTTCTGGTCCGAAAGGGCGTGGGTTCAAATCCCACTCTCAACAGAAAGAATAATTTTTGACAACACTTGCTGTTCTTTTCTTTTTCCTTCGTCGAGACCTCGTTTAAAGTTTTGATCTTCTTAGTGCACATTATTTTTATTTTTGACTTCAGTGAGATGTCTTGCCTTTTTGGCAAGTGTACATTATTTTTTTTGTCAAATACTTTAGTGCACATTATATTAATTGAATTTAACAAGTCGTATATTCTTTTTGTTGTGCTATATGCCCTCCGCTTCATATTAATAATTTTAGACTTTTGTTTATTTATATATTTGAGAAGATTTTGCTATAGTACTAGTGTATACAAACAAAAATTAAAATAACAACAAAGCTTCAGGGATTCGAGAACATAATTAAAATATCTCTAATTAAAAATTTTCATTCTCCTCATTTAGTGGACATGTAGCAGACCAATGTAACTAACCTCAACTAATTTAGAATTGAGGCTATGCTGTTGTTGTTGTAGATCGATGTGGAGATCAATCTAACTTGTCACGCCAATTTGAAACTACAAGTTCATTCAATGAACACAAAGGACATGACTAGTTTAACTGAGACATCATCCTACTGTGTCCATGTCTAAACCTTTCACCTTCATAAATATTTTCTTGCAACTAAATTCCAGTTTCCAATATGCTTCCGTGACGATATTGATTTTAGCAAGCAACCAGCAGTAGCCATTTACCTGAACAAATTATCAAAACCTGATTTGGTGTTGATTTTAAACAACATTTTCATTTGCTCTAGTTGATTAAATATTGTATGTAATTAAGACTGGACAAGTTCAGTTAAGTAGAAAAAAGAAAAACTACACCTGAAATTATGATCAGGTTAATGCAATCCAATTTACAACTTGAGCTGTTCCAAGCTTAAGGCCTACTGCGCTGCATGTCATTCTGTGCAGTCCCAACGACACGATTTGAAAGTGGCGAATATCACACTGGATCTCTGTTCACGTCTTTGTATAAAACATATCTTGACCGACTCTTTCCAAGCGCGGCGTACCTGAGCATTTAGACAAAAAGTAGGATCAAAAGCTTGTCAAGTTTTCCTCGCCATTTCATTTGGAAAAGAAAACCCGAACTATAATAAAAATTCAAGGACAAATTAATGATTAGTGAGATAAACACAAGTCCAATGTTTCATCCAACACAAGATTCTTTATAAACTATGCATACAACAACGCCCCAGCATTTATATGCGTTTGATCCATTTCATGAAGAGTGATTAAAGTTTTAGGTTAGCCGTCAACCTATCACAACCCTCCTCCATTTTCCATTGACTTGGGGCCTCCCTCCCCCATTTTTCAAGTATGAAAAATGGGTTTAGAACATTCCTCCCCAATTTTCCGGTACGAAAAATGGACTTTGGAGTTGTCCTTTATCTGGACTTAGGACCGGCTATGTAATGCACATAATGTTCTACATAGGTGGAGTTCTACATAAACTATGCATAAATGAGTTAATTGGTCACATTATCTCTTTCGCATCTCTAACACTACTTAAAATCAATCACTATAGTCATCAACCATAACAAAGATTGAGAAAGAATGTCAGGAGTCCAATTTGGAACGTAACAAACTAAAGTAAATTGGATAAATAGTATTAGAGAAAGATTTTTGGAGTCCGATGAATAATAGAAAGAATTTAGCAGAAATGACTTCATTAATGGATAATAATAAAGCTTACCATTGTGGCACGAATGGTGCCATCCAAATGGCGTCACCGGCTTGCACGGGATACCTATTTGTAAAATATAAATAACTGTCAATAAAGTAAAACAGTAGAAAGGCAATGCCCGAGTAGATACCATAGTTAAGATTGCACGGAATGCTTCATCACAGCAGTTCTATGACACATATGGTTGGAATAAAAAGGCCCAAATCGCAAATTAGCGGGATCGATTACATAGATTGAACGCTTCCATTCAGCTTGATTTAATGCATTTGAATAAAAAATTTGCAGACAAGAGCACTAGAGTAAAGCAGCAGCAGAGCTCAAATTAGATCTGGCCAGCTTCATTTCCATTTAAGCATACAGTGTCAATGTGGCAGATCCTTCCATTCACCCGTGAAGGGGATGGGAGCATCATCTGACTAACTATGAAGAATCCATTCATGAATACAAATCACACTGTTACTTCACTAAATAAAAAAATAAAAATAATAATTAAAAAAAATGTATGATTTCTAAACATTTCCTTTTAACTTTTTTTTGAGTAAACATTTCCTTTTACCTTGACGCATTGAAAAGCAAGATTTCATCAAATCACATCCCATACGGCATCCTTACCAATTATCTCCCAAGCGATATATGCCTTGCCCTTCCAGAAGTAACAGACCATGTTGATTGTAATGAACCTCCTTCCATAATCAAAATGCAAAAATACAAATTAGTGGCCTAATCATCAGGTTTTCTGTTTAGTTTGAAGAAAAAAATCTCCAGATTTGTTCCGACAGCTTTCAAAACAATTAAAAAGCTAAAAGTAATAATCATATGCACCCACAAGGCCATAAAGAAATTGAACAAAACTTGAGACAATGTTAACTTAGAGAAACCATCTACAAAACAAAACAAAACAAAATCATACCTTCACATTTAAATACTCTCCAGGTTGGAAATCCATGATCTACAAGAACCATAAAATATTGAAACACATTAGATGCTCATCAACAACAATTGCAACTTCAAAAGTAACTAATGAACCATATGCTTAAAAATGTAGACATATATGGATACTAAAGAAGAAGAAAAAAACATAAAAGAACACAATATAACATTGAATAAAATAAATTCATAAATTAAAACCAAAAAACATTTGACTTCCATATTTTACAACAGTACCAATCGACATAAACCAATGAAGATCGTCTAAACCAAGCTAGTTCCATTGCAAAAGTTTGACAACATATCTATGAGCTTCAACAGAGGTACCAAAAATTATTAGTTTTTGTGTTGATTATTGCATCAGGTACAATAAAGAATTTGTTGTTTTTATTGAGTTTGTCGCAGAGAGTGCCAGAGACACAAATTTGGTTGGTGCTAAAAAAAGATGATTATTAGGGTTTTTTTTTTCCATTGCAAAGGCAAACATAGTTTAAGAGCTACCTTGTTATGGAGCTGATAGAACGCTAGACTTTTTATTGCTCAATTGACAAAAGAAACAACAAAGAGAACTAGAGAACCCAGAGAGACAAGTCTCTCAGCCCAAACTCTCAAGAGAGTTAAACCCAAATCAATTACAATTTTTTTTTTGATGCCCATCTTTTCTCTTACAATCTATTTATACCCTCTCAGTTTCCCCCCAAAATGAAAACTCAAACATTCAACTTCCCGCCTAAAGCTCAACATATTCACTCACACTACTAGTGTTGCATTAGAAGTCCCCCATCTCTTATTAATTAGGGTCGTATCATTACTCCCCCCTTTAAAAATCCACCTTGTCCTCAAGGTGACACAAAGAGAATAGTGCAGCCAGGGTCACGAACCCAAGTGAGGAGATGAGCTTGAGTGAGCAAACCAAGCAACGATCCATAACAGTCGCGGGTCACCATGTAGAACAGGTCTGCACTCCATCAATATGTCAAATAAAGGCGCTGAAACCTTGACCCATGAAAAGCTGAAAAAAAAATGAACAAGAAATTGCGATCGAAGTGTAGACCCGATGAAGAACTCCAAAATTGTGATGGAGTGACACATTGTCAAGCAAGCTGGAGCTATAGTACGATGCTCAAAACTGGCATTGAAATCAGATGTGAAAGACAAAACATGAGACCGAAAGTCGAACATAACACTGAAGAGAGCAGTCAACATATAGACATAGAGATGATTCTCCAACGTAGAGTTGATCAAGTGGGCCCGCCACTTAAGATGAGGGTAGAAGTTTGGAACACAAGGAAAATCAAAGGCCCACATAGCCATTCCTAATAGAGATGGAGTGCGTTGCAAGTACTGCACGTTGCAACTCTTCCACCTATGTGGCCATCTCCTCACCGTCATATCTCCTCCAATGTGAAAGCTGGCCCAAGTCGTCTTCTTCCCCAAAATCAGGAGTGACGCAGCCACACCAGCAAAATAAAGGTAAGCAAGAATAGATCTGTTGATGTCGAACTCAAATTCCACAAAAATGATATATGGCTGCAGTGAAGACGGCAGCGGCCAAGGCGGTGGAGCAATCTCATCAACAAAGTTGCCTATGGTTGTAAATCTTGAAACCGTGACATTGCTTTGAAAGAAAATGTTGTCTTCAAGTGTTCGCTTGAACTCAACAGCTCGTCAAGAAGCCGGAGCGAACATGCCCGTTCCCAAAGCACACCCCTCAATGCAATGAATGCGAGCGAAGAAGCGCATGAACTGATCGTAATTACCAACAAATCTTGGTTCCCTCCGCCCTTGTGGTCCCTCCAAACACCAAAAGATGAGCGATAGTGTTGATCTGCTTCCCCAGCGGTCGGCAACATCACAAACAACTCTGGATCTGGCGGTTTCGGTGTTATGGATCGAGAACCCAGCGCCTCGATCGATGGATCTAGTATCTGCAACCCTAGGTTTTTGACAATCTGCGATCCTGGTGCTCTGATATGCGGATCTACACCACCAAATGAACCCGACACTCTAGTGTGAGAGAAGCCGGCCTCCATCTTCTGCGTTAGCCTTCTAACCTCAGATCTGAATTCTGAGATCTCAAATCTGCACTCGTTCACCTTCAATGTCAGCTTAGAGATCGTTTCCACCACCACCTGGACATTGCAAAGCTCTGCTTCTATGGATTCAATTCGATGGTCAACTTTTGGCGACATGCTCGAAGAATGCTCTGATCGATCTCTTCCACCAAGCCCTAAGGCGGGGTCGGAACCGCGCGGATCTGGTCGAGCTTGGCTGGCTGAACCACTGCCCTTGCCTAACTGGAAGGATCCCGATGCTGGAGTCTTCTGCTGTTGCAAGAACGCCTCCATCATCTTTGTTAATGACTGGAACTGGCTGTCCATCGACAAGCGGTGTGAATCCATCGCGGATCTGAGCTCTGATACCGAATCCTCCGTCTTCTTCAGTTTGGCCTCCAACAGATCTAGACGAGAATCACCCTTCGGAGCCATAGATCTATTGAGGATCAACTGCTCTGATACCATTGATAGAACGCTAGACTTTTTATTGCTCAATTGACAAAAGAAACAACAAAGAGAACTAGAGAACCCAGAGAGACAAGTCTCTCAGCCCAAACTCTCAAGAGAGTTAAACCCAAATCAATTACAATTTTTTTTTTGATGCCCATCTTTTCTCTTACAATCTATTTATACCCTCTCAGTTTCCCCCCAAAATGAAAACTCAAACATTCAACTTCCCGCCTAAAGCTCAACATATTCACTCACACTACTAGTGTTGCATTAGAAGTCCCCCATCTCTTATTAATTAGGGTCGTATCAGGAGCACATTAAAGAATTCACAATCATTGTCATGTGCCACATGAGTACTCCTCCAATGAGACCCCATTGATCATTTGGGAAGAGAGAAAATTTCAAACTTTTCAAGATAGAAAGAATATTAGCAAACAGTTATGGGAGAAAGCATTATTACTAGCTATGTTAGACTCGGGTGCGGGTGTCGGGTACGGGTATGAGTCTAAAGGTTGGACCCACCTATTCTCTAATTTAAGGACGCGGAGACTCGGCAAAAAGTGTCTAAAACTTGCGTGATATATGCTTATATATATGTAATAACATATATTACATATATGTAATAGCTTATACACCTATATTTTTTCTCATTTTTCAATTCTTACTCTACACTAGAAAGTTCTTGTTAAGTTTTTTTTCTTTATTCTCTTACATTTTAAATCTTTTTATACAAAGAGCTCTTCAATTGTAGTATCCATGTTTGTTTAAGTGTCAGACTCGTTTCAAGTGTCCGACAAGAGTACTTTGGGTTAGAGTGAATGGTCCGGGTAACATAGATTACTAGGAGCTGGATGGTTAACAAACAGCAAGATAGGTGCAGAATTTCCCCTTGATGAACTAAGGACTCAGACAACATTGATGTAAAGAGTTTTTAGACTTTTGCTTATGCTTTTGTTTCAAAATATTGGGTTTATGTGATAGCAAGAGGGAGATTTGGTCCTCCCAAAACAAAATAAACATAAAGAGCTTTTACCAAAGGGTTTCACAAAAACATGAGATTTTTTTCATGGATGGCTGCATGAGAATTGCTACTAACAAAAACCTTGCTTTTCTTTCCAATCCAAATGAATCAAAACCATAAAAAATCCATATTACTCCTCATTGAAGAATGTGAAAACCTTATTATTCCCTTCAATCCAAATGAACAAAGCCATTGACATGACTCAACAATTTCAAAAAACTTTCCAAGGGCACACACTATTCCAAGCTTCACTTCATCAAACTTTAAAAAGAAATTGACATCGCAATTTCACATAACAAGACGGGTTTGATTTTGATTGTTGGGAAATGAGAGAGTTTTAGTTGGGTATGCTAATCAAGTGCAAGGTTTGAAACTTCTATTTCGCCTATGATTTCGCTCACTTAAAATTAGGGATTAATTCAAGGAAGTGTAATTCGATGTGGGGGGATTTTGGTAATACTTCGAAATTATAGAGAAATATAAATAACTTCATCTAAGTGCTAGAGAACGTCCAAGTTTTGTCATAAGACAAAAAAGTATGTTTTCTATAATACTTCATATATTTTCTAGTTTTATACGTGATCTTAAGTTTATAAAACTTCAATTTTGACGAAATAGATAATTTTGGATATTTCCTTCTTCGTTAGACAGTATGTTAGAACTCAATTCTAATAAGAGAGATTGGGTTGTGGTCTTGTTTCTTTAGTTTAGAATATCTTCTAATAAAAATTGGAAGGAATTGTATTTCACTTTGCTGAAAAGTTACAAATAAGCGTTAAAACTTGGACATCACTTTTCTCCAACTTCGATGGAAGTTTTGTAGAATTTTGTTTACATATAAAGTTCAATTTTTAATTCAATGCCTCAAAAAATTTAATTAATTCGAAGAAGTTTGGAGAAATTTGAAGGATTTTCAAACTATGACCGAGGGAGAAGGAGCTTCATTGGCCTATTACTTCTCCTCTACCAAATACCAATTAGGGTTTGGATATAAGGCAGACAAATGAAAAGCTTATACAACTTAACTTTTTAGGTTCTCAACATAAATAATGTCCTCCACACTTGCTGCTTAACTAATACAAACAAATAAATGAGCAAATTATTACAAGGCAAAATAGGAACAACATCTGCATTTTAAATATATATATATATATAAGAAGGTTTTTGCTTGCAAAAAAAAGATAATCAACAACAACATAGCCTCAATCCCAAATTAATTGGAGTCGGCTACATGGATCAAACTCTTTCATTGTGCTAGATTATCTTTTTTTTTTTTTTTTTTTTTTTTTTGCAAAAAAAGATAATCGATCAAAGAATTTGAACTTAAAAATTTCCAAGTCTTATGTCAAGGAATACAAGTAAAATAATAATAACTTACATGAATATTGAAGTCATAGGGAGGTGAAGTTGGGAGAAGTTTCCTGAGCTCAAAAATCTGTAATAACCATAGAAGCAGGCAAATGCTGTCTCATAGGAGAAAAACTAAATGACATAAATAATTTTTAAGCTTATAAAAAAGTTAAAAAAAATTATTTAGTATAGAATGAAAAAGATCGATGTAGCATGTTGAAATTTAGACCCCTTTATTTACCAAATTCCATGAAAATGAATAGCAAAAAGTCCGTGAAACTTCACCAAATTTTATCAATATTTGTCAAGTTTTTTAAAGCAGGGTTTTTTTTAAATATGTTTGTTTGATAAATTAAAAAAAAAGAAAAAAAGAAGCTAATAATCTATATAGAGAAACCAAAAAGGTAGTTAGTGAAGCTAAAACAAAGTTTATAGAAGATTTATAGACGAAGTTAAGCAATAGAGATGGAAAAATGTAACCATATGATTTTTATTTTGATAGCCAAATAAGGAAATAAAAAGGAATGAGATCTAAGTCATATAAAATGTATTAAGGATAAAGATTAAAATGTCTTACCATTGGAATATGAAATTAAGGGAAGATTAAGAGGGAAAACTACTTTGATGGTTTATTTAGCGACAACCAAGTAAATATCATGGGATAGTAAATGAAAACCCACGTTAGTAAAAAAATTTAAAACACACGCGCAATATAAGGATCCCTGAAGTTAAAGAGGACTTGGAAAGATGAAAATGAGAAAAGCATGTGGTCCAGATGTCCCTATAGAAATTGCATAAAGTTGGAATAAATTTCGACCATACAAGCAATTTGATAATAATGTGTTCAAAATTAATACAAGAATTCAAAGAACGTGGCAATCTTACTTAACTCACCTCGCCTGGAGTTTCAAGAAGTGGTTGCATGTTTGTAGACCCAACAACAAACTCAGGGACATGATTCTGCAAACTAGAATACCTGATGAACAAAAAAAATATCTTCTATCAAGAATTGCCAACACCAAGCCCTTAAACTTCAATATTGCTGACATACCAAATCAATGGTTTCAAGATCAAAAACTGAAATTAGGAAATTGCTACTTCTCCTATCATTGATTTGACAATTAGTTATTTCATTGTAACACCTACCATGTCACTTTATCAATATGACATTTTTCTACCAGTCTATCATACCATGTTTAGATACTTTATCATATGTTTTTTTCTAGGTCAAAGTTCATGCATATATCTTTCTTTTTGACACCATAAACCATCAATTTTCCTAACAATTAAAATGCTTTCATAGTTGACCTTCCTATCCAGAATAATTGATTAACAGTGCAATTTCAGCTCTCACTAGATTTTTAATCACCCTTTCCATATTTCCGTCACATAACTTGTGAATTATATATATATATATATATATTATATTCTTTTCTCCTGATTGTGTCAAAGCAAGACTAAACACTGACAGAATTGAAATCTAGAATAACTCACCGCTTTCTTATGGAAGTTTTAGGGTACATTCAGCGCATATGGAAGTTTCCTCCGCTCTCTAGTCTTATCTTATGTCATAATCCTGTTTATCTAATCTATTTTTAAGGTGGTTTTTTCCCATTCCACCAACATGTTGCTTTATGGCCTCCCAAATATTGTCCAAGTACTTTTGCAACATCCATTTGCACTAAGTCATTTTATCCCACATTATAGCAAGTTCTTTGGATCACCATTCCAATTTATTTTCCTCCACTAGTTTCTCTTTAAATATTTATAAAAAAATTTCACCTTTTAAACTCCACGATTAGCCCGAGGGTATATCACGGTAAATTACAAAATCCCACTTGAGATTTGTCAAAATATGCAATTTAGTCCCTTAGTGTACTTCATTATTCAGCGTGAAGATTTTGAAGATTTCAAATACTAAGTTACTAACTGTATTCTTTATACTTACAAACCGACACTAGAATTTGCAAACTAACACCATTTTACTCTTTAACTTTAATTCAAGTTCATAAATTTTGTTTATATCTAATACTTAATTCAGTACTTAAAAAATCTAATTACTTTGCAAAGCTGGAAGAATTTTCATACCATGATCTATATAAACACTTTGCTAGACAAAATGCATAACCTAAAATAATTTTAATTTGAGTGCTTCCTATAAATTCCTATAAATCATAAAATGCATACCGCAAAACAAGGCCTACACCATACCCTTTCCCATATTTATGGAGAACGTGAAAAACACTTGGACAAAATAAGCAAAATTAACACGAGGAAGAAGTTGTTACCTTCTTTCAAACACGACAATAGTAGCTAGTGTATCACACTTCAGAGTATGCTCAAAATTAGGAGGTAAATATGCATATGAATCCACCTGAATTTAGAAATTAATAAAAGCAAACTCTCAAAAAATTGCTGATGCAAAAAAGATGGATCATACTTATATAATGGTTTTAGTTAGGGGTGCACACGGATTGGATCCAGTCCAATTAGGGTCAATCTGTAATCCAATCCAATTATTGCGGATTGGAAAAATACAGTCCAATCCAGGCCAAATAATTCATCAATCCAACTCAATCCAATTTGCAAAACACGGATCGGATTGGATCAAGTTCCACGGATTGACGTTTTCCTATCCAAAGATTCATGAAATTAGACTTTATCAAATGAATCACAAGAATTATAGATCTCATGAATGACAAATTTACAACATACATTTCACAAATCTATATATAGCATATTTCCCATAAACTTGTCATCACAATGACCTTCAAAATGCAAGTTCTTACACAAACAAATATGTCATCCACAAATCTTCACCATGCACCCTCACAAAAGCATAAAAAAAAATGCATGTATATGCAACCTACCAAAAAAGATTAAAAGCATAATAAAAGAGTTAAAGAACAAGCATAGTCTTTTAGATATTATAGTTTAGAGGTAATAGTTTACTCTTTAAGGTACTAAAGTACATACGATCATATATGTATATGTGTTGATGTGCTAAATGGACTGAATCAGATTGGATTCGCAGTTTTTTAATGTAGGATCCGTAATCCAATTCAGTCCAGTCGAATTAGTGATTTTTCAATCCAGACCAATCCAATGGATTAAAAAATTGATCCAATTAGTGATAATTGGTCCGGATCCGCGGATTAGTGCAATCCGTGTGCACCCCTAGTTTTAGTACAAGTGTATGATTTAAAATCAGTTGCATAGCTTACAAGTACAGTCAACAGTAAACAGTAGTTGAGCATTGGAATTTCCCATTGCCATCTAAACCCAAGAAAATCTCTTTGAGACAAAAAAGCAGTGAACTAGGTCCAAGTATCTTTCATTTATTTGCTTGATGTAAACAAAATTCTAAAGTCTAGACTGTTATTTTTTTCAGCTATCGTAACCAGGATCAAGTGGTTGTCTTACATCAGGGAAATGCTATAATACTTCTCCCTATCTGACTCTAGTTTATTTCCTTCTAGTCAAGTATATTACTTTATAACTTAAATACATCTATATATGTATGTATATATCAGTATTAGACATTCTAATGAGTCTGTGCGCTTCAACTCTCTTCAACACCACTTAGACAATAGTTTCTGCTTCATGAAGTCGGTAGACTTTCGAGAGTCTACTTTACTAATTTTGGATTTACAGGAATTGAAAAGAACACCATCAGGTGCATCAAATCGGGCGGAATGGAAGAGTTTGATCCATGTAGCCTACTCCAACCAATTTAGGATTGAGGTTTTGTTCTTATTGTTTCACATCCTTTTTAAATATGATTGAATTTGTCTTCAAATATATCTCCAGTCTTCATCTGAATGTTGTTCCTTGTTCTTATCACCATACTTTATTATTGTTGTTTGTTTTGCCTTCAGCCTTTCATTCAAATGGTCAAAGTGTTGCCAAGAACTGTGGTTTTAGCGTGAAAGTAACTATACAGTGTGTCCATTTAGACTGTGCCAAAAGTCATAAAAATTGAAGACTTTCTTTTTGGTGGAAAAAGTTGAAGCTTTTAACTTCATTGATCAACAATTTTTTAAATGGGACGATGATCTCTAATTGATCAATCAATGATAGCTTCAACACCCTACAAGGAAGTAAATTCACAACTATCAGCCGTATATAGTGATAATATTGCAAATTATTTTCTTCTTCCACAATCAAGGAGTTAGTTAGTTAGGATTTACTACTTAAGAGAATATAAAACATCCTCCTTTAGGTCAAAAGGTAATAAGAATCCATTTCACATAATTGGCAATCCCTAGAAACTGATGGAGCATCTCTTTTCAGGTAATTATTAGAAACCATTTCAAGTTTGGCAACAATATGTGGTAGGAGCAGATATTGTCCACTTTGTAAATCATTCCGAACAAGTCTATTGTTTCACGCGATGCATGTATTCAGTCTTACACATACTCAATTTAAAGCCCTTAAATTCTAGCATATTCCACCAAAGCTCTAGTTTCTTATTCAACTTCATCTCTCGTTTGGTCCACTAAAACAAAATCATTGCAAATAGCACACACCATGGTATATCTTGTTGAATATGCCTACTTAGTTCATTCACAAAAGTAAAAGGTATGAGCTTAAGGCGGATCCTTGATGTAATCATATTGTAATGGGAATATTGACAAGAAATAAGAATCAATAATATGTTCTATGACTCATCAAAAAATATTCTTATAAAAAAATAATACATTCTATGAGGTGCACATGCATGGCAAATGTTACTTGACCCCCCTAGTTACTAGTGCAATTTAATAAATGAAACTGGATGAGAATATTGGAGATGTTGGGATAGTCCCACGTCAACTATTTAGAAAGAAAAATAAGGCTAATAAGTGTGGAGTGGACACTCCATCTTGCCTTGGCATTTTGGAGTGAACCACACTTTCACACTTGTAGCCCATACATAAAATTAGTCATCACACTCTCCTCGCCTTGGATTGGGCCTTATATGATAAAAAATGAACAAAGAAGCGGATGGTTTAAGGGTAAAGTGGGAAAATAAAATTGTACAGCCAAACAACAGGTTGTAAAATGTTATTACCCGTACAAAGAAGCACATATCATATTGATGCAAGAGATAAATAAGAGATTAAATTAAAGCAAAATATGGCAAGAAACTAAAGTTTAACCATGATTCCTCACAAATAATGCGTGCTCCTTCCCAGATGCATTTGTTAAAACAGCACTACCCTGAACAAGAAATAAGAACCTGGAGATGTTCCATAAATAGACAAGACCAGATCACATTAAAGATAGTGGATGACTAATATCACTACACGACTTTTAAAAAAGGTAGTGACATTGTCGGAAATTCATTTGACCAATAATTTTGGAAGGAAAAGGTGAAAGGGTGGTGCGTTTTCATACCTTTCAACATCTTTAGGAGGCGGTGCTGACCTCGAATGCCCTGCAATAGCAAAGTCAAAAGTTTAACGCAAGTATAATAAGATGGGATTTGGAAAACAGAAAGAAGAAAATTAGTTCTTCAACTGAAACATAATAAAGATATCCTATAAAGGGCTTAGCAAGTTTGTTAACCACCAGGTAGCTAGAAGCAACGAAAATTAAGAGCATCCTTTTGGAGAAGCTAAGTTTACCCAAAATAGAGCATCCACACCTTGATAGGCATCAATGGGTGAAGAAGTTCAGATTACTGAACAAGTACTCATGTCTTTTCAATTGGCAACCACCGGGACAAGGTGTTGTGGGATGTGGTTCCAATGCCAGTTGAATGTTTCTTGTTAGGAAGTTCGTGGCTACAGGAGGAGAAATCCTTTTCAAGATGGAAGAGATCATGTGTTGCTGGTTGAGGAACAAGGCTTTTTGGTGTACTTTGGAGGTCAGTTGTTCAATCCAAGTTCAAGGAGAGGTCAACGCTGCAGCTCCATTAATTAAAGCCACAAAGACCCAATGCTTCCAGAGGGGAGCTAACTGAAGTGTTGCAGCTCTAGTGATCACGTTGCAACAAAATTCCAAAAGTATTGCTCCTGCAGTGTCGCAGTGCCACCATTTTACAGTTTTTTTTTTAAAGATTTTTTCTTTTCTTTTAATTTTGATATGAGTCGCATTTGGACACATCTATGATAAGATTCAAGGTATAATAAGAGAGTCTTATCGAAGAATTATTTAAGTAATTTAAATCATAAAAGGCATTATTTATTATCATTGAATAAAGTAGCAAAATTGAGTTTTGAGTTAAAGATATATTTCTAGCGAGAGCGACTTCGCCTTGCAAGGTGAGTTCATCCTAGAACTTATCAGACCAGTGGGTTTACAGCGTTCTTCCATTGAACATATAGAACAGTTAGGCTTGCGTCAGACTATCTTTTTGATGTTACAAAGCGCTCCCTTGCTTGTGGCAATCATCCTACCTTCTTCAAAAACCTGATTTCTGAAGTCTAGTCATGCATCCGCATTTTTCGTATGAATAAGTCAAGGTGAAAAAAAGAATATTCACCAGTAATACAATAATGTATCATATCTTCCAATCATTATGAAACATCTGTACACCATTTAGTGTGGATGTTAAAAACCCTTTTAAAAATTGATGAAACCAACAAGTTAACAGTCATGTCAATTGGAGTATCAGAATATATTTAAAAGAACACCAGAAGGATTTCTTGCAAGCTTGTCATGGGACCTATCATAGGAAGACCATTGCTCAATATATCTGCAATCACCATTCACTTTTACTTTTAATGGAGGCAAAGCACAAGTGATAAGTTAATAAAATACATATGCATTAGTTGGTTATAAATAAATTATACTACTTAGAATTTAATAACAACTAATGAAAGGCATCTTCGAAAATGAAAGGCTTTTTCAGACAAGTTTTCACAACTAGTCTTTCTAAACCAGCAATAGGATAACACTAAAATCGCATTTCCAGCGCATAAGAAGAAAAATGAATCATATCATGGTGTGCCCTGATACTGCTCATGGATATCAAATAAAAACATGCCTTGCATCTTGGTGAGGTACATTGTGAAGTGTGAGCCCACTGCAGGAGTAATTAGATACGCTCCCAAAGAATTAATCCTGCCAAAACCATTAAACATAATTAACAATTTTTGAATCGAAGCCAATTTTTAAAATATCAATAGATTGGCCATACCAGTCAGGCAAAGGACTGAATACATGACTTTCTGGAGTGATTATTGCGTGGTCTCTCCTATAAGCACTCCGCGTAAAACCAGGCAAATCTATCAAATGATTCAAATCAATTATAGAGTTTCAGCTTATTATGTGAACAGCCCGTACTAAAAACAACCTATTAATTTCACTTGATATGACAATTTCACTATCAAGTTTAAACACATGACTTGGACATGTCAAACTACCGCAATGCCAAATCAATAATAAACATAAGAAAAGATATTTTTTCCCTTCTGGAAGGAAGAGAATTTCGTGGCAAGAAAACACGGAAGCCAGAGTAAAACTAGAACCAAGAACAATAAATTTCAAACTTAAAAATGCTACGGCTTCCAATTTCAAATACGTTCCTTCACTTTATAGACATCAAGGTTCTTGAAAAGATGATCATTACATTTTCTAAATGAACCATACCTAAACAAAGATACCTACTAGGCAAACACTTACTAAAATAAAGCACTTGAATTCAATAAATATAATTTCATTGTCTACATTATAATATTTGCTTGAACTTAAATAATTGACTCAGGTAAGTTAAACTTCACTTACTAGAAAATGACTTCTACACTGGACAAAGTACCACAAGAAACTTTTTTTTGAGAAGAAACTATCAAATGCTAGCAAAATAGAATAATAGATGTGCACAAAATAGTATTAGAAACATGATGATCACCGATGACCCTCACTGACCAATGCATCCGTCACTAACCTTGAAGATGATGCGGGGAAAGAGTGGGATTTGTAACTTTGTAATAAAGTGTCTCTGAGTTGGTAGAGACGTTGTGGGCAACAGGCGCTGAGCAAAATCCGTCGCCAACAACACATTTTAAAATGCCTGATGAAGAAAACCCATCCAAATCCATCAACTTACGACATGTAGAGGTCAAAATAAAATTTGAGAAGAAAAAAAATTGACTTTTACCTAGTAAGGCAAACACAACAACCGCACACTTTCTCTGCATTTTGGTTTGCTTTTCCACCGCTCTCATCTGCTTCACAGCAGCGCAAAGTGAAGTAAAGTTGAAGGACCAAAGGAATAATAAGGGCATCTCCAACCTGATGCTATTTTAACCTAGCATACTATTCCAGTGGATTGCTACAATGCCACGCTATATACGACACGACACTCTATCAATTTCGCTACACTAATTATCAACAAACATTTTCAAATGGAAGTTGGGTCCATGTTTGACGCTCGGTGCCGACCACTACCTCAATTCAATTACATCAACTTATTCGTCACCGTGTTCTTTCTCACACTGCAACTGCTGAGGCTCCTCTAATCATGCAAGGAATTAAAACTACTACATTAGGGTTTAATCCAGAAAAACGACAAAGAAAACTCAAATTCGTCAGCACAATCAATATGATACATGATGGAGTAAAACTAGGGCAACTAAAACCTAAAATTTGCCAAAAAAGTTTGAACTTTTAGTTGGTTTCCTGATCAAACAACGCATATTCTATCATCTTTGATTGATCTAAAACCCTAAAAGCCCTGAACGATGAAACTAGGGTTTATGTGAGAAAATCAAAACAGGGGTTTCAAGACACTAACCTGGCTATTCAAGAGAGGAAATCACGAGGAGGTTCGACGGTTTCAGAGAAGAGAGCGACAACTACAGAGCTCTCTGTTGCATTTCAGAGAATCTACCCAAAATGGTTGGATATACATTGGATCATGCATCGGAATTTGTGCATGCACATTAAAAAAATTTTTTTAGGGAATGAACAACTTTTAAGTACAACATTGATAGATCCATACATAGATCATGCATCGCTATTTGTGCACATTTCAATATGATGTAAGGGACCATAATGTTGTAACAAAAGTATATAAACCTAGAGCTTGTTAGTTGCTACCATAACTCACTTTAAGCATTGATTCAGATAGGCATAATTTGATATACCTCACCATGTATATATGCACACAACTCCAAGTTCATTGCACGGCTTTCGATTGGCGTCTAAAGTGGGTTATCCGATTATTTAGCATCTCGTGAAGATATTCAATAAAATGAAACGATACACAAAAGATTAGCTTGACCATTTGAAAGGATATATGCACGATATGCGTTAACCGAGAAAAATAATAAGGATAACATACAATAGAATAATACAAATCTATCTGAAGTGCATTAGACGAAATGAAATTTACAAGCTCATGGAGTCATGGGTCGAGATTATGCTATTGTTGTTTTTTTTTTTTTTGAGCTTCGGTTGACATTTAGTTCTTTTTCTATTGAACGATTAGACCTTAATTAGTCGTCTTTAATGCGGTCGGTTGAACTTAAAAGAGCAAAGGTATAGAATGTGACTTTGGAAATTAAGTAGGACTCACTTAAGTGATTTTAATTATGATATTCCACATTCATGAAACTTATATACTATTCATTAAAAAACATGTACATTTTTCTTAATTTCGCATTTGCAATTATATCAAACTCCTAATAATACTCTTTGACCCTCTAAAATTATTGGATCCGGGCCAAACAATTTCATATTTGATCTCACATAGATCTTGTCGAGCCACTTAATTTATTCTATGCAAATTAAAGTTGTGATGGCTCTCAAGTACACAATTGATTTTGTTAAAAAAAAAAACAGTACACAAATGCTCCCATCAAACGATGAAGGACATGCATGAAACTATATATTATACAACTAATTAATATATATGCAAATTAAAGTTGTGATGGCTCTCAATGTTGTTTGATTGCACGTAAGAAAATTTTATTTTTCAATTTTCTAGTGTTTGATAAGAAATTAAAATTTTCTTTAATTTTTAATTTTTTACTAGATTTCTCCGCAATCCTACGAATTTAAACATGCTTAAGAGTCACAATTCAACAAGACCATGGGAACTTAATCTCAAAAAGGATATCTCTCGATCCCAATGTGTTCATCCACGCTTATGCAATCAAAAATCTCCATGTCAATCCCATCTCATCACACAAACATTGTACTGACATGAACTCATACAAGAAACTAATAAATTGAGTTGGGAGACAAAATATCAACATACATTACCTCAATCACAAATCATCTTGTCATCTACTTCAATGAGTACATGGAACCATGCGATTTCATCTAAAAAAAAAATAATAATTGAAACTCATGCAAGGACCCCAACCATCACACTTTGTAACGACCCAAATTAATTTAATCAGGATTAGTATTAATCACGAGGATTAAAAGGGTAATCCGGGCGTTACGTGGACAGCTGGGTGGACTTGAATATGAGTACCCAGGTTATATTGTGTTATTTGTGTATAGTGTATGTCTATTATTGTGATGTGGGAATATTTATATAAACATCACAAGTGTGTAAGTTGATATCGGGCAAGACTACGAGTCCGGTATATGTCTCGAAGTGCGTGTCGGGGACTGGGTACCGGCTACAAGATAGCCGGGGTACAGGGCATGGATTGCCGGGTAGCTGAGTACTAGTGTGACTCACATATGATTTTTAAATGATTTATTAAGGTGGCCTAACCTAAGGTTGAATTAATGTATTAATGAATTAATTGAAATCCTATAGTTGAATAGGAAAAATCAGGGTGCATAGGATAAACCTCGAGATGCACAACGGGGTGATTTAAGGCAAGTGTTGTCATGATAAGGTGTCACGAATTTGGGTGACACAGGGTGATCAGTGGCCGTTAGATCAACCTCGAGATGTGTGCACATATTAGATTAGAACAAACATATAAATGTCGATTGATCGGTGGAGGCATGCAGAGGAGGTTTTCATCCAAAAAAAATCTAGAAATCAGTAAGTGAATCCGAGGTTGGGGAAGGGTGAATTTGAGCGTGGGAGAGGGAATTCGAGCTTCAGAGCACGAATCCAAGGTAAATTATCCCTCATAAATGTGAATCTTTGATTAAATGTGATTTTTGTGGGTTAAGGTTTAAACGGATTTTTGGAGGAAATCATCACTGTTTTTGCTGAATTTGGGGTTATTGAGGTGGATTTTGATGAATCTTATCAATTTGAATCGGATTTGTGGGAAATTGAGATGAATTTAGGGATTTTGGATTTCAAACATGCACACTGTGATTTTTGATTTTTATGAGGAAACCTTGTTTAATTGGTGTTTTTGATAGTTATTTGATGTTTTTGGAGTGTATGCATGGTTTGTATGAGGAATTGGAGTGTTGGAATCAAGGAAAACCCATAAATTGATTTCTGGAATTTTCTGGGCAACGTGCAATTAGCGCGCTAGGTGATGAACACTAGCGCGCTAATCACGCTGGGGAAGACGATGAACAATACCGAAGATCAATCAGTGCGCTAATTGATCTGACTAGCGCGCTAATACCACCCTGAACTGTAAATAAAATGTGAAATCAAACCTAATTGATAACTTACCCATTTAATTAACCAATACACACTGGAAATAGGTCTTGGGACTTCAGGGACTGGGGGAACCTTAGCTTGGACACCGGGGAGCTAGGCGGGTCGGATTGGCGGGCCCGAAAGTCGGAGAGAGTATTGCAGGTGCGTAAAACCCTTGAGAAAAGTTACACTTTAAATTTATGGAGTGTGTTTTATCGATTATCTGATTGTATACGGTGACTACTGGTGGTCCCGCATGGTTTTTCATCTTGGTTATGACTATACGCTTGAGCATGAGCTAGTTTGAGACGACAACAGTGTAGATAGGAGTAGAATGTATCTACAACTGTCTCGAGGGATTAACAGTACTCTTAGAACTAAAAAGCTTGGAAAGGAGTACGTCCGGTTACTAAGTTGAGGTGTAGGTCATTGTAAGCCTGTGATTAAGCACTGGTTTGTGTTGAGAACTCCGTTTTGCTATTATGACCAGCGGGTCATGGTTTTATTGTGATTAGACGAGTAATGATTTATTTACCCGTTGAGTTTACGTTCGAGCCATTCAGTTGATTATTCGTTGGATTTTGGATGTTTACATTTATAGTTGATGTGTGAATAATGTGATGTTGTGATGGATTGTTTACTGCCAGCTATGAGAATATGATTCCTTTTGCTAGGGTCATATTCACATGTCTCGCAGGTTATCGATGTTTTCATGATTTACGTGTAGACTACTCTTGGGAATTTACTCACTGGACTCGTTGCTGTATGTGTTAGGTAACTGAGCGCAAATTCTAGTATGAGCAAGAGCAAGGGAAAGGAGATACTAGGCGACTATCTCTGAGGCCGTTGCTGCTGATAGCTCGTGTTTTGACTATTATGTATGTATATATTATTTTGCTGGGTTTTGGGGACTTTATATCTTTATCACATATATATGAATTTCTGTTTACTTCGTCTCAGTGATATACATGATGTCTATTTTCAGGTTTCCACTACTTAGGTTAAATCAATTCTCATAAAATACGAATTAAATGCTTCCGCTATGGTGATTATTAATAACTAACATGCTAGATGTTTAGGAGAATGTAACAATTCAATATAGTAGGATTAGTTAAACGAAGCGTCACTTCACGGAGCTGCGGCAACAGTGATGACGTGTCTGGTGACGTGACAGGCGCTGCTAGGCTTGCGGGCGAAGGGCAACCCCGGGAAATTTGGGACCGTCACAACTTAAACCAGAACAATTATCCAAAAACCTCACCCATCAGAGTGCACCTAAGCTCCAAAAACTCCTACCATCTACATAACATTACCATCATAGCCCAAAAGAAAACAAATCACACATCCACCTCATTTTAGTATTCACCCTAATTATAAGTATTGTGCCTGATGAAGTAATCAACAATATTCATCAAAATTTAATTGACAACTATCTTTGATAACCATGAATGAACTCAAAAGAATCATAAGTTTAGCGATAACTAACATAAATGAAAGAAAATAACTAATGTCTCAATGTTCTTAAAAAAACTAATGTTTTCTCTTTCAAAATCAATTGAAAAATTTCCTACCATCTGAAAAAAAAAAATAAATCTAAAATTTCCTTTATAAATATAAGATCACCCAATCCTTCTTCAAGTCTTCGTCCAACTGAAAAAATATATTTACATCCTTAACTTCACCTCCCAACAAAAGTATGGCCCGCATTATACCTTCTCGACTTAGTTCAGGAATACTACGAAGCTCCTTCTGAAGATGTGCACAATCTGTGTGCGCAAATGCATCTGCTAATCGGTTGGCAGTTGCAGTTAGTCCTTGGTTAGGATCAACGTCACTACTTTGCTTCCTTTTAATCCTTTGGCCATTTGTTGCCATACGACTTGAACTAGATGACGAGTGATTTACCTTTTCTCTTTCTTCTTTAGTAGTTGGAAGTGATTTCTCTACATTGCCTGCAAATAAGCCATGCAATATATTTCTTCTAAAAATGCAATGTGAGCCTAAAAAGTGTAATAATAAACAATTACTTCTACAAACTTTACTCACTCATTTCTTCCAAAGAAGACAATTCTCTGTCTGCCTCATTACCAGTCATTGCATTCCTAGCAGTTGCTTGATCATCTCCAAATATGATAGACAACTCATTGTAGTACGACACACGCTTCCTGCGGTATGATTCATTTTTTGGATTTTTCTGTTACATGTAAACATATACACCAACACACAAAAATATATAATTAGCTAATAAACATCAATAATACAACTGTATATTCTAATTAAGAAAACCAAAAATGTACCTCAAGATAATCTTTCCAAGTCAAAACATTTGTCGTGGCAAGTTGTGTATCTAGATCCCATCCGAACCCACTTTGAGAAATTACCTCATTTGCAAGACGTAATTGGTTCTAAATGTTTTGATTCTACCCTTTACATTTGAAGGGTTCGCCTCTAGTTTTAATTGCTTTAGCAATTCTATGCATACTCAAGTATAAACCTTAGGCTTCCATGAAGTATTTGAGCCGTTGCCCAATCCATACTCTTCCAAAATAATTTCAAGCAATATTTTATCCATTTTGTCATCCCATCGCAATTGCCCCTTTGTCACGCTCCTAATTGATTCTTCCATCACTATTTTTAGATGATACCAAAGTTGTATATATGTTTAACAAAAAAAAAAGGTAAACTTGGTAATATACGACAAAAGACTATATATGACAATCTATTAATTAAGAAAAGTTTCAAATAAATCAAATTCAAGTAATAAAAAGTTCATACAAGCTATATTACTAACCCAAATACTCAACATTATATCATTTCATCTAGAAAAACTAAATAAACTTGTATAAATTAGTGATACTCATTCCACATTAACTCAGCCAATGCATCTCGTTTAGCTACCCAAATTTGAGAATGATGTATGGAGACATAATCTTCATGAGCGTTGTAATCATCATCATCATCTTCTTCATCTTCTTCATCTTCATGAATATCTTCCTCATCTTCGCATAGATCATCTGGCCCTTCTTCTCTCACAAAGTTGTGTATCGCACAACATGCTAAAATGACACTTGATTGAGTTTTAACGTTATAAAATGGTTCGTGCCTCAAAAATGCAAAACATTTTTTTAGAAGCCCTATTGTCATATCTACTACGTTACGCAAGGACGAATGTCGAAAGTTGAACAACTCCCTTGCATTTCTAGGTGTACGACCAACTTGATCTTTTAAGTGATACTTTGTACCACGATAAGTTGCTAAAAATTCAGGAACATTAGGGTACCCAATATCAACCAAATAATATTTTTCTACATTAAAATGATATCACAATAAAAGTTACTAGTTGAAAGTATCACAAGAACGAAAAAGTAATAACAATAATTTTAATACAAATGTATCTAACTTAGTGATATAGTTAGTCTATCTACTCGACTTGGCCTAACAACATCTCTTAATATACGACCATCGTGAGCCGAGCCCTCACAACCAGCAAGTACGTATGTAAATTTCATATCAAATGTACAAGCCACTAAGACATTTTAGGATGTAAAAGTTTTTCTATTGCGATACTTCCGCTGCTCTTCAATCGGTACTGCCACTGGAAAATGAGTTTCATCTAATGCTCCGACCGCATCCTAATATTAAATATTTATTTAATTTATACACACAAATTATTATAATTTATTTATTATTATGCTATATACAGGACAAACTTAAAAAAAAATCCTAAAAAATCAATTACCTCAAAATAGTGATACCAAGCACTTGTGTTCGATTCTTTATCTTGTGGAGAATTATTTATATTTGCAGGTTTGACATAGTCTTTATATATACTGATGAGAGCTCTTGTAACAACGTGGAAGTAGTGGCTAATTGTCTCACCAGAACGAATTAATTCAAAGTTCGTCCGTCTATTTCGATTATCGTGTCCAACTATCAACAAAAACATAGCTACTTGTTCTTTTACTTTTACACTGCGTCCATTGTGTATGAAGAATTTTGCAAAGCTCTTTGAATGGACCTCATTTCAATCGCAATTGTTCCTTACAATTTTTGTCACTCTTTGTAAAAACGTTTTAATATTAGTTTCCTTTCTTCATCTCTATTGACTCGAGGTTGTATGTTCAGCGAATGACGTCGTCGTACGTAATCAAGTAGCAACATCATCATCATTATAGCTGTTGCTTTTTTCTATCTTCTTCAACAGGCATCTATGTAAATGTAAATTTTAATCAACAAGGACATGACAATAAAACAATTCTTGAAACAAACTCTAAAATATAAGCTCCCTAAAAAAGTTGAAGTATCATTTTAGTATTGCTACCTATATATGGATCTAACACAAACTGAAAAAGTTTGATCTGAATCACTTGCACGTCTAAACTTATCAACAACAAAGCAAGCAACAGGAACATGATTTGGGAGTCTATCAAATATGAGGTAGCTCAATGAATATCAACAAAGCTGGCCAACTGGGCATTGAACTTCTCATACTTTTGACGGGGTAGTGCGCTCAACTCTATTCCCATATTACGGGCATACTAAGGATGGGAAAGACATGAGGTTTGGGAAGCGAAATAGCAACTGGTAAGATTCAAAGTTGGGGTTAGAATATTATATGTAACAGTGATCATTTTGAAATATTCCAAGCTTCTCTTTAAAGACAGAATAATGAATGATAGGAATCTGTTACATTCTTAGAGATTTAGAACTACTACTAGTCTTCACTAGTTTTGGGCACAGATTGCAATTGAAGTCAAATGGATTCATGCTGGTATTTTTTTTGGCACATCTCTGTGTTTGCGTTTGGCAAACTACGACCTATGAGCTTTTTATATTCTTTGCTAGCGCCCAATGACTGGTTGATCAAGAACAATTACTGTGCTGTGTCTTTCTCAATCTTTGTTCTGAAAGCAGTCTGGTCTCAACTTTATTGTTGGACCGACTCTAGATTAGTGCTTGTGTACTTTAGTAGGAGTTGGGTTCGACATTTTTGTCCCTATGATTGCCGTAAACAATATCCTAGTAGAACCATGCCCTCCTTGAATCATCACCAAGACATCTGCTTTTAGTTTAGACCCGAGTAATTGATGTCATCAATGCTATTTACTTTTTCCCGTTCAACTCTCTAGTTTCTTCTATTCCATAGTTTAATGTGTTTTACCAATTTCTACCAAGGAAGCTGGTTGTCATTTATCAGTTTTCAAACAAGATTACTATACTGATTTCTTAGAAATTTCTTCTGCAGCTACTGCAATGACTGCAAGGATTTGGATTTATGTAGTGACCAAGCTCTACTTGCTTAAGAATTAAGTAGTGCGGTGCCACAGTGTGGGCAACCTTATGATCGAGAGGTGATGGAGAACGCTCTTCTAAGACCACTTGTATTGGGACCCAAAACAATACTCGCTAATGAGATAAGGTATCACCTCATACTACGTCTTAAAGAGGCTATGATAATTGAAAAAAAATTATATGATAACGATAAATTCATTGAAATGTTGATAGAGGCCATGCAATGTAGAACTTGGGATTTCAGATCATTGATGAATATTGTCAGTAATAGATGATAGGAATACTCATAAATGAAAAATATAAGTACGGATATCTCGTATAATACCAAGGCCTTTTCCAGATTGGAGCAAAACCTACACTTGTAGCACCCAAGGTGGTTAAATTAGGAATGTTAGTAGTAGCAGACAAGATTCACTAGCAAAAAATGAAGAATATAAGTACGTATCTCTCAAATAATACAAGGCGATTGGAGCTAAACCCACACTTGATGAACCTAAGGTGGTTAAATTGGGAACGTTAGTAGTAGCAGAGGAGATTCACTAGCCACTGGGCCCCCTAAATGATATTAGAGCTGATGTGTCAACTTAAGACAAGGCATAGTCATCAAGGTCAGTTGCAGCCTTAATGCTCAGTCGTCAAACAAGATGACAACAACAAGTTTCTTGAGTAGCTCACTAAGATCATGAAATGCGAACCTTGGGGTTTCAGTTTAAGGTAAAGATTATGAGATATGTGGACTAAAATACAATCATGCATCACTCACAAATAGTACAACATTTCCAAGTAAGCCCCTATACCTACTGCACCTATTATACTCACAGGCTCCACTCCGCAGGGGATTTTATTCTAATTTGGCAAAACAAGTCTAGCATAATTCACAATTTCTTTTAAATTTATGTATTGTTTTTTTATTGTGCATTTGGATGTGTGTGCACATAGCTTTTTGTCTTCCCAAAGGACTTCACAGCTGTGTAGCCTATGTATGTATCAACAGTATGTCACTGTAACACTATCCTTTATTCAATGCTGTAATTTTTGGGGTGAAACGTTAATGTCTAATGTAGCGGCCCACCCCCACTTTAGGCCAGGTGGTACCACCACTCACAGGCAGTGTGCGGTCACCCTTTAGGTCCAGTCCACACCATCCGCGTCCCCCCCTTCACGCTCACACAGACCACGTGAAGGCGCGATTTTTCGCCTCCCTCGGTTCGAACTCGGGTCCTGGAGGCTTAAGACCTTAAGTTTCACGAACCGAGTACCACTTGAGCTAAATTTAGTGTTTTCTCTTGGACTACTATAGGAGGAATTTCAAAAGTGCCTTGAACTTAAAAATGGCTGAGTTTGAGGTAGAAATAGAACATAAGAGGAAAGCTCTGGATGAGGATGTAAATATTCTAACGTATAGAGTGAATGAGAAGTCCCTAAAAAAAGTAAATCGATAAGGCATTTAATCAAACACATTGTAGACAACAATGTTAAGGGGATTCTAGACACAAGGTTAGAGAAACATATAATCAAACACTATCTGAGCATAGTTTACAGCATCAAAGAAAACCACATAGGAGAAGAAGCTCAACTATAGCATCCACCTCAAAAGTAAGAAACAAATTTTGAGTGAGAAACCACAATAAAATTGAGAATGTGTTGTGTACCTCTATGTGCTTTCAAAGTCTCCAAGAATTCAGAACTCCAAAGTTGGTGGTAACAACAACAACGACGCACCAAAATCTCAACTAACAATAACCAAAATCAGTCAAAATCAACACACCACTGTCACGAAATCAAACAAAAGAATAGAACGATCTCTATGAAATGCAAAAACACAGAAAAAACACTAGCACGATCCTTACCAAATCTCAGATCTTAGTCGTTCAAGCCAAGACCAAAACTTTCACAATAAGACGAAAAGTGCATACCTTCGATTCTTTACAACGAAGAGAGCGAGCGATGCATTGAACGAGAAGGTAAGGAAGGGACTGAGTGAATGAATTGTGTGAGAGAGAGAAAGAAGGATCAGAGGCAAAATTGTTGTTTGAGAGGAGTTAGTTGGGGTTATAAAGAGATTTGGTAGAGATCGGTGGACGAGTTCTTGTAGGAGTCCGAGTTTGGGTCGAAGACGAATTCGCCCCAAAAAAATTGCGAATTTCCACGCCAAAACAAAAGAAAAAAATGAGGAAAATTAGTGGTGTGAGATTTTTTCTATGCAGTTAATAATTGTATCAAACAGGGAATAGAACGGTTATATAAAAAAACAAAGAATTTTCCACAATTTTTTTCATTTTCTTTACTATCAAACACACCCGTAATAGATCAAGAGAGACAATAAACTTATTCTATTATGAAATTAACGACGCCCAAAGTGCATGCATCATAAGAGCATTTTTCATCGTCTAATTATTTTGTCTGTGTTATTCTTCTGTTTTTGTTTCTTCAAAAACTGGTTACGGTGGTTTAATTGTTTGTTACCATGTCCGTGAAATTGAGATACAAACTAGAGGTGCTTCTAATTTATTTATTTAGGCTTCAAAAAATAAATGTAGCACGCATAAGATGGGTGTGGTTCCTAAAACTGAATGCATTAGATCGAAGGGTGTACAAAGTTTTTTCCATGGAGGCCAGTCCCAATTTACCGTGCATACGCTCAATATTATACGGGCTCTACATCGGGTTGCCCAAAATAAAAAGAAGAAATTTTCAGGGCGAGTTACGGCTTCCGTCAATTTTGTTGAACTTCTCAAATTATGTCGAGCTTCCATGAATTTTTGTTTTCCCTCTTTTGAAAATCGACATAATTCACAAAGTTCGTAAAATTTTGTCAATTTCTCAAACCATAGAAAAAAGAAAGTAAAGATGTGACGTGAGGACGCGTTCAATTGCTCAGTCTCAAACCCATTCCACGATGTTAAATAGAATTAATAGAAGAAACATTATATGCACAACTATTTCGCCACTGCTATGGTCAAACATTAAGGGAAGAAAGGTGGAAGATGAATATACTTTTCACAAGTGCAGCAAGTCTACTAAGAGCATAAACTAATTAGTGGCTCACAGTCACACTGTAGCAAATAGTGCAACAATGCTGCTCAAACCATCACTTTAAAACTCCATTAAACAACTAATAGAAGGAAAATAAAGTACAACCTGAATCATGTGTTTGTCCACCGTGAGGTTCTACAGAGCTGGAGAGCGTGTTTTGTCACAATTGAGGACATCCATCTTAACCATTCCTTCAAATGGAATCATTAATTTCACACGAAAACCTGAACATTGACACTGTATATTAAAGATTCCTTCAATAACAGTACTAAAAATGTTAGTTCAAAATTACTTAAGTTGCAACCAGTTTGTATTCAAATTACTTGGTAGCTAGTAAATGGTTCTTCAACTTTGCTAAGCTGCTAGACAAGCTCTGCCAACAAATAAGTATTGTAATTTGTAATAGAAAGTACTTTTGGCATTATAATAGGTAGAAGTAGAACCATAAAAGTCAGACCCCCAATGAGTAACACAAAAAAACAGTCAATGACAACACAATATCCCCTCTATAGAGCCCAAAATACAACCAGCCCATGGCAATTTAGCCAATTGCTATTACCAACATGGAATTAATCGATTTCCAAAATTAACAAAAAGAACTTTTAGAAAAGGAAAATGATAAAATTACACACTTTCAACGCACATTCTTGTCTTTTAGCTATTTATGACTTTTTCTTGTCTCCTCAGGTGTAGCCTCACATTTGACAAAATACCATAAACGATTAAAAGACAAGGATGTATGCTCAAAGTGTGCATTGAAAGTGTGTTAGATTATCATTTTCCTTCAGAAAAATGGTGCAATTATGTGCTTCAGATTATTCTGTTTATTGTTATTTTGGTATTTTGATAAGTGAAAGTACTCAAAGTAGTTCGGTCACAATCCTTGTGTAAATGGCCAACGTGCGTATAAGTTTCCACAAAATGAGCAGCTTTCCAAAGAAAAATGATAAAATGATCCACTTTCAATGTGCAATATGGGCGTACACCATTGTCTTTTAGCCATTTAGGACTCTTTCTTGTCTCCCAAAGCGTCAGCCCTACATTTGAAAAAATACCATAAATGGCTAAAAGACAAAGATGTACACGCAAAGTGTCCGTTGAGAGTGTGTTAGATTATCATTTTCCCTTTCGAAAAGGTAAGCACTTGAGGTGCAATAGCAATCCTTGGATTAAGAAAAAATAACGTTGCAGCTTAAAACTAAATTCTTCGTATGAAACCCAAAATGCCAAACAATTAAGAAAAAAAAGTATATATACCTTCCACCACGCAACACTATGGAACGTGTTTGATCCATTTCGACGCCAAAAGAATGAATTAGTTTGCCTTCACAAAGAAACTCTGATATGCCCAGATCTTGAACTCTCCAGTAAGAAACTCAAAAGCTATTGAAAACAATACTAGTAAAGAGTGAGGCTCAGATTCATCTTCTCCAATCTTTCAGACAAGAAGATCGATGAGCTACTCATCCATCCAACAATGGCTGCAACCACCAAATATGCCTCAACAACATAAGATTGATCATTGGTCACTAAAGACCATTTCTCTTTCTTCTTTGAGACGCTCAAACAGTTGCCTCGCCAATTGCATAACAAAACCTCAAAAACCCATTATTCTTTCTTGTCTGAAAAATCTCACAAAACCCTAAAAAGGGATTCATCAAACAAGATGAATGAGAGAGAGAGAGAGAGATGATGATGATCATCACCGCCTTGTAAATATTGAAGAGAAATTAGGGAAATGCTAGAATGACGTACAACGCATACACGCTTTGTCTACACACCTTTCACGGCTCAGATTCAACAAATCAATCCACCAACCATGGCTGCAACAACAACAACAACAACAACAACAACAACAACAACAACAACAACAACAACAACAATTCGTTGCCTCGCCAGGCCAATGGAATGAGATGAGATATCTCTGAAGAACCCTAAATTGAAAGGGGAATTTAGGGGTTGGGATGTAGAACGAAGCATGATGGAACCAACAGCCCTTACAAAGCCTCTCTGACTGGTGCATTGTGTAGAAAGAAAGAAAGAAAGAAAGAAAGAGAGAGAGAGCCAGAGCTCAAGATTGCATTGCATCGTTATCATGCTAACAGGCACCCACCGTACCCCATAACGATACGTCGCCCTTACAAAGCCTCTCTGACTGGTGCATTGTGTAGAAAGAAAGAAAGAAAGAAAGAAAGAAAGAAAGAAAGAGAGAGCCAGAGCTCAAGATTGCATTGCATCGTTATCATGCTAACAGGCACCCACCGTACCCCACTATGATCCGAGGGCAACCCAGTCTATATATAATAACGATACGTCCAAAACCACCAGCTTACAAGGTTTATGCTAGTAGTTATCTCACTTTGAGCACTGACCCAATTGGTTGTCACGTGATAAACCCCGTTGCAGGGTGTATTATACACCAAATAGGTTAGTGTTGGGGTTTTTACTCAACCCCTTCTAATAATGAAACAGATGAATAATAAATTCCACCAAACCACGATCTATGCACCAAATCAACACACCACAAGACACAAAAGATTTAACGTGGAAAACCCTCCAAATCAGAGGTAAAAACCACGGGCCAAACTCCGAACAATCCACTATGTCAACAAAGAGTACAAGATATCTCAATTTAATGAGATTCACCAACAATGAAGTAATACATAAAATACCTCTTCCAAGAACTTAGATGATCACACTAAGAACAAAGAATACTACCCCAATTGTATCAAACCCTTGCACCTCTTTTCTTAAACACCAAGAAATCACCAAAGCCTTCACCGCGAGTCTTCGGATTCAAGATCTTGTTGTTCTTCAATGTAGAGAGAAAACTTTAGAGAGATAATGCACATATTCCCCTATGCGCACACCAAGCCGAACTACTCGTTGACTTCTCTAGAATACCTCTTATTTTTCGGTCTCCTAGTCGCACAACAATATCGACTCATATATATTTCTTCACTTCCTATTTTCTCTCTGTCAGATTCCTATTCAAACTCCAATTTGTTACTTTATGTGTTGGACTTTTCTATTTTTGTGTGGGGCCCACAAAAACCAACAATCTCCCCCTCCAACACATGGGGAGATCTCAATCATATTTGATGCTCAATAACAACTCAGCCCCACCAACTTGGTGCAGGACTGGATGCTTCTCACGAGTCACCACCTTCGTCAACATATCAGCTGGATTCTTATCAGTGTGAATCTTCTTCAGACTCATTTCATGATCATTCACAACTTCTCGAATCCAATGGTATCGGATATCAATATGCTTAGTGCGGCAATGATAAGTAGCATTCTTGCTCAAATCTAGAGCACTCTGACTATCACAGTTCACTGCATACCCATCTTCTTGCTTCAACCCCAACTCTTGAAGGAATCTCTTCAACCAAAACATTTCTTTGCTTGCTTCAGTTATAGCAATATATTCTGCCTCTGTCGTGGACAAAGCAACACACTTTTGCAATTTTGACTGCCAAGATACAACTCCCCTGCAAAAGTGAACACATACCCCAAGTAGATTTTCGCCATCAAGGTCACTGTCATATCTCGAATCTGTATATCCCTCCAAAATAGGTTTCGAGCCCCCAAAACATAAAGACATCTTCGAAGTACCTCTCAAATATCTCAAAATCCATTTCACTGCTTCCCAATGAACTTTTCCAGATTTGAGAGAAATCTGTGACCACACCAACTAACGTGAGCAATATCCGTCGGGTGCAAACCATCGCATACATCAAACTCCCAACTGCAGAGGAGTAAGGAATATCTGACATCTCCGCTATATCTATAGAAGTAGAGGGACATGATTTCTTGCTAAGTGTGAAGTGATTAGCAAGAGGTGTGCTAACTGGCTTAGCATTGTTCATATTGAATCTGTTTAAGACACTGCTTTCAACATACTTTTCTGTGACACCCATAACTTTTTGGATCTCCCGTCACGAATAATCTGCATGCCAAGAATTTGTTTTTAGGCCCCCTGGTCTTTCATATCAAAAGAACTCGATAATTCTTTCTTCAAGTTTCCAATCAAGGAAACATCATGCCCCACTATCAACATATCATCAACATAGAGCAACAAGATCACAAGCTTCCCATCTGAAAATTTCTTAAAGTAGACACAATGATCTGCATCTGTTCTAGTGTACTATTGACCCATCATGAAAGAGTCAAATTTCTTATACCACTGCCTTGGAGCTTGTTTAAGTCCATACAAGCTCTTCTTCAACTTGCAAACCAAATGTGTTTTTCCTGTTACTTCAAATCCTTCAAGTTGATCCATATAAATCTCTTCCTCCAAATCACCATGGAGGAATGCAGTCTTCACATCTAACTGCTCAAGCTCAAGATCCAAGCTAGCAGTCAGACCCAAAATCACTCGAATAGAACTCATCTTCACAACAGGGGAAAAAATCTCATCAAAGTCAATTCCTTTCTTCTGATTGAACCCCTTCACTACCAAACGAGCTTTATGTTTTACTAGCTTATCTCCATCTCTCTTCAACTTGTACACCCATTTATTCTTCAAAGGTTTTCTACCTTTTGGAAGTTCCACCACTCATAAGTATTGTTCTTCTTCAAAGAACTCATCTCCTCCCGCATTGCTTTCATCCATTGAGCTTTGTCTTTGTGAATCGAACTCCCCGGAAGCTCTCGGCTCCCCTCTTCGTAATTGTAACATAATTCGAACCGGGGTACCTAGTAGAAGGAAGCAACCCTCTCTCGATCTTCTAAGTGAAGGTTCAACTAAAGTTTGTTGGTGGAGGAGTTTGCTCCCCGCTCATCATCATCAACCGGTTCCGCACATCAACCCTATGTTCTTCAAATGAGTCTCCCTCATGTGTGGCATCGATAATGGAAGGAGACTCCAATCCGAAACATCATCATCATCAACTATGATTTTCTTTGATGTCTTCAAATCTGCTATGGTCTCATATTCATGAAAGACCACATCCCTGGACCCGACAATCTTTTTCTTCTCTGGATCCCATAACCTATAACCAAACTCGCATCTCCAAATCCCAAGAGGATACACGAACAGTTCTATCATCAAGTTTCGTCTCTGCTCCTTAGGCACATGCATAAATGCCTTGCATCCAAACACCTTCAAATGAGAGTAAGTAACATCTTTCCCGGACCAAACTCTCTCTCGGAACATCAAACTCCAATGGTCTTGAAGGAGAGCGATTCATCAAGTAGCAAGCGATCGAGAGCCTCACCCCAAAACGACTTGGGCAACTTAGCCATTTTTAACATACATCCGACTTTATCAAGGATGGTTCTGTTTGTTTTTCAAGAACACCATTATGTTGAGGAGTACCGAACAGCTCTTCTCATGTCCGATTCCATGTTCGAGCAATAATTCTCGAACTCCTTTGAAGTGTATTCTCCCCGTTATCACTACGAAGGCACTTCAAAGATACGCCTTTTTCTCGTTCCACCATCATATGAAACTTCTTGAGGTACTCAAGAACCTGACATTTTGTTCTCAACACAAACACCCAAACCTTCCGTGAAGCATCATCAATAAAAGTAACAAAGTATCTGCCACCTCCCATAGTTTCCACATCAATGGGACCACAAACATCAGAGTATACTAACTCAAGTAAATTTCTTTTTCTTTCAGATGATGAAGAAAAAGAAACTCTATGTTGCTTACCGAATAAGTAATCATCACAAGGGTTCAAATATTTACCTTTGGCAAAGGGAATATGAGACTTCTTTGCCAACACCTGCAACCCTTTCTCACTCAAGTGACCTAGCCGCCTATGCCACAAATCTGGTGAAGAATCATCTTCAATTGCGTTTAGGTCACCTCTGACGGTCTTCAATTGAGTTTTGTAAAGTGTATAGCTCAATTTTCCTCTAGCAACAACCATTGAGCCTTTGGTGAGTTTCCACTCCTTGCCCCCTAAGATGTTGTAGTAACCATCTAGGTCCATAGCATGAGTAGAAAACAAATTCAGACGCAGATCCGGAACATGTCGCACATCTTTTAGAATTACCGTGCAACCCATATTTGTTTGCACAAAGACATCTCCAATGCCAACTATATCTGCAAAACTGTTGTTCCCCATCTTTGCCTTACCAAAATTCCCTGCTCGATAAACAGAGAAAAAATCCTTCCTCGGAGTAGCATGGAAGGATGCTGTAGAATCAACAACCCATTTACTATCTGTATTAGTGACATGACCTTGATCCTCAACTAAAGAAAGCACAACCAAGTCTTCAATTGCATCTGATATAGCAGCCGTAGTACTCTGATCATTCGCTTTATTTTGATTTTTCTCATCATTCTGTTCTCTTTTCCACATTTTACAATTTTTCTTTATGTGTCCTTCCTTGCCACAAGGTGATAACAAGAGAATTTTCCTTTTCCTTGAGACTTGCCTCTAGATTTACTCCGCCCCTTCGGACCTCTAGACTGACTTCTGCCTCTATTCTGCACAGTAGTAACAAGAGCTTGTGAAGTTTCAATGCCTTTATCCTTTCTCCTAGTCTCCTCGTCAAAGAGACTATCCCGCACTATGGATGAAGACAAGACACCGCCTGGAGCAGAATTACTTAGAGACACCACCAAGGTTTCCCAGCTTTCTGGCAACGAGCTCAAGAGTAAAAGTGCTTGTAACTCATCCTCAAGCACAATCTTCATAGCACTTAATTGATTGATCAATGCTTCGAAATCATTCAAGTGCTCTATCATCGACCGCCCATCTTTGTACTTCATATTAACAAGCCTTCTAATTAGAGAAGCCTTGTTCTGAGCCCCCTTCCCTCTCACACATATTCTGCAATTTTCTCCATAACTCCTGTGCATCAACCTCTTTGCTGACATGGTGATAAATACTGAGATCGATCCACTTTCGAATAGTCCCAAATAGCTTTTCTGCAACTTCCTCCAATTAACATCGATATTTTCTCTGGCTTGTTTTGTCCAAATTCAATTGGATCAAATAAATCCTTGCAATAAAGATGATCTTCCATCATCGGTTGCCAAATTGAATAATTCGTAGCCGTCAACTTGACCATATTGCTTGCTTTATCATCATCATCCACCATCTTGATTCCCACAAAGATTCCCAGAACACAAACTGACCGCGGCTCTGATACCACTTGTTGGGGTTTTTACTCAACCCCTTCTAATAATGAAACAGATGAATAATAAATTCCACCAAACCACAGGTTAGTACCCAAATTTGATGTCTAAAGTGGATTACTCGAATTTTTTCCTTTGCAAACTTTTGTTGTTGAGTCAGCTCTTTACGCAACTTCTACAACATGGTGGAACACAATTCCCTTTAGGGGTGGGGTGAGAGAGTTATCTTCTTTGAGGGAAAGTCGGAAGTTATGGCTCAATTGCTCCTCCTTATAACCCTCTCTCATGTCACCTCTTTATACTTTAATAGATATTTCCGTCAATTGCACGATTATTATTTTCAAATTATGCACCTACCCTTTCAAGTTGAGCCAAACAAAAAAGAATCAACTTCCAAGAAAAGTTTCTCTAAAGGAAGTTTGACAAAAATCAACTTCCCTTTAATACTACATTCCACTAATAGCTAATAAATGCACCATTTGTCAAAAAGACAAAATTTAATAAGATCAATGGATTCGACACTCATCAAATGAGTAATAAGCAAGAAGTATCAAATGGACACACTTGATCAATTAAATTATCAAAATCTAATAGCACCAAAAACTTCAACCTTCTAATATTAGACCTTGTAATGCCTGTGAGCTGCAACTATAAATATTAATCGTACACATTTCTAAATCATGACAAGACAAAAATGAAATTAAATTTGAAAAACAAAGGCCATCAGTAGTGCTGGTCTGCTGCAGGAAACAAGCTTCATTGTGTCGGTCGTTTGGCGCTGCGTCACTTTGAATCAAGCCTTTTGACTACTTAATGTGCATTTCTGTTGTTTTAAAGCAGAGTTTCCTTTCTACTTTTTTTCCCCACATCACCAACATGCCATTTGCTTCTGGATTTTGGCATTTTGAGATGACTTGCTTCCCTTGTCCTTGTATGAGTTTCTCGCGGAAAGGGCTCTTCGTCTGCCACAAGTAGCTGCTACTGCTTGCCGCCTTTGTTTGTTTAAGCGCTTTGCAAGTTCAGCATCATTTTCATTTGTAATCTCGTCATCCTCTTCCTCCTCCTGAACAAAGTAATCGGAACCATTTCAACAATGACACTTTCATTTAAAATATGAAAATAAGAGAAAATGCCCCCCCGAGAGATCAAACTCAAGAGATTAACTGATCTTTGAGCCATTATATGCATTTGAGAAACAAACAATAGGTAATAATATTAATGTCCAAGGATATCGGCTACATGGAACAAACAATGGGCAAGCTGTTCGCGCAAGATACATTAAACTTGAATGTAGAAAAATTCTGATAATTTCTCGAACCAAATTTATCAACAATGGGTACTTATTTCACATTCAACTATGGCTTAACTCTGGAAACAGTTAGTATCTCAAGCTCTTAACGTCGTTCAGACATTGCAAAACTGCCCTGTTTAGGGAGCTCAATACATTTCAGGCCTATAAAAGAAGGAAGATGCTAGAGGTACACACTTGTCCCACCTAACCTGACAATCAGTCGCTGTTGATACACCTCGAGATATGTGTTCAAGGTGCGTCGGATGGCACACAATAGCTAGATGTGACAAGTATGTACCCTTAACATTTTCCATAAAAGAATGCAGGTAAGGAATGAAGGCAAACCATGAGTATATGTGGATTTGCCCACAAGACATTTCTGAAACTCTGCCTGAGGCATCTCTGACAGCAAATACCTCAATCACTATCTAAAACAACAGTGCGGAAAGAGGTTGCATTCGACAATTTTTTTGGTGAGGGAATATAATACGATTCAGTTCAGTCAAGGCATCAGGCAATTTAAGGCAGTTTGGTTGATTAAATCACAGGCTTTTTAAATAGTTAACAAATTGACTTGCAGAGCTTACCATTTCAAAAAACTCCATGTTCCTCAAGAAAGAAATGTCTGGGCACTTAAAAGGAAAAATATGTCCTAGTGATCTTCACAATAGTTACAATACTGGCTCAGGGTTAGTTTGCTTTATTCTAAAACTCGCAAAAGCAGTCAGCATAGTAGTATACTAGTATTTAACTTAACTACTTTTTAAATTAATAGAGGTTTGGCCTCAACATTTTTTTGTCCATGTATGGTGGTAAATAATGAAAAGTGCTGGACTTTTTTCTTTTCTTTTGGTTGGAGGGTGATGGTATCAACACCTAACTGGAGGTTAAACATTGTGTTGCAAGAAAGCGATCGCATCTTGATTCTTGTGTAGTATCAAAACTCAACAAGAATCTCTACAACTTTTTTTTTTATAAAAGATGATAGACCTAAAAATTTTTCACTAGAGAGAACCCTCGATAGACGCTAATACCCTTCAATTGTTTTACAACTGAAAGTCAACATAAACATATTCTCCCAATGAAATGTTTTCAAGGCGCCGCCTAGGCACTACCTTGGGCATTTAGGGGTGCCCATCGCCTAATGCTTAATTAGACAAGCAGTGGGCCTAAGAAAATTTTAAAACTGTTTTGGGAGGTCTCTCTAACTTTCAAAACTTTTTTTATTATTTTATTATTTTATTTGTTTGAAAATATTTTTTATTTCAAAATGTGTGGAAAAGTGTGGAGGTGAAAATATGTTGATGAGAATGTGTAGGTGAAAAAATATGCCCTCACTATAGATTGTAGATAGGTCTCTAAATAAATTATATTATTTCCTAGGGATGTCTTAAGTAAATATTTTTTTGTCCACCTAGACGCAGCCTACGTGTCACCTAGACTAGGCGGATATAAACCGCCTAACAACGCCTCACCGCCTTGAGAACATTGTCCCAATGATATACCAAAAATCATTTCGATGTGTTCGAGCAATTATGTATCTCCCTATTGTAAAGATTCATTTAGCCAACTACCTTTTCAGCCCTTTTTTTGTAGACATAGATAGAAGATTAAAAGCTTGTGAAAAGTCAAAAAGTAAATATTAACGATGCAGAACAAGAATCAATCAGTAAGAGGAAAATCACAAGTTACATTGACTACCCACAAGAAAAAATCTATAACATGCCAAAGATTCAAACGTCAAACAAGGACAATCTCAAATGGAAAGAAGTTACAATCATACCTTCTCATTTTCTCCTCTCACATCACCATGGGCATCATTTACAAATGCTTGTAGAGAACTTTCATCCTCGCCGTGAGAAACAACGGCTTGCTCATTCTATAAAAATAGAATAAAGGATTTAACAAAAAAAAAAGAATAAAGGAATGGTGCAATCAATATATAGAGTACTTTTCTCTCATATGAAAACAAAGAAGTAAATGTTTTAAAAAATGATGCAATAAAGGGAACAAGAGCACACATCAATAACGTTATGATGCAAATCTTCATGGATTACACAAATCATGCTCATAAAACAACAAACAAGTAACATTATAATATATATCTGATAGAATCGATAAGCAAGAGGATTATTTAAATTCAGCGTCTGCAAACTCGTGGAATGTACACAGAAAAATAGGGTTAAAGTAGAGTTCAGATCAAATAAGCATTCTTCAATTGAGATAAAAAGTCAGGTAAATAGACTAAATAATCCCAAAAGTAGCACAATTTCTCAGATTTATCCTAAACAAAAATCTTCCACATCCCAAACTACACTTTATATCTCAATTTCTTACCTCTCGAATCTAAGGGGGTTGATTTCTTATAAGTAAGCATTAAACCTTCGAAATGTTGCCATTGTTTTCTAACTTCGATGAACGTATTGCCAAATTTCGTTTACATCTGATTCTTAATTCAATACTTTAAAAATTCTAATTAATTCGAAGAACTTTGAAAAAATTTCAAACTATACATATGTGGGCCTCGAATGTAGAAATTCCAATGACATGAAAAACTTATTACACGCAGAATTATGACCCGGCTACGTGAATACTGGACAGTATTTTGAACTTCGGGAGTCGACACTGAAGTGATTTTATGATTCTTTGATTGTGTGTATTAGTATTTTAGTATTTTACGGGTTTCGCGCCGTTCGGGCGATATTTAATTGAGTGAGGTTTCGACTAGTTAAACGGGGGATGAAAACAAATAAAGGGATTTTTAATTAATTTAATTAATTTGTTGGCGAGATAAGGCGAGACTGCACGCTCTACGGGAGCCGGGGCGAGGCGATACGGGACGAGGAATGTCGTTTGAACGCGAGAGTTGGTTAAATATGCAACATGCGGACTATGGGATTTGAATTGTTAAAGTGACACAGCCCAATGGTGAGGAGCCATGGGATGGACATCGAGATGTGTGTTTATGTTTAGATGTGATGATGAGGTAAAAGACACATAAGGGCAAATATTTAAAAATGTGCAAGTGTTAAAACTGAAGGGCAAAAAGGTAATTTGGACACATTAAGTCATATATATATAAAACGTTGGAGAAAAAAAAAACCCTACACTCAACACTATTCATTGTCTTCTTCAATTACACCACCGCCACCAACCCTCCTCTATCCACTCGGCCTCTCACCGGAACCCTCACCGGAGGTCCGTGATCTCTCCCTCTCATCCACTTGATCTCTCTCTCTCTCGATCTCGGGTTCCCTCTCCACTCTCGTCACCTCTCACCTCATTGTCTCTCTCTCACGCTTACCGCCACCCTCCTCTTGCAAATTGGCAGCCACCACCGCATCACGCGATCTTTGGAGTACCGGAACCCTCACCGGAGCTGACGCCGGGGGTTCATCACCTCTCTCCTGGTCTCTGCTCACACGTTTCTCTCTCTCTCTCCCTTTCTCTTTCACTCACTGTCTCACCTCACCTTCCTCATCTCACCGCCACCCTCCACCTCTTCTCGCCATCGACGAACCGGCACTGGTCCCTGGGACCCCAGCAGTGGACGAGCTCACCAGAGATCCGTCACTCTCTCTCGGTTTGTACTCTCTCACGGTTTGTTCTCTCTCTCTCACTTCGTTCTCTCTCACACTCTCTCCCTCACTCGGCCATTCCTCCCTGCCATGGACGAGCATACCACCAGTTGTCGGAGGTCCAGAGGTGGCTGAGGTTCATCCCTCTCGCCGGAGATCTTCCTCTCTGCCTCTCTTTCACTCTTTCTCTTTTCTTCTCACTTTTTTTTTCTTTATTGTTGTGAAACTGTTTTTGTGATTGTTTTTCACTGCTATCATGTTTTTGCCGCTGCCGGAGGCGATGGCGCTGGTCAGGGGTGGTCGGGGATGGTCCCTAGTGGTGCCCCAAAATCTCCATATCCCCGGAGCACCCACATTTGCGTCGCATAGGGTGTCGTGATCGATTGTGCACTGTTTTCATAAATTGGTTATTATAATACGTCTCGCCGGAATATGCATGTGTGGGCGGCCCTGCCGGCCAAACCACCGAGTGTGGGCGTTGTCGGGGACCTCTCCATGACCTCGATGATACCTCGCTGTTCTTGTTGTGATCGATTTGGTCGAGTTGGAACCGTTTTAGTGTCTTGAACCTAGGTGATGTTGTTGTCATGTTGTGTGAACTGTTTTGAGTCATCGTCGAAATTCGTTGCCGTGGGCGATGCCACCGTTGTGCCACCATGATCGGGGATGTCGAGTATCAAGCTAAGTCTATGCTTGTGTCTCACAACTCTCGGAGTGGCCTAAAACAACGGCATTATTGATATATTATGTCATTTATGTAATGTTATGCATGTTGTAACTTTCTCGTCGGAAACCACCCGTCGTGGCGGTACTGTCATCGACGCGATGACATGGGGGACTGTAGGAGACCTTACCATGTCAGTCATGGAGTTTCATAGCCCCGGAGCGTCCATATCAATGATGATGAGTCGTAATGGCGGAAATATGCGTGAGTTGTTTATATTGCGTCGAGTAGTTGTCAACGCGACGTAGGGCGTGCACACGGCCTTTCCATGCTGTGTTGACACTCTACGGATGTTGGACCACACCCTGAGTTCCCTACTCGCCGGTGTATGGTCATGTTAAGTTTAGTATTGAGTCGTAATTGATGGACGACGTCGAAGTTGTGTATCAAGTTGGTTGAATGGTAGTGACGTCGTGGACACACCGCCGGTCCTCGAGACTATGGTGTGATTTCACATACGACTGAGCCGAGCTTAAGACCTATAATTAGGCTTATATAAGAGTGGTTATAATACCCAAAAGAGTCATTGTGTTTCGTTGTATTTTTGGTTTGATTTACCGATTGAGTTAACGAAGTGTTCGAGTCATTAAAACACTGAGAAAATGCTAGGGTACCAACCTAGGGTTTAGTTAATGATACGACCCATTAATTAGAGTTTCCAACCTTGTCAGGTAGCGGGAAACTCGGGGATACTTACTAGGAATGCGAGTGTGTTGTTACACGGGTTGTGATTAGTTCAGGTAAGTACACTTGTCTCAAAAACTTGTGTACGTTAGTAAGCCAGTTAAGAAAATATCATGTGATTCATCTTCACTCCATTGTGTTTGCTATTACCTATTTGTTGGCATTCCATTCCATATTCCTTGTATGTGTGTTCTTGGCATAAGTGTGTGTCTCGAAGGTACATGCGGCCTGCACTAGAAGGGATAAAACACGGGCACTCGTGCGCACGAGTGTTTGACCACCCCTAGTGATTGTGTGATACCATGTACTGGATTGTTGTGGTTTGTTGTGGATATTGTTGTGGTATTGTTGTGGATTTTAGACCACTTATGGCCTCTCTTGACTCGTAGAACACGCATGTTTCGATTGTTATTGTTTCCAGTCTGCCTATCATGCACCTTGTTTATTTAAATTCCTGTCTTTCAATTCTGCATGATATTTAGATCGCTTGATTGATAATTCATGAATTATTGTTATATTCTTACGGCATTACTTTCGATTTCTCTCAGTTGCTCACCGTCTAGTTTGTGACGGTGGGTGCAGATATAGCGGAGTGCAGTAGAGGCAAAGAGCCTTGCTTAGGCGACTTTTTGTGAGGATTAGCGGCTGGACTTGAGGAACCCTAGAGTAGGTTATATGTTTTTTGCTCATTTGTATGTTGCTTTATATATGTATGTTTTTGGTATATAGAACTTGGCATTATTATTGAGATTAGTATCATGTATGTTGATTTATCGAATTGTACATGAACACGGGGTTTTCCACATTATAGAATTCCTAATTTCTCTTTGATTGAGTTATTTCCCTTGTTACTTACTGTTTAGTCTTCTGCTGTGTATTATTGCAATAACTCTTTCATAAACTGCTAAATTGAGTAAATATGAGGCTGACTAGGCTCGTCAGGTTGCCGAGTGATAATTCGGGGCTTGAACGGGTCTAGGCCGGGCGTACCCAATTGCACGGGGAAATTGGGGCCGTCACAGTTCAAATTTTCTAGACGAGTCGGTCGAAGACTCATGCTAGAGGTCCTGCGAGTGACTGGGGTTTTCCATTGAGGTCCATGATGATTTTCGAGGTGTCGAAGTTGTTCGAGCATGTGTTATGCTAGCGCGTAGAGGCTGGGTGATCGATGACCTGAAGGATTGCTACACCACATACCCATTCCTCGCTGGAAGTGGGAACGTATTGATATGGACGTCGTCAGTGGTTACCCCGATCTTCTCGTGGTCACGATAGCATCGGGGAAATTGTTGACAGAGTTGCGGAATCTGCAGTACCTTTACTTGTGCGAGGTTGTGCACAACAACAGTTGTCAGTCAAGTATCGGTATGTCACCGATTGAGGCGTTCTGCGATGGGCCTCGTAAATTTCTTCCTTGCTGGATTGAACCAGAGGATATGGTGGCGAATGGATTGGAAACTGTTGATGATCATGCTGAGAAAGTACGGTAGATTCCTTTGAAACTTTTGAGTGCCCGGAGTGGTAGAATAAATACCTGTCGAGTATCACGTTGTAGAAAGACTAAGTAGACCTGAAGGTCTTTACGTTAAAAGGATCACGACCGGTTCGAATGCAAGAAAGGCTCAATTCGAGGTTTAACGATCTCTTCAAGATGGTGAAAAGGTTTAGTGTAACCGTTAATTTTTAATGTACTTATTAGTGAAATTTCGGGAACGAAATTCTAATAAGTAGGGGAGACTGTAACGACCCTTAAATTTTAACTCGACTTGTGTCGCACTTATTAGGATCGTGAACCGGCTACGTGATACTAGACAGTATTTCGAGCCTTGGGAGTCGACATCGAGGTGATTTTATGCTTCTATGATGTGTGTATTAATATTATAGTCCATTATGTGTCTCGAGCCATTCAGGCACATACTAGTCGGAGTGAGGCTTCACGTAGTTAAACGGGGGAGTAAAATACTGTCAAAATACAATTAAAAAGGGTTTTTTTGTAGAATTTAAATAATTATTTGGCGAAATGAGGCGAAACTACGCGCACAACGGAGAAATACGGATCGAGAAATACAAGGTTTACGCGGGACTCTCTTCTTCTCCCCCTCTTCATCTCGGTCTCTCTCTTCTTCCCCTCAACTCTCGACTCCTCAGCCTCTCTCTCTTGTCGTCTTTTCGCCGCCACTCTCACCTTTATCTCTCTCCTCTCTCACTCGAACTTTTGGCTTCATCTCTCATTTTCACTCTCTCCTACTCACTCATGACCTCACCGTCACCGCCACTGTCACACTCCCGCCGTCGACGAGCCCACACCAGTCCCGGAGTCTCAACGAGAACGAACTCACCGAAGGTATAACCACACCTCCTTCTCTCCTCTCTCGGCTGTCTTCTCTCTCTCCTTCACTCACCCACCTCACGGTTTCTCTTTTCGCCTCTCTCGGTTGATGTTGCCCTCTCCGCCGTTGGTTGTCGTGGCTGGTGGTACTATCCCTGGTTACGGCTGCCGGAGGTGGAACACTTTTGATGAGGACCGTGTTGGGGTGTGGGATTTAACTGTTGGTGTGTGTAACCGTGGGTGTGTGTGTGTGATTGCGTATGTGTGTGGCTGGTGGTGTGTGGCATTGAACAGTGTGTGTGTGTGTGGACACCCCACAAATGGGGTGTGCGTGTGTAGTATGGACAATTTGGCAGTGGAGTGGTGTGTATATGTCCATGCATGTATGTGCATGTGCATGCATGGGTGTGTATGTGTGTGTACATGTGTATGCATGTACACCCTATGATTTGGGGTATGTGACAGGGTGTGTGCACCCCACGACTGGGGTGCGTGATGGTGTTGTGCACCCCACTACTAAGTGTGGAGTGTACCATATGTGGGGGTGTAAATAAAATAAAATAAAATAAAAGAAGAAAGGGAGAGTATGGATAATTAATAAATATAATAAGATATATGTAAATGGGTTTGTGTTAGGGCCCAACATAACAAATATATAATAGGGCCCATAACAAGTAAATAATTTTATAGAAATGGGCTTAAGTATTTAAGCCCAACCAGAGTCTAACAAATAAAACAAACTCATGCAAATCAACTAAAGACTAAATGCTAAACCTTAGACTAATATTCAAGATTTAAACCCTTATCAGGTAGTCAGGAAGTAATCTAGTAATCTAGTAAGAACATTGTATGTAATTCATTTTCATTCATTGTTGCTTGTTGATTCCCTTTGTTGGCATTCCTATCTTGTTGATTCTTTGGTATGTGTGTTCTTGGCATGAGCGTATCGATGTGATTCTTGAGTCCTGTGTCCCTCATTTATCAAGCTGTGCTTGTGTCGTAACATTGCTCGGGAAGAGCCAGTGTCCTCTTTCCGTATGCTAGGAGGCCTGTGTCCCTCTGATGCTGCGCTAATGTTGTGACATTGCCCGAAAAGAGCCAGCGTCCTCTTTTCGAATGTTATGGTTTATCGCTTGCTTCCTCTTTTGTTTCTTTAGAACACACATGTTTTCGATTTGTATTTCCTCAGTCTGCCTATCATGCACATTGATCTATTTATTGTTCTTGTCTTTTAATTACCGCATGATATTTAGACTGCTTTATTTGATATTCATGAATTACTGTTATTTTCTTCTGGTATTACTTTCAATATTTCTCCGTTGCTCATCGTCTAATTTGTGACGGTGGGTGCAGATTGATCATATAGAACAGAGTGCAGTAGGGGTAAGAGACCTTGCCTATGAAACTTTTTGTGAGCTACTGGATTTGAGGTACCGAGATGTAGACTCATATTTATTTCTGTTTGTATGACGTTTTATATATATAATTGTTTTCAAATTTGGGGATAGGATTTGATGCGGATTCCATTAGTCCATTTTGTTGACTTGGATTTGAATATATCAGGGTTTTCCACATTTATATAGATTCCTAGCTTCCCTTTGATTGAGTTATTTCCCAATAATTGATTCATATCTAAATTGCTTTTGCTGTGTTATAATCGCAATAACTTTTTCATAAAACTTGAAATTTGATATTCTGAGGCTGACTAGGCTCGTCAGGTTCGTTGAGAACCGACTTGGGACTTGCATGTGTCTGGGCCGGGCGTACCCAAATGCATTGGGAATTTGGGGCCGTTACAGTTGGTATCAGAGCATACCATGTTTAAATTCATAAAACACAAGCCATTTAAACCAGCTGCAACAACACGGTATCCACAATTACCATTTCCCCTAACTTAATCAACCCTCGCAATGTGATCAATCCATTCTATAGGGACTACACCACTATAACCATCGTTAGACATACGATGCAAACATGTACGCGTTCTATAGATTTTTTGCCGCACTTGATGAATAGCCAAGTTCAGTATCTTATCCAAATGAAGGACATGCTCAAAATGAGATGGATTTCTCTTGGTGGATGCATAAAAAATATCGGCCTTAGTTACCTTCTTCTTCTTCCCCATTTGCAACACCTTTCCCTTCCCCGCTTTCGTTGGCTTTCTTCCCCTTGTCTTAATTTTCTCCTTCGGGGCAATAACTGACACGGATGAGGGACAACTAATCTCTCGAAGTTTTTGCACAATCCTCATGTGCAAATCCTCACTCTCAACACTTTTATACCTTTCAATTACCCTTTGAATTTCCTCTCTGAAGTTGTACTCCGTCCGATTCAATGCTTGCTCAGGATTCATGCTCAACTTTTGCCAATGTACATGGATATCGTCAAGTGGTATGGGTGAACCTGCGAATTAATGAGTTGCAAGTTCGTGGGCGCAAGGAAGGCCATGGGTCATGCGCAATACACAACCACACCTCATAGAATCGGTCCCAATATTTTCTGTCATATCCAACTCCTTGCAAATTTTCTCCAACGCAACATGTGAAACAAATCCTCGCAACATACGGTACAATGTATCGACGAATCCGTGTTGCACAACATTCAAACTCTTCTCAAAAGACATCTTGATCTTATTGTGTTGCCCCTCAACCATGCTGTGAATAACCAACCATATAATCACAAAGTTTCCTTGAGAATTTCTAATATGTTTTTTCAAGGTATTGTGTGCACTTTCAACTTTACCGGTCGTATTATACCCAAGATGTTATATTTGGTATGTCCATGCTCGCACAAATCGTTTCTTATAATCTCTAACCCAAGTATCCATTAGATAATCTAGCAATCCATTTACATAAGCATATTGGGCGGTCAAGTGCGTCATCCTTGAATTGAACGCACTTTCAGAAGTGGCAACCATCACGACATTCCACCTACTCAAGAAAAGGTTGAAGTCTTTGTTCCTCGCAAAATATTTTTTCGTGTGTCATGCCACACCCCTATTGATATTCCATGTATATAGAAGGTGAGTTGTAGAGGGAAAAACAAACTCGATTGGCTTAATCAATCCCAACTCTCTATCGCTAAGAATCACATGTGGGTTAGACCATCCATCCATGAGGTTCTTAAGGATCTCCAATGCCCAAATATAGTTCTCTTCCATTTCTCTTGATATAAATGCAAACCTGATAGAGAAAGTGAGTTTGGTTGATGTCACACCAATGATCACAAGTAATGGCATACGATATATATTGGTTTTGTACGTGCAATCCATCACCAAAACCAATGGGAAACATCGAAGTAAGTTGATGGATTTAGGATGAGCCCAAAACAGTTAGTGACTTCGTCGGTTTGGTCATCTTTCCTATGCCATGAAATATAACTATGTGTGTCAAACAAATGCATGAGTTGTTGCATTTGTGATCTCCCTCCAGCTTCAATGAACCTATGTTTTTGCCTTGTGTTGTATATTGTGCGCAAGGTTGATGCATTCGATTTATCCCTCTTCTTTAAAGTGTCCAAAATCTTTCGCGGCTTGATGTTGCCTTTCATCATCTGAATCAACACAACATGCTCTTCCGGATCTAACCAACCAGCGTATGAATGGCCCTCCATATAAGACCCAATGTCGTGGTTGTAACGGCCCGTTATAAATTAACGCCGTTATTTTAAATTATTCAGATAAGAACGCCAGCTCAGATGACACGTGGAAGCAGTGGAGAGACCAGACCTGAGACTGACTTAGGTAACTGATTGATGTTTAATGGTTGGCAAGTTCTATGATGTTTTTTTATATCAATTGTGTGAAAGTCATCATAGGTGTGTGTTATTTTATCTTATCAGGCAAGTTGAGAGTCGGGGTTTTGTGTCGTGAGATAGGTCAACGCGGGGGTTCGAGAGCTGTGAGACCGGGCGTTGGTGGGTTGATTAGATTAAGTTATTAAGCATGACTAAGGTTGAGGAGTAAATTTAATGGAAAGTTAATATAACCTTAGGCTAAAATTAAATTAGTTACACTAAGTGTGGGACCACTTCGGGAAGCGTGTCGAACACGGAACACGGAGTGTCGAGTGGTTGTGAGGCTAGTGTGGCTTTATTTACAAATTATGAGAATTTATTGAATTGATTTGATAATTGTTATAAGTTAAATCACTTAGGAATTATAAAAATCCTATAGTTAAGTTGGATAAATCAGCAACACTTGGATGCTTCTCGAGATGCACATTTAAGGTGATTGGTGTCATGATAAGGTGTTTTTGAGTTGGAGCGACACAGAGTGATGTTGGACCGTAGGATTGTCCTCGAGATTTGTACACACACTTGATCAAAATCAAGTATATATATACATGAGGATCGGTCAAGATGGGTTGAAAGAGTGAGGTTGATTGAGAGAGATCGATTGGAGAAAGAGGAGGAAGAAGAGATCAAAGAAGGGAACAAAGCTGGATTAGAGAGTGATTTATGGCAATCAATAACAAGAATTAAGGTATAAAATCATTTTATCTTGGATTTTCATGAGAATTTGGGTTATTGGATGATTTGGGTTTCAAACGAATTTAGGGGGGACTAAACTCTGTATTTTAGGTGGGATTTAGTATTCATGAGGTTTGTATGACATTGGTGGTGAAATTAATCAAGTTTGAGAGAGATTTGATGAATTTTTGTAAATGGGTTTGAAAATGGAAATTTTTGGTAAATTGTGGATTTTTGTGTTTGATTATGGTAATTGATGTTTAAATGGTGTAATTAAGGATATTGATGTGTTATGGAAATAAGGGAATTGAATTTATGGGTTTGTGAGTTGTTTGGAGTTCAAGATGTTAATTTGGAAATTTTCTGGACAGCGAGCAATTAGCGCGCTAATTGGAGAAATTAGCGCGCTAATCACACTGATTGAAGACGATAATGAACAGTGATGAGATAAATTAGCGCGCTAATTGTCCACTAGAACTCAAAAATTAAGGAAATGAAGAAATGAGCCTAAATAACAATATAATCAAATTAATTGACCCATAATCCTCATAAATGAATTCCAGGAGTGTCCAAAACAGTAATTTCAGTCGGGAATTGAGGAGAATCAGACCCGGGGGATACTTTTGGGTTTTGAGCGCGGTTTGAGGTATGTAAAACCCAATTGAACACCACTATTGCATTTATTTGGTTGTTCTTTGAGCTTCAAATTCTTTGTTAATCTGAATCTATTATTGATGGGAACGGTGAAGTTTCGATGGGTTTTCCTTCGGGTGTGTGGTCGCTTGGGAGAAATTGTGACTTAGGACACAGTTTGCGGGGTCATGGGAGTAGAGTACGACCGGGCCACTGGTTCTAAGTTCACTTCTTATGTAGCTGGTTCACACCCATTTGTTTCTGAGTGTTAATATTCATGCATGTTCCATTTGAGCAGTTGCCTACATTATTTTTCTTTTTGACAAGTGCATGATTATTTCACACTATTTTGGCTTCTATTATGGGTCCCTTAAATTAAATGCCTGGTGGTTTTCCTTGGGATTTTACTTACTGGACTCGTTATCTGGTTTTTGTGATAACGAGTGCGGATCCCGGTACCAAAGAAGGGTAAGGAGGTTCTTGCGATTACATCGACTTACCATCGTCAAGACTTGCTAGTACGTGTGCTGGTATATATATATTGTTTTGATATTTTGTAGTATTTTGGGATGGGGAAACCTATCATAACTGTACTTGTATATAACACTGTTTAGTTAATCGCCTATATACATGTACAGCCGGGTTTTCCACTATAGGATGGACAATGAAAACTAATATAACATATTTGTGAAAATTCACAAGGCTCCCGCCGTTACTTATGGATTTATAACATTAATTGTGAGACTATTAGATAATGGGATAGGTAAATGACGTGGCAGTTACTTCTGGTGCATGAGCTGGAGAAGTATACTGTTGCACGGGGCGACGCCGGAATTTGGGGCCGCCACAGTGGTTATGCCACCCACAAACCACGGTCACATGCCATAAATGGTCTTCACGTTCCTTAATATTTATGGCAAACAGGCACCCGTACTTTTTGGTGCCGATTTTACTCCTTGATTTCCACCTCTTACCTTTGTCATCCATCTCGTCACCTTTTTTAACTATATTCACAACCTTACCAGCTTTCATTTTCCCAACTCTTTGAACAGTAGTACCCCTATAAGACCCATACCTCTCACACGCCATGTTCACCCTTCCCCTTCGACGACCATCCCCTCCTGCGTCAGAATTTTTCGTGACAATAACAAACTGTCTATTACATCCTTGTCTTTGTACCCAATTCACCGCATCATCCCTACTTCCAAATGGTGCTTTCGGGATGAAATCACTAGTAAAGTCCATACAATCACTAGAATGCAATATGTCCTGCAAAAAATAGTACTATCGAAACATTAGATGGGGAACTTCAGTAACGACTAAAATTGAAATAAAAAAGTCCAAAAAAATAGAGGTTTGACTAGTTAAACCCATATTGATTGGGTTAGGTTCGACCGAAAAAACCGAAAAAAGTGTATGTTCGGTTAGATACAGTCGAAACATTGATCACATGTTCGGTTTATGATAACTGAACATACTCATAAGGTTCAGTCCTAACAGACCGAACCAGAGTTTAACCCATATTGATTGGGTGTGGTTCAGCCGAAATAACTGAAATAAAAAGTGTACGTTCAGTTAGATACAATCGATACATTGTTCCCATGTTCGGTTATTTATAACCGAACACACAAATAAGGTTCGGTCTTGATAGGCCGAACCAGAGTATAACCCATATTGATTGGGTCTGGTTCAGCTGATAAACCCTAAAACAAAACTGTATGTTCGGTTACCTACAACCGACACATTGATCACATGTTCGGTTTTTAATAACCGAACATACGCACAAGGTTCGGTCCTGCGAGGCCGAACCAGAGGGCGAAACAGAAATTTTTTTTAAAAAAAAATGGACAAACTAAAGAATTATTGAAACATCTACCACTCCATGTTGCACATCATCATCCCCTACATATTCATCCTCCATTTTTGATCGTCAAGAACCGATTATCATGCCAAATGCGCAAGCCCTAAATAACCAAACAAACTTGTTCAAACTCCATCTATTCAAAACAGTTTCAAAGCTCATTTTCGTGCATCAAACATAAAGGAAACCATATTATTACAATTTTTACAACCTTTGAACTCGAAATCAATTTGATGTCGCCGGTGGTCAAGGAATTTGTGTGTGGGGTGCGCAAAAAATCAAACAGGGAGATAGTGAGGGGGACTAGGAGAAATTTTTGGGTTTGTCAAGGGTAAGATGGTACTTTCTTAAGGGGCAAAATATTATGTGTTTTTTTATTTTTTTTTCAATGGGTTGCCCTTACACTTTTGTGGGGTGCACATAGCGCTGCCCAAAAAAAATGGTAAGAAATAATGTAATATTTACTTTATGTGAACATGTGTTTTTGAATGATATGTTGTTAAAAATTAATTCAATTACAAAACAATATTTTTATAATTCATAAAGTATGATTCTTATTATATTAATAAACATAAAAATATATATAAATAAAATTAATTTCAAAAAGACATGTTTTTTTACCAACTACGACAAAAAGAAAATGAAAAAAAAAGTTGTATGTGAAATTAAATTATAGGACATGCGACTCTTTATTTTTTAGAAATGTACTTAAGTTTGTCAACTTTGATATTTATTTAGTAAAACTGTTCAAACACGTCAAAAATATTTCATAATCAATCACTTATTCAATTGGAAAGATTAATTATATATAATGTATTCAATTGAAATATACCTACATTTTTTTTCTCATGAGGTATAGAGTATAGTTATTAGTTGTTGAGTTAAAGTGGAACACTAAATTAATGATGTACATGTAACATAGTTTGAAGATATTAATGACTCAACTCATTATCTCTATCCAATTACAATTACAATGTATAATTTAGTAAATTAGTAGGTTGAAAGGGGTAAAATAGTAAATTTGCTTTAGAGGCCGGCTATGTGCACCCCAGTCATTACTCAGGGCACCCCATTTACAAGGGCACCCATCGAATTTATCAGGGCACCGCCAAATTGAACGAAAATGCCCTTGAACCCTATGGCTGAGGCACCTCACCTATTTCGGCTTTATCCTAGAACTGGTTTACATTTTTTTGAAACCTCATTTCTCACAAATGCTCTCATTGCCATCGTGATTTGGAGGCGAAATCAACTAGATCTCTTATTTTTCATCGTTCTCTTCCACATATTCCTGATTTTTTCGAGTTGGACAGGTTTTTTTGTCCAGTTGAAGTGGTCAGCGGCTAGGGATGGGTTCAGATTTGGGTTCATTGTGAAATCGAGAGGGAAAGTAAGGTACGTTTGAGTTTTTGTTCAATTTTATGTTCATTTGGTTCGTTTTCTTTGTAGTCGTCTATGAAAATGCTTCAATACCTGGGTATTTTTGCAAACCTGTAATACTCGGCCACACAGGACCGTGATGTAGTCATCAATCTCAAAAATACCATACCGAGACTTTTGAGCACTTCTCGTTTGTATCCAAATGACACTTAGCCCATATAAAATTTTATTACATCTCGGACACAAGTAACTGAGATTCTTGTTTTGGTTTCGGTGCCAATAAACCAAAGTTCGTATATTACTTATGCGTAGGTTTAATCTCGAAGGATAAATACCGATACTTGATGATAAATCTCAGTTTCGTCGTACCGAAATTTTGCCTTAGGTTTCGGTTATGGTATACCGACATTTTTGTTTTGCTATCGGATATGCCATACCGATTCAATGTTGAAAATATATTTTTTTGGGTTTTTTTTGCTGCACAAGAGATTATATGATTACAATGTCTTTCTCTATCAGATATGGCTTGAGGGAAATGTACTGTTTCTAGATAGGATGTCGATGGAGAGCCTACGAGAGCACAACTAGCACGAGCACAACGAGCGTCGGTCGTGGCTGCTGCTCCTTCTAGTCCTGCTGCTCCTGCAGCTCCTTCTGCTCCTACCACTGCTCCTTCTGCTCCTGCTGCTGCTCCCTCTACTTGTGTTGTCCGTGGTAAGAGGAAGGCACAGACTGCATCATATCGAAAGGCAAAAGTGCAAGCTGGTGTGGGTGTACGTAGACGCAGACCGGTGAGGGATAACGTCGAGGATGAGGCATCTCATGTCTCCGTGGGGAGCAGTAGTCAGGGTGGTGCCGACAGGGATGAGGCTCGTAGGGCGGCAATGGAAGAAATCACCACATCCCAACCACAAACAACTAGGAGTAGTAGCAGTGTTGTTGGTGGGAATGTTGTGGAGCTCGAAGATGACCCATCTGCTCCTTTCCATGGCGGTCCTATTGACCGCTCTTTGTTGAAGAGTTTTAAGGATCATGTTGCGGCAGCAATTTGGAATAATAAGGTATGTAGCCTTTTTTTGGCAAAATATCAATTCATTTTCAATCAAATTATTACTTTTGCTATTCATATACGATAATGTATTTATGAATTATGTTTTTTTTGTAGCATCGACTGTTGCTTAAGCGCATAAACCACGGGGCTCAAATAGCTGAGTGGGATTTGCAGTCTTGTCACCCCGACACCCAGGGGATGGAAATAATCATTCAGAGGTCGAGTTTGGCTCCACTAATAGACTGCTCCTATCGGAAGGCCAATAAAGAGGTGATATCAGCTTTTGTCGAGCGGTGGCAGCCGGAGACCAATACATTTCACTTACCCTTTGGTGAAATGTTCATCACACTCGAGGACGTGAACATTTTACTGAAGATCCCAGTGACGGGCAAGGTGGTGGCGGTTGATAAGTTTTCAAGGTATACAGAGGAGTCCTGCAAGGATGCGATTAAGTTAGTTTCGAAATTGCTCGGGGTTTCTCCTGACAAAGTAGAGGAAGAGGTTAACATTACGAAGGGTCTCACAGTACGAGTAGTTTGGCTGAAGAGTCGTTTTTGCCCACCCAAGTCCAAGTCCACTACTTCCAGTACTTCCAGTTCTCCTACTACGTACCCTCCAGTGGAATGCACTGCACGTGCATACTTTTTGTACTTGCTCTCTTGCACCCTATTCGCCGATAAGAGTGGGTCATGAGTTTCAATTTCATTACTGAAGCTTCTGGAGAACTTGGATGAGGTCAGGACTTACGTATGGGGTACTGTTGCTCTAGCTTATCTTTACCGTCATCTCGGGTCAGCCACCAGGGTAGAAGTGTCGCAGATTGCAGGGTACTTAACTTTGCTCGAGGTACATATTTCTTGTGCATTACTTGTAAATCGGCCAATACAAATCCAGTACTTTTTTTATTTTTGTTGATTCTTTTTTAGGGATAGGTATACGAGCACTTCCCACTCCAGCTTGCTGCGTCGAATGCGAAATACATGGACCACCTTTAGCTACGTGTCTCGAGGTGGGTACAGAAATACGAGACGGTAGCTAACGTGGACAAGCTAAGTAGTATTCGTAGGACCCTTGATAGGTTACGACCAAGTGAGGTACTTTGTTTTATTACTTTGAGTTTGGTATTCCAATTTATCAAACTTCATATTTTAATATAAAGTATTTGTTTCATTAGTGTAGGTGACGTGGGACCCATACAGTGACATCAGGACAGGCGGTATTGTTCTACCGATGGCCTTCTACTCTAGTTGTCTGAAGTACATGGAAGTTGTGGAGCCATACCATCTGGAGAGGTTCCTTCGACAGCTTGGCCATGTTCAAGGAATACCGCCATCTCCATATCACCCCCTCAAAGCAAACTGAGGCCGCTCTGCAATGAAATACTCGGTTAAGTACTCATTCCAACCAGAGAATTGGGAAAGGCGGCGTAGCCATTCACTCTCTGTTGAAGATCAAGGGGAGAAGGCGAGGTTCGAGTTCATGGCTGCACCAGAATATCTGCCATGGTTCATACAAGTTTCACATCCTACCATTGAGAACCCAGCGCACAGTGATGACTTCCTTGATACGGTTGGTGATAATGAGTTATTAGAGGTAAGAGCCTTGCAACCATTTGAATTTAAGTTGGTTTATCACATTTCTTTTGTATTATTTATTCATAGTTTCTCTATTGGTTTTGAACAGCGTAATCGACGGGCATTGGATAACGTATTGGCATGGATAGACTTGCCGGCGGGTATGGCTAAGATAGAGGCTGCTGAGAAAATGGCGAATGATGTCGTGGACTACTTAACGGGTAGGGGTCTTGGTACAGGTACCACCACCACCACGACCAACACCACGACCAACACCACAACACCGAGTGCACCTACTGCTCCTTCACAACATGATAATACCTGTGACGGCCCTAATTTCCCCGTGCAATTGGGTACGCCCTGCCTAAACTCGTACAAGCCCCGAGTTATCACTCGACAACCTAACGAGCCTAGTCAGCCTCCTATTTACTCAATTTAGCAATTTATGAAAGAGTTATTGCAATAATTGTAACGGCCCAGCCCAGTCCAGCCCAGCGCCCAGGCTACCACTGGACCACTGGCCTTTTATTTAACGGCCCAGCCCAGCCCAGAGCCCAGGCTACCACTGGACTACTCGCTCCATGGGGACTCACCCACTGGCACTAGCTCTATGAGGGCGCACCCCACTGGCACCGCTAGTCACAGGTAGGGTGGTACCAAGCCCTACCTCATCCGTGTCCCCCCACACGGTCTTTCGCCTCTCTCGACTCAAACCTGGTTCCTGAGAAATAAGATTCCAGATTTCACGAGTCGAGTACCACTGAGCTGGTTCAGCACGAAGGCACCGGATCCCATCAGAACTCCGCAGTTAAGTGTGCCTGAGCGAGAGTAGTACCAGGATGGGTGACCTCCTGGGAAGTCCTCCCAGCTCAGTGGTACTCGACTCGTGAAATCTGGAATCTTATCCCTCAGGACCCAGGTTTGAGTCGAGGGAGGCGAAAGACCGTGTTGGGGGAGACACGGATGGGGTAGGGCTTGGTACCACCTGGCCTGTGACTAGCGGTGCTAGTGGGGTGCGCCCCTTTGGAGCCAGTGGTCCAGTGGTAGCCTGGGCGCTGGGTTGGGCCGTTACAATAATACACAGCGGAAGACTAAACAATTATAACAAAGGGGAAAATAACTCAATCAAAGGGAAATTAGGAATCCTATAAATGTGAAAACCCCGGGTATTCATGTACAATTCGATAAACCAATATACATGATACCAATCTCAATAACATTACCAAGTTCTATAAATCAAAACATACATATATAAAGCGATATACAGATGAGCAAAAACATATAACCTACTTTAGGGTTCCTCAAGTCCAGCTGCTCACCTAAAGTCTCATAGGCAAGGCTCATTGCCTCTACTGCACTCCGCTCTATCTGCACCCACCGTCACAAACTAGACGGTGAGTAACTAAGAGAAATCGCAAGTAATGCCAAAAGAATATAACAGTAATTCATGAATTATCAAACAAGGCAGTCTAAGTATCATGCAGGAATTGAAAGATAGGAAGTTAAATAAACAAGGTGCATGATAGGCAGACTGGAAACAATAACAATCGAAACATGCGTGTTCTACTAGTCAAGAGAGGCCATAAGTGGTCTAAAATCCACAACAATACCACAACAATCCAGTACATGGTATCACACAATCACTAGGGGTGGTCAAACACTCGTGCGCACGAGTGCCCGCGTTTTATCCCTTCTAGTGCAAGCCGCATGTACCTTCGAGACACACACTTATGCCAAGAACACACATACAAGGAATATGGAATGAAATGCCAACAAGTAGATAATAACAAACACAACGGAATAAAAATGAATCGCATGATATTTTCTTAGCTGGCTTACTAACGTATAAATGCTTTTAAGGCAAATGTACTTACATGACTAATTGCGACCCGCGTAACAACACTCCCGCGAATCCTAACGCGTATCCCTGAGTTTCTCGCTACCTGACAAGGTCGAAAACTCTAATTAATGGGTCGAGTCATCGACTAACCCTAGGTTAATTCCCTAATATTTTCCCAACGTTTTTAGGACTCAAACATTTTGACAAATCGATAAAAAAATGAATACTCTCTTTCGGTTTGAAAAACTACAACAATAACTACGACTATGATAACACAACATCGATAACCATGACACATGTAAGCCTACTCATAAATTATAGGCTCGGCTCAGTCGTATGTGGGTCACACCATAGTCTCGAAGACCAGCGGCGTGACCACGACGTCACTACCGTTTAACCAATGTGAAACACAACTTCGAGGTCACCCAACAATTTCGACTCAATGCGAAACTTAACATGACCATACACCGGTGAGTAGGGAACCTCACGGATGTGGTCCAACATCCGTAGAGTCCCAACACGGCATGGAAAGGTCATGTGCACGCCCTACGTCGCATTAATTACTCGACGCGATAGAGAACTAACGCATAAGTTTATCAATACCACAACTTGCCACCATTAATATGGACGCTCCAGGGGTTATGGGATGTACACAAGGGCTTGGTGTGATCCTCGACACCCCCTAGTCACTGCGTCGATGGCAACGCCGTCAAGTATGGCGATTTCCAACGAGGAGGGAACAACACATGAAATCACGTCAATGTATTTGTCATTACCGGCTCGGACCCATTGGAGAGTTGCGAGACACCATCATTGGCTTAGCATGGTCCCCGACAACCACCCGAAACAGCAGTCCAGCCAACAGCACCACCGACAGCGGCGGTTTCCGGCGAAAAACACAAAACAACGAAACATTAAAAAATTCATAAAACAGTGAACACTACTCACAAGCCATTGGTTTTGACTCTAGGGCGACATCAACATGATCATGATGACCCTCCAGCAGTCCACCAGGCCATGGTGGTCGCCGGCAGCAGCGCTGTCCCCGTGACAGTCTATGGAGGGTAGAAAAAAATAAGAAAAACCAGTGCACACAATAAATCCAACGTCTCCACATAACCTGTATCGTGAGATTGGATGCTCTGGGATGTCGAGACTCCGATGAGACACCGTTGAGTCGTCTCCATCCAGTCCCCAGGTCATCGCATCAACCTTCACAGCAGTGGCCAACCGCCACTACACAAATACACAGTTCAATGAAACAATGAGATGAGAGAGAGAAAGAGAGATCAAGAGGGATAGAGAACAAACACAGAGTGCTCTGACCAGCTAACACCTCCTGCGACGTCAGTTCTTTCCCCAGTCGGCTAGGCGTGGGGTGGCAGTGGTGTGCATGGCAAGAAGCCGAGAGAGAGAAAGTCGAGAGAACAATTAGAACGAGAGAGAACAGTGAGAGTGAGAGAGAGACCGAGGGAGGGAGAGAGATGACTAACCTCCGGTGAGGTCTCCGACGAGGTTGGGTCCGATGAGGCCGAGGGGAGAGAGGAGTGTCGACTGAGAGGGAGGGAAGCCGAGAAAGAAAAGAACCGAGAGGGAGAGAGAGGAACGGAGAGCACGTACCTCCGGCGAGTAGTGGGACCTCCGGCGAGGCTCGTGTCCGATCGCCGGTGACGGCAGGGACGAGAGGTGAGAATGGGAGGGGCGACAGTGAGAAAAGGAAGAGGTTGAATAGTGTATTTAGGGTTTTTGTTTGTTTATATATATGTAAAATAGGTGAAATGACCCATTTACCCTTCCACCTATTTCATACACATTTCAAAACAACTACCCTTATGAGTTTTTTACCACTTGTTTGCATCTCAAAACATACACGCATCTCGAGGCCGATCTGATGGTTCCTTCTCTTTTGGATGTGTCACTTTCACAATTCCAATCCCATAGTCTGCAAAATGCATAATTAACCAACTCCCGTGTTCCAACAACATTCCTCGGTCCGTTTTACCTTGCCCCGACTCCCGTAACGCACGTAGTCTCGTCTTGACTCGCCAACTAATTAACTTAATTATTAGAAAACTCATTTATTTGTATTTTAACAATGTTTTAAATCCCCCGTATACCCGTAACTCAATTTTCCTACTCGTTCACCGACTTTATTGTTCGGTTACTCAAATACGAGTATAAATATATAATACACATCATCATTCACAAATAGCCAAATTTTTGGGTCGTTACAGTACCCCAACCGAAAGTGTGCCTACCCCAAGTTCTATTGAGCCTTCAGTGAGAAATAATGCCCCCTACCCACCCCAAGTTCTAGCCAGCCATCTAAGAGGAAGCCCCCCCACGACAACATATGTTAGTCGCAAGGAGAAGAAAGAAAAGGGCTCAAGTGAAGAACATGTTGTTTGTCTTGTTCATTTAGTATTGTTTAACTTGTTTGATATTTGATGATGGATGATGTTTAACTTGTTAATTTGGTATTGTTTACCTTCTTCGGTATTGTTCTATTGAATTGATAATGTTTGACTTGTTGGTCATGTTTGAATTGATGTGTTCTACTACTACTATTTGTTGTTGTATTTTTGTCACGACCATGTTTGCAATAAGTTGTCACAAAGAAATCCATGGCCACGCAGGAACGAGAACTACTGAGAATTCTCGGTTATGCATGACTGTGATTGGTCCATTGAGCTCGATCGCCTCCATGCGAACACTGCCATATTTGCCAAATTTTATATAGTCTCGATCATGCACACTTGCAAGTAATGTCTAAATTACGGTCATTTGGTACCGAAACTTATGGTATGGTCTTGGTAGTTCATCACCGAGATTATTATGCAACGATTACACATAACGACTCGGCCTCCTATTATCGCAATTTTGCTGATAAAATCAGTTACGTCACTCCGTAATTCATGAATTAGTCTTGGCGATGCACAACCGATTGGTAAATAAGGGTCTCGGTTACATTTGACCGATGCTCACATGTAAGGAACACACATTGAATCGGCCACATACTACCGCAATTATTTGCAGTTAATCAATTACATTGTTCTGTTACTATGGTCTACTTTTCGATCATCTGTCACCGTAATTTAGCAAGAATCTCGATGTCATGTAACCGAAGTATTTAGGGCACCCCATTGTTGGCTGCTCATGAACCTTAATGTCCGAGCTTAATGGGTGTCACGGTTCTGTATGTCCGAGACTTGGGGGTAGTTTTTGACCTTCTGTAATCGAACCTTTAATTGAGAGTACAAACTTGGTATATCATGAATTTATCCATTCAACAAACATCAATTCAAGTTATATACATCAACAAAAGTACACAAAAGCATCATGCTAAGTTTGGAAGACATAATATTCATTCAACAACATCAATTCAAGTTTGCAGAACATTTCAAAAATAATTTACTATGTGATTTGCTTAAGGTGATGCTAAGTCTACCACGAAGGGCGTGTGTAGATGAGAAGATTGAAACGGGACTTGTGCTTGGATGTTAATACCAAAACTGACCATTGAGCATCAACATTCGCGAAGGTCTTCCACACCAAGAATACAGGGGGAACCGGTGCATTAGGCTTGAATATGACCTGTCAAATGGAAGAGCAACATAAAAGAAAGAATAAGTAACGTACGTTGACATATTAACCAAAATTTGAAACAAACACTAAAAACTTACCCTAACCTAATGAGTGTCGTTGACATTTGTAACGCCAATAACTACCCGATCTTTCATAGGCGAGGAGCATTACGTAGAGGAAGAAATGTCATGCAACAACCATATGACACGTTGACAAGTACAACATTAAATGTTATTGCAATTAGAAATCCCATGTCTGGAAGGGTCATCCACTTATCGGACCTGACATCCTTACCTTCAAAGAATTGCACAGCTCTCTTAACTTGGTCGAAGTAACTTCCAAGCAAATCCTTCCAAAACTCTTGGTTCTCTTGTAGTTCATTAACCATAGCTGTTCTAACCCTTTTCCAACCTTCTATGTCTGAGAATCCAAGATCGGTGGCAACACAACTGAAGCCACAATTTCCATCACTATCCACATTTACTGTAGTCTCAACATGTTGAATCCAATCCGGTTGTATAGTGTGAATGAATCCAATCTCAGATACTCCCATAGATGCCCCACGTGTTCGATGTACTTTATTCCTAACTTGTTTTACTTTCCTTCGTGCACTGGCTGCCTCAACGGGTGTAAGTACATACTCAAAGCCACTTGGATCTCTCGTCGTAGAAGTATCATCTTCCTCGGCTTTCCTCTTCATCCCTCTCTTCCCTTTCTTCATTTTCTTGCTCCCTATAACATAATTACCAAAACTATCGAGACTCGGTCTCTCCCTTGTCTTCACTTTTGCCTGTAGTGCAATACATGACGTCGAGGAAGGACAACTAATCTCTCTTAGTTGTTGAATAGTCCTAACACGCGAATCCTCATCAACGAATGTTTCAAACTTAGACACAACTCTTTGAAGCTCGTCATTCAAGTTATAGGCAGTCCGATTCACTGATGCATTGGGTACCATACTCAACTTCTGCCAATACACATGTATGTCTTCAAGTGGTATAGGTGAACCGGCCAAAATATGTACATTAAGCTCGTGTGCACACGGAAACCCACAAGTAGTACGTTGGTCACAACCACATAAGCTCCGGTCTGTCCCAACATTCACCCCACATTCAACCTCATTACGAATCAACTTAAGCGCTTTCAGGTATACATAACCCAGCAAACGACGATACAATCCATCCATATATCCATGTTGCACAACATTCAAACTAACCTCAAACGACAATTTGATCCTGTTATGTTGTATGTTTAACATTCCATGAATTACACTCCACAATGCCTCGAAGTTTGCAGTACATGTGTCGAGATGCTGTTTGAGAGTGGAATGTGCAGACTCAACCCTTTGCGTCGGGGTTTCTCTAAGATGAAAAAGTGGATTTGTCCATGCATGTACAAATCTATTCTTGTAATCCCACAACCAAGTATCCTCCAAATAATTAAGCAAACCTTTCACATCTGCATACTCAATACGTAAGGTAGCCAACATAAGCTTGAATGATGTTTCGATCGTAGCATACATCAAATCCGTCCACCTCTTATTGAAGAGTTAAAAGTCCTCATTTCGTGCGAACATCTTTTTGGTGTTGGTCAAAACCATTTTGTTGATATGCCATGTACAAAGCTGGTGGGAACATTGTGGAAAAACTTCTTCGATTGCATTAATAAGGCCCAATTCTCTATCAGTGATAAAAACACTAGGTGTAGGCCACCCGTCTAGTAAACCTCTTAAAATGTTCAATACCCATTTGTAGTTGGACATAGTCTCTGAAGATAAAAAACAAAACCCAATCAAGAATGTAATGTCTGTCGAAGTGACCCCAACAATCTCCAACAATGGCAATCGGTACCTATTGGTCTTATATGTGCAGTCCATTAGAATAACGTATGGAAAAGACCTCAACAAGTTGATGGAGTCAGGATGGGACCAAAACAAGTTTGTAACTACATTCGATTCGGGGTCCTTCCTATGCCATGACAGATACATATTGTCTTCCAATAAATGTAAGAGTTGTTGCATTTGAGTTCTCCCACCAGCTTCTTTAATTTGATTCATTTGTCGTGCATTGTATATTGTCCGTAATGTTGAAACATTGTTCTTATCCCTTTGCCTCAAAGTGTTTAGGATCTGTCATGGCCTAACATTAGCCTTACTCATCTAATCCAAAATAGCTGCCTCATCCTAAGTCAATCTTCCAGCATATAAGTGCCCTTCCAAGGAATTCGCAGAGTTGTGGTTGTGCATGCCACATACCACACTTACATACCAATATGAGTCTGGGTGTTCCTTGAGTTGAATAAGAAAAGAGCACTGACATTTTTTCGTATCGGTGTTTGGTCTTATGTTGTCCTCCTCTTCCTCTGCGTTTGTCAACTTACGTGGTATCTTCTTAATTAGTTCAGCTTTAGCAATTTCAACTCTTTGGGAAATACCCCTATATGTTCCGGATCTCTCACAAACAATTGTGACCCCTTCCCCTACGACCATTCCCTCTGGCATTAGACTTCTTTATAACTAGGACAAACTTTCTAGCACGACCTGTCTCTTGAACCCATTCGAGTGCCTCTTTTCTAGTTTGAAATGGTGCCTCCCGTTTGAAAAGATAAGAGATATCTTCAAATGCACTTGTCGATGTTACTTCCTGCAAGAAAAACTCAAATATCATAAGTACTTGGTGTTAAAAGTTAGAAAATCCTTAAAAACGCAATTCTCGGTAGTACAGGTCCGACACATAAAGGATAGTTTCGGTAGGTCACAACCGAGACCATTCAATATATCTCGGCACATGACCACCGAGTCTACTAGCAACCCTTTACATAAAATGTTTGGTTATCTACTACCGAGAATTACGTTTAAGTATTGGTTGTGTGTCACCGATATATTTATAGATATCTCGATCCTGTATGGCCGAAATAATCGTGTACGTGGTACATTTGCATATTGAGAAACTCTAGACCTAAAAAAAACTTTAAAACTCACCTCTAACTGCCTTGATTCATCCTCACTTGAGTTTTATTCATCCATTGTACACTAAAATACCAAACGATTTGCTCCAAACCCTAAGTAAATGAGAATCATCAAACACCACCATTGTCAACACCAAAACACACCAAACGCAAGATTCAAACACTAAAAAACTGAACAATGAATGAGGATACCGACCTTGTATAAACTCTTTCAGTCAATAACATTGTGACCGATCATCGACGGGATCGGGGTATAGAAATTGAACGGGATTGACCAAGCTCAAAAATGGAGTGGGTGCCTTGGTAATTCTAGTTTTTTGGGTTTTTGTTGTAAATTTAGGTTGGAGGGCACATGAGTCATTACACATATAATTGAAAAAAAAAATGGAGTGCCCTGAGTGTTGACTGGGGTGCACATAGCCGACCTCATATAAAATTGACATATTATACCATGATATTAATTTTAAACTTTGAGTGTAATAGTTTGTTAATTAATAAAAACTTAATAATGGAATAACCACCATGCACATTGTCTTTTTCTTGAAAATTATTTAAAAAAATCTTTTTTTGGTAGGATTGAAATATTTACTTTATGTGTTAATTATATATTTAATATATTTTGGCAATGTATTTATCAACAGCGTTTTTTTTTTTTTTTTAGGAAATCAACCATGTTTTTGATATATGTTGTAAAATTAGTATATTTTTTATTGTAATGTTTATTTTTTCTTGTAACTAAAAAGGGTGACTTCTTGGAAAGTCCTCGTGTTGCATTCCCACCCCTTTTGCCTGGCCTTTTTATTATTATTATTTTTTTTTCCATCTGCACCTCTCCGCTACAGCCGTCGTCGCATCTTTTTCGATGTATGTTCATTTTTTTCAAGTTTCTCTACATCGTCGTTTGATTTGCATCAACTCACATGCACGCTTATCTCGAGGATTCCTTTTGCACACCGTTTTATTCTTTATGGTGCTAGCCGACGCATATCACTGTTACGAGGGGTCAAGAAGAAAATGCAAGACTTGGTCTCTATAAAGGTCATCACACTTTAAACTCATATCACGAGGTTTATCCATAACTATAGTATAATGCTACACATATCCCACTTACTTTTATTTTTATCTTTAAGATTCGTCATGTATCTTAATTAAGGTGGATGGAGAATCTATTAATCCCACCATTATTTGAATAAGAGTTATTTTCTACCAAACGTCAGGTCATTGATAGTTTCTTTCTGTAATATCATAGTTTATAAGACAAATGAGAAAAGTGTCTAGATACCTATACTCAATCAAAAAAAAAAAAAAAAAAAAAATTCCACCAAAAAGGAATACAGCATATTCTACAAAACCAAAAATCGTACAAGGAATTAATTGTGATTTATCGTTTTCTTATAATGTGGACAGTGTAATAGTAGCAGACTTATTCGTATGACAAATAAATTATCGTTTTCTTTTGGTAACTTTTTCATCATGTAATTTTTTTAAGGGATTGACTTCAATTTGAGATGTCAGGTAGTCTGCCTAATTAATCTAGACTATCTAGTTTTTTTGAAGTAATTATAAGTTTTACAAGAATGAATTTAAATGGGTAGTGCTAGACTGCTAGTGACATGCAATGGACAACATTTTTAATATTTTCTTATAAGTATATAATATATACATCGATCATGTTAAATTCTTTCTTCCACACCTTTATTCCACCCCTAATAATTTGTTTTGAGGATTGCTTTAGTAGAGAACGAATCAAAACAAGACAGCATTGTATGTATCCTTCAAGTCTCTAAAAAGAGAAGCATAATATTTGGTTTTAATTTAAAATAATGAGTAGTACTACAACTTTACCTTAAGTGCATGCCCAACTCCATCAAATCTATCTACAGCTTATGTGTGCTTAATTAGTGCACTTTGTAAAATCTAAAAATACATAGTGGTTGGTGACACGTGGTAAGCAACTTCTAATGGAGTTATACCAGCCCAACTACACATATTAATGGTGTCCCTTCCATTGTTCAGTCTGAGTTTCAGTAAACCTTCTGCACATGTGACAAATTTAGATGCCACATATAATGTCACCATCAATTAATTCTGGAATATACCTCAGTAATTTTTTCTTATTCAGTCAATCTTAGTAATTTTTAAGAAAGAGATTATATGTATCAATTTCTGTTAAGCCCACCTGTACTTATATGTGTAGGTCTGTGAATCTTACTAATACTGACATTGTCCCCACAAATTATATACTCTAACCTCCGATTGATGATCTAGCAATTTCGGTTTTTAGCACAACTTTTTTTTTCTTTCCAATTTCTTTTTACAATAGAAAAAACTCTCGCTACTAAAATTTCTTTAAATGTTTCTCCCCCAAGTAGTATAGATGCCTTTTGTAAGAAAACTCCACACTGCCTGCTTGGGATTAAAAAGAAAATAAAAAATACACACTTATAAATTGAAGGTGGCGAAGGTGTTACAAGAAAAAAGTAAAGCTGCAAATTAAACAGTGAGTTATGCAAGATGTTTTGTATTTGGCTGGCGTTGTGTTCATCAAATGTCAACTCATGTAACTATAATTATTATGGACGATGTAAGGGTTCACAATATTCGACTTTGTTTGATGTAATAATAGGCTTTTTATCTCCTTTTGATTAAAAAAACAAAATTAAAACCATAGAGGGACTGGGAGTAACTTAAAAAATCACATGCAGCATTCATTTACAGTGATGGGAAGCAGCTGTCTTCACTCTTCAATATTCTTCACCACTACATTTCAAAAGGATGTTGCCAGCATGTGGGTGGGTATGTTCTCCACTGTACATAGTGCTCTTGAATCACCCCACACACAAAATGTCAACAAAAGTTTCAGCAAAAAATTTCAACAACAGAGAGAGTAAAAAATGTCAACAACACAGAGAGAGAGAAGTCCTGATCGCTTTTTCTGACGCTGCGGAGATCTTCTAAATTAGATCTTTGATACTACAAACAATACAATTTAGGATTAGAGAGAATTAATACCAAATTCTCAAAAAAATAAATTCAACTCTTTATTAAAATCAATAAAAATCTCCTTAAACTATTACATATGTAGCCTATATATAGGCTTGTAAAATAATAAAACTCCTAATTCTAATAGAATACCAAAAGACACAATAACTGTAATTCTATTAAAACTCTTACTACTATTAATTCCTATTTAGACTCTAACTTTGACATAAAAGGACACATAACTTGTAATCCAACTAAACAAAACCATCTTATCTAATAAATAAAAAAATCCTAATCTAACACAAATTCTAATTTGCATCATTCTCTCCATGGTGGACAAAATTCGCCCTTGAATTTTCATCATCAGATATATCCCCATAATAGGTAACAAGATGCTTGACATTAAATACATCAGCCGTGCGAATGTGACTTGGCAACTTCAATTTGTAAGCATTAGGATTAATTTTCTCAAAAATCTCCACAGGACCAATCTTTCTTTGGTGTAAGGGGGGATGGCACTGCACACGGACTCAGACTTTCACGGATGAATCCCTTCGCCAATAACTCTTCAACCTGTCTGCGCAACTCCTCATGCTCACTGGGACTCATTCGGTAGTGTGGTCTATTAGGTAGTGATGCACCAGGTTCAAGGTCAATTTGATGTTGAATATCACGCAATGGTGGCAGTCCTTCTGGCATCTCATCAGGGAAAACATTACAAAACTCCTTCACAATAGAAATTGCAGCTTCAGGAACATCAACATCTCTATCTACCTCCTTTCCCATCAAGATGTAAACGACCTTAGAATCCTGTAATTCATCTTCAAATCTTGCCAAAGACAACAAACTGCTAGATTCTTTAGTAGGCTTAACTTTCTATGGGTCCTTAGCGGGTACTAGCACAATCTTCACTCCCTTGAACATAAGGGTGTATTTATTGGTTCTGCCATCATGCACAACTCCCCTATCAAACTGCCAAGGACGTCTCATTAACAAGTGGCAAGCATCCATAGCCACAACATCACACCAGACTGAATCCTTGTAGTTAGCACCAATAGAAAAAGTCACCAAGGCGCGCTTCGACACCTTCACCTCACCACCCTTCTTCAACCAAGCTAGCTTGTAGGGTCTGGGGTGTTGTTTAGTTGCAAGGCCCAACTTCTGAATCGCTTCAACTGAGACGATATTCTCGCAACTGCTTGGATCAATCATGAACCTGCACACCTTGCCTAAGATGGTACATTTGGACTGAAAGATGTTATTCCGCAGCCACTCATCATCAGCGACAGCTCTAGGAGTCATACAAGAACGCCTTACAACGAAGGCAATACCCACATCTCCAGTCACGACCTCCTCGTTTGTGTTGTCAGAAGTGTCAAACACTAGTTTTGCAGTGATGTTGGCCTCTTCCCCTTCGTCTTCCTCTTTGTTCTCAATAAAGAGAGCCTTCTTCCCTTTACATTCTGACTTCCTGTGACCAACTTTGCCACAACCAAAATATTTAATCCCACTAGTGCTAGGTCTGTTTGTGCGACTAGCAGGGTTAATTGCAGTGATATTACCTCCAGTATTGGTTACCTCCAGTATTGGTTGTCCCAACACTAATATTACTGGAAGCATTACTCACACCCCGACGCTGTTGTTTCTCCACCAACAATGCTTGCTGGTGCGCTACAGATAAGGAAGCCGGATCAAATATGTTGACGACATCTTGGATCTGCACCCTCAGTCCACTAATATACCGCGCCACTAATTAGTCGTTAGTCTCCTGCAGTTTGTTTCTATCGACTAACTGATAAAACTCAGTAGTGTAATCATCTACTGACTTTGCCCCTTGTCTCAGATTCTACAACCTCTGATACAAAAGGCGTTGGAAATTGTAAGGCAAGAACTCAGCCCGTAAGTGTTTTTTCATCTTCTCCTACGAGGTGATCTTCGCCTTTCCATTCCTATTCCGCATCAACTTCTGCTGTTGCCACCAAGCCGTGGCCCTGTTGCGGAATCTGGTCGCAACCAGTTGCACACATTTATCTTTGGGCACACCTTTGAATTCTAGGACTTCTTTAACTGACACCAGCCATTCTAAGAATTCTTCCGGTTGAAGGGTGCCATGGAATTCTGGGACCTCCGTCTTCATCCACGACTCCCACCACCTGCAATCATCCTCAACTGCACGCGGCCTGCAGCGCCTCCTCGGTGCATCAACATATTCATCCTCCCCTTCGGTAGAAGAATCTCCTACTGGTTCATCACCAACATGTTCCTTTCGATGGTTACGGATACGATTCATATTCTGACCTAACAACTGATCGAATATGGCAGTTAATTGTTCTACCACCGCGTCCATGTGTTGGTCAATCAATTGGCCAATTTGTCGATTCAGATTGTCACGGTCATACACCTCCTCGATACGCTGCTGGTTCCTCTTCGGTGGCATGATTTCTCCAATCACGCCGAAGCAGGCTCTGATACCAACTGACGCAGCAAAGATCTTCTAAATCGGATGTTCGATACTACAAACAATACAATTTAGGGCTAGAGAGAATTAATACTAAATTCTCAAGAAAAGAAATTCAATTTTTTATTAAAATCAATAAAAATCTCCTTAAACTATTACATATGTAGCCTATATATAGGCTTGTAAAATAATAAAACTCATAATTCTAATAGAATACCAAAAGACACAATAACTGTAATTCTATTAAAACTCTTACTACTACTAATTCCTATTTAGACTCTAACTTTGACATAAAATGACACATAACTTATAATCCAACTAAACAAAACCATCTTATCTAATAAATAAAAAATTCTAATCTAACACAAATTCTAATTTGCATCATTTCCTCTCTAGACTACGAAAAAAAAGAAAATATTAAAATGCATGACATATATTTCCCACCAAAAGTCACACTGGCTCGTAAGGGCTTCTATATTGTCTCGCTTCGATTGTTATACATCGAGATCTGTGTACGCTTATATCCCGATGAGGTAAATATGCATGGACGACTCAAAGTGCAGACTCAATGTAACTTTTGGTGTGATATAACTTACGGTGGTCATTCTTAACACTTCTCAAAAATACAAATCAGAAGGTATTGGTGCGGTGGGCCCACCATATGATGTGCTGTGCTTGCCTGCTTAAAGTGCTTCATGTGACATTTAAAGGGTTGATTGGCTTTGCTTTGCATGCTATTTTTCTTTTATGTGACACCACTATTCAGCTACAACAACATAGCTCAGCCCTTTCAGCGTCCATTATCAATCTTTCTTGATATCTTCATCTCTTCTGATCTTTGGGGAGCTAGTGAAGCAAAACTATCACAAAGAGAAACTATGAAGCAAAGCATTCTCTCTTATGGGATTCTTCTACTTTTCCTTCTTTCTATCTGTTTAATTACTTCAGGAACTCGTCCTTTAATTTCAAAACAAGGTCAGTTTGCTATATATATATATATGCTATTTTTCAGCTATAAATAAATAAACTCTCGTTCATATTAAAAAAATATTATATGTTGTTATGTGTAAATATACATTAATTATCTATCGAAAAAAATATATATACATTAATTAATTTCCTTGTGATTTTGTGGTTAATTTTAATTTGCTTACTTGTTGTTTAGGTGATGAAGAGAAGGTGATTGATTTGGGTTCCTTAGTTCCCTGGGAGAATACGGATCAAGAATTCTTTAGTAGTGTAAGATTAATTATTTCCTCAAGTTTCTTCTATTGGAAAAAAAAATTCATTAATTATATGTTAAATATGTCATCAGTTTTATACATCGATTTTTATTTGTATAGTTAATTTTATTTTGGTTTGACAGTTGATGGGTGTGGAGCATTGTGAAAATGGAGATGAAGAGTGCTTGAAGAGGAGAATGGCTGCAGAGGCTCACTTGGACTACATATATGCCGCGCATCAGATTAAGCGCCCATAGATATATATATATATACCATGCCAATTACTAGTCTATCGATTTTTATTTGTAACTGGCTATGCTTAGCGAACTGCTTTTAGGTACCCAAAAATCTTTTAAATTAAGGGTGTAATCGTTTAAGCGCTCATATATGCCGCGCATCAGATTAAGCGCCCATAGATATATATATGTATCATGCCAATTACTAGTCTATCGCGAACTGCTTTTAGGTACCCAAAAACCGTTAGTTATTATATAGTAATTGTTTAATGGTGTAATCGTTTAAGATATTAAGGGTGTAATCGTTTAAGATATTATATATATGTACCATGCCAATTACTAGTCTATGGCACACTAAGATGCCTCTGAAAACCGTAGTTATTATATAGTAATTGTTTTGGATATTGTATTTGTATTACTATCAGTACGTACCACTATCACATCTGGTATTTTTTTTTGAGCCCGGCTAAGTGCATCCCACTGTTTACTAAGTGCACCCAATTATTCGTGGCATCTCAAATTCAAATTTCAATTTATAAGTGCACCCCACATTTTTACCAAAATACCCCTTCATCCGAACTAAAGCACCAACTCCAAAACCTTAGTCGAGACATCTATTTTAGGTTTGACGACATATAACCAAGACTTATCCTCTAAGCTCGGTGTTGTCCAACCGAACCTCATTGGTGAGATTTAGCTGACAACTGCTGACTTAAAGGTTCGGTGGGTTCCGATTGACTCTCTAATTAAAGGTTCAGCAGGCTGTGACCGACTTTCCAACTAGAGGTTCAGTGGGCTCTAACCAACTCTCCAACAAGATATTTAGACCTGCAAGACCGAACCACTCGATGATGCCTACAAGTCGCAAGAAGAGAGCGTGTGGAGGGATGATGATGGGGTGTATAAAATGAGAGGAAAGTGTAGTAGGGTGCACTATGATGGTGTTTGGGGTTCATACGCAATGAAAATTTCAAAAAAAATTTGAGAAAACCCCAACAGGATCCGAATCTGATTCCATTAAAACGTTTAAACTATGAAAATTAAATCATACCTCGGTTGCAATATACCTTTCAGAATGTTGATCGATCTTTAAAGCGCTGCCAATGACGAACGCCCTCTACTAGCTGTCCACACACGAACGGCGGACGAGATTCAAAGTGCTAGCTTCGAGAGAATACCAAACGTTTGGTTTCTTTTCAAAACAATTCAGAACGTACCAGTCAACCCTAATTCGTTTCTAAAACAAAAATTAGAGTTTCGGCCCTTAATTTTTATTTCATGTATTGTAACTTAAAACATATATTTATACAACGCTTGTATATAGACGGTTAAGTAAATTACACGTATACCCCTACTCAAGAAGTATAAGTATAATACACCACAAGGACGTTTCAGTCATGAATTTTATCATATAAAATTTATTCTTCCGAACATTTTAAAATCTCGCAAAACCATTCTTAGTGTACGGCCCAATAGGCTCATACAACGTTGGCAGTGTACCAAAATACATTTTGGTGGTCTCTAGCAAGACATTATGACTACCCAAGTTGTACAAAGATCAAATCGATACAATTTAATCAATAATGTATATAACATCCTTTTGTCATACGATATCCTTTTGATCAATTATAAGGCATGGAATTGTCATCCAACATGTTTAATCATACTAGTCTCGATCTCCAAGTAGACTGAAAACATCCAAGTGACATTGATCAATATCAATTCACTTAGACTAGGCCTTTTAACAGTCTAACACATCGAGGGATCCACTGGATATCTCTCTCTATATGAGAAGGACAAATTCTATCTCGATTACACAACTTCACCATATTATTCACACAGTAACCAATCACAACCTTTATAATCGTCCGGTTAAAGACAACGTTTGATTGCGTCAAATCACTATATTCCTAATGTTGAAGTCTCTGGTAATCTCAAGTCAGAGGACTGAATAATATGCATATCATGAGAAACAACTATGACTTAATCCATGTGATGTTCTCATAGCGGGTCGGTCCAGTACTTTGTTCCTTAATAAGTATTCATGATCTTGATTCGTATTCCTATACGTATGATCATCGTATGATCATCAATCAAGACTCACATTAGTCTTAATTCATTATAGTTCCCAGTATAATAATCGACTAGGGACATTTAGAATATTTTTGTAAATACCCATGGATCTTATTATAATGTAAACATGCAAATCAATTATAATAAATTACAAATGAAATCTCTATTTTATTAACTAAATTGTATTCATAAAGACTATTAATGGATTGACCTAGGGCATATTTCCTAACACACTAATCACAGTGAGAGGCATAAATGTCATTTTGTAGTAAGATTGACCTTTTTAAGCTTGATTTTTTCTAGCGTGCACTTAGTAAATGGTGAAGTGCACTTAGCCTGACTCTTATTTTTTTGAAGCCTAGAAGGCACATTGATCATTCCTAACTCAAGAGGGTAAATCAACCTACTACAACATTTCAACAAGTGAAAATGCAATAGATATTACATTGTATAATTAAACCCGCAACTACCTCAATTTGGTAAAACATCCGCTTGATGAGACAAACCTAAATTAAATATAAACTATTACACCTGGTATTTGAATCCGTGAGTACCTGGTTTCTTTTAGGGAATATTATTCAACAAATCCACCCAAGAAAAATATTATTCAACATCGCCAATTTTATTTTTATTTTATATTTGTTGTGTATTAATTCCTTGAAGGAAACACACTCAATTATGGAAGAAAGAAGTCATTGGTTCTTGGAGCAAGTTGTCTTATAAACAAATGATTTTCAAGATTACATGGGCCCAATGGATGTGACGGCCTCAATCTCGAGGCCCGCCACGTTATGTGTCGCGGACCTATAACCCTGCTATGTCGCCGCCCTATTGTGTCCCACGTGCAACCTACGTCCTTTATCCTCCATTAATCAAAGTTTTTAACATTTATATTCAACAATTCAATGAAAGACTTAATAACATGGACATTTACAATTTCATTCATCATAAAATTTAGAGCATCAGTCCAATGTGGAAAACTCAGAACAGTACACTATATATAAAGTTCACCAAAAGTAATTACATACATGTACAAGTATCATAAAAAGTCCCCAACAACCCAAAATGAAATCAAAATAACAAAATCAAACGTACGAATCAATCCAAGATGATGGACAATCACGAGTAGTCTACTAACGTCTCCTTGCCCCTGATCATATTAGGATCTGCACTCAAGTCATCACAAAAGCCAGATGACGAGTCCAGTGAGTAAATCCTAAAAGAAAACTACCCAACATTTACAATAATAGAAGCTAATAATAATGTTAAATAAATATCTGTCGTAAATAGACAAATGTAAATGGTAACGCATGCATAAATAACACTGATGTAACTTAAATGGATGTGTGCTTCAGGCCATGTTGTTCAGTCTCCAGGCTGTATCGTGTAGCAAACTAGACTCCTGATGTCAAGATCCCACCAATGGACTTTTCCACCCCCTCCACTAGCTCATCACCTTCGGTCGTCCCTATTGTCTAGCGTGCCCAAATCCGTCCACACACCTTAGAATATAAACTTGACAAATAAAATGACCAACCGTCCAAAATGTAAGTAAACACATGGAAAGAGTACAAAATAATTAACAAGAGTAACAAAATCAACTAAATCAAACAAATAAATACTCGAGTATATTTCATAAGGGGTTTACGCACTTCAAACCGTGCTCCAATTCCCAAAAACAATCCCTGGTCCAATCTCATTCTTGCCTCGAAATGCATGCCCGATAACAGACTATGGTGTCCTAAGTCCCTAATGTCCAAATGAACTATTTAAATCATCAAAACTCGAAAATCCAAACATTTATTTTATTTTATTTTATTTTATTTTATTTTATTTTTTAATTATTTTTTTTCACTGGCCCGACGCCGCGGTAGGTGCCATTATGGGCAAATCCCCACGACGTCCCCCACGGTGCCAACTGGGCAGTGTCACTGCCTAGCCATCGTGGAGATTTACTCTCCACGACGCCTCTAATAGCACCATACCTCTTTGGGGTTTTCAGAACCTTGACCCACTGCCGTGATTCGAACCCGTTTCGTTCTATGGTTCTCCACATCAAACATAGAGTACCCTCTAATCACAGTTTACTTTGCCAAATCGATAAATTCGACGTTTCTCGCCAAAACCGTTGATAAAACTCATTTTTCTTAACAACGACAAAATACATCGAAAGAGATTATAATTCAACTATTTAGTGATTCATGTGTGAACCACCATCGATCTTCTATCTAATCGACGGTGGTTCTAGTCAGAGTGTTTACTTCATGCATTTTCTTCAATAAAATACATATCTATTTAGATATGAAAGTTTCAATTCTGTAACGGTTGTCAGATTCGTTATTGGCGCCACCACTTATTCCCTCTCCATGTGTGCATCTATCATCATTCAAGTCCATCTCCTCTTTTATTGTTCTTGTGTGGATCTATGCAGTTGTTGGTTTTATAGTTTTATTAGGTTATCTTTTTTCAATAAGTATTTATCTTCCAAAGTTGGAAGTTTGTATTTGTATTCCCTTGTTGGAAATCTTTATTTGTCTTACCTTGTTGGAAGTTTTATTTTTCATTTTGGTTTTAGTACGTCTGTGTACTGTTGTGTTCCAGATGTTTGTCAAGAGAACAATTACTGATTGTCAAATTGCTTCATTGTTATAGTTGCAGTTTCTCAAAGTCAACTCTATGGCAGTTGAATGTTCTGATGAACAATTGGGATTAGTGAATCTACGTGCTTTTATCAAGGTAATTGATTCTATGTCTCATCTTGTTCAACCGAATGTATTGAACCATCATGATTAATGAAATTTATATTTTACTTCAAAAAAACTCATTTTTCGTAACCAACGACAACATCCTCAACAAATCCACCGATTAATGATCAAAACCATAAATTAAAGTCCAAAAATAAGTGAGCTTAACTCACTCTCTGAAACTTGCACCAAAACCTGCAAAAATCGGTCCTGTACTTAAAAAATGATGAGGAGGGAGTGGATCTATCCTTAGATTATTGATTCCTAGCTCAATCCTCCTCTAAATCACCTAGCAAATATAACCAAGACCCCTTGTTTCCTCTCCAATTTTTGAATTTCAAAGTGAGGAGAGAGAAAAGTTGATGAAAAACATCCTAATCCATGCTTTATACTCTTATCTTGATCTCATGTGATGTACATATCACTAGGCCCATCTTGTGGCATTGATTTGGTCCAACTAGTCAAAATGATGACTCATTTAGGTGACTTGGTTACTTGGTCTTATCCATTCAAAGCACCAATTATTTATTTCTCAGGTGTTCTGGTAGCCGGTACTCGACACCTCAACCTGTTGTTCACAATCATGACGCCACATTTAGCCTACACCATGTTCCTATATCAATTAATTGTCACATTTAATTATTGTTATCTATGTGAACCCATTCATCGGCTTAGTGCACCCATAATTCGCTTGCCAAGTACCCGCATCGATACACTTCTCTAGGCGAATACCCGTCACACTATCACGCTCGGTAACAACAATATAAACTCATACATGCGATGAAATTATTCATAAAATAGTAATTACCATCGCAGTTATGCAAACAATCAGCCAAAAATAGCATTTTCGCCCAACCACGCATATCCTAGTCTGTCTATGGCATCCTCGTGGACCGGAGTTGGCGTCCAAGTCAAAAAATACTCGAATAATGGCGTAAATCAAAATTGGGTCGTTACAATGGAATTGGTGTGACGATATAGTTGTTAAGATGCACTAAGTGTGTGACATCCTCAGTTCCCACAAAGTGTACCGCGCTTGCCCTATACCTAAGTGGACCTTGAGACAGTCCTCATGAAGTCAACACAGGCCTAATTAACCTCCAATTTACTATATCCAAATAAATTTACTGTTTTAGAGTTGAGTTATTTAGTTATGCAAGTTTATGAGTTATGCAGCAGAAATAAACTTAAATAACTCAGAAAATATAAAATCAGGACAACCTACGGTGTGGAACCCCAAAATAAATGGATAAACATGCAAATCTGGTGATGATCAGTATAAATAGCGATAATACATGATATTCTATGTCACTCGATCCCAGAATGTCTCATGTGATATCAAAACAATATATATAAGTAGTAAAAAAGAGTCAAAAACCTACAAATCAGTTTTAGAGCACGTTACATCTCAAAGGTGGTCGTCAATCTTCTCCTTGCCCTGCCTGCTAATCAACGGGCATGCACCCACCGTCATAAAAAGGACGGTGAGTACAATAATAATAATAGTAATAACTAGAAAAATCTACATAGTAATTCAACAAATTCAATAATAATAGTCCATAAATCATGCGGGAAATGAAATCGAAAGGAAAGCAGTAAATGCATGATAGACAGACAAACTAAATAAATGAACAACGAATAGACGAGTGACAAATGTAAAAGATAGACACCTAAGTAGTCTCAACACTCTTCAAACTGTAGGTTTATGACCTCTTCAAAACAACTTAAAGTAATCCCAAACATTCTCAAACCATGGGCCCAAGGCCACTTCCAACGACTTAAACGACCATCCTTAAACTGTGGGCTTAAAACCACTTCCAACAGCATAAGGTCAAACTGTGGGCACTTGGCTACTTCCAACAGCTTGAATTTAAGACGATAGGCCTCAGGCCCCTTCAAACCGCCTTACGATTATATTTAAATAACGGACTAACTTGAGTCACTTCAAACAACTCATTTCCTAACCCCGACCTCCTAGACTCTTGGTCATTGGACACATAGAAATGGAATCCAAGAAAAAATAGTAATGCCAATATAGAAAAGAAGAATAGATAATGAATCAATATGCATTTTTTAACTGGTTTTACTCACAACAATTTCATCAATTTCTCATCCAAATTTTGATTGGTCACCACACCCATTTCGTGTCCGTCGTGTTCAAGTTTCCTAATTATTCCAATAACTTTATTAACATCAAAACTTATTTGCCTTTTGCTCTTTATTTTATTTTATTAATTATATATATAATATACATTACATATACATACACAATATATAGGGTATTACTACCATGGGAACCAAATATATACCCATGTCATAGGTAACTATTTACAATCATTGAATTATAATCCAATACATTAATCAAGACGTCATAAATGTACAAAGCATTTAATGCATAACACATTTTGAGGGGTTTGGCATGGATATATATTTGGGCTCCATTGTAGAATAACCCTTTTATATATGTAATGACCCTAAAATCTAACTTGTGTCATGTGTCATTTTAGGTCGGATGTGAACCCTTTGCCGTGATATGTGTGAACAATTCTCGGTCGTCGACACCGAGGTATGCTATTTTTGTTTGCTGTTTGCATTATTATCTATTTACTCAAATTTAAATTTCAATGTCCCAAATGTGTGAGGGTATTTAAGGACGAGCATTGATGCGAAGAAACAGATTCGACTCGAGGAAATGAGTTTACAGGCATCGGGTCGAACTGTGGTCAGGTATTTAGCTTTTTGGGGGAAAAATATAATCAAAACACTAGCAAAATACATTAAAATGTAATAATTAAACGTTGGGTAACATGTTCGATGTCTTGGTATGTCGTTGGGCACACGGTGGTACGAGTCGTGGGGCGAATCGGGTTCAAAAACGTGTGGTTGAAGTGTGTGCATGGGGAGGTGTCTCAAAGTGAGTTAGTTAAGTGTGTTAGGTGAGAGTGGCGGTTGAGCTAGCTGGTGAGAGAAGAGTTATTGGATGTGTCTCGACATATGTGCATAAAACCATATTCAAAGGATATATATATGTTTCTTTTCTCCCTCACCGTTTCGCATTCTTCTCTTCACACGAACAAATGAAGCTGAGGGAGAGTTTCCTCAATTGGATTCAAGCTCGGAATGACGCCAAAACGCGACCAAACTCGAAAACCAAGGTAACTTCTTTACACATCGCTAGGTGGTCGTCGTTTTGATAGGTTTTTTGAGGGTTTTCGACGTGGTATTTTTAGATGTCAAATTGAAAATTTAGTTTTTCTAGTGTTTTGACGGTTTATATGGACTAGTTGATCGGTGTGGAGCACAACCATTTGATTGTTTTAAGTGTTTTGAGGGGTTTCATAATATTTGGGAATTATCGTGATTTTTGAGTTGATTTCTACACTGGGGTTATAGACCACTAGTTTGGTCGATATGAATACTGGATATGATGTATTTGAGCATCCCTATGAGTTTGGGATTGGCTCAGAACGTGGCGAATCGAGTCGGGATGTCGAAAGACCTCAGGATAATTTCAAGAACTGGCGCCGTGAGGGATGTCGTGAGACATTTCACCCACGACATCTGAACTAGTGACGATGGAAGTTTCACACTTTAGATGACGTCGCCAGAAAATTGGGCCACGACGCCACTTATGACATGGTACTATTCATCAGACCAATTTTTTATTTTTTCTCGAAAACTTTGAGGATCTCTCGAGTACCTAAATGGGTTCCAATAAGGACCAATATTCGAGTGATCGACCCAATTAAGTAAATGAAGAAATTATGGAAATGGCATAATTAAGGAATAAATAACGGATTTTGGTAATTAATTGGTCAACAAGGATTGTAGGAAAATAATAGGTACACGTGGGAATTCGTAGGAACAAATTATGGGTGTGTGAGTATGTTGTAGCGTTAGACACGGGTAAGTAAACCAGTGGGGAGATTTACAGTTATTTCTTTGAGCTTTAATTTCTTATTGTTATTGCTCTATCCTGTTTTAGAACTCTATTTTGTTGGTGGTCCAAAGGCAAGTTAGTCAATGTGATCCTTGAGAGGGCTGATCATCTGAGGTAACATGTCAGAACTTGGGACTTGGGGTGCACGATATTGATGGTGGTTTTATACGGGATGAGAGTTTCCTCACTAGATTGTTAGGGAGTTCTGCATTCACGTGGATTTTATGATGGTGTGAGTGTACCACATCCTAAATTTCGAGTCTGGTAGTTGATCTCAGATCCTCGACTCAATCAACTTTTTCACTGGTCGGGACTACTTGCGCATTTTCCATTATTTCCTGGACACTCGTTTTCGATTTGATTCAGATTTATTTTCAATCTTTATTTATTTATGCATTCCCTGTACTTTCTTTCTATCAACATGAATATAGACTGTTATTTACTTTCGAAATACTATAAACAACTTGCTTGGCGTTACTTACCTGGGACTTGTCATTCTTGTATTTGACTGAGTGCAGATCCACAATCGAGTAAAGGGAAAGCTCCTCAGCTTGGTGATTTGCTTAAGGATAGCGAAGTTGTGCATCCTTTGGTCTCAATGTAGGTTTGATATTTTGTATTACAATACATACATGTTTTGAAACATGAGAAATTGGGTTATGAGAGATCTTAGGCATGTATATTATAATATACTCTCCTGTGACATGACATTTGGTGATGATATACATATGCATGGTTTCCACACTCTAGGTTATCCTAAGTTATGTCTTGATGTTGTTATATTAGTTGGAGATTTTAAATGCTTCCGCTTATCTTTGAATAACTCACTAATATCAATAATCTCATCTTAAATTGTTGAATAAATGGTAAAAGGTAAGGTAAGGCTGACTAGGCTTGCGTTGACTGCGCGAGGATTGACTCGGGGACTACGCAAGTCTAGGCCAAGCCGGATCTAGTTTTAAGGTTGTGGAACTGAGGCCGTCACAATATATATATATATATTTTTGATCAGCACAAGCAAGCACTCAAACATGATAATCCAAACAATAGAAATACACGTTGTTTCCTTTTATCAAAAGAACCACCGACTTCAACAAACAAACAATTCTAACAAATGGGCACATCAAACTTGGCTTGAAATCTAAAGAGTTCTCTTTTCCTCTAATGGGTACATCCAAAATCCTAAGTCCTCAACTGGGCAAACCAGATTTGACAACACCAAGTTCACCTTTCCTCTAAAGGGTACCAAATAAATCGATCTAATCCAGTAGAAACTGCACAATTAAGTTTATAGAAGACCCAAATAGGCTGGTCAGCAAAAAGGGTAAGTGGGGATTTAATCACACACATAAACTAAAATAGTGGCGCTTACCTCGGTCAAGGAGGTCGCCGGCAAGTAGGGGGGTCACCAGAGCCGAGAAACGGATCGAGAGCGGTGGAGGAACGCCGTGAGAGGAGGCAAGCGAGCAAGGTGGGAGGTCGTCAAGGGCGGAGCCAAGATTTTTTCTTCCCCTGGGCTGGGCCATGACCAAAATATTGGTTGATGATGATATCTTCATGTTTATTATATTTTCCTTCAATCTGCTCTACACACCCATCATCAATATATAGAAGCATCGAGAGTTAGAAGAAAATATACGAGTCAGAACTATCATCGCTTGAAGGTCTTCAAGCCTCAATAAGTACAACGATTAAAAAACAAAGCCTAAAGACCTTAAAAGAAGTACAAATTTTGGACTAAATGTAACAATTGCAAAAGGGTAGAGACAATTTTGATAGAGAAATCATTGTTGATAAGAATAATTTGTTTTCAACAGCCTCCAAGACCCCACAATCTAATTGAAAACTAGTGTCATCACTTGTTGAAAAGGCAAAACCTCGAGAGATCGTGGTTCAATTATCACTTAAGCTAAAAAAAAAACTATACAAGGGTGGTTGTATGTCACATATATACAAAACGAATACAAAATTGATTTCTACACTTATTACTTATTTTATGTGGTTCCCTATTTTATCTCTAACTAAACAACTAAATTGATCATAAAAACATTGAAAATAAACACGTTACCTTTCGGGGTTATTAAAAAAGTAGGGTTGGTTTTCTTTTAAATTCATTAAATAAGGTAAATTACTTTAAAATTTCAAAAATAATGTATATCTCCTTTAGTAGAGGCGTTATTGACGATGACGTGGCGTGATGCGGTGATGGGTTGGTGACGTGGCGTAGTGTGAGTAGCGTTGGAAAATGGCGATGGGTGGTGCCCGTCACCAAAAATGGATTGGCGACAGGCACCTCGTCGCTGAAAATAGATTGGCGACGGGGCCTCTCGCTGAAAATAGATTGGCGACGGGCTCCCCGTCGCCAATCTGTGGCTATATATAATATATATTTTATATATATAATATATATAATATATATTCCTGCAAGGCAACAATACAATGAATTCATACAGGTTCATACATTGCAGGGCAACAATGAATTCATAATCAAATCCTGCAACAATGAATTCATATTCAAATTTGAATACATAAACTCAGTGTATCAATAATTGTCTCTTTCCATATCAATACAAGAAATTTAAAAAAAAATCAAAATAGGAGAATGCAAAATAAGTTTACAAGAAAACCATCATAAAAATGCAATCCATCCATCATATATACCATATATACCATAGTTTCTTGCAAAAAAAAAAGAAAAAGAAAAAGAAAATAAGTTAAGCTTTGAGGTATACAAAATTGAGATTCACATATATAAAAGTCATATATTTTATGGAAAACAACCTATAATAAAGAACAAATCATATTTATTTCAATAAAAAAGAAAAAATAAATACAAATTAGTAAAATTAATTAACAGTTAGCATATATATTCAATATCACAAATATGAAAACACAAAATAAAAGATATTAATATAGTTTGAACAAGTTTTTTTGTGTAGAACCAATTAAAACACAAAATCCCCAAATCATTCTTAACAAATGCTCAATGTAGACCTAAAACAAACATTCTATTTAGAAGTAAAACCTTTTTGAGTCTCCCAATTCAATATTCAAATAAAGAATACAATAAAAAAATTAGCGAATAACAAACATTACTCCAATAATCTCGATTCAATATATGGTTTGCATGATTTATGTTTCTATAATGGTTCCTAATAAATTCATAAGATTTATAATGGTTCCTAATAAAAAAAACTTATAAGTACCAAGTTAAAAATGAACCAAAAAAATCAAACCTTTTTGGATGTTGTGAAAAAGAAATCATCATTCATCATCCTTGGTCGTTGAGTCATTGTGAGCATCATCATCATCATCATCATCTTGCCTTTCTTGTGCAGTTGATCTCTCCATGAAACCCTGTTCCATGCGATGTAACCATCCTTGTATTTTAAGCAATTGCTCGCGATCTACAGACGTGTCATTAACCAGCTTTAGTATCATTGCTTGCATCTCCTTGAATTCTTTCTTGAACTGGTCAAATGGCTCATCATCTGCAAATATAGGACGAGAAGATCCAGCTTCATCAGATCTATGCATCGTAGACCACGACAAGTGTCCAAAAAACCAAATCTCCAATTTTTTTATCATTTCGCTGCACAATCTCCAAATATAATTCTGTTTCATCAATTAGAGTGTCAGGCTGCAATTGTGAAAGCTCTCTGGTCCTTTCGTGTATAGCCGTCTGTATTAAGAATTTCAACATTGAAAAGTCATATAAGTCATTGATACCTATAATTAACAAAAAACAATTATGGTAAAATAGTTTCTTACGGCAATCGCCTCTGCTCTCGGATCCAAGAAAGTGACGCCATCATGATCCTTTGTATGGAGATATAAACATAAATCCAAAGCAGTCGGCTTTCAACCGAGTTTCTTCTCCTATAAAATATGTTTAACTTAAAATTAAGTTTGAAACTTATATGAATCTAATGTATACATATGTATGTATGTCCCAAAACATACCAGTCTCAACGAATGCTTATAGATGGATATGGCTCCACATCCGTGCACAGACGGACCCGAACTAGGTCCCCCCACCTCTGATCTCCGATTTTGGCTCGCTTGTGCTGACTTTGCTTTATATTCTGGAGTAGATCGTATCTTCTTGTAATGCTGAAAAACCTCCAGAGATACATGTGCTAGTTTTGTCGGCTTCCTCACCATCTTACTAACAAAGTCAGTGTAACGAGTGAAAATCTGCTTGTCGTACAAATGTCTAACCATAGCGTCATCCGATCGTCTTCAATCGAAATTAGTCTATAATAATAGAAAGTCAAGTCTTCAACATATGCTAAGTAAAAGAAACTTAATTTTTTTATTTAAAAATCTCTTACCGCCCATTTATTAAAGTATTGCTCCTTAATATGGTTGGGAACCGTATCCCAACAGTAGCCATCCTTATGTAAATCGAATTTATATACCCGCGTCATTTGCTTTGACGCTTCGGATGACGGATGCAAGAAAGTACCACTACATTTTTACAAAAAAAATTTAGACCAATATTATATTAAGTTCATTAAACGTAAGTATATATACGTAATAATATTTCGTTGACTTACAATTCTTTCACAGTTTTTACGGTCTATAACACCCGCCCCGTGCCTCGGTCATCATTACATCTACTTCTCGGGGCCCTAGCTGGCTCATCGCCTCGTTGTGATCTACGCGAGGCACCACTAATAGACGGCTCACTCAAAGGGTGGCTTGAAGTATTGGGCGAATGTGATGCATGCTCGACTTAATCATGACTCGTCAATGGGGAGGCATGCATACTAGAGTCGAAGGGAGTGATAGGGACATGCTGGTAGTCCTGCTGATGGGAGGGAGATGCGTAGGTATATCCTCTAGAAGTAACGCGACCAACTATAGGTGGAGGGAGTTGCGACGCCAAAAGAGAGGAGTAAGCCTGTAGAGTGGTTGGATCATTGGGGCCAAATAAAGATGGCCCCGATGCCTGAAGGAGAGGGGCCTGGTGGGGGTGCTGTGCATAAGGCGGACAAGGATACTGCTGAAATAATTGTGATTGATGGTGTTGCTGAGAAAGCAGTTATTGGGCAAAAAGTTGTTGATGGTAAGCAAACTGCTACTGAGCAAGCTGTTGCGGAGTGAGCTGCTCTTGACGCTGTTGAGGCTCAGCATCATCAACGGGAGATCGTACTAGCGAACAATCCAAGTCGCGAGATGGACGATCTCTGCGACTACCGGATCGTCCGCTGGATCGTCCACCAGATCCCTCCCGAGATGACGATGCATAATTTCTGCCTGACATAACTTTTTTAAAGTTCAAGAGTAAGTTAGAAACAAATGTAAATGTCATAATCAATTATTACGAAAGGAACAAACAAATGTGTAACTAAATTTACTAATTAGGTTTGATTTCTTAAACCTACTTAAGTGAGTATATCATGGTTCGTTGTCACTATTTTCATCATCCACTGAAAAATTAGAATTATCGTTTTCATTACATTTTTCGTCATCGACGTCTGACATGTGCGTGCCACTAGGATCAGCAAGCGAAATTGCAACATTGTTGCCAATATCAACTTCAGTATCATGCTAAGATACTTGCTCTTGAAATTACTCGACTAGGATATGTTCGTCAATACAAAAAAATTACCATGACATGAAAAAAACTCATACAAAGGTATGATGCAGTTCTATCGACATCGACGTTGCTCCTCCGTGTGGCAAACCAGTTATACTCTATTTCGACGTGAATTTTTGCGTACTTGTACGTCCGTCTGAGTCTGTTGAGCTCGATGACTCGACTGAACTTCTTCCTCGTGTTGACTCGATTGACCTCTACTACCAGTGCTATCAAAGATAGGGGGTTGAACCATTCCAACATACTGACTTCCTGTATGTAGTAGGGTGAAAGGAACATGAGGTGGCATGCCTAATAAGGGCATGAATGAGCCATCTCCACTATGGAGGAGTAAATGGACTTAGCATGTATTGAGGCAATGAACCATGCATTGAATGTGTAGGCATTCTATGATCCATATAGGAAGATGATGGCTTAGGAGCATATGGATCAAAATTATAAGGATGAACACTCATGCTCGGTGTCCTAGGCAAAAACATATGAGCATCTCGTTGCGTTGGGGGCGGAAAAGGAGAGTACCCATAAGAAGAAGGGCAGGTTAGAGGCAGTGGAGGAGAACGTCTGCTGCTCTCACCAACAGTCTCTGACGTTCTTGGTGTTGGATGAGTTGGAGGTGGTGGAGAAGAACATCTACTGCTCTTACCCTAAGTCTGAGTCGTTGTTGTTTTTCTTCTCCTCCCTCTATCTGTTAGGCTTTGATAATCTTCTTGTTGTTCTTCCTCTTCTTTTTGAGAAGCTTTGTCATCTAATTCCAGCTCAATTACATTTTCATCATTCCACAGAGTAGTCCTTTGTCGTTCATCCTCATCTAAGATTCTTATGCCTTCATGTAGAGCAGCAATGCCTTGATCGATCCCGTCATCAATGAACACTCGCTCCAATTGACGCGCAAATGTAGACTGATATACAAAAAAATGCAGTGTTGGTTAACAATTTTAAATATGACTCATGAGGATAACAACATTATAGTTTCAAGGTTACCGAGAATTCGCGTAGAGCCCCGTCATGTCCAATGTATCGCCTGGTGATAGATCTGTACCACCTCATATACTCTTCCTGATCATGTTCCCCTTCTTGTTCCATCGTGGCTATGGTATTACCACGATTTTCCCACAACTCTATAGATCTTCTGTGATACACTGCCCAATTTTCTTGAGGGTGTCCTCTCAATTGGATGCGGTGCAGACGTGTGTCAAAATCACAGTGAGGTGGCATGACCTGTGTCAGCCCAAACTGTCTCATGACCATTTCCGGTCTATGTCACTCAACTATATGGAAACAAATTAAAGGACACGTCGAACGCCAGCTCCCTGACCTTGAGTACATAATTGTGGAAGTGACTCGATGACATCAACGTATGGCTACCACTCCACAACATTCTCCCTCTGCGCGTCAAGTGCATCACGATATGATGATAAAACGTGTGTGGAAGTCCTAGTTACCAAAAATGCAACTATCCATCTATATACAAAACAGAAAATTAGTCATAAATTAAAAAGAAGCAATTGATAATTAAAAATAATATGAGAAAGATTTTTATTACCGATATCCCAAAGGAACGTCATTGGACATGTATACTCCATCACATGTTCGTAGTCAAGCTCTAGGAACAGGCATGCGCATTAGTGCTATAAATGGAAACCTATCCCAGGCCCATAGTTGTATAAGAATTGACGCACTAGCGACTTCGTACACACCAGAGCGAGATCCACGACACAACTCCCTGTATAAATATGCCAAACATGCACTTCCCTAACTATATTGTCCAGCTGTTTGAAGGTCCTCGAGCAACGGAAGAAACATCAAATGTACATATCGGTTTGACTTGTCAGCGAACACACAACCACCAATAAGTTGTAGAATGTACGAACGAACATAACGTCGAACAATTTCCACATTGTTATCATCCTCTATAGGTGGCACATTTTGTTCGAGCCATGAAACAAGAGCTCTATTCCCAGAAAGGTCAAGTGGTTCAGGTCTTGCACCTAGTAGTCTTTCACATACCGCGAGATAGTCGACATCTGTGCTTCCAGTCACAGGTATACCATTAATCGGTAACCAGAGCTGAATCTCAACGTCTTATAGTATTATCTTACACTCGCCACAACGCATGTGGAACGTATGTGTCTCTGGACGCCATCTCTCAATGAAAGCGATGATCAAAGCCCAATCAAGTCTAAAAAATCCTACGTGTGAAACCCCATAAAAGCCACTAGAACGTAGGTAAGGGATCATTCGAGAATGGTAATTCACTCGTCGATCAACGACACCCCGTCTTCTTCGCACGCGCGTCGTATCATGTACCTTACAATTAAAAAATATGTCGATATATATATATATATATATAATATGTATTAAACGTTTTTGCATAAATATTAGGCACATACATGTTAAATGTATATACTGACCCCTCCAGACTTGCGATGATCTGTGTATAGATTGGAGGAGTAGAAGAGAAGGATCAGATGGTCCTGGTTCTATGTGTACTTGCTACAACTGTGTGATTAGAGAAATTGGTCGAGTAGTTTTAAAAGTCACAACTAATCATTAGTACGAGTTATAACATTAACAAATACCTATCTACTACTTTACGTAACATATCCGAATACTATATTAATATAAATGTTATGAAATTACCAACTGACGCAGTTTACAAATAAAATACAAATCCTCTCATTGGTTTGGATTTGGGGGTTGAGCTTTTGATGGACAATTTTTTTGTTATGTCCCTCTGCACGACAAAGACCGCAACGGTTCCTCCTAGTAGGGACTCGACCACGATCTCTATTCGGACATGTTGTTCGTTTATGTCCTTCTTGATGACATATGCCACGTCGCAAGGTCCTCGAAACATTAGGAAGATCCATCTCATTTTGCCTTCGTATTCCTTTTGGTCTCCCTCGGCCACGTCTACACCTAGGATCTGGAAAATCTTCGTCGCAAAAGTTGGCCAATACTTCTCATCGGGGATGGCTTTGAATTGAGAGGAGTAGCATCGTGCGTACACGTCCATCCTGTAGTATGGCTCAATAACTTGTGTATAATCAAGTCGAATAAGGGCACATGCAGCTAACACGTGTGAGCAAGGGAAACCAAACGATTGCCATTTACGTTAAAACATTCTACAATGGTAAATTAATGCCGTGTCAGTAATATCAGCACAGTGAAAAAAATATAAGATAACAAACATAACTACTATCGATTACATACCAACCCCGTTAGAATTCATCCATCCATACCGCAGGCCTCCATCATGCGATTGAGTCCAGAGTTCCTTGGGAATGACATTCACATATTGAAGACATTGAGGACTTCCTGATGAAAAATAAGCAAAACGTTCCATGCATGCATCAAATTTCCTCACTTGATGTTGACCAGCAGCTCGAGAAAAGATGTTCTTTAACGATTCATTTTTGAAAGTCGTGTTAAAATTACTGGTCAAGTATCGCAGGCAATAACGATGGTATCCTCTTGGTGGAAAAAAACCATTTGCTGGTATGTTAACAGCCTCAAGAATGCCAGAGTGACGGTCGAAAATAATACAAATACCATCTCTATCGGTCACGTGTTTGCGCAACATCCTGAAAAACTACCCCCACGAGTCTGTTGATTCGTTTTCCGCAACTGCAAATACAACTGGAAGTAGATGTCCATTGCCATCAATAGATAGGACAATCATTAGCTTACCACTGTATTTGCCATACAAGAATGTCGTGTCAATCTGTAGAAGAGGCCTACAATGCTTGAACCCTTCGATTGATGCTTTAAATGCGAAGAACACATGACGAAATTAAGGATGCGCTGTCCTGATCTCATCTGCAACCCATTGTCTATGTGACCACTCAATCTTTGTCCCTAGGCTCTTATTATGTACAGCCGCCAACCATCTTGGTAACCTAGCATACGACGCGTCCCAATCTCCGAATGCATTTGCAACTGCTTTCCTTTTAGCATCCCACATTTGCTTGTAGGGAACTTCATGTCCGTATTTTAGCTTAATCATTTCTACCAAGGCCTTGATAGTAATTGCCTGATCTATTTGGATAACGCTTTGTATCTCACGTGCAAGCATGTTGGCGTCGAGTTGGGCATGACTGCGTTCTATGTCGGGATTTATACAGCTGTGCGTCTTGTCTAATTGAGTGATCTCCCACAATTGTTTCTTTTTTCGCAAACAAGCACGGAGACGCCACATGCACCCTGCTTCCGGTGCACTTCTGCACTTCACTGCCCATAAGGTTTTAGTTGACTCCATAACAAGGTATTGACAATAGTTGTTAACATGTCATACTTTGATGGCATGCTGCAAGTCTTTCTTATTATCAAAGCACATTCCTCTTTCTAACTCAAAATTAGGCACGTCCCATCCAGTCGAATGATGAGAATGTTGGGTCGCAGTAGAATTAGCAACTTCCCAATCAATTTCATTATACACCGGCAATGGTTGGTAAACTTTTTCATCGCTTGCTTCTTCCATACACTCCTCGTCAATTGCAAATTGCTCATCATCTTGCAAGTTTTTCGCCCCTGGAGGTTCATAGGTTGGGTCGTCTGTAATAACATTTATATTTTTCCAATTAACAGATGGCGCAGCATCCTCGAGGGGACATACGTCCTCGTTAATGTCGTTGTCATGGTCCTCGTTAGGGTCATCACCGGGGGCACTAATGTCATCATCAATCGAAGTAACAAATCTATCTTACACAACATCACCTATCGGTGATTGCATACGTAATCTTTCCATCATTGATGCAGGGCATGTCATGCCCATATTTTCTTCTACCACTTGTGAATGTACAATAGAATTTTGAAAAGGCTCGATTGGCTCGAAGGTTAAATAAATCTCTACCTTCGCTGATAATGTTAGATTTGTCACTGTTGACCACATCAACTCGAAGTGGGTCTCGTCTTGCAATGACACGGGGACAAAATATTGTGAACCTGATGGATGAGTTATTATGTGACGATACGTCATTGTAATGAGAGTCTCAGTGGACGAAATACCAAACACGTTATACACGTGATCCATCACTCATGTTTACTCATTCCAAACTTAATAATCAGGATCATTGATGAGGGTCTGCTGTACTCGATGCCTTGCAAAACCTTAACAATTTCTCCATATGCATAAAATTGAAACGGGATGTTCCTATATTCCATGACCTACATAATTTACCGCATTGATAATGTAAAAAAGATTACATATATATCAAGTGAAAAAATGATCAAAATGAGGATTTGAGGTACGATCGAAATTTTCAAAGAATCATCATCAAAAATTATTCTTGTTCCTATATCAAAATGGAGCATCTTGTAGTAATTTCTCAACAACTTCTCTCTCTATGCACTCTCGAAGGTCTTCTTTTCTCTCCCTCTCCGTATTACATTAGTTACTTTGAACACTCCATGTACAAGTGATTTCGATTTGACAAAGAGGAAGATGGTGACTAGGGAATTTGGGCGATGAGAAGTTTTATTCGTGTTTGGATTTTGCTTGAGAAGTTGTTGTTCGAGTTTAGGTGTGAGGAGGAGAAACGGAGGTTTGTCTTTCACTTTAACTTTGATTTAATTTATAATGGAAGGAGTTGAGACTTCTTGAACGGTTGTTGTATGATTTCTAGGTTTTGATTCTTGTTTTATGTTGTTTGTTGGTTTCAATTAAACGAGTTGTGATTTTAGGGTTTATGATTTTTTTGTTGACTCCTTACAAAAGCGTGTACTCCAATTTGAGAAATTCTCTATATGAATGATATTTACAAAAAATAGAGATTTTTTAAGCTAAAACCATACCCAAAAGTCTTGTTGTGCCTGTCTTAACGCCAAAAACGATAGGCATCATACCAACAAAAATTTTCTCATGCTTGCGTTAACTCCAAAAAGGACATATCAACCTAGATCAAATGTCATTAGGGACTGCCAGCTTCTCAACAAATCAGTTAAACTCTAACCTAAAAACCTTGTTCTAGACCACTCACTTGCATATATATAAGCATTCGAATGTTGTCACGTGTCTTAGAGCTTCTCACATATATACAAAAGTTTTTGATAGTGCAGATATACACAAGTATTACGTGGGTTATTCAACAATAATGACACGGCTAACAAGTTTTATTTATTTACTTTTTTGGGTAGAAACAAGCTTTCTTTATCTTTGTATGTCGTTTCAAATGCATGTTGTCAATAAGTAATATATAGACAATATGGGCATAAAAGTAGTTACCACTTAGTGTTTATTTAATTCCAAATTCAATTGATTGATTGAAGTAGGTTATAGTCTCATGATGACAATATTTATTGACAATATAGTCGATATGGACAATGTAGAAGAAATAGTAATTATTACACTTGCAATTAAAAACTTTCATTCAACACAAATCAATATGTTTATGTAAACCAGAAAGGAAAAATGACAGGTTGACGTACGTAGGTTTCATGTTTCCTTGATCATTATTGACATAATATATTGTTAATATAGTCAATATTGTTAGCATAATCAATATTGACAATATCAATCCATCCATACTTTTCAAAGTATTTGATAAGAAATATTATTACAGAATAAATTATCGAGAAATTTGACATAATAAAGTTAAAAATTATCTTCTTCTTTGGTATGGTGAGAATCTCATTGAACTCTCTAGCATCAAAACATTACAATGTAAACTTATTAATATATATATATATCGACACTAATCTACTTTTCAAGTGTACCTACACATGAAAGTTTGCACTGCTTAACAAAAAAGTCTATTCCTATTGATCGCAACGCACATTACATCATTTATATACTTGTATGGACAACAATCACTTCTTGTTTTATGCTTCTCTAACGAGATGTTGTTTGTAAAAGTCTCATGTTATACACTAATGCTTAATTGTTTTTACTAAATATATCGTTTACAATGTTATTATTCTTAATCAGTGGTTATCGAAGCTTCAAGTGGTAGATAGTGAGTTCGAATATGATCAATTGCAGTCACAGTTAGCAAGTTAGCTACTTCCTTGCATGGTCGTGGCCAGAGAAGAGGGAGAAGAATGGTCTGACGTATTCAAAGATGAGTAGTGGCCTGATTTTTTTCATTGTACGATAGTTGACCGAACAATTGGAAATAAATATATCCAGACGGGGCAGCGCCTATAGTCTACTATCAGCACTAGAGAGCAGAGTGAGGACACTTGTGAATGTGAGATTACGTATTTTGTTACTAATGTTTACTACAAGAAATTCGACTTTTAATTATAAAACTTTCAATTACGAATATAAAAAGTGTAAGGTTGCGTTTGGTAACTCTTATTTTTTCCTCTTATTCTTTCCAAGTCTTATTCAAAAAGAGTTTTGATAAAATAAGTGTGTTTGGTAGATGTATCTATATATCACTTATTTTAAATAAGACTTATGAAGAAAAAGAGGAAAAACCTCTTAACCAAAAAGTTAATTTTTTTTAACTTTTTCAATAAGTGAACTTCCTCTTAAGCGGGTAGAGGTTTTGGTGTTTTTCGTACGAATCGCACGATTGAGTTTTATTTACAAAAATACCCAAAAGTTTATCCTCTCTCGATGAAGTTTTTTTCTCTCTCTTTAGTTTTCGATTTTGCAGTGAGCATAGGAATTAACTTTTGGCCTCTTTTGATATGACTACAACTCTAGCTTCAATTTCAAGCTTTCAATTCAAGTTTCAACTCAAATGAGGTGGGACAAGTATTCCCTTTGCTTTCCCTTGAAAAATGAGAGTCATGGTCATCGAATCGCAAACCAATTGAACAAAAAATCGCAAAGTTTCAATTTCATAATCTCATCTTCCACTCTCTCCATGGTCGCTTGCGTGAAACAGTGAAAATTCATGCCCTAATTTTATATCCTTCATTTGGTCTACAAAACCCTAATTTTATTGTTTTTGTTGAAATTGAATTGTGGAGATCAATATGAGACGACACATTCCTCCCAATCAAGTGTGGAAATGGCAGCGATGATTTATGGTGATGAACGAGTGATGGCAGTGTTGCATAGGATCATGAGGAGTTTGGGGGCTTCGAAGAATGCCACGGAGGACATGGTTCTGATGTTGAAGATATCACTGACGATTCAAAGTTTGTAAATTTGCAAACCAAAAACTAAATTTATAAAATAAGAGGTTTTGGGTTATTTTTACCAAACACTTTATAAAAAATAAGATCTTATTCAATAAGCTCTAATATAATCAGCCTTAATAAATAAGATCTAAAAGTTTAAGCTGTAGTGTAACCAAACACTACCTAAGTAAAAGTCCATATTTGCTTATGACTCTTAAGTTTGTAAAAAAAAATGATAAAATTGTAACTAAAAGTATTGTTTGTGTAACGACCCAAATATTCTCCGACCTATTTTAAAGGTATCTTATTAATTTTATATTAAAGTATGTGAACAAATCAAATTGTTACACAAAATTAATATTAACAAGATTTGGATTTGGACTAAGTGAAAATAGTTGGAATGGGCTTAACGAGGAAATTGAGCCCATATGGGTATTTACGTAATTTGGGGTGAAATTGTGAACAACCCTACTTTAAAACCCTACCTATATAAACCTTTTATAGGTTTGTAGCCTCTTTTGTGTTGAAATCCTAAACTTGGAGAGGGAGGAGAAGAAGTGGAGGCTTGAACAACCAAGGGGGAGGCAAATCTTTTGGTGGTTTTTCTTTCTTTTTCTTTTCTTTTCTTTTCTTTTTCTTCTTTTCTTCTTTGGTTTGGTGGTGGTGGCATCATCAAGGCAAGGGCGGCGGCCTCACCGCCGCCGCCGCCGCCGCCGCTGAGGCGGGCGGTGGGGGCCCACAAGGGAGCCCCATCCTCGCCGGAGAAGGGGGGTGGGAGCCCCACTAGGAGGCTCCTCTTTCCCCACCCCATATAAACCATGGAGAGGGGAGGAAAGGGGTGGTTGCCACCCTTCCTCCGCCTCGACGGCGGCCGGACAGGGGGCGGTGGCCCTCTGGCCAACCGTTGGAGGCCCCCCGGCGTAGTCCACGCCGGAGGCCGGAGGGCCAGAGGGGCCCATCCCCTCCACGGCTCCAATAAGGGGGAGCCCGTGCTCCCCTTGTTGACAGTTTGGTCAACTGGTTAGTTGACCTGTCAACTGGTCAGTTGGACCAGTTGACCGGTCAACCAAATTAGTTGACCAGGAACTAAAATGTCCCTGGAATAGTAAAATGAGGGGCTGGAATGTCCCAGTCCCCTACGACTTCATCGGAGGCGTACACGTGCACTCCGAGGGACTCGACGACGGGTCCCACCCTCGACAAAGCCCTTAAACGGCACATCACGTGGGACCCACACCATTTGGGGTCCCCAAATATAAATTAATAATTGAAATACTCAACTTTAAATTAGTAAAATATTTATATAGTCTTATATAAATTGTATAAATTGCGTAGATTCGCGAGGCGGTTCACGTGGGACCCCAAACGTGCAAAGAGTCGGTATAGGCATCGCGACGGGTCCAGGTAAGTGGGGAGCTTCGTTCATGCATTAAATATGGCTTGATTATTAGATAATTAGGAATGCATATTTTGAATGTAACGACTTGGGAATGGGTTGCGTCGTGATATTGGTTTGGATCTCTATTATCTATGGAATTGTGAATACATTGTTTTGCCTTTTATGTTATTCAGTGCCCCAGAGTGTGTGGAGTTCCACCGCGGGCCAAATTAACAAGTGGTCTATATCTTGGACGCCCCAGAGTGTGTGGTAGTTAACCACCAAGGGTTTACTTGACTAATTGAATGCATAAGGTGAATTATTCGAGGGTAAGGGTTTGGAGTTCCATCCTTTGCTACTTGATAATTCTATGAGACGTGTAGCGGTGACGGCTTGGATGAATCTATCATTGTTTTGGTGCAATTATCTAGAGGGCGTAACGGCCATTGCGTTTCCACTGATTATTGTACCAATTCGAAAATAGATGATTCGGTCACCGGATCCTTACCAATGTCTAGTTCGCATTGAATGGAACAACGACTTATATTAATATTTATATCTATCGCATTTTATTTAAATATTTCATTTGACTTTATTTGTATGTCATGTGTAAATTTATAAATGAATAATGATGAATATTATTATGCATGACATAAATGAATGTTTATCAAATGTGTTGTAAAATTGTTAGGTTTATGTATAATAATGTGAATGGGATACGACATGAAATATTGATCCGAAGATTATTGAATGACAAATTTGGAAATGGAAATATTAGTTATTTATTCTTCTTGGAATATGAATTCATTTTTATAATTACAATGAGCATGACCCATATCTTTAATTGTATCGAATTATGTGTTCGATAAATATGTTTATAATGTTGTTATGATTTACATCTATTCGGTTATTACATGTTGTGTTATGCGTATGGATTGGATGTCATGTAGAATTTGCATGAGTACTAGGTAGTACTTGCATATTTAATGTTTGAGCGAATCTTTTTTCTTATTGAGCATCGTTGATTCTTTAGCTCACCCCACTCTATCCTACAGGTCCCTCTACCAGCGCAATAGACAAGAAAGAAAAGGGAAAGGATTTATCTTGAAGTGCCTTCATATGTGAGACTCATAGCATCGTTGATTCTTTAGCTCACCCCACTCTACCCCACAGATCCCTCTACCAGTGCAATAGACAAGAAAGGCAAGGAAAAGGATTTATCTTGAAGTACATTCATATGTGAGACTCATATAATACTAGTCTATCATTATTATTAATCGTTTTGTAAACCTCGTACGTGGGTTATAGCTCCAGAATTAGTAATGGGTAGTTTTGAACCTTTTTATTATTATTATGAAGTTGTATGAGACTTTTAAATATTTAAGATTATAGATCTTATTATTATATACAGGATTATATGATTTTATTATGATTAACTTTTATACTCATATTATCATATATCTTGTTAGAATAATTGTTCCGCAGGTTTATTTAGGCGTACCAAGCCGTTATTTGGGTCTGGTTCAGGTATCGGGTCTAGGTAACGGTATTGGGCCGGGCGACTTGACCCTAGGTCAGTGAAGGGTCGTCACAGTTTGTACTTATGACTCATGAGTTGTAAGCAAAAGCTAATAATTAATAAATGAATATCGACCCAATTCGGCAATAGTTTTTAGTGAGTAATAGAATTTCTTTTACTCACAAAAATATATTTATATAAACTACTTTTGTTCGCAAATAAAAATACTAACTTTTGCTTATGAATCTTAGAGGAAAGTAATATGTATAACTTTGTAAGTAAATATGTATTTTTACTTACAATATATATACTCAATAAAAAGGAAACTACCAAACTAGAAAAAAGAAGAAGAAGAAGAAGAAAAACTAATTAACAAATTAAACTTTCACTAAAAAGGGACGAAACAGTAATGTAATATTTAATTTTTAATTTTGTCTTTTTATTTTGTTGGATAAATCCAAAATAAAAGATAGGCACAAAAAAATCTCAAAAATAAGAAGATAGGCACAAAAAATATAAGGATCTTGCTATGTACACGAACACGAACGTGGAAATGCACTCCCGGAACCCCTCACATCCCACCACCCAATGCACACACGTTGTTTCAAAAGATAATAAGTTAAAAACCCAACAATTTCTCTCCTTATCTCCTAGGCTCACGGTCCCATCTCTCACGTTGACCTCACAACTAATTTATATTTCATCACGTCGCAAATCATCAAAGAGTTCCTCTTGACGTTGTTGTGCCTTGCACTTCATCTCGATTCTGTATCGTCTCTTAATTTCATGGGTTCATCCATTTCAGTACATGCAATCTCTACAAAAGTTTTGATTTGCATTTCACCTACATTTGTTGATTAATCCTAATGCATTCTATACGTTTCAACTTATTTTCTTCATATTAATTGGGTGCATGTAAGATACATAAGCCTATTGCAAAGTCTCTACAAGCTTCAAACATCTTGTGGCCTTTTTGAAGGTTGTATTCAATTTTTTTAATTTTGTAAGGAAGAAAATTATAAATGAATTTTAAACTGTCTAACTTTATTTTTTCTTCTCTTTCTAGTTGTTGGTTGAAGGAGCTTTGGTACATTGTTTGGTTACCCACCTAGATCTACTCTAGCTAGCTTTGGGCTCCCGAAGAAGACAAAGTTTTCCAAATTGATGAAAAACTGATCAGAACAATAATCAAGAATAATTAACTGTATTTTATTTAAGTTCTCTAACTCATTAAATTTTTTTACCAAAATGAAACTCATTAAAATATTGACATAATATTTTTTTGAAAAAATAATGAAAGGCACAAAAATTAAACAAAATAATATTTAAACAAAAAATATAGTTTTATTAATGAATATTATTGAAAACGAATAGAAATTTTAGTAACGGATATTATACACTTTTACTTATGATGGTGGGTTCGTAAGTAAAAAAGAATCTATTTACTTACAATTAAGTTTGTAAGTGTAAATTTTACCGACGAGTCTATTCTTACGATGTTTTTACCAATGACATTTTGTAAGTAAAAACTTTTACTTACAATTTTAAAACTTTTACTTACAAATTAAATTTGTAAGTAAAAGATTTTTTCCTTGTGGTGGTTGTTGGAGATGGTGAGGGGACTAATAGTGTATACACCGGACAGTCCATTAATACTAACTTGTAATTGATATCTTGTCGCAATAATCAAACACTGATAATAAATAACACAGATAATATTTATCTTTGGGTCAATTTGCCACTCACGTGTAAAATGTGTCAAATAATTATCAAGCATTTATCGCTACACAAAATAAGCTACGACAACCACTACAAAAAATTACTTTTTCTATAGGGTTTAACATTTGTAACATTTTTTTAACTATGATGTTATGCTGCAACATCTTTTAATAGCTATTTAAAAATAAAACATTTAAATTACACACACCATGCAATAAACACATGCTACTTAACCACATTTTCTTAAAAAATCTATTACACTATAAATATATTAAATAAATAAAATAAATAAATAAATTTTTGTTCTTACTATTTTCCTTCCGGTTTGTTCTTCAATTTAATATTTCTTGACCTACAAAAAATTAATATTCCCTGTGAAAAAAAAATTAGCCATTTTATTCAAATGAAAACTAAAAAACAAAAAAATATTCATAAAAAGAATAATTAAAAATATTGGTTCTCTCGGCTAAACGTTCCCCAAACACCGAACGTTTGCTAAATACACGCAAACACACACACTCTCTCTCTCTCTCTCGGCTCACACACTCAGCTGTTCCCCCTCTCTCTCTCTCAGCTAACACACTCAACCCAAACCCACACACACTCTACTTCTCTCTCTACTGTTCACACACACTCTCTCCCCCTCTCTCTCACCCTCTTTCTCACTCTCTCTCTCTCTCTCGACACACTCTCGCCCTCTCTTACTATCTCCTCCTCTCTCTCTCGCACACTATTTCCTCCTCTCTCTCTCTCACACCTCTCACCCTCTCTCTCACACTCTCCCCCTCTCTCTCTCCTTCATGGCACACTCTCTCCCTCCTCTCTCTCTCTCACGGCACCTCACCCTCTCTCTCACACTCTCTCCCCTCTCTCTCTCTCTCTCATGGCACACTCTCTCCTCCTCTCTCTCTCTCACGACACCTCACCAAACCCTCTCTCTCACACTCTCTACCTTTCTCTTTCTCTCTCTCGGCACACTCTCACCCTCCATGTCACTCCCTACCTCTCTCTCTCACGACACCTCTCTCACGGCACCTCTCTCTCTCTCTCTCTCTACCTCTCTCTCTCTCACGGCACCTCTCCCATCTCTCTTACACTCTCTACCTCTCTCTCTCTCACTGGCACCTCTCCCATCTCTCTTACACTCTCTCCCTCTCTCTCTCTCATGGCACCTCTCACCATCTCTCTCACACTCTCTCTCCTCTCTCTCTCACGGCACCTCTCCCATCTCTCTCACACTCTATCCCTCTCTCTCTCTCATGGCACCTCTCACCATCTCTCTCACACTCTCTCCCTCTCTCTCTCTCTCGGCACCTCTCACCATCTCTCTCACACTCTCTCTCCCTCTCTCTCTCGGCTCACATACTCTCTTCCTCTCTCTCTCCCTCTCTCAATGTTCCCTCCCTCTCTTTCTCGACTCACACACTTTCTTCCTCCTCCCTTTCGGCTGTTCCCCCTCTCTCTCTATCTCGGCTCACACACTCTCTTCCTCCTCCCTCTCTCTGTTGTTCCCTCTCTCTCTCACTCACACACTCTCTTCCTCTCTCCCTCTCGGTTGTTCCCTCTCTCTCTCTCTTGCTCACAAACTCAACCCAAACACACACACACTTCTACTTATATTGTCGCCTGTGTTCGTCGCCGCTGTTGCCTCCATTCGTCGTCGCCGTCGCTGCTGCCTCTATCGATCTCCCACACACTCTCTTCCTCTCTCTCTCGCACTGCCTCACTGCTCTCACTGCCTCTCTCCCTCTCGCTCTTTTAAACACTTAAACATCCCCTCCCCCACCGTCCCCAACCAACATTCAACCCCACATTGATGACCCTAGGTCGTCGATAGGGAGGTTATAGGGGTGCTTGCAGAGATTCTCTGCATGCATGCAGAGAATCTCTGCAACACGTACACAGAGGGGGTGGACACGAATTGCGTATTTTCGAAATGCGCAATTCGTGTCCTCCCATGTGGCAACCGTGGTGTCCTCCCATGTGGCATCTCATGTGGCAGACCTAACAAAAATGGTGCATTTTGTAAGGGTGTCATTCTTGTTAGTTATTAGTGACGTGGCGTCACGTAACACGAATGACGCTTTTACAAAAGGCGTCATTCGTGTTTCACGCTAATTACGCCTTTTCGAAAGGCAATATACTTGCGACGGCCCCAAATTCCAAGGCCGCCCCGTGGCTTCCCGTTTCCCCTGCTCGTGCACCGGAAACACCTGCCACGTCACTCGTGATACCAACTGCGACGGCCCCAAATTCCAAGGCCGCCCCGTGGCTTCCCGTTTCCCCTGCTCGTGCACGGAAACCCGCGTCACTCGTCTATCCAACTAAATCAAAACTCTTAAGTTACCTGCCATTTAATTTAGTAGTTTACAATTTACAGCGAAAGTTTTAATATATCACCAAAAGAGCATTATATAAAGTAACTTATTCAACCTATAGTGGAAAACCGGAAGTACTCGGTATATAGGCGACAAGCGCCATCCGTAAATGTTTATATACCAAGATCGAAGATGTAATAACCACAAGTTCCCAATAATAATATTCAAAACAATTTAATACTAATACACATACCGGTAGGTCCTCGACAAATGGGCAAGTAAAGATTTTGTCGCCGTGATCTCCTTGCCCTACTTGATACACAAGAGTCTGCGCTCGGCCACCACAAAAAGCGATGGCGAGCCCGGTAAGTAAAATCCCAAGGAAAACCACCGTGCATTATAATTTAAGAATATAAATGGAAACAAGTAAATAGTGTTAACCAAACATGCGGAATAGAAGGTAAATGCGGATAACCGCTCAAAAGTTCATCGCATGAATATAAACACAAGATAAACAAATGATTGTGCACCAGCTATACAAGATGTGTGCTGAGGATCAGGAGCCCGGTCGTGGTCTGTACCATCGACTCTACCACTGTGTCCTAGACCACACACCTAGCAAGCGACCGCACAACCTTCGGATACATAGACGAAAAACTCGACCGTCCCGAAGAATATAAATCACGATTTTCAAGGAAATAAAGCTCAATGGAAATAAATAAGTAAATGCAGTAGTGGTGTTCAGTTGGGTTTTACGTACTGGGCTCGCCATCTGCCTTTTTGTGGTGGCTGAGCGCAGACCTTGTGTATCAGTAGGGGCAAGGAGATCACGGGCGACAAAATCTTTACTTGCCCACTGTCGAGGACCTACTGGTATGTGTATTAGTATTAAATTGTTTTGAATATTATTATTGGGAACTTGTGGTTATTACATCTTCAGTACTGGTATATAAACATTTACGGATGGCAGTTGTCGCCTATATACCGAGTACTTCCGGGTTTTCCACTATAGGTTGAATAAGTTACTTTATATAATGCTCTTTTGGTGATATATTAAAACTTCCGCTGTAAATTGTAAACTACTAAATTAAATGGCAGGTAACTTAAGAGTTTTGATTTAGTTGGATAGACGAGTGACGTGGCAGGTGTTTCCGGTGCACGAGTAGGGGAAACGGGAAGCCACGGGGCGGCCTTGGAATTTGGGGCCGTCGCAGTTGGTATCAAAGCAAGGTCGATAGGGCTCTGAATTAAATAAAGTAAATAAAAGAGCATAAACTTTAAAACAAATTAGATGTGGAAACCCGATGAATTGCCTAGAACTTTTAGTTGGGAAGCAATAAGAAATGGGTAGTTAATAGAGCTCTATATATGTGTTATGATTATACTGTGTACTATATATGTATACGTATATCATGGAGGATTACATACGACGCACGTTTTTCGGTGCAGATCAGCATGGATGGACGGTCTACTATACCCTCAGAGACGAGACAAGCTGGCATTGTTATCAGGAGTCCGCAAGCTACAGTGAGATTGGAGGATCGACTTACAGCCCAGGAAATTCAGATGACATAAGTACTCCGAATATTACGGGACCAGGGCGCCGCGATCACAGAAATGGCTGCATCACTCACGACTGAGCCACTCGAGCGACAACGACTTTACCCGAGGTTACATGAGGGAAATGGTCGACAGGGATTCGCGAGTACCGAGAGCCAGACCGAGCAAAATTTTGGTGCAGTACCAGAGCAGAGGCACACTGAAGTTAGAGACGAGGGAGACCAGTTTGACCGACAGAGACAGGATCGGTAGGGTCGACGAGATAGGCATCCGAGCCGCGAGAGAGAGATGAGAGGGCGAGTGGTGTATATTACTGCACCCGCACCTGTCGAGCGGCAGCGACAACAGCATCAGCAACAACACCCGGACAGGGGTCAGAGGGACTGGAGTCAGGGCCAGAGATCTAGTGAAAGGCAAACGGGGAGGCGAGAGAGGCGCAAATGTTATAGATGTGGACAGAGAGGACATCTGAATGTTGTTTGCCAAACACCGGCAGTCGCAGCTGCAGAGTATCAAAGGAGACAACGACGACAAGCTGCAAAGAAGTCACGACTTAGAGATGTTCGGGACGGACAATACGAGCCGGTGAGGAGTGAGAGCATGCAGCGACCAGCGACCACGATGAGGACACCATATACGCCTAGTTTTGCTACATCAGGTACCGGTGGGTCACAGGAGAGACTGCGACATGTTCAGAGATGTACTCACTGTGAAGTTGAGGGACATATACATTGGGAGTGTGCATTGATCTTGATGGCACCGATATTTGTAGAGCTGTTGCGTGTTCGAATTCCGGGTTCAGATCGTATCTGAACCATAAGTTAGGGCACTGACAATAAAGTGTCAACTATATTTTTGTGTAAATTATGGTAAAAACAACGTGCGAGTTGTGTTATGTATGAAGACTATCAAGTTGTTTTTGGTTATAATTAAATGAAGCCTAAGGATTTTTGCTATAAAATATATGTATGGGATAGATATATTATTGAGAAGGTTGTTTTATTCAAACATAATAATAGGAGTGTAACTACCCAGTACACGATTTGGAGCTTGCATCAATTGTGTTTGCGCTGAAGGCTTGGAGACGCTACCTCTACGGAGAAGAGTTTATGCTTTACACTGACCATCAGAGTCTACGCTACAATTTCACACAGAAAGATCTTAATAGGCGTCAGAGGGGATGGTTAGAGCTGCCGAAGGACTATGACTTCACGATTGAGTATCATTCTGGCAAGGCCAATGTAGTGGCGGATGCTTTGAGTAGATGCGGCGTTGACAATCAGACCAGTACGCGTCACATGGGACTGTTGGAGGCAGCATCAGTTATGAGCATGTCAGACGTTGCAGCCACGCATGATGTGCATATTTGTGGTCAGATGAGGGTACCGACAGTGTCACTGGAATGGGTATCGGAGTGTCAGAGGGCTGACGGGCTTTATGGGCGGTTCAGTGGATTGGCACGGGATCCCGAGTGCACTGATTGGGTGGAGACATCCGATGGATATTTGCGGCATCGAGGTCGACTATAGGTACCAGCCGTGTCAGAGATACGAGACAGTATATTAGAGGATGCTCACTGGTCGCGATACACAGTTCATCCGGCCAGAACCAAGATGTACCATGATTTGCGGAGATTGTTTTGGTGGCCGGGGATGAAGGCTGATGTGACGGCCCCAAATTCCCAATGCATTTGGGTACGCCCGGCCTAGACCCGTGCAAGCCCCGAGTCAGTTCTCAACGACCCTGACGAGCCTAGTCAGCCTTCAACTTAATCAATTTAGTACTTTATAAAAGAGTTATTGCAATATTACACAGCGGAAAACTAAACATTATATAACAAGGGGAAATAACTCAATCAAAGGGAAATTAGGAATTCTATAAGTGTGGAAAACCCCGGGTATTCATGCACAATTCGATAGGTAATTATACATGATACCAATCTCATCAAAATACCAAGTTCAATAATCCCAAAGCATGTATATATAAAAAACGATATACATAAAAGCAACACATAAAGAAACCTACAAAGTAGTCTCCAAATCTAGTCGCTAAGCTTCTCAATAGATCACCTAGGCAGGGTCCCTTGCCCTTGCTGTTCTCCGCCCTATCTGCACCCACCGTCACAAACTAGACGGTGAGTAACTGAATAAAATCGAATGTAATGCCAGCAGAAAACAACAGTAATTCATGATAATTCAAATAAAGTAGTCTAAATATCATGCGGTAATAAAAAGACAGGAAATTAAATAGACAAGATGCATGATAAACAGACTAATAGATATCAATCGAAAGTCAAGTGTGTTCCAAGGAATCAAAAGAGGCTCATAAGTGGTCTAGTCCATAGCATAACGGCGAAGACCTCGCGAGGTCTTCCCGGGCATCGACTCAAACGAAAGCACACGACTATGATCGGCAGGGACTCGAACCCCAGTACTCGGTGTCACACGGTCACTAAGGGTGGTCACACACTCGTGGCCACGAGTGCCCACGTTTTATCCCTCTAGTGCAGGTCCTAGTACTTTTCAGACAAAACACTTACGCCGGAATCACACAACCGAAATGGAATGGAATACCAATAATAGTGAATAACAAGATCGAATAAATGATAATGAATCACATGGCATTTTCTTACTGGCTTACAAACATACAAATGCTTTTTAAGGCAAATGTACTTACCTGAACTATCGCGACCCGTGTGAAAACTCCGAGATCCTAACGCGTCTTCCGAAACTTCCCGATTGCCTGATAAGGTTTAAATCCCGAATGTTCTTTTAAGGTTAGTATTTTGTTTTAGGATGTTTCTCACATGTCTAGTTCAAATATTTTTAATTAAGCTGACTTAACCATTGTGGATCAATCCATCTCTATGGTTATTGTCCTTTTTACAAAATATATCCATCTTTAGGCTCTTGTTAGGTCCATTTATCAAGTCTATACTCACATAAGTAATCTCTTTGTGTGGACCCTTTTTGGGTTTAAATCCATAAGTCCATTTTCATATTTTATGTCTTTGTCTTGGGCCTCAAGTTGTACATATTTTTATTGGGCCTTAACACCACCCATTTACACATCATTTGTATTTGTTATGGGCCTTATATATACAAGATGTGTGTTGGCCCTTAATGGTTCTTATTGGGCTTTAATATAAAACCACAATTTGTATTCAGAATATCCATACACTTTCCTTGTTTTAATTATTCACACACACCCACATGTATGCACATGCACACACACACCACATCACACACACAGACACACATACGCACATACGCACACACCCCACACCCCAGCCAAACTGTGCACACCATAGCCTATTCACACACTCCAAAAACAGTGAGAAAAACGTGAGAAAGAGTGGGAGAGAGAGAGAAAAATGTTCGTGAGGTGAGAAAAAAAAATAAAATAAAAGTGTTATTTACAAGATTCGATCCTTGGTCACATGCTTCATTAACGTCCTTCACTACCAACTACACCAACAAGCCAATTTTATTTTATTTTTTTATATTTTTTTTATATGATACACCCCACCATTCACATACACCACGGTTTCAACAACAAACTAACAACAAGTGAGATGAAAGAGAGAATACGAGAGATCGAGAGAGACGTGAGGTGAGAGTGGTTACCTTCGGCTAGGGTGGCTTTCCCGGGGATTATTTAACTCGTCGGCGAGAAGAGGAGGGTGGCGGTGTTGGTGAGAGGCCGAGTGAAGAGAGGAGATCAAGATGAAGAGATGGAGAGGGAAGGGTTGGTGGCGGTGATGATTGGAGAAGAAAATGATTACTAGGGTTTCTTTCCATCATTTTGTATATATATACAATATAAAGGTTAATTGACCATTTTGCCCTTGAGTTTAAACTTACCCAACCCTTGGACAGCTACCCTTATGAGTCATTTGACTCTTCCTCACAATCTAACACATATCCCCATCTCCATGACCATCCAATGGTCCTCCTCACTCAATTGTGTCACTTTTACAATCCTATCCATATTAATCTATTAATTTAACCACATTAATTTTATTAATTTACCCATAAGGTTACACAAATTCTTGCCTACTCGGTGCATCGTTCCCCGCGTTCGACACGCTTCTCGAGGCGATCCCACCCTTGGGATTTGAATAAATTCCCTCATGTTTTTAGTATACATTATCGTAAAAATTTTATTTTCCTCAACCCGTTTTTCCTTGTTCCGACTCCCGTAACACGCGTAGTCTAGCCCTGCCTTGCCAACTAATTAATTAAATTAACTAAAGATTCATTTATTTGTATGTTTTACTCCCCCGTTTGCATAGGCGTAGTCTCACTCAATTTAAAATCGCCCGAACGGCGCGAGACCCGAAACATACTAAAATACTATTACATACAATCAAAGAATCATAAAATCACTTCGGTGTCGACTCCCGAAGTTCGAAATACTGTCCAGTATTCACATAGCCGGGTCACGGTTAAAATTTGAGGGTTGTTACAGCTGATGTTGGTAAATATGTTCGAGAGTGTCACATATGTCAGCAGGTGAAGGCGGAGCACAGGCAACCAGGCGAATTGTTGCAGCCGTTACCATTCTCAGTGGAAATGGGAACACCATACCATGGATTTTGTCAGTGGATTACCACAGACGTCTAAGCGACACGATGTGATATGGGTGGTGATAGACAGACTGACTAAATCGGCGCACTTCATACCAGTTCCGATGCGATACACGTTTCCTCAGTTGAGCAGACTGTTTGAGCGGGAGATTGTTAGACTGCATGGGGTGCCGGTTTCCATTGTATCTGATAGGGATCCCAGGTTTATTTCGGGATTCTGGGGAGCGATGCAGGAGCAGTTTGACACTAGGTTGCAGTTTAGCACGGCGTATCATCCTCAAACAGATTGCCAGTAAGAGAGAGATTGATACGGATTTTAGAGGACATGCTGGGCTTGTATTCTGCAGTTTGGAGGTTCGTAGGAGGATTACTTACCACTGTGTGAAGTTGCCTACAACAACAGTTATCAGGCTAGTATCGAGATGCCACCTTATGAGGCGATGTATGGGAGGCCCTGCAGGTCACCAACGTGTTGGGCAGAGCCGAAGATACAGTTACGATTGGGCCGGAGATAGTTGTTGATCACACAAGGAAGATTCGACAAATTCGTCAGAGTTTTCGAGCAGCACAATACAAGCAAAAGAAGTATGCAGATAGATACCGCGGAAGTCTAAGCTATAGAGTTGGCAAGGCCAAAAGGTAGTTATCTTGAAATCAAGACAGTTGCGGATATTAGCGACGATCAGACAGAGTCACCAGAGACATATATTCACACAAGATAGAACATGCGTGGGGTGAAGGGCTAGTGGGGTGTACCATTGGTGGAATCTCAGATGGAAAAGATTCTGAGTGAAGGACCAATTGATACGCGCATTGGTGGAATCTCAGACGGAAAAGATTCTGAGTGAAGGACCAATTGATACACACCCTGGTGGAGTCCTGACGCATTGGAAGTGAGTTCAATAAAATGTTAGAGTTCACACAATATATAAGCTGATGAACCGAATGTACGCGAAGTGTTCTAATTTCGAGGACGAAATTCCTTTTAGTTGGGAAGAATTGTAACGGCCCAAATTAACTTTAATTGAATGTTGGTGTTAATCACAATGATTAGTGGTTAATTCGGGCGTTACGTGGACAACTGGGTTGACTCGGATAGGAGTACCCAGGGTATATTGTGTTATTTGTGCATGTTGTATGTCTATTATTGTGATGTGGGAATTTAATATTTATATAAACATCACATGTGTGTAAATTATTGTCGGGCGAGTTGTGAGCCAGGGTTTTAGTTCGGTGAACGCACCAACGCGGGGTTTAGTAACAGTGAGGCCGGGCGTTGGGGCTAATTAGATTTAAATTATTTAAACATGTTATGGTTGAAGATTTATTTAATTAAATGTAAATATATAAGCTTAGGCTAAGCTAAGGAAATTCAATTAGGTACACTAAGTGTGGGACCTCATCGGGAAGCGTGCCGGACACGGGGCACGGGGTGCCAAGTGGTCGGGAAGTTAGTGTGACCTTATTTACAAATTTATAGAATTTATTGATGACTAGAATAGGTGTTAGGAATTAAATCAAATTTGAGTAAATAAAATCCTATAGTTTGAACTGAATAATCAGTACACTTAGGATAAGCATCGAGATGCACAACAATGAGATTCAAGGCTAGATGTGTTAGGATAAGGTGTTCAAGAATAGAGTGAAACAGAGCAATCAGAATCCATTAGATCGTCTTCGAGATGAGTGTATGCGTGAGATTAAAAGAACAACTATAAAAACCAACCGAATAGAACAACATGCAAACTAACATTTTTGCTCAACAAAATCCGAGATCTGGGAAGGAGAAATTGGAGATTTGTGGAAGAATTCGTGTGAGGAAGATCGAATCTAGGCCACAACATGAATTCGATAAATCCACTCACAAATCTCTTAAATTTTCATGAAAAGTATGGGTTTTGAAGATTTGAAATGAATTTCGGATTTTGAGTGAATTTATCACTTGTTTTTGAGAGATTTGATGTTTATTAGGTTGATGTTACTTGCATGTTGTTGAATTCGATCGAGTTTGTGGAAAATTCATGATTTAAGATAAAAATTGGGTTTATTTACATACAATTTGATTCGGAAATTGGGTTGGTTTTGGTGGATTTGAGGGGGAATGTTGATGTTTTCGGGGTCTCTAATGGGTAGAGATTGAAGATGAGAGACGAAGGAAGCAAAGATTGAAGGAGAAGAGAAGAAAATCGGAAAAAAAAAAAAAAAAAAAAAAAAAAAAAAAAAAAAAAGAAAAAACCGAGGCGTTGGTGCGCCTCTGCGTGGGAGAAGAAGAAGGGAGGGGGCACGCACGCGTGCGTGCGTGCGTGCGTGCACCCCCTGGGCCGGGCTGGGCCGGCCAGGCCCATCCCAGTGGGCCGGGCAAACCGCCTGCAGCCCAACCCGGTGGGCTGGGACCGGCCGACCGGTTGGGTCGGTCCGACCCGGTTCGGGGACCCACATATATTATTTAAATAATATTTTTAAATAATATTTTTATTTATTTATTAGAAAAAAAAAACAGTTTTAATTGTGGGAAAATAGGAAAAATATGGAAAAAATATCAGAAAAATTGGGAAAAATTCTAGAAAAATATAGAAAATTAGAAAAAGGTAGAAAAGTGGTTTCGGGATTTTTTGGGTATTTTTGGAACCCCGACATAACCGGGATAGCTACCACAACTGAAAAATTAAAAATATAATATAATATCATAAAATAATATAATATGTTTCAAAAAGTATAAAACACTATAATATGGACTTCAGGGACCGGGAAACCATAGCTCGGACATTGGGGAGCTAGGTGGGGCGTACTGACGGTCCGGGAAGTCGGAGTGCGTATTTTCGGGTACGTAAAACCCAACCGAACACCACTACTTGCATTTACTTATTTATTTCCATTGAGCTTTATTTCCTTGAAAATCTGTGATTTATATTCCTACTTTGGGACGGTCGAGTTTTCCGTCTATGTATCCGAAGGTTGTGCGGTCGCTTGCTAGGTGTGTGGTCTAGGACACGGTGGTAGAGTCGATGGTACAGACCACCACGACAGGGCTCTGATCCTCAAAGCACACATCTTGTATAGGCGGTGCACAATCATTTGTTTATCTTGTGTTTATATTCATGCGATGAGCTTTGAGCGGTTAATCGCATTTACCTTCTATTCCGCATGTTTGGTTAACACTATTTACTTGTTTCCATTTATATTCTTAAATTATAATGCACGGTGGTTTTCCTTGGGATTTTACTTACTGGGCTCGCCATCTGCTTTTTGTGGTGGCTGAGCGCAGACCTTGTGTATCAGTAGGGGCAAGGAGATCACGGGCGACAAAATCTTTACTTGCCCACCGTCGAGGACCTACTGGTATGTGTATTAGTATTAAATTGTTTTGAATATTATTATTGAGAACTTGTGGTTATTACATCTTCGGTACTGGTATATAAACATTTACGGATGGCAGTTGTCGCCTATATACCGAGTACTTCCGGGTTTTCCACTATAGGTTGAATAAGTTACTTTATATAATGCTCTTTTGGTGATATATTAAAACTTTCGTTGTAAATTGTAAACTACTAAATTAAATGGCAGGTAACTTAAGAGTTTTGATTTAGTTGGATAGACGAGTGACGTGGCAGGTGTTTCCGGTGCACGAGCAGGGGAAACGGGAAGCCACGGGGCGGCCTTGGAATTTGGGGCCGTCGCAATACTGTAATTAAATAATAAAAAAGAAAACCACAATAATTTACGAAAAAAAAAAAAACAAACAAAAAAAACAAAAAACAAAAAACAAACAAAAAAAAACAAAACAAAAACAAAAACAAAAACCGTACGGATGTAATTTTTACTTACCTTTCACGTGTTTATTTATGCACTAACACTAATAAATTTATATTGGATGAAATAAATAGGGAATTCGGGCTACTAGATCTTATTTGTGTGATTAAAATACTCGGTTAGCCTAAAAAAATATATGTAGCCTAGGGCAGCCCTCAATGTGGCTGCGCCACTGATGCCTTGAGTGATGGTGAGGCCGAGAGCTAGCAAGAGAGGGATCGTGAGATGCGGGAGTGTGAGAGAGAGAGAGAGAGAGGTATGTTTTGACCGAATGAGAGAGAGGGATGAGTGAGAGGTGAGGAAATTACCACGAGAGAGAGAGAGTAAAAAGTGAGGATGATGCGTTGTCAAAGTGTGGTGGTGGTTACAGTTTGTTTCTTCTCTTAAAATAGCTTATGTACTTGAGCATTTTGATTATGTTTGCGTATATATTTAACTTTACCACTTGGTTTCAAAAAAAAGAAAAAAAACTTTATCACTTATATTAATTTAAACGAAACAGCTTCATTAATTATAAAACCCATAAATTTTATTCCTACTACATAATTTCTAATAATGTAACTATTTTTTTCACATTTACCTTGGTTGTTTATAAAATTCATTTCTCAAACTTTGTGTGCCCATATTTTGCCCATCGGTACCCGTACCGACATGCATTCTTAGGCAAACCTTGCCCGTAGATTTGATGATAAAATTTATAAATTTTACACATGGCTATAAATAAATAGTACACGTCATCATCCACAAATAAAATATTTTCGGACCTTACAAAGTGATTGACCAAAAGATCAAGATATTCGATTATGTTATCCAACTCTAAATATGTTGAATTTTCTCAAATTATAGAATTGAGGTGCCCTATAAATCTGTATAAGATTAGTTGAGCCTAAACAAAAGGGATTAGGGATAAAAAAAAAAAAATATATATATATATATATATATATATATATATATATATTAGGATGATGGGGGCACCCAAGATAGACATTCGGTGATGGTATCTATCCTCAGTGTCCAAAACGTATTACCCTGCCATCTCTAAAAAAAGAAAAAGGTCTAGGCACCAACCCCCAATAAAAAAAGGGTATACAACTATAAAATAGTAGAATTTGTAAGTACTTAGCTCCTAGCTATAAATTTTTAGAGAAAAAACTAGCTGAATGAAAACTTTAAATTATGAGTTCGGTCATAATGCATTTAGGCTTAGTTGAATAAGCAACACGCAATTCTCACTCTCTTTCCAAATGCATGTTAACATGTCATGCATCAAAATTTATGTATGTTTGCATCTCAAGACATGCACAAACGACTTCTATGCTTTATGCACTGTCATTGCAGCAATTCTCATATGTCAACACTTAGTTCGGGGATACGGAAATAAGCACTGAGAGCTCCAATAGAATTTTTTTTATGTTCTTCCAATATTCACTCATGTACTTCCTGTCCCATAATACTAATTGTTGCATTATGACCTTAACACAAGAGTTAAAAAAACGATTAATTTGCCACAAATGGCTTCATTAGGAGACTGAATTATTATCCATAAATGGATGTCTGGAAAAAAATTATTAAAGTGTTGCCATTTGACTAACAAAAAATCTATTTAGACTCTTAGAGTCTGAACTCATAAGGAGATTTTTGAAATTATTACAATGATCAAAAATGTATTTATTTTGAAGTCATTTTATTACTCAATGATGACTTTGAAAAAAATTTCAAAAGCCCCCTAAAAGTTTAGACTCATGAGTCCAAATAAGACTACTCTTTGACTAATTTGATTGAGGTTAAAATTGAAAGTAAAACAATTAATACTTTATTGATTTCGTAATATAAAATGTTCCAAAATGTAATAACAATTATGAGACGGAGTAATAGATTGGTTTTTTTTTTTTTTTTTTTTTGGGTTGAACAAACAAAGGATATATCCTCACTTAAAAGAAACAAAAAAAGGTTGATGGGCCCCAGATGGGACACAGCCACCTTCATTCGCTAGAAGCACCCATCTCGAGACATATGGTGGGCAGCAGATTCATGACTCAACTGAGGCACAATAGCATTCTCAAAAAAAAAAAAAAGCCACATTTATTGCCTTTTGCGATATTACTTCATCTCTAGTTGATTATGCTCCAATTCTTTTTTACTTTTCTAGTTTTCTTATCACATATGTATTCATCTCAACAGAACATTCTTATCACCTATGCTTCCTTTACAGTTTGCAAGTCTTAATAAGCGAAAAAATCATCCAAAACGTCTTAAAATCACAAAATAATGCTCAACACTGGCTATTAAACACAAACAGATCTTTCAACACCGTTACAATTTTTATCGAATAACTTGATTATACACGTCTATTGAACTCTCAACCTGTTCTTATAAAGATCAAATCACAAGTTACTTTTGTAACATCAAACCGCTACTCATCGACCTCGCCTTGATCGAAACCAACGACACAAATCAACCAAAATTATAGAGGTTTACCAGTCTGGTTAGTAGTAGCTAGTGATACAATTCCTGTTTCTTTAGAGCTATATATAACTGATGTTTTGGAGAGCTTGACTGTAGTAAAGCAGTTTAAAGCTGGGAGAGGTTGGCAACATCAAATGGTGCGAAAAAATTGTGCTACCAAACCACTAAGCAGGGCAAAAACAACATATGAGATCAGCGCATGAAGAATAAACCAATGGCGAGCCCAGGGCCGAAGCTTTAAACGATCTGTCTGCGGATTTGCTCTTCACTTTCAGCTAGAAGAATGAGCTCATCAGCCACCCCATCTCCTGCGAGCAGTGACCCCTTCCTGAGTATTGGCCCATAGTGTGTTGGAACGGAGCACCACCCGCCCGCCTTTATCAAATTGTGAAGATTTTACAAACAGTATGTATTTCTGTTAAGTATCATCCCTCTCCATCACCTGTCAAAATAAGAAAATGGGAATTTGCTGTTCTTATCGAAAAATCAATCAAAACATTTCTATTCAGATAGCACTCCAAAAACATTAAGTAAAAAGAAACATGGCAATGATAAGTCGATAACAACAAAATAAATATTGTATAGCAAAATATTTCGTAAAGAGTGTCCCCATTCTAGATTGATTCAATAACACTCGGTCGGGGCCAATACTCAGGAAGCGGTTGCTGCTAAAATAAATAAAATTGACGAGAATCAAAAGAGAAATACCTGTTCAGTTCTCTTTGCTAGGCCCAGGTCACTAGCCGAGCTTGGTGTTATACATTTAGCATGCACAATAGGACCCTGCCCAGTATTTCCATCCATAGAACCATCCTCGTTGACCGGAATTGGCACGTACATCGCTCCTTTGAACATCCATTCATCCTTTTCATGACTGTAGAAGTCCTCAAAAAGCTCCCCACATAATATGCACACAGATTGGGTCTCGTCTGCAGGAACCATAGGTTCGCTAGCTTCTTCATTCGCTGAAACTGCAGTACTTGTGCATCCTGCACTCCCAGTGATCCAGTAATCTAAACTTGGATACCATCTCCTAGACATCGCACTAAAGCTGCTAGGTTCCTGCTCTTTTAAAGAATGCCACTCTAAGTGCTGATCTAGTTGCTCTTGATGTTTGAGTCTAAGGCCACAGATGTTGCATTGGAAAGGAAGATCATCAAACAGACCACTGATTACTACTGGATGAAATTCCCGAATGACTTCAGGCTTAAATGCAAGCCCTACAAGACCCTCCTTTTCACTGGCTATGGCTTGAAACCCACCACCGATACCCTTAGCGGCAGATTCCCTAACAAGAGGCACTTTTCCGGATGATTTTGCAATGGCGGTAAGAGGATCTGAAGATGAGGATACCGGCACTGAGCCACTTGTGGTAGCACTGGAAATCTGGCTCTGAGGTAGGCCAGGGATCTGAGGAGCAGCAACAGTTGGAGATTCCTTTTTAGGTTTAGATATCAAGCCCTTTGCAACCAATGAACTCAGAAGGCTTGACAGTGGATTTGACTCAGAAGTCGAGCCCCCGGACTGAGTTGAACTGCCTATAACAGAAAAGGACGGTGGAGGGCCTGGTGGAAGAGGAGGTAACACGGGAACTCTCGGAGAACTGGTTGTTGTAGATGATGCATGTGAGGGCGGAAGAGAAACCGGTGTGATCATAGATGAGGGCTTTACAAGCTGCGCAGGTGGAGGCCCGCTAGGCAGAGGGGGCTGAACATTTAAATGTGAAGGAACAGTTCCCGACTCATGTAAATTCACGTTCGTGGACCCACCCCTAACTGAACTGTTTGAGAGTAAACCACTTTTCATGATCGCAGCCAACAAACTACCAGGACTTGACTGTCTGGGGACATCTGTAGCAAGATTGCTCGAATGGTCTGATGCCGGTTGGCCAATTACTGGAGCTCCAAAAGTGGCATGCGGCTGCTGCTTCTGAATCTGACCTAATGGTTGCAATTGTCTAGGGTCTGAAGGAGGCTGCTGTGAGAAGGAACTATGACTCTTATGCTGAGTAAAAGACACTGATGAATTCTGCATATGCCTAGGGAGCTGTGTATGAGTAGACTGCAAATTTTGCATGGAGAAAGGCTTATGACTTTTCGAAAGGAGTGAGAACGGGTCAGCATCAATTTGCACTGGAGGCACTCTATTCAACTGCCCAGCAAATGTCGATGTTTTCTGACCAGCTTGAGAAATTGAGGAATCTTGTAGGACATCTAGTTCAGAAAACTTGTGTGGCCCCTGCCGAGCAGCCAAAGAGGAAGGTGAATGGGGATTTGGCAGCACAGGTAATTGTCTAGAAGGTGATGCAGAATGTGAATTCTGATGCCGCTGTTGCCCCAAGATTCTTTCAGAAGATCCTGAATTCATAAAAGACTCAACATTTGGACCATCATTAACTTGTAACCGCATATTAGTATGTTGTTCAGTCCTGGCTACTGATGAACCAATGCTTGTAGACCGACCAAGTGAGCTAGGATGGCCTTCGGACTGACCCGAGATTCTTGAACTAATTCCCATATGAACCAAACCATCCTCTGCATGAGGTTCTCGCAAGGGAAACATCGATGTTCGATGCCCAAAGGCACCTTGTCCTCTCAGTGTCATGGAATATGAATCGACCGAAGATTCTCTACTAGTTCGTGATCCAGTGTCATGCTCTCCGCGAGGTTGCACAAACTGATCTTCAACCTCCTGCATACAGTTCAAGGGGATAAGTTCCAAAGACAAGTTGCATAACACATAGACAACTTTACGCAAACATAACAACAATCAAGATAAACCACCTGAGTTTGCATGCACGAAAACTTTAAAATGCACTGTATATACGAGTAGAGAACCGGGGATTACTCACAACTGCATCTAAAGGGAAAAATCACCCTACGTTGTATTTGATAAACTAAAGAGAGACTACCAAACCCGTCCACCACTCTGACACATTAATTTTTCATGCAACAGAGACGGGCAAAAGTAATTTTTATCTTTTGCATCTGTAAAATCTCTTGCAGATGATATTGTCTTAGTGGACGAAACAAGAGATGGAGTGAATAGGAAATTAAAACTTTGGAGGAATAAATTAGAATCTAAAGGCATTAAGTTGAGTACGACGAAGACCGAATACATGCAATGTAAGTTTAGAAAAACGAAACATAGAAATGGAGTGGTAAAATTAGAAGTATAAGTTCCTAAGGTGAAACACTTTAGATATCTAGGACCAATCATACAAAATGATGACAATATTGAGAATGACGTCCTACATAGAATTCAAGCTGGATGGAAGAAATAGAAAAATGCAACTGGTGTGATCTGTGATAAAAATATGCCTACCAAGTTAAAAGGAAAATTTTATAGGACTGCAAATTAGGTCAGCTATGCTCTATGGAAGTAAATGTTTGGCGATAAAACAACAACAATTACATAAAATGAAAGTAGCAGAAATGAAGATGCTTAGGTGGATGTGTGGTAAAACTCGTAAAGATAGAATAAGAAATACAAAAATCCAAAACAAGTAGGAGTAATTGAATCAAAGATTAGGGAAGAGCGATTGCGGTGGTTTGGTTACCTGCAAAGACAACCTACAAATGCCCCCACTAGAAAACTTGACTTAATAGAAACTGAAGAAATTCGAAGAAGTAGTGGTAGACCGAAGTTAACTTGGGATGCATTAATTAGGAAGGATTTGAATGATTTGGAAAGCTCACAATCAATTGCATTAAACCAAGCACAATGGAAGAGTTTGATCCATATAGCCGACCCCAATTAATTTGGGACTGAGGCTCTATTGTTGTTTTTGTTGTTGTAGTTGTTGTATCTGTAAAATCTCTTTACATTTATAGAAGAATGTTTCTTATGGAAGAAAAAAAAAAGAGATGAGCATAAAGTACAACCACCGCGACCAAGGTGGGCTGAGCTTCAAAGAGAGATGAAAGAGAGATGGAAAGAAATTCAGAGTTGACATCAAATTGGTAAAAACAACTTTCAGAAAAATCAGCAAACAATAGGTGTCAAAGAAAAAGTGGCCAACATAAAACAAGAATCGTCACTTTACATAGTTTTCTTCTAAAAACACACCATATTTGAATAGTTACTGTAACTTATACATGGTAAATGAGAATGGTCATTGATATGTAATATGTATGATACGATTAGCATCTCAAAAAATCCTAGCAAAGGAGTGTATGTAGTAAATTTCAACTTAGGATCCAAGATACTGAAGCCTGCTTTTGGCCTCTACCGATGTCTTACGCCTATAAACAAGATAATGATTGTTATACATTTCTAAGGAATATACTGAACAGTCTAATCCATCTAACCCTTTAACTCATGTACAGGTACAATTCAAAATCAAAGCCTGTTGTATTTTCTCAATGAGTCAGTGTCTATTCTCAATTCCAAGTGACGATTAAAAAAAGGCTTATTTGGTTAAAATATCCTAACCTTTCACAACCTTTGTTATTATATCCTAACCTTTTGATATTTGTTATTATATCTTAACCTTTTTTAATTGTTTGATTTGTATCCTATGCTATTTTTTAACTCAAAATTTGATAAGTTGGCACCTAAATAATAAATTTAAAAACCCATCTCATCATCCATAATTTCTAAAATAATTATTAAATTTATTATTTACATTTATTTACATTCATTATTTGAGTGCCACATCATCAAATATAGACTTCAAAAGTGACAAAGGATACAAATTAACCAATCTAGAAATGTTAGGATATAATAACAAAACCCAAAAGGTTAGGATATAATAACAAAAGTTGGGAAAGGATAGGATATTTTAACCAATTTGGCCTTTAAAAAAATAAATAATACAAGAAACTGGTGTATAAAACCACCTAGAAATCATTGTTTGTTATTAATAATGTGTTACTAGGTCAAGTCAAGAGTATAAAAGGAAGAACATGCTAATTATTGAATATTGATAAGTGTTACAGAACTTGATTTCAGACCAACTTTAAATTGTTTAAACACATGTGAGACACTAAAGAGGGAATGGCATCTACCATGCAAAGATAACTCCAAAAGAATTCAAAGATATATAATGAAGAATTGCTATCCATTAAGATTCCTAGAACTCAATTTTCATGGTATCAAATTTTCTTAAAAACATACCAGCTTTTCTGCATCATCCATCATCCAACTATCTTTCCTCGAAATTTCTCGCCTCCCATTATCAGTCGGTCTAGAGTTCATGTCATCCCACATGTATTCTTCCTCCTCAGAGTTTTTCCAGTTCCTATTCACCGTAGAGCTACTTCTATTTACAGGATTTGTCAACAGACCAGTAGGTTGCAGCTTAACAGCAGGTTGTGCAGATTTGGAGGCCCGATATTTAGAAAATTCACGTTGACCTTCAAAAGCAACCCTTTGACTAGCTGATGCTTCCATAACACTTCTTCCAGTGCCATACCATGGCTTGTCTATGCCTTCTTGGTCAGTAACCCTTTCATCAGCTCTCGTAAAACCAGAGTCTGAATGCCTTGAAAACTCCGAACTACATTCATAGTCTTCAAGTTCTGAATTATTGATCTTTTCATGAACAAGCTCCCTTGACACTTCTCTTTGAGGTAGCTTAAAGTCCTTGCATCCAACAAATAGCACATCAGAAAAATGAGAACAACGCACATTAACAAAGCAGATAAATAAAATTGCAAACATGCATTTATAGGCAGTACACCCTGTGGCCATCCAATTTCAGCACTAGTTTTTTCTCCCAAATTTGGGACTCAGGGCAAACTTACTAAGGCCAATCAATAAGTATTGACATTGGTCTTGTTGCCTTTGCCGCATGGATACATGCTAATGAATACACTTGAGTTAAGAAGGCAGTCAGAAGAACCATATTAAACGTGCAGTTAGGAATCACAACAGTTGCAACAATGAATTATGATAGCATGATAACTTGGAAACCAAAGTGGATGGAAAAAGAGATGTCTTACAATCAATTATCAATTCATTTCAGAAAAATAAACAACATGAGAAAGTAACAAACCAATTACATAAAAAACTATGGATTGTCCCACTCAATATTGGTCATATCACCATGAAAAAGATGAAAATGGCAAAACATACATTGCTTAACCAGGAAAACAACTAAAATAAAGCATAATCTTGGGAATCCGTTGGCCAAATGGTGCATACACATTGTATATGAAGAATTTCAAGTCCAACAAAAAAATGAAGAGTTTCAAGAAATCGTAGTACATCTAAAACACCAAATATTAAAAACACAATTTAGTGGCAAGTTCATTTCATTCAAACAAGCATAGTTCCATTTCAAAAGTAGTAACGAACTACAAAAGATCAACCCAAGTCTCTCATGACCACACCAGAAGTGAAAACATCTCTTACTAGCATAAAACCAAAGGATAAGCCATTAACCATTGGCAAACTGCTTTTTGAGAAAAAGAGAACTATACATTCAATATAAGAACTAAGGAGGATCCAAAAGACTAGAATTTATCCAATAAACAGACAAATGTGGCAAAAGGACAAAAAGTGTGAGCCTAGAGTACACATATATTCGAACACATGCAGTATAATAGCAGTAAATATGGAGCATATAAAGTACCTATGGTTAGATAAACAACAAAGCAAAGGCTGATAGAGAGAAGAACACCAAATGGAAGTGAAAAGTCAATTTTCTATATCACCAGTAAGGTCAATAATAAAGCTTCAAAGCAAGTCATATAATCATATTCCAAAAAACCTGCACGAAGGAACTTTGGAGCAAGCAAATCAACCACATGAATGAGCAATCAAACATGATTCTACATTGAACAAATCTCAATAGACAGTCAATGATATATGATAATAAAGGACCTAACTGATCAAAGCCCCATTCAGTAAATAAAGAATTACAAGTCTCCAAATCAAAAAGAAAATAATGAATTCCACTGGAGAACCATTAGCAAAAGAAAACTTACCTTACTTGACTGCTGAAGTCGCTGCCTTGCCTCTAGATACTTAGGATTGACATGAATGCTATGTGGTGGCCGCTGCGACTGAGGATCAGCCCTAGAGGTAGCAACTCCAGAAGAGGAACCATTGGTAGCAGAAGAAAAACCAAGCTCTTTCTCTATCATTTGAAGACAGGACACAGGAAATACACCTTTCCATGTCCCAAAAAGATGTCGCATGCCAGGATGGGTTGAGGGATCAACCTGTCTGTAAGCCTTGCAGAAAACCTAGAAAATAAAATCAAATAAGTAAGAAAAAAAAAAGTAAAAGGAAAGATACAATCTGTTTAGACACATAAAGCGATGCCTATCAAAAAGTAAGTAGACAAGCTCAATTACACAAAAAATGTTAGGAATCTACTGTGAAAGAGCAAGTATGAAATTAACCCCAATAGTGAAGCAAATTGATAAAAAAAAGTTAATTTGTTTAATCATGGACCAGTCAAGTCATGAAGAATAAAATGAAGATTGAAGAATCTAACCTCAGGTAGTTTTGCAGCAAAATATTTTATGTAATCTCGGCCAATATTTTTTACAATACTATCCAAGAGATAGAGAGATGGTAACTTCTGATCACTGGGAACCTGCAAATCAATTGCTAAGTCAAATAAAATATTGCAAATGATATTTTTCATAAGCTGCATAATGTGAATAAGTTGTGATTGACTGTAGAAATTAGAATCCCAAATAAACAACAATAAAATAAAAATAAAAACAACATGACGAGCCGACATTGTAAAGGTTCTTCGACAAAATAATGTCTTATGGAACAATCAAAGAAGATAAATTCTATGGGGCATGACATAAAGCCTACAAGTAAGGTTGCTCACAAATGCAGCAGAAAACCAAGAAGCTAAATAAAGAAACAACATGACTCTACACTGACTACAAATATCTTGTCGATGAAACTTAAACTCTGTTACTGGATCCCCTTTCCATCACAAAAAAGGAACCCTTCCCACTTTCAACATATAAAGGAAAAATCAACCTCAAAAAGTACCTACAAATACAAAAGGGAACTTTCCTGACACTGCTTCATTCAGCATAACCACAATCCAATTCCCATGACAGCACACAAGGAATTCATTCGAGATTTACAAAGTTAGCAACACTATCAGTTGAAATTTTCCATTCATATATCCCAAGCTTCATTAAGATCCATGGCACGGGTCGCTTCAGTGTCCTGTTATTCTAAGTAGCTCAAGGGTTTAAGTGAAATAAACCATCCTGAATGCAAATACACATATCACAATGACCGCACTTGTTAGCAGTTTGATGAACGACAACAGGATACATATGTGCCATGGATCGTAACATATGGAGCATTCAATCGTAAACAAAGCCTCACTTGAAGGTGTTTCAACTTTTCTTTCTAGAAAAGAAGGCCCATGTATGGCACATTGCAAATAACAATAAAGACCAACAACACAAGTAAATGGCATTCAAAAAATAAAGCGCCTGAGACAATAGAGCCTCCGATTCGGTTATCTTCAATTTCTAATATATAAATGAATGAACAGAACAGAACACCACCCCACTCTGAAGACGAAATGTGAATTGGTTTTGGAAATCAATCAAATGATAGCTTCTTTTTTTTTTTCTCTTCTTCTTCTATTCCTTATCGATCATTTTCATTTACAAGACCCAACAATGAAAAATCAGCAACCCTAACACAAACACATATTTTATCAGTAGTTACATCTGATACAATAAACAACAGCAGCGTAAACTAGATTTCACCTCGAGAATGTTTGCGCAAACCGTCGCAGCAATCCACTTCGCCGCGTGAAGATTCTCTCCGGCAATGATAGTCAAGTTGGTGATGATCGGCTTCGAATTGAATGTCAGCTCCGCCAAAGCAGTCTTGTACCGACTCACAAGCTCTTGATGTTGCTGCTGCTGCAGTGGCTGCGGATTGTAACCCACCTCCTCATCCCTCTCCGCCCTGAATTTCGATTGCTGCCGAGGAGGAAAGGGCGCCCGACCGAGTACCCCATTGGAACCGCCACCGCGATCCCTGATCCCCGACGGCGGCGCCTCTTCCACCAATCTCGGCTTCTTCAACCCCGGCTCCAGCCTCGGCCTATCAATAGATCTACCACCACGAGAATTCTCCATTTCCACACCCACCATACACACAAACTCAAAAATTTCAAAACCCTAACCCTGGCCTCATCGGCCACACACACACATCATCACAGATACATCAAATCTTCAAACTTTAACCTAAAAACAGAACCAAAACAAGGAGTCTAAGCACGAATCGCTATCTATATATAGAAAAAATCAACATTTGCACACAAATTGCACGAATTCGTCGAAACCCTAACCCTAAATCCCTAAATCGCTAAATTACATAGAAACAGCAAAAAAGCGGGATCGTCGGACTCGGGAGGCGTCGCGGATTCTTGAATCGATAGCGAATTCGGCGACGGAGCGAGAAGCGATGGCTCGGTCGGCATCGGAAGAGGTGGTGCTTCGATGGATCGATCGGGAGAGCGAGAGCTGTTGAGGTGTTCGGTTCGCGGGCTTCAATAACGCCTAGGCGGATCGTTGTGGTTGTTGTTGTTGGCCTTGTTTATATAGAGAGAGCGAGAGAGGGAGTGTCGTCGAATCGTGCTGTGTTGGCAGTTGAGCTGCTTATGCTCTCTACTAGCTAGGGCTTTGGTACGGCCTCTCTTTGTGGTCAAGTTCATGTGGGGTTTAAATAAGCGGAAAAGGAAAAATGCGCAGGGTGTGTTCTTTTTTTTTTTTTTTTTTTTTTTGGAATATTTTCTTTTCTATTTTTGGGTCTGGTTTTTAGTTTTGAAAAATGATGGGTTGACCCACTTTTGACACTTACTTAGCTGGACCCAAGTAGGCGAGCGCAGCTCGATTGTCAGTGCAAGTTATATCTTAAGGTGTATCGTGCGATCCTCACCTAGTGCGTGCATTTAAGTTAGTGCTTAAAGTAGGTCAATATAACAACCTCCTTTTACTTTTAAGGATGTAAGTGGGGTAAGAAATATCTAGTTTCTCGTTAAGATAGCTATAAAGTACAAACCATTGCACGCTCCATTGTGGCCTTGCTATAGTTTGCTCACTCATTCAAGAGAATTCTACGATTGAGTGAGTAATTTGGTGGGCCTCACGTGTGTCAAGACAACTTTTTTTTAATATTGATTAAATTTCATTTTTATTAAAGTTACTGTTTTTGTTTCTAACCCAAAAAAGTTTTTTTTTTAAAAAATAGTGTGATGCAATTGTGAGTCTCATAAAATATTTAGTGAATGATTTAACTATTATGAGAGTGAAGCATAGTAAAAGAGAGTGTAATGAAATGATGATGCAATACTTCACTTAACTCTAAAATGAGTTCAACTATTGTAAATTCCCTTATTAACAATTTCCAGTGAGAGACAATTTCTAATCCTCACAGGAAGTGGGGTGAGGATTTTTATTTTTTACTTTTTACTTTTTTTTTCAAATCTCCCCTTCATAAAAAAAAAAAAAAAAAAAAAAAAAAAAAAAAAATTTTATAATTTTTTCCTTAAAAAAAGCTTAGTAAAATGTGAAAACAAGGCTGAATTATGAGGCCAGCCTTGTGCTTCATGCACAAATCTCACATTATATGTTTCACTTGATCCAAGTGAAAAAAAAAGCATAAAAAATGAGCTAACAACATTATTGTCTGCAACTCTATAACCTCTTCAGCTACAAGATTTAGCAAATGAACTGCTGCAAAGCGAAGCTAAGGGTATGTGAAAACTGGAACTTCAAGAGCGCAAGGGTTCAAATTCTTTAAAAATTATAATACATCAAACTAAAAAGAATCGTCAGAGGATAGTCATTGTTCCACCCCTAACCAGGCCAGATACAATATTGACTGTCACAACATCAAATTATAGACAAGTTAACCAAAAATTGGGGGGCAAAGCACCATTTAATCAATAGCAACCAACAAACAAAGGAATGTTACATCTGCTTAGGAACTGAAACTGTATAAACAGCTAATAATGCCGGTGTCATCAGCTGTGTCGTTAGCTGCTTTGTTAATTTTTACAGTGTTGTACAAACAAGGTGTGTTGGAAGAACATACGATGCTCCTTGCAGCTGATTTAGCAGTCACAGAAATTTGGGGAGAGGGTGGCCAAAATTGGGAAGTTGCAAGGCATGCAATTTACCTTCTTCGTCTGTGCATAAAAATCAGTATTATCTGTTGGCGAGCTATGTGCAGAGAGACCCTGCAATAGGTAAAGACCAAGGTTAGAATTTGGTAAGGTTTCCTAAAGTATGAAATTGCAAAAGAGACAAATCTGAAGTTGAAAGCAGACAAGTGAAGTACATGGTTGTGAGAAAAAGGAATAATACAGATGTAATATGAATGATTGATGTTGTTAAAGGATGGTCTCAATCTGCACGCCTTGCTCAATTTTATCTAGTTCATGTCTCGGATATTTAACTTTTTTTTTTTTTGGATAAAAGTAAGTTTTACATTTTTGCTATTTTATATATATTTCATTTTATTTTATATTGTGGTGTCCAGGATACCCCTAACTATTCTACATGAGACACACCCTACCCTACAAGAGACATGCCTCGGAAAGATAGAAGATTCGAACTTGCAACTTCTTGCACCCATGTAAACTTACTATAAGGTCATAACCATTACCAGTACCCCAAGGCAATGATTGGTGAAATTTAACTTGTTAACAATAAATAATTTGAAATATGAAAACTAAATTCAATCCAGCAGTGAGCTTTTAAATTCGACGTGAATTAGTGAAATCGACCAAAAAACAAAATATCAAAACAAAAAAAATAGAATGTTTTATATCAAACCCATAACCACTTTTAGCTACTTCCAACTGTCACAGTGGAAAGAGCAATTTCTGCTACAAAAAAAATTGCAAGCATCGATTATGTAATAATATAGGAATAATGTAGGAAAAATTGAATTCAGAATCACAACTATGAATACTTACAAATGTCGTGGACAAATGAATAAAGTTCATAATGAGCAATTTGAACAATTGAAACTATGTACCTAATGCGCAACAATTTCAAGGAGCAAAATAAAATCAGGTTGTTGAATCTTGTCATAAATGTTGAAAAAATAATCATGAAGCCGTGAACAATATCAAAATGAGAAAATAACATCGGTGAAGGAAGGCATAGAACTCCTCCAGTGAATAGAGATAACATTTGTCATCGCCAGTATGCTGCTCCAGACTGACCTTACATCTACAACAAGCCTGCTGCTCCTTTGCAGCAGCAGTTGCTGCTAATGCAGAGGCAGTACAAAGCAACAGGACAGCACACAACCCGCTGCTCTTTTTGGGGCAGCAATGAATGCAACCCCATTGCAAGACCAACTAAAAGGGTGTGACAGTAGTCTAGATTGACCCGACACCACCATAGCCAGGGGAGAAAGAGGAAGGGAATTCCTGTTTTTCCTCTTTCACCTTTCTTTTTGTCTCCGTTAAAGTAAAAATGAAATGTAAATTGTGGATATATAATTGCATTTATATGAATAATTATAATGAGATGTAAATGCTGAGAAAATAAAATGAATGCAGCATCTAAATTTGAAATGAAACAGAAAATAAAAGACAGATTTTGTGAGGGTCAAGCCTCAAAGCACCTCAAACGGTGAGGCTCAAATCCCATTACATACATTGAGGCTTAAGAAGCCTGCATGCCTCTTCCTTTTTTTTTTTTCCAAAATTCACTATAGGCTTAAGCCTCCAATTATCTTTCAAGCATTGTGTATGTATAGTAAATGAACCAGTCGCAATCTGAGTTTTAATTGCAAGTGAACTCTAAGCTTATTCCTGATGTAAATGAATATGCCAAAAAATTGAAGCCAAAGGTATCACTCTTTAGAAATCTTATCCTACATCCAAATTTGCTTTGATACTCTTTCAAGCACTATTTTCCACCCTTGCACAACTCAAATGTAGAAGATAAATGAAGACCAATTTTCTCTACACTAGTGAGACCACCCCAGATTTTTTCGTTTGTTTTTTACCTAAGCTCGTTATTAAGACACCATCAAAGAAAAGAAATGCACTGATCTTTGAAATTTTGTCTGAGGTGGAAAACACCTATAGCATAGTGGTATTAGGGCACAAAACACCTCTCGGTAAAGCAATTTGCAAATTAAAAGAAAGAATATCTTGATTATTTTATTCAGAATGAAAGTGGTTTTGGAATTGGTCAAGAAACAATTGAACCGTCATCTAAAATATTGAATTCAGTACAGAATACGAATTTATCAGCATTGGCAGTAAAATTCGAAGTTTTGAGAAAACCGCACCTTGAGTGATCCATGTAGTGGAAATCATTGTCACCAACAAAATCCATCAAAAAGTGTGTGGTGTGCCATGTAATACAATGTCATTCAGGTCATCTGTACTAAATCTGGGTGGAATGGCTGAGGTGTTGGTGGTTTGATCATTCCCCTCAAGGACTGCATGATACTGGAAAAGGAAGGGCGCTTCCAGGGCTCGCTGCAGTTTATGAAGTTTTAATGTAAAGTTTATATGAATGAAGATCATTTCTAAGAACTCATGAATGCATGGAGACATAAATCCACAACAAAGAATTGACTATATTCCACTCACCTCGTCCAGCAGATCTCAATCAGCGCTGCCACTTCAGGATTTACATTGCTTGGAATGTCAAGTCTTCTGTTCTTAAAACCAACAGCTGCTACCACCTGCAAGAAGAGAGATCCGAAGATTCAGCCAATCAACCAAGGAAATCAACAGATATCAACAACTTGTATATGGATAAAAAGAGCTTAAAGGAAAAGAAAAATGATAATGACAGATATATAAATTGATGCAATCTTGACACGTCATAAACATTCCACTAACTTTTTTCAATACAACTATCATCTTCACCATAAACTGTATAGCACTCAAAACCCTCAACTTACATAAACATAAGGTAAAAACAAAATATATTATACCTGTGCAGGATTTAAATTGATCCATGGAGGTTGCAATGTCATAAGCTCCCACAAGATCACACCAAAGCTATAAACATCAGATTTCTCATTTGATGGCTCATCACGAAGTACTTCTGGTGCCATCCATTCAGGCTAAGGATAATAACAACCACCACAACAAAAGCACAGCCTCAGACCCCAAATTCATATAACAGGAAAAAAATGAGAAAAGTAAGGGTTCCTGTCTAGAGTAGCTAGTCAAATATAAACATGGCCAGAACAGTAAAGCAAATCCAAACTTACAGTCCCCGCTGCAGATTTAGATGATAGGAATGTGTTTGCCTTCAAACGGGACAAACCAAAATCGCAGACCTAAAGCCACAAATAAGATAAATAAGAACATGGTAGGAACATCCAACAAAATTGGTAAGAAAAGAATCATCATCAAAAAAGTATTGGTAAGAAAAAAAATTTACATGAATTAGACATTGCCCAGAGACACCATCAATTTCACGGTTTCACCCATTTAAATCAATTCACTCCACCATGAGTCAAACCCCCAAACCTTGCCTTTGCCAAGTGATGATCTATCCATCTCACTAGAGATGCTTTGGCAAAACATATCATAATACAAATTATCTCTAGTTTAACACTGAGTTTCAAAATATCAACAAACATGACAAAAGAGAATTGCACTAAGATGGCTTCCGGAACAATTTGACCAGAAGACCTTTAGACGGATCTGGTTTTCAGGATTAACAATAACAATCTGATCACACGACTTGACATCTGATCCTATAATTTATACTATACATTCCATCATATTTCTTCAATTGAAGGATCCCATTGTCTTAAGACGCCAATGTACGCTAGTAGTTCTATAGTCCTATCCACATCCACCAACAAGATCACACAATGTCATGCAGATGACACGCTCCCTAAATCAGACAAAGAAACAGCCTGCTTAAATTTCTGATTTACTTTTTATTTGAGATAGAAACAAATCAGACTTTATAGACACAAAAAAAAAGGGCGTAGCTGTGCAAAATGAAGACTCGGGTCACTTATACAAGATCTACATTAGGCTGCGTCATTATCTAATACAACCTCAAGCGAAACACCCTTTTACAAGATTACTAACTGAGACTCATCTCGACCTCACGAGGACATCAGCATGGAATCATTCTCATATTACTTTCCCAACTCGCTAGCTTGCCTTTAAAGATTCTTCCTTTCCCATTTCAGACAAAATTCTCAAATACAACAACATAGCCTTAATCCAAAATTAGTTGGGGTCGACTAGACAAAATGCTCAAATAATGGTGAATTCAGATCACATCTCCAGTTTGTTGTTTCCTGCTAATTGCTGCTCATATAAAGCTTCCCCTGAGACAGATCAACTGATTTTGCCTCTAAACACATCTCACCTCCTTCATGTATCTCAAGTATTTCTACGTAGATACAGTTGCCTTTGAAGAAGACAAAACACACCAATACCAATTCACAAACCAAAGGTCACACGTAATACCTTATCTGTACAGTTCTAGTTCAATTTAGAGAACAAGATTAATGTCTCATACCTTAACCGTATATTTTTTGTCTACCAAGAGATTTGGGGACTTCAAATCTCGATGAACAATGGGAGGATTATACCGATGAAGATAGTTCATCCCTTTTGCCTACATAGAACAATAAAAGTCTTAGAATGCTAAGGATAAATCTTGCATAAATAGCAAGAAAATCATAATACTAGAGAAAAATATCTTGAAGGAAAACCATATGATATTTTATGCATTACAAGCAAGCCAATATTAAGTTCTCTCTCTATGTGTTCATTCCAACTCAGGAATTAAACAAAATTCAAAATAAGTTCACTATGACTTATGATATATGTTTGAAGATAATTAATCTAAATTACAAAAACATGTAATCCAAGGTAATAACCACACCCAAAAACTTTACATTAGTCACCAAATGCGTCTCACACAGTCACCCATATATAGGATACATGCATCTTTGTTGTTAACTTAAGAATGTGTTCTAAGTTTCTAACTTCTAAGATACAACTGGAGAGCCTCAGAAGTTTTTTCATTACAGAATTTAGCAGTGATTCCAAGCGAATGATTCTCAGACATTAAGTTACTGTCATATGACTACAATGAAGTGGGTTCATGTATATAAACTTTATGTGGTGAGAAAATGGTTTCATTAGTCAAGTTAAACCCTCATATTTACACATGCCGCACAACACTCGCATGGTTCAGGCGCAGTATGTTAATGATGCATTTTAATAATTTATTCAAAATCAATGTAATATCAGCACATACTTCACTAATTTCGTTAATCCAATAAGTAAAAGGAATTGTCTTAATTGATCAAGTCAGTGCAACAGAAATCATCTAGCGGGATCCATGTACTCGAAAAGAACAGCCGATGCAACCATATTTCCCAATGATTACTTTATTCCCCAATAGAATTCGAGGGCATCAATTCCAATAAACAAGAGGAAGCCAAAAGTACTCTCATGAAAAGAAAAAGATGGATAGATATAATGGTAAGTAAATTTATGAGGTATCATGATTTTATGATGATTACCACATCATAAGCCATGCTTAGCCTACGCTTCTCATCCAACGCTTCCCTTGCAACAGATTTGTGCAAAAGTCTATACAAGCTGCCTCTGCAATGACGAAGCAACAATTCATGGTTAAAACAAATTTCTGTTCATTATTAGTTCATTCATGACGAGGAGACAAGTAAAGACTCTCAAAAGGGAAACTAAGGAAAAAATCGCAGGAGAAACCTTGATAAATATTCTGTGACAATGGACAAATGTGGAGGCTTTGTAACAGCTCCCATAAAAAGAACAATATTTGGATGCCGTAGTCGTTTCATCATAGCAACCTAGACACAATATAGAAATTGGTGATTATTCGAAAAAGAACCAGCATGCTGATAAGAAAGAAGGCGCAAGTGAAAAATTAAGGTCAAAATAAATAAAGTCAGTATCTGTTAAGATTCCGGAGCTCTCTCTCCTCAATAATTAGAAAACTAGTTAACCATATACTAAAAGAATTGCAATTGAGCATACCTCCCTCAGAAACTCCTTAAAGCGCTCCGGGTGGAAATCTTGCTCCATGAGAATTTTCACAGCAACATCCTGGCAATCATAAATTACATGGAGAAGTTCCATTCATATATTAGTACAATATCAACTATCATTCCTAGATAAAAGGACATATCATTACATATCCATAGTCCCTACTTACTTGAAAATAATAAACTGTGTGTTACAGCATATGGCTATTTCAATAGTTTTAAAATCATGTTACTAAATTTCTTTTTACGAAGGTTCTAATTACAAAATTAGTAATGATTGATATTTACAATTAAGTTAGAAGACTGTAACAAAAGGATGATTCACTTACAGAACCATTCCAATCAGCATGGTGGACAGTTCCAAACGAACCTGAAATGCACGCGATCAAAATGCACGCGATCAGTTTAAGTACGTTGCATTTTGTGAATAAGAAAATAGCACCACACATGTATCAATACATATATGATGAATGACCAAGCAGCCAAAATTCTATACAGGCAAACAAAAATTATTACCTGCTCCAACTTTCTCCTTTAAAATAAGATCCGTCCATGGAATGTCCAGATCATCCACATCAATAGGAATTTCAGTATTTAATCTGGTTGGTACCAATTGAACTCCTTCCATGAACCTTTGATCCCTACCAGCATTTGCTTTTGGATTTGATAAGCCTAAAATTGATTGACTATCTTTTAGCCCATATGGTGGAATGAGTTTCGACGACATAGAATCCTTTTCCAAGTCTATTGAACCAATAACACTCCAAGACTGATTTGATGTGTTCTTAGACTGGGAATTTCTGTCATGGTCAATTGGACGAGGAGCTCTTTGGGGCAGACGTGGAATAGATCTTTCATCAGTATCCTCTGAAACAGAAATCTGGTTACCGTCCAAATGCTTATTAAACAAAGGACCTCCCATATCTTTTCCATTATCAGCAGCCTCTGTCATGGTGAAATAAAGAGTTTATGGAATAGAACCTTGATTGGATCATTAAAATACATTGTTATCGATAAAAGATTAACTACTCATCCGTAATCTTACTTTTTATGAATTTCTTAGGCAAAGTGGTCATCACAACATAAATCAATTTTAAAAGACAAATTGAAAGCAGTGAGAAGATAAGGGACTGCCAATTTCCAAGCAACTTTATGGTCGTCAAATTGTCATTGGCAAAATAATTTTAATCGAGTCGCGCTACGTGCACCCCGGTATCCTCTCAGGGCACCTCAAGTTTTTTTTATTTATGTTGGTTTTATAAGAAAATGACACATTTGCCCCGGGGTGCCCTCGGTAATCGATGGGGTGCCCATAGTGCGACACTACATTAAATGACATTATGTTTCAAGTCTCGGTGGGAAATAACCAAACCTATGGTCTCGAACACACATGACAGAGACATAGGTTTTTGTGTCAGTTGGTGTCCACAAAGACACGTCTCAACACAAGGCCACCGAGACCACTTGTATAGTCTCGGTGGTCACCCATCGAGTTGGGTGTTTGACTACCCTTATTTGGGTGTTGGTTGGTATAGACCGACACTATAATACGGGTCTCGGTAAGACATGACCGAGACCCCTTTAACATGTGTGTTGGCTAGTGGGGTGCGTTGCTTTACAAACTAGAGATATTTTGGTAAAAGTCTCGGGATGCCCTGAGAGGATACCAAGGTGCACATAACACGACTTTTCTAATCTTTCTCTTCAACAGATATGCTAAGGGATTGGAAAGTTATTCGTCTGTTGCATTATTTTATGTTTTAAATTTTTATCATGTCAATTGTAACATTTAGGATGATCCCTTGACCTCCATTTCTGTTAAGGAAAATGTTTCTTTCTAATCAAAAAGAAAGAAAGTGAGAAAGAAACCTTGACAACATTAAGGGCAAAAGAGGAAAAAGAAGGATGAAATAATATGGTGAACATGCCCGCGTATAGCTAAAAAAATCAATCAAAACATACACCCATAGTCATGTGTATCCCAAATAATTATTAGCAACTTCAGTTTAACTACAGACATGATAGTTAGGCTACCGCATTTAATTGACAGAAATTCAAGAGATAATGGAAATGGTAGATTTCTTTAGGCAAACAAGGAAAGAGTAATCCAAATCATTAGCTACTTGAAAGCAAGTAAAAATAAGCAAAAAAAATTATAGAGAAAGACTCACTATGTGCACCCCGGTATCCTCGCAGGGCACCCCGGCTTTTCTATTTATGTTGGTTCTAAAAAAATGACACATTTGCCTCGGGGTGCCCAGAGTAATCGGTGGAGTGCCCATACCGCAACGCTACATTAACCAACATTATGTTTCACGTCTCGGTGGGAAATGACCGAACCTATGGTCTCAGACACACAGGACCAAGACATAGGTTGTCATGTCAGTTGGTGTCGACCGAGACATACACACATATCTCGACACAAGGCCACCGAGACCACTTGTATAGTCTTGGTGGTCACCTATCGAGTTAAGTGTTTGACTACCATATTTGGGTGTCGGTTGGTATAGACCGACACTGTAATATGGGTCTCGGCAAGACATGATTGAGACCACTTTAACATGTGACTTGAGTAGTGGGGTGTGTAGCTTCACAAACTAGAGGCATTTTGGTAAAAGTCTCGAGGTGACCTGAGAGGATATCGGGGTGCACATAGCGTGACTCTAGAGAAATTCATACAAGCTCGGTTTAGCATCCCCATTCATACTCACCTATCAAGTAATAAATATTGGGGCACAAATAATATAAAGCAGGAAATATTGGGTTTTTATTTTTAATATCAGGGCGCATGTAATACTCAACTATCGAGTAATAAATTTCAAAGTTCTAATCATTTTAAGTAGTAGCAGAATTGACAAAAAACTCAAGCATTCTTGCATGTTGTTCCCTCCCCTTGAGATTGTCTTAAAAAGTCGTGTTGGGCATCATTTACTTTTACTAGTGTCATGGAAGGCAAAAGGTGCACGTGCAGCGATAGCTGCCTAAAAGGCATGAGGCGCAAGGCAAGGCGCACGCCCGAGTGAAGCCCAATATATGCATAGTTCTACATATAGATACATACATATGCAAACGTATATGGATGTAACATATATGTGTGTATCTATGAAAATTATGGACATTGTTTGACCTAGTAAAGATTACAACCTATAACTGAAAACTTAACAAGACAGTTAGATGAAATATACTAGCAGCGAAAAAACATAAAAAAAATTTTAATTTTTTAATGGTGAGGCACCACCTCTTTGCGCCTTAATGCAGCACCAAGATGTGGAGAGGCGTGTATGGGCTCATTTGAGGCACATAGAGAGCACCTTGCCTCAAGGTGCGCCTGAGGTACACAAAGGTGCACGCCTCAATAACACTGATTTTTTACTTAATTGTATATAATTTAACTAAGATTGCAATAACATATTAACATCAATATTTCAATAGAGGTCATAAAAAATTGTGTGCACGCGAATTTTTCAGCAGAAAAATCTGCCAATGCACATGAACAGAGAGACTTTTACAACAGGATTATGTATCTGTTTGTGTGCGTATATGCATACTCATTTTTTTCCCCAAGGTAATTATACATTCAAATGTTACAAGAGAATCACCTGTATGGGCAGGAGTATCAACAAATATGAGATCCAGTGATTGAGAATCCGCGAAAAATATTTTGGCCAATGAGCTGAAACTTTCATTTGTCTCTGTACTAAATTTCGGAAGACGTAAAGGTGAAGAAATAGATATGGATGCTGGGCCATTGAGAAAGGAGTCTGGTTCACATAAGCATCCTGGTTTTCCAACCAAATCAACAAAATATTCCCTGAAGAAAAAAAAAAGTGTTAAATATATAATACTCAACGCTACTTTTGTCACTAATGTTAAACTAATAATAACAGGCACAATATGGTCAAATGAATTTATGGGAGAAACAGTAAAAGGACAATAGGAGGTTCTTCAGGGTAGGGATGAGCACAAATAACTGCAACCGGAAAATCCGCCGAGCCCGCTATAACAAAAATGGAGCAAATGTGTCCTTTTAATCGGTATCCTATCGAAGCAAGTTGGGGCGGATAATTAAGCTTTAAATTTCAAGTTCTGGTACCCAAGTGTATAAGCCCGACCTACAAAGAAGGATACTAGCCACAAGATATCCTAGGATATCTAAACCGCTGAGCGTTAAACTTTTACAAATTTTATTTAATTCTCATATTCAACCACATGTATGTTACGTATAAATCTCATGCCTAAGAAATTTTAGACTGGCATTACAAACTATCAACATACCCCAAACAGTAGTGTTGATAATTGTTACCAATAATAACAATATGCTTGAGAGGAGAGCCACAATATTTATAAACGTGTACCTTCTCTTCTTCAGGCAAGGTGGGACTAAACAATAAAGGGATGGTGCCGTTTTGTAAGTTAATCATCAAGTCTTCTTCTCTCTTCAGCCGAGCGGATCTAACGAGGGAGAGAAGATTCGCAGTTACAAATTTGTTCTCTCCTATTTAGTTTCACATTGACTAAAGAGTTAGTTTTGTGGCAACTTGCATATAAATGAAAGACACCCTCCCTACTTTCACTGATCATCTTGCTTGCAAGATGAAACTCTTGTTGTCTTGAGGCAAGGGTTAACTCGCTCCCAAGTGGATGATGAATCACTGAAATCAGGTTTTAGTGTAGCAGTCAGATGACCCCAACATCCAACCAACTTTATGCCCTACCAGTGGCGGTTGCATATCAACATAAGTATTTCAGAGGTCAATTGGGTGTTAAAATCACTTAAAATGGCAGTCAAGTGTCACTTTCGGAAGGTGGGTCAAATATCCAACCCATGAATACTCCTACTTGGGAGCTCAAAAAGGATAAAGTTATTTCTTCACAGAAAATAATAAGACACCAAGATCAATTAATCATCACACCAACTCAGTAACTGAACCAAGCTAAGCGAATCAAATATATTTTAGAAAGATATGCAAGAAAAAAAAACTAACTGCCAAAACAAAAGCTAAGCGAACCAAGATATCCCTTGCCTTAAGGCCAGAGAAATTTGATTTTCCAAACAAGATGATGAGTGGAGACTTTCTAGCCCAATAAAGAGTTAAAAGGTACAAGGAAAATAGAAGATATATCTAAATGGGAATAACAAAATAGAAGATATATCTAAATACAGTAGTAAAAACAAAATGATAGGACTGTAGGAGACTAAATCAATGATAACCTAATACCATTTTATCTAAATTGAGCCTCTAGCCTTTGGCATTTTTATGGATGAATTACGAATATCTTGAATGCAAATGGTTATTTCCAGAAAATAACTAACGTAGTTAGTTAACCCTCTCAATTATCCAACAAAATTAAATATCACAATGTAAAGGAACCAGTTAATTTCTTTTCCCAATGTACCAATGAAAACAGTTTAATAATAAAAAAAAACATGAACTTTCTGTATTCTGGCAAAAATAGCACAATCTTTAAATTTTGTCAAATACAGTACCAACTTTTAAAATTATTGCTATTTCAGCCCACAGGGGAATCGGGGGCGCTAAAGGACGCAGATGTACCTTGAGAGTTGGAAATTTTGGTACAATGCATTCCCCGTTCAAGTAGCGTTTAGAATGGCCACATCAAAAATGACCGATAAGTGATCCAAACTGTGATCATAAGAAATTAAGATTTAGGATGGATATGCAATTCTATAATCACCACCAGTTCAAGTTGGCTATAAAGATTTATGTAGTTTAGAAGGTCCAATCATTGTTGATGTGATCATCTGATACTCTAGTTCTCGAATCAGACATGTACTGCATCAAGATTTCAAACCACTATAGTGCCCTTCAATCCCCAATTTCCCGGTGGACTACAATTGCAACAATGTCAAGGAATGGTGCAACATACAACACAATTTAAAGCTCGTGCTACACTTGCAAAACAAAAAAAGAAAAACAAAAAACAAAAACAAAAAATAATAAGTTCATGCTTTTTTAATCAATAACCCAAAAAATCTAACAAATTCATGCAGTAGATGTCCCAAAAAAATTTAAGTAACATAGCTTTTCCATTTTCCAGTCAGAGAAAGGAGTGCTTATAGCCCAAAAAATAAAGCGCACCTTTCAAGACCAAACCGAACAAGACAGGAAGAAGCATCAGATCTCTTGCAATATTTGCAGCCCTTTGCAATTCGGCATGGCAAATTGATAGAATCAGCTAAAACCTATAAACAACAACAACATAGCCTCAGTCCGAAATTAATTGGGGTCGGCTACATGGATCAAACTCTTCCATTGTGCTCAATTTAGTGCAATTGATGGCGAGCTTTCCAAACCATTCAAATCCCTCCTAGTTAATGCGTCCCAAGTTAACTTCAGTTTACCCCTACCTCGTCGAATTTCTTCAGTTTATATTGAGTCAAGTTTTCTCGTGGAGGCATTTGCAGGCCGTCTTTGCAAGTGACCAAACCACCGCAACCGCCCTTCCCTAATCTTTGTGTCATTTGGTGCTACTCCTACTTGTCTTTAAATTTTTGTATTTTTTATTCTATCTTTACGAATTTTACAGCTAAAATTTGTAAACGATAAATTTGAATTTCAAATAACTCCTATTTGTCATCTACAAACAACTCTTTTCCAATGATTTTTATTTTTTATTTTTTTTAGCCACCTCTCTCTCTCTCTCTCATAAATCCTAAAATTCTTTTTCTTGATTCACTTTTGTAATTTTTGTTCTTGAACCACCGTCGACCTTCTCTTCGGTCAGCGGTGGTTCCAATCAAATCATTTTTGCACTTTGTTCATACAATAACAACAGATCTAAATAGATTTGAGGAGATTGGTTCATCTTTGTTGTGATGCATCTTCATCAAAGGTGTTGTGTGGATTTGTGTGGCATGTTGAATTGATCTAGTCTTTAGTTTTATATTTTATAGTTATTTTTCTTCCCTAGTTGAAAGTCTTTGATTTGTCTTCTCCTTATTTGAAAGTTTTAGGTTTTTTTTTCTCCTTGTTGAGAAGTTTTGCTATTCGTTTTGTGGTTCTAGTAGTTTTGAGTATTGTCATGAGTTTCAATGTTGTAGATTGCAGTTTTTGATTGTCAAATTGTTTCAATTTCACATTTACAGCAAAATTAATGTCAGTTTGTTTGAACAAATAGGATTAGGGAATCAATGTACTTGATTCTATGTTTGGTCCTGCATTGAGCTATGAATGATTAATGAAATTTCGATTTCGCTTCAAAAAAAAGTGTACTTTCAATCAAGGAACAATTCAAAGGAACCCTATCACCCCTCTCAAGTAATTCCAGTTAAAAAGGAAAATGGTCTCACATGGAAGAAAAATGAAACACAAGTATGGGGGAAAATAAAGGGTAAATAGCATAAAAAAAACACAAACTATTAGGTATTTTACAAATGCAGAATAAACTTTGTGTTTTTTCAAACATATCACAAACTTTACTTTTCTTTTGCAAATCACACCTTAAAATTTGCAAAATTAAATGACTTTTGCAACATGGTTAAAAAAATAACAAAAGGTTCCAAAAACCCAAAAACACAAAAAGTCGCAAAACAAATTGAAAGTACACAAACAATGAGACTAGAGGTTGAGGAGCACATAAATGATAGTGCTTAATTTTTTCAAAGTTGATGGGAAATCACTTTTTTTGCTCTAAGTCAAAGTTATCTCTTTTAATCTAAAGACATGACATTCTAGCAAATTATATTTCTTTTTTGTACAAACACATTATTTTTTCTGTCTAATTTTGTTTATCCAACAACATATTTTTAGTGGTTTCAAAAAAAAGAAATGTATTTTTTTAATGTCAAAGAAATGCATAGATTTTTTTTTGGTGACTCAAAAAGATATGCATTTTTTATAAGAAAGAATAAAGAAATTTATTTTAGTGTGACAACAACGTCATGATAATTCTGGTGCCAAACAATTAAAAGTTTTTTTTTTTATTTTCGAGAAAAACCACAAAGTTGGTTCTACATTTGCAAAAAACCTAATAGTTTGCGTCTTTTTTTGCTGTTTACCAAAAAACGTAATACACACTAAACGGATATATATAGACAATTGAAACTACTTGAGTTGGAAAAAATTGTTGTTGAGTACAAATACAATAAAACCCATTGAACTTACCTTGAATAGCAATGCACGATGTTGACAAAGGCCAACAGCTAGATTTCCCATAGGAAGCACAACAGAACCTAAACAATCTTTTAAAACTTGACCACATTCTTTCCATTGTGGATCCAAACTATCCTCAGAAGCAGGCGTACCCCTAGTGATTAAGAAAAAGAAACAAAAGATCATGTTAAACAGAATAAAGGGTAAAGACTTATAAAACATTTTACTAAGTATGTATCAACAGCATACCCCAACTGATTAGAAACAAGCTTTGCAAGCTGCTCAACCACCTCTTCTGGTGTAATGCAGCTGCACGAAATGCTAATTACTCCATTTATTAGCTCCTTTAGACTGGGGTCACTGCGTTTATCAATCAAAACCACTTCAATTGATGAATCAGCACTAGGATCAATTGCCTTAAGTGATTCTATGGATGGGATCCGACCATGTTCCTGCAAATCACTGCACACCATCCACACGTAGGGATCCATCCCATGGATCAGGTAAAATCCATCTGGTATCTTATCGAAGTAAGATAGACAACCATTCACCTGTTACAAGCGAAATTCACAAAGACAAGGAGAATTATAAGGAACTAGGGAAGCAAAAAAGAAAAAAAAGCTATAGTTTTGACACAAGTAAATTAAGATCGTTGCATATTCCCACTAAAGCATTTAGTAATCACTTGATAAACTCATAAACATTGGATTTTAGTGACTAAGAACTCATAAACTGCTAGAAATAAACAGCTTGGTATCGCCAATTAAAACCGAGGGGGTTGGATAAGAACCGCAGAGACGCATGTAGATGAACAAGAAGCAATATTCAATGAAGCAAATGAGTAGCATAATTCAGTAAGAGAATTGAAATCAGCAAACAACTACATTCCCAACGTGGGGGTTTCGGATGATTGGAGGCACAACAAATACAAATAGCACAAACATACAGGAGGCAGGCAACAGCCAATATAGAAGAAACCCTAAATATTCAATTTGATTAGGTAGGAAGTAGGAAGTAGGAAGTAGGAAGTTGAATCTGATCAGAAAAGATGAGAAATTTTCTGACCCAAAAGCGATGCGACATGGCCTCGGGTGAGACGGACAGGGCAGAGCCCCTGATGGCCATGTCGTCCGGCATGGGATCCAAGAAATTAGGATCATCGGCACAAGTGGCTTCGGACGACAGCCTCAACGCCAGCGCCAACTGCAACTGGTAACTCTCCTCCGTCTGCTGCGCCCAGGTCTTGGACGAGAACGAGGAGCCCGTCGCCTCCGCCCCCGCCCCCGCCCCCTTCACATCGAACGGCACGTAATACTCCCCGGAGAGCGAGCTCTCCCCGAAGCTGCTCCCGCTGGACTGGCGCTGCAGGCCGATCGACGGGAACAGGCTCCCAACACGACCCCCCGGTTGCTGCTGTTGGGGCTGCGATTGTGCGGACCGATGATCGCGCTCGTCCCAATCGAACCCCTTGCTGTTGTTGTTGTTGTTGTTGTTGTTGTTGTTGTTGTTGTTGTTGTTGTTGTTGTTGTTGTTGTTGGTGCTGCTGCTGCTGCTGTTGTTGTTGAAATTGGAATTGGAATCGCTCGGGAGTGGGTCGTCGGGGTACTGACTGAGGAGGGAGTAGCTGGAGCGGCGTCCCGGCATTTCCATTTCTGAGGATCATCTGTGGATCGCCATTTTTTAGGGGTTGACTGAAAGTGGACCTGCGTTCACAATTCCGCGTCGACCAAGGTCCGAGAGGCCGAGAGCACGTGCGTGCCTGTGAGCTGCGACTAAACGACTCTGGATGTTAAGGGACCTGTTTGGAGGTGCCTACAATGTGTGGTGCTTGGAGGCGACGGAAAAACCAATTTCACTTTCTTTTTCTTTTTTTTTAAATTTTTCTTTACTCCATGAAAAATGATAAAATAACTTAAGTACACTTGAACGTACACCTTTGTCTTTTAGTCATTTATGATTTTTTCTCATATCTGATAAAATATCATAAACAACTAAAAGACAAGGGTGTGTGTCTAAAATGTGCATTGAGAGTGTGTTATATTATCATTTTTCTTTATGAATTACTTCATCAATTGCACTAAATTGATTATTATTAAAGAGTTTGATCTATATATATATATATATGTGTGTGTGTGTGTGTGTGTGTGGTAGGTAATTCAAGATTATAATAGTTTATGTACAAATAACACAATTGAAATTGTCGTTGACAAACAAAAAATAAATCATTATGATCTTGAATTACTATACCACCCCCATCACATTTTATAGTAATCCACCATACTATATATATGCATATCATTAACGACCCCTCAAAAACAACCTTGTCTTCAAGGTTGTAGTGCCAGTAAATCTATCATAGCATATATGCATCACAGATACTCAGGAAATCATCGTCCAATTTGTGTTTTATTTTTTTATTTCATACAAGTTTTCCTCTATGAAAATAACTATAGGGATGAAGATTTGTTTCTCTTGTTTTAGGGTTTTATTTTTTAAAGTGCAACTCATGCTTAATTTTTTTTAAACAACTAAGCATTTAGGGAGTATGATTTATTTTGAATGGCGCTACGTGCACCTTGATATCCACTCAGGGCACCCCATGATTTTTACAAAAATGTCCTTAATTTATGAAGTAACGCACCTCACTATTCAAGACACATGTTAAAGTAGTCTCGATCATGTCTTGTCGAGACCCGTATTATGGTGTCGGTCTATACCAACTTACACCCAAATAAGGTCGTCAAACATCCAACTCGATGGGTGACCACCGTGACTACACAAATGACCTCGGTGGCCATGTGTCGAGTCATGTGTGTATGTCTCGATTGTCACCAACCAACTCAACAACCTATATCTCGATTCTGTGTGTTCAGGACCATAGATTCGGTAATTTCCCATCGAGACTTGAAACGTAATATCGGTTAATTTAGTGTTGTGTTATGGGCACCCCACTGATTACTCTGGACACCTCGGGGCAAATGCATTATTTTTTTTTAAACCAATATAAATAAAAAATTGAGGTGCCCTGATACACGTAGCGTGACTCTTTATTTTTTCGTAGTCTTTGTAGAGTTAGTAAGTAGGAAGCTTTGGTTGAGGCTATATGGGTCGGAATATTTATTATGTATTAGAGCTGGATCGTTAATCTTTACATCACTATAAAGTCAAGAACCAGCGATTAAGCAATTAAAAAAAGGTTATTACAGTAAACATTCAAGATGGTGGGGTTGTGGTTCATCTTAGAAGAAACACTACTGAACTAATGTAATGTTTAAATGATTAATAGAGATCTCGTAGCGATAAAAAAAAAATAAAAAATGAAGGATCAATCTGAAAAAAATAAAAAGATAGGAGGTGGACAAGAAAGGTTTGGGTTAAGAACCAAACAGGCCCTAATAGAGTTAAAACGAAAAATGCGAAGAGGGGGAAGGCGGCCCAATCGGGTCTAGAAATATTCGTTTTAGGTGGGAGTGGGAATGAATGAGATAAGAATGAGCGAATATGGTACACTTACCGGCACGATGAAAGTGAATCTTTCTCCTCTGTTACTTTCGTACAGGAATGTTCTATGTATCGAGACCACCACGCACCACGCACCACGCGTAATAAAGGAGGAAAAATATGATACATTCATACATAAAAAAAGTTACATGTGCATTTATTCATACATCAGGGAAATTTAAATGTGCACCTTTGTCGATTGTGACCACATACAAGTAGAAGTATATTTTAGATATTTTAAAAAGCTAGAACCGGCGTACATGAGGTTTTATTGGCTGGACTAAGTGGTAGATGAACTTGACCAACCATAACTTAATTAGCTCAGTGAATTAATGTCTAGGTTGTCCAGACATTAGTCTAAAATTAAATCAACCTCCACGGGTTGAGCTAGTGGTAATTAAGTGCGAGTTAGGTGCACGCATCAAATTTAATTTTCTATAATAACCAAAAGTTAAGCTATTTTCCTATCTAAAAAAAAAAGTTAAGCCATTGTTGATCTTTTTCTATAATCTTTAGGTTCGTGGGACTAGTCAGATAAGTGTATGTATACTCATGGTTAATAAAAAAAAACATTAGTCTAATTCTAACGCCTCATTTGGCTCATTTTTATTAACTTACAATGTTAATTTGGAGTTAATATTCGGTCTAATAGGAAAATGGAAAATGTTAAAGTGACCTACTATTGACATTCGACTACAAAATTATTAAAAAATCAAAATACATGCTCATAGGAATATCCGTAGTAAGTCACCATAGCATTCCTCTAAGCAAATATATATATCCTAATGTTTCACCAATTTAATTTTGTAAAATAGTTCTAACGTTTCAATCTTTGCACTTGGATCTTAACATTTCAATAGAGTTCGATTATGTGCACCCCACAAAACACTAAGGACAAGTCACCCCTAGTGTTTTGCTCCAACTAATTTGAGATTCATTGGCTTGCCCTTAGTATTTTGTGTAGTGCACATAGCCGGAACCAAATCCCTTAAATTGTATCCTCACTCATAAATTATATTGGACTTTTTTGTCCTCTTCTAATTTAACTCCATTAAGGTAAGTTATTTTTTAAAAATTAAAAAATAATTCCTAAAACAAAAACACAATTTCCATTACCAAATCTATGTTTTCTCACGGATTCAACTAAAAAGCCATTAATAGGCTCATCTCCACCACCCATCATCGTCACCGGCAAAAAATGGTCCAGCCTTCATCTACTATATAGAAAATCCCCAAACTGCATGTGAAATCCTTGATTTATTTTTTTCGTAGGAGAAATCCTTGATTTCGATAAACCTATATTAAAATTTAGTTACAAAATTAGTGAGTCTTAATCATGACACATATTGTGGATTATGACTCGGATCGGTGAAAATGGTGAATCACTAGTTCAATGTTATTTTTTGTTAGTGAATGCCAAGTATGTGTATTATAAGGTATTTCATTGCGAAGTCGAAATGTTTTTAGGTTTATCCTCAATTGGTCATGAATTAGGGTTGCAAGTTCATGTGATGAAGGACACAAGTGAAAATGAATATTTAGTTGCTCGAAAACTTGTAAAGCAAGTGTAAGTATCACGTGAAGATTTTGCCTTGATTTATGTGCAAGTTGAGAATGTTGTACTGTAATTTGAGAACAAAGTTTTGTGCGAGACCTTGCATCGAGTTGCATGTGGTTGGCGGTGGTCAAGGTTGAAATTGGGTTAAGATTGGCGCAAATTTGATGAAGTATGATAAGAGAATTGGTCCGTAAGAGTTCGGTATGTCGTAGATACAGTTAAGACTTTTAGAGTTTTGGTGTGACCAAAACCAGTGTTATAAGATGAAGAAAATGTTAATTTAACCCGGGCCTACACGGTCTCTCCCATTCACGTTCCTTTTTTTTATTAGCAAAGATCAAATCTAGTTTAGGTTACATCTGTAACTACAAGATATTCTGCTCTAGCAACATGAAAATTTGATTGGTAATATGTTCACAAATCTTAAAATCAACATCACACTGAAAAAGCTTCCCTCATGCATTCACGTTCCTTTCCCGTGCGCACAAGTATGCCATAGGTTGCATCTACCGAGCTCCCGTAAGATCTGCCTCAAGTCGCGCATCAGCCTCCACTCCATCAACAACCAACAAATCCACCTCGAAGTGCATTTTCTCTCATCAGATCATTTAACAAGAGGGGCAAGACTATAATATCATACCCAAATAAGGTTTTGACTTTTTTGGAGCACCGTGGACCGACTCATTTATCAATTCCAGCGCCGACACATCATCGAGGTTAATTTCAAACCCCCTGAAAACCCAAAAATCGACCAATCCCTCACATATTTTCGATCAACATATCCATCTCTCTCCATTATCATATTTACTATTCATCATATCAACTTCTCTCTCTCCCTCTCTATAATTTTTGTAGTATCTCTCATTATTTTCAATTTTAAGCTCTATTTGGTGGATTTTAGGGCCATGAGGCTGCCTTATGGCCTGAGATTGAGATTTTTCAAAGAGAAGCTCAACTTCAAAATTGGGATTTGTGAGGTTATACTAGTTCCAATTTCAAATTTGGTTTATGTTTTGGTATCACTCTTGTTATTGTTTGATTACCACTGTTTGGATAATTGATAGTGTAGTTGCAAGTGCATTCTCTTTTATTTGAATTTATTGCTAGCTTGATTGCTTCGCATTCGTAATTGTGGAGTATTGAACACCATGTGACAAGCGAATAACAAAATTGGTTCACTCTTTTTTGAGTTATCTCACATAATAAGAGGGTTTAGTCTAAATCGAACGCGCTTCGTGACTTGATTGTTTAGGGCTAGTGATTCCATCAAGCTTAATGCTGCAAATGTGGTGATTTTTTTATTGCTTTACCTAGGTTCACTTGTTTGTTAGAGTCGTCTACCAACATTAGGGAATCAAGGAGTGTTAGGTGCTCTTCAAAGCTCTTAAACTAGTCTTGTAACAACCTAAAGTTAATTCGCCATTATTAATGAGGTGTTTGCAGAGGTGACTGACAGCTAAGATACTCGTGGGACCCGCAGATAGGCCAGGGTACGCCTGGAGCTAGGTAAATAGTAATTTTTGTGCTATTGTGCTTTAATTTGCGATGTTTATGTGTAATTAGGGTTATTGGCATTGCGATATGTGTATATTATTGTGTTATTGACTTGCGAGATAATCTGACGAGTATTCGCTCCGATTAGCATGCAGACGAGGGTACCTGGTAGATGAATGACAATACACTAGGTTGGGTAGTCATATACACATAAGAAATGATAAAATACAATTAATAAATAATAAATAATGTCGTATATGCGTTCGTGACGCGAGGGTACGTGCGGGAGTCGGGTATTAGAATGCCCAAGGGTTTTTATGTTGTTTGGAGCAAGAATGAGTCAAGGGATGGTGTTAACCACCCAAGTCACACTAAAGCTGGACTATTTGACTAAATAAGAGCCATTGAATGAGGCCTCAAGATGTGTGTACACGTTAGATGAGAAGTTGTAGTATAAATAGGAAGTTTTGGTCAAATTCACCACCTTTCTATCTCCTTATCAAAATTCAAAAATGGTGGTGGTGTGCAAGGGTTAGTGAAGTTCATGTGACCATTTGGAGGTCCAAACGACAATGGTTCGACAATACAAGGTTAGAATCTCGTTCTCCATCTCATTTCCCACATTTCGGTCACAAAAGTTCGAGTTTTGACTGGGGTTTAGGGAATGAGTATGAGCACACTGGATTTGGGCAGTGTTGCTATAGTTGTTGTGGTTGTTTTTGAGCAACAAGTTGAGATGTTGTTGAGGTTGTTTTGGTTGAACTTGTCGGGTTTGGGTTTTGGACGATTTTCGTCTAGGGGTTATGGTTGAATATGGTTGGTATGTGTTTATATGCGATGTTGGGATGGGTTCGGACCGCGGCGATGAGCCGAGGGGGCTCGAAAACCCCTAATAGGCGTCATTGGTACAGATGTCGCCAGGGGCGCCGTAAGGAGAAAACTTCCACGGCATCACCTCCGACGTCCAAACCATAGGCGAATTTTCCACCCACGCTTTAGTTCACGCCATGGGAGGGTTGTTCTTGGTGGCGTGGGCTACGACGTCCAGCACGCCGTAAGGCACGCCATGGGACTGTTGAACACGGTGACGCCACCTGCAGTGTCTAGACCAGAAAATCAAATAAAAATTTAATAATGAATTTTCTGAAATGGAATTGGGGTTTTATTAGAGGATTTTAATCAATTAAATGAGGATTTAAATTGATAAAAATGGACTTAGTTAGGATTCGAAATATGGGAAATTTACGAATAATTTTGGTTATCAGGCTTTGGATTGGGTGACGAGTGATTTGACACGCATCGTGAGCGTGGTTTGGACGGTAATTGGGATTAGCTGGAATGTAGTTTAAGGTCTGTAGTATCCCAACTGTAATTACTTGAGTATTTACTTCTTTTGGCTTTTGAATTCAATTTATGTTATTTCAATACTCTATTCTTGGTTGTAGTTTTAATGAACGGACGTTGAGTGGGGCTCCCTCCATGTCATTCCTGTGTGTATGCCCACTAGGCCATAACACATGTGTCAAGGAAACTCGGTGAATAGTTCGATCCGGGAATCGTGTCGGGGCACGTATGGGTGTGACGTAGGTATTACACCGACCATCTAGCAGATCTAGATATTGGCCCTACTTGAGTGGGACTCGCTGGCAGTATTATGTAGAATAGTCCGAATTATGGTGCTAGTTTAACCTTAGGCTCTGGGGACACACTTTGAATTTCACTATTATCTATCCATACGATGATCACATTTGCTTGTATTTATTTCTGCATGTTTATTTAATAGCTTTATTTAAATTATAGTATTTACTTTTAGTATTGCTCACTTAATTTCCTTGTGAATACTTACTCTGGACTCGTCATATGCCTTTTGTGATGGCTTGAGTGCAGATCCTAGTACGAGTTGAGTCAAGAGCAAGCTACTGGAGTACCGTTGATTCATATACTGTGAGCTCGACTTATACATTTGTATTATAAATATTTTGTTTTCATTTTAGGAACTTGAGAATTGTGAGATACTTTAAAACCCTGTACGTTTTGATATTTTGAGGCTCTGAGTTGTTTTTCTTGATATATGATGGTTTCATGGGTTTTTCACACTAAGTTTATGGTTTATATCACATAATTCGATTATTATTATCTGAGATAATATGTTTGTAAGACTTCTGGTGATATTTAGTTTTGGATATAATTAACAGATAACATGAGTATATTAACAATTTGAACAATAAATTGTGACATTTGGTGGTTAATAACGATTAAATGGTGGATTTGATTCAATGTGAGGCACAACTGACGCTGGTAAGCTAGACTGTGAGCCCAAATTGGCCCCCGTGGGGGGTCTATTGGAAAATGGGTCGTTACAAGTCTATTAGAACTAAGCCAAAATATTTTGTAGAATCGACGACCAATTCCCGATGTTGAGTTGAGCTTGATTATCTCGACCTAGGAATTTACATAAGTAATTGACTTGCTTTGTTTAAATTTTCATGCGAGTTAGATTAGTTATTTTCATTACATGCATAGTTATTGTAGTTAAAAAAAGTGTCGTCCAGATCAATGTTCTTATTTACGTGGATGATTTATTAATATCTGGAAATGATCATGCGGGCATACAAAGACTCAAGATATATCTGAGTGATTGTTTTCATATCAAAGATTTAAGACTTCTAAAATATTTCCTAGGCGTTGAAGTTGCTACAAGTCCTGAAAGAATCTATTTATGTCCGCGTAAATACGCATTGGATAACATTTCTCAGGTTGGCTTACTTGGTGCGAAACATGCGAATGCAAATATTCCTTCAGAACCAAATCATAGACCGACACTGGTTGATAGATGTTTTCTTGATTATCCAGAATGATATCCGCATTTGGTGGGGGCGTCTTTGGGATGTGTGGATCGAAAAGTTTAGTCCCACATTGGTTATCTATGGCTTATTGAAGTTCATAAGAGTAGATGTCTCATCTCATAGTACCAAGACCTTTTGGAGTAAAACCTCACAACTAATGTTGAGGTGGTTAAGTTAGGGACAATATCCGTACTAACGGAGATCTACATGCCCGCGCAGACGTATGCGCGGATGGGGCCCAACAAGTGGTATCAAAGCCGATGGTGCGGCTGGGACAAGACATGTCTGTCAAGTGGTCGCATGAGTGCCTCGAGTTGCTCTCCCTCGTGATGGTAGCGATGATGGATCATGCAGTGTGCCCATCTTGGATGGATTTCGGTCCAAAGTGGAGATTGTTGGGATGTATGGACCAAAAAGTTTAGTCTCACATTGGTAATCTATGGCTTTTTGAAGAAGTTTATAAGAGTAGATGTTTCATCTCATAATACCGAGGCCTTTTGGAGTAAAACCCCACACCTAATGTTGAGGTGGTTAAGTTGGGGACAATATCGGTACTAGCAGAGATCTACGTGCCCGCACACGCACGCGCGGATGGGGGCCCAACAAAGTGGTATCAAAGCCGATGATGCGGCTGGGACAAGACATGTCTGTTGGTAGTCGCATGTGTGCCTCGAGTTGTGCTCTTCCTCGAGATGGTAGCGATGACGGATTATCCGGTGTGCTCATCTTAAATGGATTTCGGTCTAAGGTGGAGATTGTTAGGATATGTGGATCGAAAAGTTTAGTCTCACATTGGTTATCTATGGTGTGACGGCCCCAATTTCCCCATGCAATTGGGGACGTCCGGCCTAGACCCATACAAGCCTCAAGTCATCACTCGGCAACCTGACGAGCCTAGTCAGCCTTCAATTTAATCAAATTAGTAATTTATGAAAGAGTTATTGCATCAGTAAACAACGGAAGACTAAAATAATTATAATAAAGGGAAATAACTCAATCAAAGGAAGTAAAGGAATTCTATAAATGTGGAAAACCCCGGGTATTCATGTACGATTCGAAATGCAAAGTTACATGATACCAATCTCATCAAAATACCAAGTTCAAATATCCCAAAGCATATATATATATATGTAAAACGATATACATAAAAGCAAAACATAAGAAAAACTTATAAAACAGTCTCCAAATCCAGCCGCTAATCCTCACAATAGATCACCTAGGCAAGGTCCCTTGCCCTTGCTGCTCTTCGCCCTATCTGCACCCACCGTCACAAACTAGACGGTGAGCAACTGAATAAAATCGAATGTAATGCCAGAAGAAGATAACAGTAATTCATGATAATACAAGTAAAGCAGTCTAAATATCATGCGGTAATCAAAATGACAGGAATTTAAATAAACAAGATGCATGATAAACAGACTAATATATATCAATCGAAAGTTAAGTGTGTTCCAAGGAATCAAAAGAGGCTCATAAGTGGTCTAAATCATAGCATAACGGCGAAGACCTCGCGAGGTCTTCCCAGGCATGACACAAGCAAAGGCACAGCTATGATTGGAAAAGGACTCGAACCCATCCACCCAGTACTCGGTGTCACACGGTCACTAAGGGTGGTCACACACTCGTGCGCACGAGTGCCCGCGTTTTATCCCTCTAGTGCAGGTCCTAGTACTTTCGAGACGAAACACTTACGCCGGGAAACACACAACAAGAAATGGAATGGAATACCAATAATAGAGCATAACAAAACTGAATAAATGATAATGAATCACATGACATTTTCTTACTGGCTTACAAACGTACAAATGCTTTTTAAGGCAATTGTACTTACCTGAACTATTCGCAACTCGGTATTCACTCCGAGACTCTAATACGTTCCCCGTGCGTTCTCGACTACCTGATAACGTTTTGAATCTCAAATATTAGTTTAAGGCTCGCATTTAGTCTTAAGGTGTTTGTTTTACAATCATTTGTTGATTATGACCCAAACCGTTGTGGATTAAACCATCTCTATGGTTGTTCCCTTTTTTTTTTACAAAACATAACTCTTGTTGGGTCTATTTATCAAGTTTTATACTTACCTAAGTAAGCCTTTGATGTGAACACTTATTGGACCTAGATACATAAACTTATTCTTATATTTTACGCCTTCGTCTTGACCTCAAGTTGTATTTATTCTATTGGGCCTTTATTGGGCTTTACATAACCTATAAACACACTATTTGTAACTTGTTATAGACCCATATTATCATGAGTGTATTAGGCCTTAATACAAATCCATATTCATTTAAACAAGTATCCATACTTTTTATCCTTTTTATTTAGGCAAAACGTATTTTTTGGTCCTTCAACTTTGAGTCTTTTATGTTTTTGGTCCCTGAACTTTCAATAGTGTACATTTAGTCCCTGAACTTTTGAGTTTTATGCTTTTGGTCCTTGAACTTTGAGATTTTTATGTTTTTGGGAGAAATTAAAAAAAATTTCGACTTTTTTTGGTCGATGCGAGTCGTCCGATTCAGTAATATAAACCATTTTACTCTTCTTGACTAATCACACAACACTTTTGTTGCCCACATTGGCATAATTTAACACTTTAAATGGTGGAAGGACTAAATGTAGATCTTTGTAAAAGTTCAAGGACCAAATGTATAGTAATAAAAGTTCAGGGACCTAGAGCACAAAAAACACAAAGTTCAGGGACCAAATGATAGGTTTTGCCTTTTATTTATTCTCAAACATAACATAATACACACATCCTACACACATGTACAACTGTTGTGTACACCCCATATTTACATGTGTTAATGTCACTTTATTAATTAAAACTATATAATATACATTAATCTATTCTTTTATACCCACAACCATTGTGTACACCCCACTGTAGTGTACACATACCCCCATTCATGCACCCCATGTACACCAACCCACCACCAAACCGTCATGCATACACCTCAAAAATTACAAAAATCCACATAAAATCATGAACCCGAGAGACAAGAGAGGAGGAGAGGTTCACCTAGGGTAGGACGTGGGGTCTCCGACGGTGAGGGAGGTGGCAGCGACGTGAAACCGAGAAGAGGAGAGGTGACGTGAGGCCGAGAGGAGGAAGGAGAGATCCGAGAGAGAGAGCAACGAGAGTGAGAGAGAAGAGATCGTGAGTGAGAGAGATATCGCGTGGCCTAGAGAGAGATGGAGAGGCCGAGAGTGAAGGAGAGATTCGAAATGGAAGAGAAGGAGGGTGGGCGGCAGTTATGTTGAAGAAGAAGATGAATAGTGTAGGGTTTTGTTTGTTGTTATATTTATATGGTCAAATGACCTTTTTACCCCCAACTTACTTCCTACACCATTTTTAAACCATTGCCCTTATGGGTCTTTTTACTTTTCTATTTATTTCTCTTTATTACACATTAAAGTGTGTAACCATTCTATTTATTTCTCTTTATTACGTTGTAACTTGCATAATTCTCCACCTCAACACACCCACATCTCGAGGTCAATCTCATGGTTCCTCACCATTGAACTGTGTCAATTTAACAATTCCAATTCCATAGACCATATGTTTCGTAATTAACTAACTTCCGCGTTCAAACGACAATCCTCGGTCCATTTTTTCTTGTTCCGACTCTCGTAATTCGCGTAGTCTCGCCTTGTCTCGCCAACTAATTAATTAAATTAATTAAAAATTCATTTATTTTGTATGTTTTACTTGTTTTTCTCCACCGTTTAACTAGCCGAAACCTCACTCAATTAAATACCGCTCGAACGGCTCGAAACCCGTAAAATATTAAAATACTAATACACACAATCAAAGAGTCATAAAATCACTTCGGTGTCGACTCCTGAAGTTGGAAATACTGTCTAGTATTCACGTAGCCGGGTCACAATTTCTGACAAGTGCAACACAAGTCAGTTAAAAATTTGGGGTTGTTACATATGGCTTATTGAAGAAGTTCATAATAGTGGATGTTCCATCTCATAGTATCGAGGCATTTTGGAGTAAAATCCCACACCTAATGTTGAGGTGATTAAGTTGGAGACAATATCAATACTAACGGAGATTCACGTGTCTGAGCGATGCACACGCGCAGATGGGGGCCCAAGAGTCTCATATATCTTTGCTTCACTTCATCAAAGTTGTCTTATAGTGCACATATTCTTTCACAATTTATGCAAAAACCAAGGGAAGAACACTAGAGGCTGCACTTAGAGTAGTACGGTACTTGAAAGGCAATCCAGGGACAAGGCGTACTCTTACATAGTTAGTGTGACTTGAACTTATATGGATGGTGTGATTTGGGCTAGTTGTCCGTTGACTTGAAGATCTCTTGCAAGTAGGTGTATATTTTTGGGTAACTCTCCAATATCTTGGAAAACAAAGAAGCAACAAACAATATCCAGGTCTTCAGCCAAAATAGAATATAAATCCATGGCGACAATAACATACGAGTTGAAGTGGTTAAGAGGAATATCATATGAGTTGAAGTGGTTAAGAGGAATATTATCCAATCTAGTCGTAATACCCTCCAAGCCTATGCGTATTTATTGTGATAGTAAAGCTGCGTTACACATCGCAAGGAATCCATTATTTCGTGAACGTATGAAACATATTAAGTAGACTGTCATTTTGTACAAGATGAGAAACTGAAATACAGCGTTTGATCAGCTCATATTTGTAACACCCCAAAAATATTGAATATCGAAAAACACACACACACACACACACACACACATATATATATATATATATATATATATATATATATATATATATATATATATATATATATGCCTCGAGATACGTATTACACTTATTGAATCATACATTCTTTTGCTTTATTATACTATATTAATACATTTGGGTGAATATTAAGTGATGATCTATCATTTGTATCATTTGCTTGTCCGTATCTCATGAGTAATCATAAAGAACAATTAAAATATTATGATAGGGATAAAATAGTCCTTTCAATAAATATAGTAATAAGTAAATAGTAATTATCTTAAAGGATGGAATAGTCATTTTGGTAAAAGGTGAAAAAAATACTAAAATAATACTAGGAGGTAAAAAGTAATTAAATCTACAAAAGATAAGGATCGGTGTAAAGAAGAAGAAGTTTCGATGAATTCTATCATTATCTTGACATTATAACAGACAACGACATTTAACATCTTTATGAAAAGAACAAGAAGCTTCCTTATCGTTACCTTAGCATTATGATTGATAATAACACTTTGATTTAATCATAAAGGAAAGAATAAGAAGATTACTTTATTCTTATTTTGAAATTATAATTGAAAGCGACGTTTCAATCGTTAGAAATGAGTAAGAAGTTTCCCTTAACATAATGATCGATAACGACTTTTGATAGCTTATCTTTTCATTTACAAATTCGTTATAAATAACAAATCTTATCTTTATCCTGTAATTATAACTTTTTATAATGACTTTTGTTTTATTAATATGCTTTCCCTATAAATAGAAACGAATGATATGTTTCATTAATTCTCACATTTCCTTTTAGTTTATATCCTCTATTAATGCATTTGTTGAGAGAAAGTTTAAGAAATATAGCAGTACCCTAGGGATGTGGTGATTCTTGTTGAGGTAATTATCTTTGTTATGCATTAATAATCTGATGCATGTGCCTTTATATACCTACATCCCTACTATTATTAATTATTATGTTATATACTTATATTGATCCACTTGTGTGATTCTTACCGATGGGCATTCAAAGGTCTATTGGCATGGTTTTATTGGTCCACCAATACGGTCAAGTGTTGAAGGCACCATTGATATTGCTATTTGACTTTGGTGTGGTTTGAGCCTACGCACACAGCTCCCTAGATCCACCGATGTGGTTTATGTTTTTGGCATATTGAGGTCCGCCCTCGGGTGTGGTTTAATTTGATGCTTGTGTGATGTTTTGTTATATATGTTGCATTAATGATGTGTAATTAGAGTATTACTGGGCAGTTGGCTCATTAAATTAACAATTTCAGGTATTTAGATGAAGGGGTTCAATTAAGGGTACGAGAGATTCAAGAAAATAAGTCTCCACATAGTAAAATGTATTATGTTTTATCATGTGTGCAATAAAATAGATATTTTGTTGTCAAACAACTATTGGTTTTCCTGTTTATGGGTTATATTTGATTCGTGGCGCCTGTGGGCCGTCCATCCCGATTCGGGGTGTGTATATCCCAAATTCAGGATGTGGCATGTTTCGATTTATGCACAACTCGCTAATATTTTCACGAAGGCCTTGGGTGTAATGACTCTGATTCTGATTAGGGTATCGTTCAACCTGAAACCCTAATTAAGCCCCGGATACACCAACCAGACATAATTAGAGCCAACAACTTCTCTACGGTACCTGATAAAATAGTTTGTATCTCGAGAAAAATCGCACGAAACAAGAGTAATAACAACGGAAAACTTTAAAATACGGTTTTTCAAACTTAATTACAAAACATAGAAAAAACCAATGAAATATACAAGTTTCTCAACCTTGTGATAATATAATATTATACAGGAATATTAAAAGAGTTACTATACAACGCAAAAGTAAATTCATATATCGAAAGGCAAAAGACTAAACTCCTAAGCTTGCCTTGTTTTCCTGTTCTTGTACGCTTGTGACGGCCCTACCCCTACCCCGACCTCACCCACCCAAGTCGCTACCTGAGCCTAAGTACCTGAACTCGGTCCCGAGTAACGACTTGGCTCACTTAAATAACCTGCGGAATATACTAACAAAACATATGAACATAAAGTGCGGAAAATAATTATAAAAAAGGTTTCATATGCCAACAAAAATATGAAATTAAGTCCCAGACCTTCCAAACAAGCTCGAGTAACACCAAAAGCTTCCAAACAATAAAAAGATGTTCGAAAGTCTAAACTAGCATCAAAATGGGTTCAAGCTACCCAAACCACCTGTTAAAGTTACAAACTCATGTTTAAACGTTTCTCAAAACAATAAATAGACAGTAGATTCAGTGTTCAGAAACAGGGGACCTCAAACAATGACCTTCCCCTTCGCTTTCCTGTCTACCACGCTAAATGAAGGACCTGCATTGTAAGTGCAATGAGCTAAAAAACTAATGAATCTCAACAAGTAAGAAGATTCGCTCACACGTTAAACATTCAAGTAATACCTAGTAGATGAGCAAAATCTATGTGGAACAACAATCCAATCATTTGCAAGCCGTCACTAAAACACTTGGTGGAACGCTCCGCCAAACCCTTCTCGCGTTCGTCTTCGTTGACCACAACTAAAACTATTAGAATTTGTAGAATGAAATCTCCAAGTCTAAGTTTAGATATGAGGGAGAGTGAATGAGAGAGGGATTAAGGTTTGGAGTGGAGGTTTCACCAAAATGCCAAGACAAGATGGTGTCTCAAATCTAAACTTTTAACCCATTTATTTATATTTATATATCCAATGTGTGATTAATCTTAACACTCTCCCTCAAGTCTAATGGGAGATAACCATAGCCATCTGGGACAACTCAAATCCTACAAAGCATTGGCCAATTATGGGCAACTAGTTAACTGAGACGATCCAACAAGACCTTGACCAAGACCAAGAGGATAACCTACTTGGTAGATGATTTGGACTAAAAACATTGGGCACCCACATTTTATTGCTCTGATACTATATTAGAATTTATCGAATGAAATTCCTGAGTCCAAGTTTACATAGGCAGGAGAGTGAATGAGAGAGAGTTTAAGGTTTGGAGTTGAGGCTTTACCAAAATGTCAAGGCAAAATTGTGTCTCCAATCCAAACTTAAACCCATTTATTTATATTTATATACCCAATGTGAGATTAATCTTAACAGAAACTCTTCACGAAACTACTGCTGAACCTTTGTTGACCACAACAAAAACCCTTCATGTCTTTCATTCAATTCTTTGGTTTTTTTTTTTTTAATCATTTCTTGCTTTGCTCATAATGATATGGATTGTTATGGAAATCTTTTCTTGTTTGTTTTGTTAGCGGACCCAGATGCTTTGGCTCCAATGAAATCTATTAGTGTGTAATGATTTTAAGTCCAGGTATTTGCTTAATCTTTCCCCCCTTCTTTGCTATTATTTTCTTCAATCTGCATTTGTAGTCATTGAGGCAGGTTATTTCGAATAAATTTGCAAGAATCAAAGAAGTTCTCAATCAGATCATCAAGGGAATCAATTGACAGGAAATTGACTGGTTTAGCAGATGAGCAGATGAAATGACAGGATTTACGGTATCATCTATCCATCGAAGTCTGAAGTTGTTAGACTAGACGATGTTACCTTTGATCAAAGTTCTAACCAAATTGTTTATTCATAGCCCAATATACTGCCATTCCTCCCATTTCTCTAAATCTTTCTTCCCACATCAACATGACAGTGAACCTAATCTGAGGGCATCACCTCAACTTTGACTAGACAAATTTTGTTGAATAGAAACTTTATGATGTACCTCCATTGGCATTCACTTCCAAATTCTTTGCAATAGCTTGTGCTCGAAATATTGTCATCAAGTGCTTTAAAACGATCTGAAAGGAAATGTTCGATCCATGTTGTTGTCAGAGGTGGTGCTTGAGATATGTTGAAGAAAAAAAAAGACATTGTTGATTATAATGATAAGAACATGTATTAAGTCATTCATTAATAGCAAGAGCTCATGCAGCCCCTTAAGAGGGAAACACAATTTCATATTTTCATTCAAGTTTGCTTTTTTTGAATACAAGTACTCATCATATTGAATTCTTTCTAAAATCTTTGCCGTACATAAGTAACCACATTCAAACATCAAAAAAGATGAAGAACAAATTAATAGAAAGAGATGACTAACTCATACAAGACTTGAGTGAATCTCCAGCACCCTGAAAGAAGCAATACGAAAGGAAGAAATCCGCAATAAATATACCCACAAGAGATAGCACCACTGCAGAAGTAGTCGATTCACCAACACCTTTGGCACCTCCAAGAGTCGTAACCCCCCACGCACAACTCACAACAGCAATAATCCCCCCAAACACCTGCGACTTTATCATAGCACTGATTATATCCCAAGGCCTCAAAGCCCTCTTCGCCGAATCCAATATGATATTAGTGCTCACCCCATAAACAGCATCGGCAAGAAGAGCACTGGCAGCCATTCCAATCGTAAAACACAACAATGTCAAAATAGGCAACGCGACACAACAAGCAATCACCCTCGGTGTAACCAAGTAATCAACAGGATTCGCCCCAAGCACCCTCAATGTATCAGTCTGCTCAGACACCTGCATTGTCCCCAACTCCGCTGCAAATGCACTCCCTATCCGCCCGGCAATCACAATCGATGTAATAACCGGACTCAACTCCCTCGAAAATGCCAAAGCCAAAACACCGCCCACTGACCTATTCAGCCCCAACCTAGTGAACTCCTTGACAAACTGGATTGTAAATGCCATGGCCACAAATGTTGCAGTCAGTAAACAAACCCCCACCGACCTAGGCCCTACTCTCTCCAATTGCTGAAAAGTGTTTTTTCTATGAAACTTTCCCCTCAAAACCCTAACAAACACCTGCCCAGCTAAAACCAGCACCGATAGGCCCCTCCAGAGGGGTTTTGGGGGGCTCCATGCACTCAACAAAGGCACTACTGAGTGGTTATTGCTGTTTTCAATGTTGTCTTCATCTATGCAAATGGGGTTCAAGTGATTGCCATCTCCTCCATTTCCAGGGTTTGCAAAAACTCTGAATTTAGGGAAAAGCACAAATTGGGGGTTCTTGTTTTGAGCATTAAAGATCAAAACTTTGGCATGCCTAGCAAATCTTTGGCGGTTTACTCTGCGAGGGGTTCATCAATTCAGATGAAATGCAAAAAATTAAAGTGAATTAAGAGTGAAAGTGAAGGGATTACCTGGGAAGGATTAAAGGGCTTTGAAGGCAAATTACTTGCATTGTTGGAGTGAATTAGACCGCCAGAGCTGCAATTTGGTGGGTTTTTATGGTTAGGTCAAAAGGGGTTTTCTAAGGTTTTGATTGATTTGATTGATTGATGAATTTGAAAGACGTGATTGAATTAGGGTTTGTGATTTTGGTGTTATGAGTTTGATGAGTTGGGGTCTACGTAAACAAAAGGATGAAGTACCCAAAGGTCCATTTGGCAGATGATTTAAAACAGTTTTGCTATTTTTTTTTAAACCAGTTTTTGTTTAAAAATTTGGAAAATAACAAAATTGTTTCTAAAAATTTTACTATATTTTGCAAATTCTATTTTAAAAGGAAAATGCTAGGATGACCCGTTTTGGGACACGCGGTTGTTAGTGTCCATTCATTTTTGCATCAATGTTTGTGCGCACACAAATCGATGTGTATTGAATGGACACCAACAACTGGGTGTCAATTCCAAAGTCCCAAAAAGGTCACCCTAGCATCTTCCATTTTAAAATATTCTAATATGAGTAGAACCCAAGACGTCCCCCAACTTTACCTTTTAGCGAGTAATGATTCATCCATCTCACTAAAGATGCTTTGGTTGTAAATTCTTCTATTAGAGAGAGCAAGAGGGAAAGAGTTTAACTCATGTAAGCCTATCGAAAGAGTTTGATTTATGTGCTATGGTAGCATTTTGAAATGTAAGATGCAACACGTGTAAAAGCTTGCCAATGTTACTAAAATTAAGTTGTGTTTGACTCATAAAACAAGCTTTTTTTTGTTGCCAATTTTAGTAAAATTAAGTGGTGTAGAACTTTATTTTTTGTTCTTTCAAATCTCTTGAATAATACTCACCACCAATTGCACTAAATCGAGCACAATATCCATGTAGCCAAACCCAATCAATCTGAGATTGAGGCTATGTTGTTGTTGTAAATATCTTGACTAAAGGGAAGAAAATATGGATACAAAAGACTATTTAAAATATATTTCTAAAGGAAATCGTCCCATTAAAAAATATTTTGCAATGCAGCAAAAAAAAAAAGGCATCATCCCACCTTTGTGAGGCTGGGTGATCGATTCTTAAAAAATAATAATAATAATAATAATTATAGTATCTAAAATCTTGAACAAGTTATACACATTGAAAACATTCATAACCATAGGGCAATTTGTGTTAAAGATTGTGAAGTTCTATGATTATTGGAAATTTGCACAAAAACACTAAATTTGTAACCACAAAAAAAACTGCAAAATATTTTTTTCAATCCCTGACTACTTCGGATCAACTTCCACGAGAGTCAATCTAGCACCCCAAACCCCTTTGGAGAAACCAATATATTTAGAGTTGGATTAGAGAATTTGATCTCATGAGCATTGATCACAAAGTGCATCTTATCAACTTTGTCATAACACCAATTCCATTTGGAGAAATATTACCAGTAGATTTCGACTCAACAGGAGATTGAATGGATTCCAATGTTGATAGATGGTGACCAATCAAGCCATTCAATCACAAAATTATTCCATCTTATCCATCACAACTACCTATATATTCTTACTTTATCATACTATCAACAACATGAACAATAGCTTTTAAAGCAGTAAAGAAAGATGAGAAGAACAAGTGGAAAACGATACCATACTACTTGGTTTGCAGTAGCATTTGCTAAAACTTGCTAATATGATCTTAGCTTTCTTCTAAAATCCATCATACCAGCAACCAAATTCTATAGTTTCACTGGTGTCACTCAATACAGCTCTTCTCTGCATCTCAATTAACAGAATTGCTGCTAGTATGGAATTAGTTGGCCATGCAATTGATATTTTCAGACATTTGTGGAGCGCAGTGGAGATCACATAAGCCATCACTTTAATTTGGAAGAAAATCTCGAGTCTTTGAGGAATTCGATGGAGGAATTGAAGAATGTAAGAGATGAGGTGAAGGCGAAGGCTGCGTCTGCTCAGGCACAGTCAATGGCATGCAGACCTGTAGTTCAGGGTTGGCTTCAAAGAGACATCAAACGTGGGATACGCAAACTCCTGCAAAAAGGCTCCAAACTAACTGAGGAAGGGTGTATGAAAGGATTTTGTTGTTCCAAGAATTGCTGGGCTAATCACAAGTTAGCGAAAAAAACAGCAAAGAGGTTGAACAACATCAACGACTTGAAGAGCAAAGCCTGTGAGTTTGATGAAGTGGGTGACAGGCATAATGTGATAAGTGTTCAAGCAATGCCTGACAGTCCGGAGGTAGGCATGGAGCCCTTGCTGAACAAGGCTATGAAGCTTCTTGCCCATGATGAAATCAACATTCTTGACATATATTGAATGGGCAGTGTGGGGAAAACGACTCTCCTGCATAAAATTAACAACGAGCTTCTTAATCTTGGTGCTAATCATGAAGTGGTTGTCATAATGGTGGTGGTCTCGACGAAGAACTTGAGCACAATTCAACAGGAAATTGGGGAGAGGTTGGGGTGGAAATCACAAACACAAGATCAAAGAGATGATGGAGTAGCAGCTCAGCATCTCTGACACGATACATATTCAACATATTGTCAAGCAAGAAGCTTATCTTATTGTTGGATGATTGTTGGAACCGTCTGGGCTTGAAGAAGATTGGGATTCAAGTCGGAAGCAAATGCAAAGTCTTTATTTACGACTCGATTCGATGTTGTATGCGGAGAAATGGAAGCCAAAGAGGAGATAAAGTCGAATACTTAGATTCTGACAAAGCTTGGAGTCGTTTCAACGAAAAACTTGGTGAGAGGGCCTTAAGTTTAGATCCAGAAATACATGACTAGGCTGAGATGGTAGCACAAGAATGTGGGGGTCTACTGCTTGCACTAATTACTACTGGAACGGCCATGGCCAGCAAGAAGACGCCACAAGAGTGGGTGCCTTAACATTGTTGAGAAAATCCACACCAGAGCTTTCAAGTATGGAAAATGAAGTATTTCCTCTCTTAAAGTTGGTGGAGGTCTCAAGTTCTACTTATATTAGAATATTTTAAAATGGAAGAAGCTAGGATGACTTTTTTGCGACACCCGAAATGGACAACTGGTTGTTGATGTCCATTCAATACTAATCGATTTGCGTACGCACAAACATCGATGTAAAAATGAATGGACACCAACAACCGGGTGTCCATTCCGGGTGTTCCAAAACAGTCATCCTAGCATTTTCCTTTTAAAATAGAAATTACAAAGTATTTTAAATTTTAGAAACAGTTTTGTTATTTTCTAAATTTTTAAACAAAAACTGATTTAAAAAGAAATAGCAAAACTGTTTCTAAATCATCTGCCAAACGAACCTTTGATACTTCATCCTTTCGTTTACTCCTCAAACCCCCAACTCATGAAACTCAGAACACCCAAATCACAAACCCTAATTCAATCACGTCTTTCAAATTCATCAATCAATCAAAACCCTAGAAAACCTTTTCGACCTAACCATGAAAACCCATCAAATTGCAACTCTGGTGGTCTAATTCACTCCAACAATACAAGCAATTCGCCTTCAAAGCCCTTCAATCCTTTACACGTAATCTCTTTAACTTTCACTCTCACTCTCAATTCACTTTAATTCTTTGCATTTAACTTGGGGAGCCCACTTGGGCACCACGAGCCCCAAATTCTTAGTCCTGTCTAAGAACCATTTAGGGAGGAAACTTAGAAGGTCGTTGATGCATTGCACATTAAAGTATGTCGCGTCTGCAATTCCATCACTTGGACTCCTCATAACCCACAAGAATCTCTGCCCGCTCATCTCCAACTCCACTCCTGAACAAGACGAAGAGAACCGACCCGTGTGGCTGTTTGTCGAGCCATTTAAGCTTTCCATATCGTTCATCATCAAGAGTTTCCTTATTATTTTGTATCAAAGGGCCAACAAAGTAGATAAGGGGCCAATCCTTCATTAGTTTTAGCTCTATTAAAGTTTGTGGGTTGGGCTCTGCGAAAATGTTCACCGTGATCCCTTCAACAAGTTCGTATCGCTTCGCATGCTGGAGAAACCATTTGTAGGCTTCGTCTGATTAGGGCACACATCCGGGCACACATCCGGGCAATTTGAGCTTCTTGGGAAGATCTTCGAATTCGCTGGTTATGAAGTTGCGTAGCTCTGGAAGGTGTTTGACAAAACTCAAAACCAAAGCAGTGGTGGTGAAAATGTAAGGTTTGATCTTGAATTCCCATGCCATATCAAACGCATCAGTGTCAAAGATGTCGACGATGAAAGCAATGCCTAGCTTTGTGGTCGTGAAGGACTTGAGGGCGTCGCAAATGGCGTTAAGGGAGCAAGTGACGGTGAGGGAGATGTGAGTCTCGATCTTGCCGTTGTCAGGGAGGTCGTGGAAGGCGGGCTGGGGGGGGGGGGGAGGAAGGTGTAGGCTATGGCCTTGGGGAGGCTTTGGAGGTAGGAGATCATGGCCTTGGGGGTGAATTCCCAGTGGGAATTGTGAAGGTCACAGTGAAGTTGTGAAGGGAAATGAATTTCCTTGCGAACTCACCAAGTGGGATTATATGTCTCATGCCTGGTGAGAGGAAAATCATTGTGGGAAGTTTGGTTTTGGGTATTGTCTTCCATGGCTTCCAACTTTTTTTGTTGAAAAATATGGTGGAAATGGCCGAGGTTATATAGAAGTGATAGAACAACAATCACATTGGACAAATGTTTTTTTACCTACTTTAGGCAAGCCAATTTGGCGGGCCCTCGATTGTGATCTTTAATTACTGGGAAATGCTAGAATAACAACGGAATGGACAACACGCCAATTCCATCGTCTGTGTGAGCCTCAAGATGTGGCCTTACGTATCTTAAGGTATATTATACTGTAAGATGGGTGCGTTGTGCATTCCATTGTGTATTTTGCATTGTTATTCTAGCATTTTCATTAAGTATTACATTTATATACACACAAAATTCCATGTGCATCTAAAAGACTATGAACGAGTTCGCACCAAATTGGCGTGCTCAAAGTGGATGAAAATAGCATAACTCTCACAAATTAACTACAAGAAAAAAGGCTGATTTGGTTTGGATTATGTTGATACGTATCTCGAGGTGCATAACGCCCTCCTAGGGTGTTGGGAGTTTTGGTATGGATGAAAGGTGATGTTATTGCATTTTAGTTGGGAAGAGGAGGGGGGGAGGAATAGATTGTTCTCTAGTAGTTTGTGAACTTTTGGGGCTATGTGAAGGTGACATCATACAGAACGTGTGGACTTTTGGGGCTATGTGAAGGTGACATCATACAGAACACAAGGCAGTGATGAGGATGGGGATAGGGTTAATTAACATCCCCGCCCACATTTAGGAATTCACCCTCATCCTCATCCCCCATCTTTGTCTAATCTCCTCGGGATGGAGAATCTCCATGAAGAAATATTTTTTTCATTTACATTACAATTGATGAAATGTTAAACAAAATAAAATACCAACATTATGACAAAAAAGAACAAAAATGCACTTGTGATTAAGTATATATAATAAATTTATATATGAGTATCTCCACGAGGATCCCATAATAATTCCCCACGGGGATACCCACAGCAGTGGGGATACTCCAAGGGGATTGTTGTGGGAATATTTTTTCCCGATCTCGTTCTCATCCCACGCGGGGAATCAATTTCCTCCTCATCCCCACCCCATCTCCATTTAAAGGCCTCGTCCCCATCCCCTAGTGAAGATTCCTCGCCCCATTGACACCCTAATAATCACATATCCAGTCCTTTACATTACATGATTTATTAATAACATCTAATGTGGCAAGTGCTTAGCCAAATGTTGAGTTTTTAGAGATAAGGATTGATTCTACCAACAAGCTAGTTGAGAAGAAATACATTCGGTCATAAGTTTAGAGTAAGAACTTTGACTTGGCTTGGCATTAATTTTATAGTAATCACGCACGACTCTAAACTTAATTAAGCCTACATATATAACTAATGATTTACTAATCTCTAGACTTGGACCGAGCCTAACACACTCAAAATCTTACATGGTATTAGAGTCAAGCTCAGAAGAACTAAGGTCCACACGTAGATTGAAATCCAACAAAAATAGAAGCTATAAAAATGGGCTAGAAACTAGACTCAAGCTTTAAGCTAATGATAACTACAAATAAATCAAAATTGGTAGACCAGTTGAACTGAAGGGGGAGTACTGTTAGAGATAAAGAATAGTATTTATGTTTATAAAATCACTTGTTTTCCTTAGCCAGAGCAGTGGACGTCCTTAGTCTACCGAGGGGGTGGAAGAATGATACAGATGCAGCTTCTTAGAGATCCCCTAAAGGAGTACTGAAGCACTCTTCTAGTGAATTGCCTTTGACTAGTGTTTTTAAAACGTAGATAGCGATGATACTGTGACATCGCTTGATGCTGAGGGATTTGGATCTTTTCTTTCAAGAGAGAGAGATTTTTATTTTTCTTTAAGTTTGGATGGCAAAGAATGATTGTACTTATGGTGAGGTGTCAAGCATGGAAAGGTTGAGTGTAGGTAGCATGGAAAGGTTGAGTGTAGGTATTAATTCGAGGTATTTTGTGGAATTAATTCGAGATATTTTGTGGTATTAATTCGCGATTTTACCGCAGGTCGAACACAATTTGATCGTGGGTCCGGACGCAGTTTGACCACGGGTCAAATGCGGTCCAGTCGCGATTTTCTGTGTTGTTGCACGTTTTTGCTTCTTTTTTTTTCGCGTACTTTTTTGCGTGTTTCTTTTTCTTAAAAGAGAAGTGTTTCCAAAATATTATTTTCTCCCGAACCCGAAAACAACAAATGAATGCTTACTTGTTTCAAGGTTTCCACAACGCCCTTCAATCTTTACACTTCCATGGAAATCACCCGATCCCGCAAGCTTGACCCTTTGTCTTCTCAAACAAGTCACTTCTCAAGATCTGCAATCACTTCATAGAAGTCCATCAACATACCCAAATCACAACTAAACATAGAGACCTCTCCAAACGCATCCCAAAACCAAAGATGAATAAAAAACTCAACAAAATTACAAGATCTACAAGTGAACAAAACCAAGAAGACAGCACACAATGAAGCAGAAAATCAATAGAATTTATAGAGCAAAATGTAAAAAAAAAAAAAAAAGATATAAACAAATAACACTACAAGTTTATGTTATCAAAAAAAAAAAAAAATTGATGCAATCGAAAACAGTCGATTGGAAACTATTTCGAAGACCACGCAATGAAGCCGAAAAAATGGAATGCTTTCGTTTCACGCTTTTAAACAAAACCAAAAATACGATCACAAATTCCAAACAGAAATAAACCAAAGACGTACAAACAGATCCGAAGAACTTCCGCACAAAGCACAACAAAAATATGAAGAGACCACAAATCTACATAATATATAAAAACAAGATCGACAAGCAACTTCTTTTTCACAAACCACGATCACATAGGACAGAATCAGATCTGCAGATCTACAAGTGTGAAAAACACAAGACGAAATCTAAGAAACCTTATCGTCACAAAATAAATTTAATACAAGAAAAAAAGTCACAGCAGATTTAAAATTCCGCACAAACCACAAGCCCAAAAAAAAAAAAAAAAAAAAAAAAAAAAAAAAAAAAAAAAAAGCACAGAAGTTTACAGAACTACAACCTATGAAGAACATCTAACCTAACTGAGGCTTAATCACCACAGTTTTGAGTAGATATCATAGAAAGAAACCCTTTTTCATCAAAGAAATTCGTTTTTAACAAAAACCCAATTTTTGAGTGCATTGAGAGCAAGAAAATTGAGTTGAGAGTGATGAGAATCGTTACCTCGGGCTTTGTTTCCTTAAATCTTGATCTCTAAAGCTTTGAACCGCCATATTTGAGCTTCAATCACTCCAATTAAATCAAGATTTCAACCCTCAATGTCACTCTTTTGTTTGAACAAAATAGCTCCAGCCGCATTTTGCGTTGTGTTCCTTTCTGGTTAGCTACAGCTTTTGGGGGTTATTCAAAAAGTAATGCTCTTTTACTTTCAAAATTTACTAAATATGGCTAATTTCTTTAAAATCTAAAAATTTACTAAATAGGACTAATTTCTTTAAAATCACATAACTTATGGATGTTGCCTTATGAAAAAGTGTCATTATGTGTGTGACGTGGCAGGGTGAGTGTGATATGTCAATTATATTGTATGAATGACTCATTTGAAAAGGAATCATTTGAACAAAATATGAAATATATGAATGAATCCTTTTGAAAATGAGTCATTCATACGACTTGTATCTCACCTATACTTTTGCCCGCCTAAATTAAAAATACTACACATACATCAACTCAAACCACACTAAAATACATATTGAGTGTGTTCCACATTAAATCGAGACGCATATAAATAGCTCACACACCAATGTGCGTTTTGGTATGTCCGTGTAGCATTCCTCAAACCTACCATTTTCATTAAATTCCTCCAACAATTAATTTTTCAAGTACACAATACGACGAAATTAACAAAGTCATATACAAGTCAAAACGTATCAATCATAAGCCATACCCAACATAGGTGATAAAAAAATATTAGATAACAAACATAACTAGTATCGATTACATACCAACCCCATTAGACTTCATCCACCCGTATCGTAGGCCTCCGTCATGTGATTGAGTCCAGAGTTCCTTGGGAATGACATTCACATATTGAAGACATCAAGGAGTTCCTGATGACAAATAAGCAAAACGCTCCATGCATGCATCAAATTTCCTCACTTGATGTTGACCAGCAACTCGAGAAAGGATGTTCTTCAACGATTCATTTTTGAAATTCGTGTTAAAATTACTGGTCAAGTGTCGCAGGCAATAACGGTGGTATCCTCTTGGTGAACAAAAATCATTTGTTGGTATGTTAACAGCCACATTTAGCGCCTTTAGTAAATGCGCAATTCGTGATACACGTGGCATCTGCATCACCCACATTTACACGAATAATGTCTTTCGAAAAGGCGCTATTCGTGTTGAGTACTCGTTCATGTCACACCCACGTGGATCAAATAGCGTCTTTTATAAAGGTGTTATTCTTGATCCACGTGGCATCCACATCACCTCCGCATCACAAGAATAACGCCTTTTGGAAAGACGCTATTCGTGTGATTTGTTGAATCACTATTACCATGTCTAATAACGCCTTTACAAAAGACGTAATACATTATTTTCACAATAAAAAGAAAACCCACTGTATTTTACGGATTTAAAATTAAATTAACTGTACGAATGTAATTTTTCCAGCTTTTGGGGGCATAAACAAGAATGGAAAATGATAATCTAATGTACTCTTATCCCACGTTTTGGGCGTACACCTTTGTCTTTTAACCATTTTTAGTATTTTGTCAGATATGGGGCCCACGTTTGGAAAGACAAAAAAGAGTCATAAACGGCTAAAAGACAAGGATGTGAGCCCAAAGTGTGCGTTAAAAGTGGGTCATTTTATCATTTTCCAACAAGAATAACTACAAGGATGAGTTTGTTTAACCAAGAGTAAACTAGAGGGACTAAATGCATATTTATAAAAACACAAGGACTGAAATGCATATTTCATCAAACCTCAAGAGGCATTATGTATTTTACCCTTTTATCCCACAAGAGATTTGTGTTGGTAGTGGGTTTGAGTGGTTGTTTCGAGGAATTTTAAGGGCGAACAAATTTAAGGATTGGTGTTGGCGGCATAATAGTTGTTGTCAGGAAAGAAAGGTTAATTTGTATGTTTGCTTGATAAAATGTCAAAACATAGAAACATCATCTTATCTATCATTCAATGTCCCTGTTTGGTTCAGCTTATGTTTTTGTTTATTGATAATGTGGCACTCAATAAGCAGTTTTTGTACCGTTTGATTACATTTTATGTTTTTTGCGATTGGTTGACGTGACAACCAAAACTACTACAATAAGTGTGATTCTTAAAAGCATCTCCCTACATGTTTTTTGTTTTTCATAAGTACTTATCCACATCATCAAAAAATAAGTTAAAAGTATAAGCTGAACTAAATGGAGCCAATGAGACACTATTTGAAGCAGCAATTGATAAGGCTAATAACCCTTTTTTCGGTGAAAATCAGCAACCCAATTTAAGTAAATATAAGTTGGTCCTCTGCAACGTTTTCTTTTTAAAAAAACAAAATAAAATTCAGAGCTCGTTGTCTTTGAAAGTGCAAATTCACTAAAACGATTCTTTTTCTTGTTTCGTTGTTGAATTTTCCTATGGATTAGATTAGTTGTAACTAATATTATGACCATCGACTCTCTGAGAAAATGCCAAAAATAATGTAAATCTATTATGGGATAAAATTGAGGCAAATGTCAACGTTTGATATATTTTAGATAAAATTGAAAGTTTGAAATTATTTTGAGAAAAAAACCTGAAAGTTTAGAATTATTTAGACTATTTACCTTTTAATGCTCTTAAGATATATCTAAGTGTTAATAAATCCTCATGAATTAGACTATAATGACATGGAGTAGTATATTTACTATTTAGAGTCTTATTAGCGTACTTACAACCCATTCTTGTCCTCAACTATTCGGCACGTCGTGCCCTGCGCCTCTGCATGCATCATGAGGCGCGCCATCACTTGATATTTTTAGTTTAGATTTTATACTATATTTTTATATTACATTGTAAGTCTAATTGTCTTAGGATTATTATAATTATGTGAGTTCACATGGGCTATCCTAGTGAACCTGTACATCGCTTACCTGATACCCGCATCGATACGCTTTATGAGACAATGTCCCTTCGTACTAATTCACCCGATACGACAATATCTTCACACACGGGCGTGATACAATATAATAAATAACAGTTTAACATTGCAATTACAACAAACCAACAATAAAAAAATAACTAATATAACTAGTCAGGCATGCCCTAGCCTATCTGCAGCATCCACGTGAGTCTGAGCTGGCATCCAAGTCTGAAAATGGCAAATAAAAACGAGTCATTAATTATTGAGTTGTTTCACTTAGGCTAATTAAATAATTTAGACATGGACTAGTCTCAATTTATTCCTTATGTAACTTATGCACCTAATTGTTATTCCCATTACAACTTAGGCGTATAATCTAAAATTAGAAAGAATAAACTCATAAGTTACGAGCTAACCATAAGCCCCGACTGCCCGTCGTACTAGCGCATGCACCAAGACGTCCCTCTCTAACCCACAAGAATCTATGACATTGAGCCTACACTAGCGTGCACACTAAATATGGTTAGTTTTAAATAATACACAACATCAAACACTAGTAAAATTAATTTAAACTATTATTTTACCTCAGTGTCGGCGCCCGAGTGTTGACCAAGACCGCTATGTAGGACTAGCCGCCAGGTCACGGTTATACAAAGTGTACAACTAGAATTAGATTATTTGAGTGGTTAGACTTACCACTGAGAGCAAAGCTAATTGAAAATGGCCTCCAAATTGATGGAGTTTGCATTTGCTGCAGTCAAAGAATTGAGTTGAGAACACTTGTTTAGGCCTTGCGGAGCAACGAAAGGATGGTGGACGACGAGATACAACTTCCCCCAAATTGATCCTCCATCATGTTTTCTGACCTGGTTCTTCGATCTCTGGAATTTAAGGGAGAAGGGTGACATCGAGAACACGAGTACCATTTGTAGGGGTATCTGGAACTTTAAAAACAATAAGATGTGGAATAAGAGCAGTCCAGCTGTAACGACCCGAAAAATGTGTTATGTCTATATGACATTTTGTAGTACCTATTTATACTCGTGTCTGTGTGACGGGACGATGATGTCAGTTTACGAGTAGGTTTGCCTCGAAAAACGTGTTGAACGGGAGTCGGGCAGATGAAATATGAGTACACGGGGCCAGGAAATGATTGTCATAGGCGATCGGCAAATAAAACACAATAGTTAATAATTCGAGAAATTGTTCGGGTCGTTAATATTCTATTCGTAGGTGACGGTGCAAGTCGTGGTGCAGTCTGGATGCGGAAAATGGTCGAGAATATTTTGTCACTAGTGGAGTCACGCATGTGTGTTAGATGGTTGAGGAGGTTGGAGTGTCCGGAGACCAACGGATGCACCTCGGGATACGCTCAGGGTTCAAGCACCGCGACACCAATAACCAAGATTGTATCTCATACAGCGCCACCCATTCTGCCAGCATTACCACCTTCTCAGACACAGCAGATGTCAAGAGACAGAGGCCGAGAGGCGCCAAGATAGGGTGTAACGGCCCATTTTCCAAATAGACCGCCACATGGCCCAATGCGTATTCACAATCTGTCTTACCAGCAACATCTATGCTCTACATTGGATTATATCCCCCATTTTATTCTTTTAACCTTATAAATTTTCAATTTAGTGATTTAGTTGTATGAAATCAAATCTTATGTCATGTCATCATATAATCCTCAAATTAACACAACAGAAGCCTTACTAACACATTTACTCAGATAATATTACTATAAAAGTGTGATATAAACCATAAACCTAATGTCGAAAACCCATATATATATAACCATAAATACCTCTGAAGTCACAAAAAGATCAATATATACAAGGTATTTCAAAATATCTCACATTCCCCAAACCCAAAATGAAAATAAAATATAAACGTACGAGTCAGGCAATCTGTCTCTGATCAACGGTACTCTAGAAGCTTGCCTTTACCCTTGCTCGTACTAGGATCTGCACTCAAGCCATTACAAAAGGCAGATGATGAGCGAGAGTGAGTATTCCAGGGAAATTAAGTTAGCAATATTGAAAGTAAATACTGAAATTTAAATAAAGCTATTAAATTAACATGCAGAAATAAATACAGGCAATTGCGCTCATCACATGAATAGATAATAGTGAAAGCTCAAAGTGTGTTCCAGCCCCTAAGGTCAGCCTACCACCATAATTCAGACTTTTCCACAGAATACTGCCGGCGAGTCCGACTCAAGCAGGGCCAGTACCTTGATCTGCTTGATGGCTAGCGTTACACCTACTGCGCACCGACACGTTGCACGACGTGACACTCGGGTCATCCTATTCGCCGAGATCGATCATTAGCAACATGCTATGGTGTAGTGGACATGCACACTGGAATGGAACGGAGGGAACCCAGCTCAACGTCCGTTCATATAACCACAACCAGAATAGAATATTGAAATGAAAGAAATTGAATTCAAAATGCCAAAAGAAGTAAATACTCAAGTAATTTCAGTTGGGATGCTACACAACTCAAACCGCACTCCAACTACCGTCATTAGTCTAATTGCACGCCCCAATTGCGTGTCCACTACTCGCAATTGCACCTTAAAACCATTAATTTCTCGATAAATTGAATAAATTCATAAACCTTGCAAACCTCAATTTAATACCCAAATCATCGATAAAACCATCATTTAAACACCCCAAATAGACTATATAAGTCCCTAGGCAAATCCTTAATTGGTAATTTTATGTAAAAATTTTAGTTCAAAACTGCCCAAGATGCCGCCACTTACGTCGCCTCGTTCAGTTCTCCACGGTGTCCAGTACGCCGTGACTGCACCGCCACTTATTTCTTCTTCACGGTGCCTCCAAGGCGTGAAAACCTAGGTCACTGGCTGAGACGTATGTGGGTGGTGCCGTAAGCATTGACCTACCACGGCGCCCCTCGCGACATTTCTGCCAGTGAAGGTTTTTTGAGGTTTTTGAACCCCCTCGGCTCGTCGTCGGGGTACGTGCTCGTCCAAACATCGCATAAAAACACAAATAAACCATTTCCCATCGAAACCCCTTGATAAAATTCATCCAAAACCAAAACCCCGACAAAAATCATTCAAAACCTGGTTTTGTTCCCATAATTCCCAACATCAACCAAACTCCTCCATAAAACCAATATAAATGCTCATAACCACACTTATAATCATAGCAACACTGCCTTAAACCAGTGTGCTCAAATTGACTCCTGAAACCCACGTCAACACCCGAGAAAATTACCCCGAAACGTAAAGAAGGAAATGTAGATCGAAGATCTAACCTTTGTTTTCATTTTTCTCGAGTTCTTGAGCTCCAAATCACCAATCCGAACTCACAAAACCCTATTCATCCTCACCATTTTCGGATTTTGACGCGCGCCGAACGCGTCAATAAAATATTTTTTTCCTAAACCACTATTTTGTAGATAGTTATAAAGGGCCGATCCCACAGAGATTGGTGTCTTTCTTAGGTAAAAAATACAAAAAAAAAATTTGAGTTTTAGAGAAAATATATAAATATTTAAAAATAAAGAAATTAAATGAAAATAAATCTAGGTGTTCAGTTTCACAGTCTCAAGATACAACTTGGGATTGATTTTATTAATTGTCGGTTTATAAAAGATATGAAACTAACCTATGATCTAGTGCAGCTATTGTAACGGCCAAGCCATGGGGCGCACCCCCTCTGGCACCGCACAGGCAGTGTGAGCCATGGACCGCAGCCCCTCCCACACCATCCACAGCCCCCAGCTGTGGTCTTTCGCCCCCCAAGGTTCGAACCTGAGACCTGGGGATAAGTACCCAGGTTTAGCGAACCTTGTACCACTGAACTGGGAGGACTTCCCAGGAGGTCACCCATCCTGGTACTATTCTCGCTCAGGAACGCTTAACTGCAGAGTTCTGATGGGATCCGGTGCCTTCGTGCTGAACCGGCTCAGTGGTACAAGGTTCGCTAAACCTGGGTACTTATCCCCAGGTCTCAAGTTCGAACCTTGGGGAATATGTAACGGCCCAGTCATGGGGCGCACCCCCTCTGGCACCGCACAGGCAGTGTGAGCCATGGACCGCAGCCCCTCCCACACCATCCACAGCCCCCAGCTATGGTCTTTCGCCCCCAAGGTTCGAACCTGAGACCTTTTATGTAATGGCCCAGCCATGGGGCGCACCCCCTCTAGCACCGCACAGGCAGTGTGAGCCATGGACCGCAGCCCCTCCCACACCATCCACAGCCCCCAGCTGTGGTCTTTCGCCCCCTAAGGTTCGAACCTGAGACCTGGGGATAAGTACCCAGGTTTAGCGAACCTTGTACCACTGAGCTGGTTCAGCACGAAGGCACCGGATTATGTAACGGCCCAGCCATGGGGCGCACCCCCTCTGGCACCGCACAGGCAGTGTGAGCCATGGACCGCAGCCCCTCCCACACCATCCACGGCCCCCGTGTGGTCTTTCGCTTCCCAGAGGTTCGAACTGAGACACAGGGATAAGTACCCAGGTGTAGCGAACCTTGTACCACTGAGCTGGGAGGACTTCCCAGGAGGTCACCCATCCTGGTACTACTCTCGCTTAGGCACGCTTAACTGCGGAGTTCTGATGGGATCCGGTGCCTTCGTGCGAACCGGCTCGGTGGTACAAGGTTCGCTAAACCTGGGTACTTATCCCCGTGTCTCGTTCGAACCTTGGGGCGAAAGACCACACTGGGGTCGTGGATGGTGTGGGAGGGGGTCATGGGTCCATGGCTCACAAGTGTCGTGCGTGCCAGAGGGGTGCGCCCCGTGGCCGGGCCGTTACATAAAAAAGACTTCCCGGGAGGTCACCCATCCCGGTACTACTCTCGCTCGAGGCACGCTTAATCTGCGGAGTTCGATGGGATCCGTGCCTTCGTCTTGAACCACTCGGTGGTACAAGGTTCGCTAAACTGGGGTAGTTATCCCCAGTCTCGGGTTCGAACCTTGGGGGCGAAAGACCACAGGTGGGGGCCGTGGATGTGTGTGGGAGGGGCTGCGGTCCATGGCTCACACCGCTCTACATCGCGGCGCCAGAGAGGGTGCGCCCATGGCCGGGCCGTTACATAAAAAGCGCTTTTTATGTAACGGCCCGGCCATGGGCGCACCTCCTCTGGCACCGCACAGGCGGTGTGAGCCATGGACCATGGACGCACCCTCCCACACCATCCACGGCCCCCGTGTGGTCTTTCGCCCCCAAGAGGTTCGAACTGAGACACAGGGATAACTACCCAGGTTTAGCGAACCTTGTACCACTGAGCTGGGAGGACTTCCCAAGAGGTCACCCATCCTGGTACTACTCTCGCTTAGACACGCTTAACTGCGGAGTTCGATGGGATCCGGTGCCTTCGTGCTCGAACCAGCTCAGTGGTACAAGGTTCGCTAAACCTGGGTACTTATCCCCAGGTCTCAGGTTCGAACCTTGGGGGGCGAAAGACCACAGCTGGGGGCTGTGGATGGTGTGGGAGGGACTGCGGTCCATGGCTCACACTTTGCCCGTGCGCGGTGCCGAGGGGCGCCCATGGTCGGGCGTTACGCCTATAGACCCGGTGACGCACTCGGTTCCTCGCAATTCCTGATGTCGGCAGCCAAGGTACGACCATTGACTACTTCCCTAACTAAATACGCAACCTGATCGCTAGTGCTCCAGATTTAACGCATTGGTCGCATTACCTCGATTCGTGAATGCACTACACCTAGACAACCGGATCGCTAGTGCTCTCGATTTAGCCTAGATCCCTAAGGTATTTGACCGATCCCAAAAGGTTATAATCAATTGGTAAAGTCAATTGCCACTAGTGTGGTCTTATTGCACAAGCACGGGTGCTTACGACTCACTGACATGTAAATTAAGGTTTAAACTAGTGTTTAATCTCAATTATGCAAATATTACCAAAGAAAATAAATCATAGAAAAGAATAAATAATAATTAAAAATAAATAAACCTCATAAAGATTCTCAAGTCGTTGGCTTGAGTGATCCACCTTCAACCTAGATGGAGAAACTAATTAGACATAATTAAAAACTAAACTATAAGAAAAATAAAATAAATCCCCCTCTGTTCTATTCCTAAGTCCTAATATATATTCCTAAAATTTGGTCTCTGGAGGTGAGAAAAACCAATTTTCGTAGTTTCGGGAGTGATTTTCGGATTTGGGAATGTTTTGGGCGTTTTCTACATGTCAGGACACTTGGCGGGCTGTGATTAGTTGAAATTCAGGTACGGGCTGACGTGTCACACTGTGATTGGAGGAGCTGTTGTAGCGCGCTGATGTGGCATCGTCTGATTTAGTCGAGAAGCTGGTGATGACGTCCTGGAGTGATGACGTGCTGGAGTGCTGACTAGGCGACACGTGGCAGCGTGTGAGTGACTGGAGGATGAGCTGGTGACGCGATGGACCAACCGAGCGTGGACACGTGGCGGGTGAAAGTGGAGAAGAAGCTCGCGTGAAATCGTGCGAAGATTTGGGAGTTCGTGTGGGAACGCATCCCGAGCCAGATCAACGACTGAGGCGAGGAGACGGTTGAGAGAGGTGATGTGGCGGGCTGGACGAATGACGTGGCATGCGCAGATTGGTGGTGACGTTGCTGGAATGATGATATGGCGCACTGTGATTGGCGGGGCAGCTGTTGTGTGACGTTGTTTGACCAATAGGTGACTGCCACGTGGCTAAATGTGGTAAAAAGCTGGAATTTGTCCTATGGAAGCGTGCAGGACTCCAATTACCCAACTGTCGGCGCATACTTTGAGACAGACTCTTCTGCATCCGATTTCTTCAAGTGAATACTCTATTTTGAGTATTTTTCCACCCCGAATCCAACTGTGCACTCCGTTTCTCCTAAAAATGAAAATTAAATATAATTAGATATATATTCTCATATTATTCCAATAAATCCCTAATTTCTTAAAATTTGCATTTATCACCATAAAATAAAATAGATATAGTCCAATTAATCCTAATAACTTATACTAAATTATGCCTAAATGAACACTTATCAGATTGAGACATAAGAAGAGAGAGAAAAGGTGATGAGTGGTGAGAAATCTTGATATTTATATCAAATTTGTCATCTCAACCCACACACACATCACAAGGTTTCATCTAATGGTAATGAATGAGTCAATAAGTCCAATTTAAAGTGACTTATATGTGTGACACTTTCTCTTGACTTGCCTTTGTTCAAATAAAACAATAAAATCCTCAGGTGTTCTAATACTCGAGTCCCGCACATAACCTCGCGTTCCCCACGTACTCTCGCACCACGAATGCATATACGACGTTATTTAATTAATTATTTAATGAATTTTACCATTTATTGTGTGTATTTAGTCCCCCAACCTAGTGCACTATCATTAGCTACCCGGTTCCCGCGTTTACACGCTATTCAGAGCGAATGCCCGTCATACAACCTCATACGTCAATTAAAACAGTAACTAACACACATCGTGATGCCAATAACCTAATTACCAATAAACATCGCAAATTTAGAAAAATCAGCACACAAAATAACTATTTACCTAACTCCAGGGGCGCCCTGACCTATCTGCGGATCCCACGAGCATCTAAGTTGTCCGCCACGTCTGCAAACACGTCATTAATGACGAAAAATTAATTTTGAGCGTTTACACAGGTACAAACTAAGACTACATCAGGTGATCGGAAGAAACAATCGACATGTTATAGATATGGTCAAATTGGGCATATCGTGCGACAATGTCCGCAGCCAGCGAGCTATCAGTAGGAGACACCACATCCACAAGACCGAGAGAGAGCTCACGCTATTGCAGGACCAAACCCAATTGTGATGCGAGACCGAGTCGAGGGTAAGTTATGATCTATTTATATTGATGCTTGAACTGTTTAGTTTAATTACGAATAGTTGCATGCATTTTTATATATGGAAAAGTTAGTAATAGGACGATTAAGGGTGAGCTGACTTAGTCCATTGTTTTTGTATAGAGAATTACGCCTAGCAAGATTTTTCTTAAGTACTATGACCAAAGTACCGTATAGGTATGTGACGAAAATTGGGTCGTTGAGCGTGGACTCGCCCATTGTGATGTGTGAACCCAGGTTGAAGTGGTCGATGGACCCACCTGTAGATGATTGTGAGGTACAAGCTTTAAGGCTAGTAGCAATTGAAATCTTGGCTAGGGTAATGACGATATAATAAATGAGTTAAGATGAATTTTGGGGACAAAATTTCCATTTTGTTGAAAATATTTGTCACGGCCCAAAATTTTAAATCTTTGATTTTGGCCGTAATCAAGGTTACCGACTCGTAATGTGGCCCGAGGGAGAGCCCATAGTTCTTAAAACTCGGCTCGAAGACCGAGAAATATATTATTTATGTGTGATGGATGCCTAGTGTGGTGTATGTATGTATAATATACTAGAAAATGTTCAGTTCGACTGTCTCGTCAATTCGAAGTGAGCGAGGACACGCCTTGGAGTGCGTGCAAGTGCGGGTATCGAGTAGAATTACCCGAGGTTGCAAAATTGGGCTAGGAAATATTAGTTGATGTCTAATTAGCCTTAGCCTAAGTTAAATTATATAATTAAGTTGAAAAATGTGATATTCGACGCACGGGAAAGTACCTCGAGTTGAGAGCGGGCCGGGGCACCGAATGTCGGGTAGTCGAGGGTCAGCATGACCACTTGGGTAAATTTTAGAAATTAGTGCGACCAATTAATTATGGTCTATGTGAATTAAATTACCTAAGTTAATTAATTTAATTAAATTGACATTTTGATGTCCTATAGTTTGGGAGGAAAATTCATCAAACTTGGATAGACATTGAGATGGGCAAGCTGATGAGAATAAGGAGATGTGTCACACATCTTGTGTCAATGGAAGTGCTGGACTGCTTAGTTAGGCGCCTTAGGATTGACATCGAGATTCATGCACACACCATATTATAATAAACCATATAAATAGAAGAGGATGAGTGGGATTTCTCACTTTTTACAAACCAATTACATGCAAATCCGAGAAAATTAGAGTGTTTTGAGGAATTCTGGGGTTCTAGAGAAGGAGATTTAAGCTGGAAACTGAGGGAAATTAGAGAGATCAAGCAAGGTAATTTTGATATTCAACTCAATTCCATTAAAATGAGCTTAAGTTTTGGGTTTTCAATCTTAAACGGATTTGAATGCTGGATTTCAGGTTTTAAGGTGTTTTCATGATGTATTATGTTTGATTCAACTATTATTTAAAGTTTTGAATCGGGATTTCGAGAAATTTGATGTTTTGATAAAAATTTGTGAAAAATGGACTTGCATGACTTTGATCCATAAATCCATGAATCTTTATTTTTTTCTGGTGTTTTTGGTGTTGAATTAAGTCCTTTTGAGTCATACATGGATCGGTGATAGTTTTGGTGGTGTCCAGGGCGTCTAAAACACCAAAATTCCCTCTGAAATTTTGGGTTTCGACGTAAGTAGCGTACGGTCACATTCACCAGCACGCAGCCTGTTCTGGGGAAGACAACACTGTTCACTCAATAACAGTAGCGTGCTAGAGAAATCCCTAACGCACTGGGTACTGTTCACAGAGGCTGATTTGATTAAACCAAATATAGGACTTACCTAGCCAACATATATAGACCCTAAATTTTATTAAAACGTACTAGGGACCTCAGGAAATGTGTCGGGAGTTCAAGTTCGCGGGTTTGGGGTGTTGGGAGGTTGGTTGGACTAGTTATTTTGTGTGGAAGGTGAGTTGACAGATTTGGCACTTGTTTTACATTTCATTTTCGAGATTTTCTCCTTTGACTTTTTTTATGTATATCATTGTGATCTAAATGCCATGTTTATTGTTAACAAATCTGCTTTTCTTGGGGCATTGTTGTGGCATTCCTTATGTCCTATTTATTGACGTTATGTTAGTATTTTTTATTGAAGATCTGGATATAGATGTGCGTAACTCATGGGGTATGGGACCCGGGGTGTCGAGATCTATTCGGTTGGTGTCACATAACTATTACATGAGGTTGACTGACAAAGTCCACGACCAATAGGGGTAATATTGAGGTAACGTGTACGATCCTGTCACATTATGTCCATGTGCGGCTATAAGGTGGTACGACATGCACGTGTATCAAGCTATTACCCAAGGTCGTTGTGACGGTAGTCCTCAACCAATAGGGTTGTACTGATGTGCACTACTTGTTTGTTCTGATATCTGAGTTAGTCTTACTTGTTCTTTGGTATTTACAAACATGTTTTATTTTAAGCCATTTATCCCTGCTTTACTGCTTTAAATACTTTTCTTTGTACTTGGAAATGTGGATAAGTGTTCCTTTCTAGTCAACTGTTATTTTCTTGTGCTCATTGTCCTTTTTATGACGATGGGTGCAGATCCATCGTCTAGCAGGCTGGGTAAAGAGAAGATTGGCGACTACTTATGAGGCTTTGGCATTTATCTATCTGACGTATGTTTTTGGTATTTTGTTGTATATATTTTACTTACGTCTTTATATACATTTTGGGTTGTATATTAGGATGAGTGTTAGTTTCCCCCGACTTTTATGATTATCACACTAGTATTATCGCCACCTTGTTATATGTTTCTGTGATCATTATTTCCTGATTTTTCACACTAAGGGTTTAAAATTTGAAATGCTTTCGCTTAACATTAAGACTTCCACTGAATTTATAATGGTGTAACACGTGTATTACTTATCCTGAACGTGAATATTGAGGTGTAAAGTATAAAGACTGGCTAATACGTAGTTAAGTCCTACGTTGATGATATTAGAGCTTAATTACGGGATTAGGTTGGGCGGTGCCATGATTAGGGGTTAGGGCTGTCACACTAGGGATGCACGATATTGTTTGGGTTCTATACGGGGTGGGAGTTCTTCACTAGATTGCTGGGGAATTCTGTATTTCGTGGACTTTGGGATGGTGTGAGTGTACCGCGTCCTAAATCCGAGTCTGGTAGTTGATCTCAGATCCTCGACTCAACGAATTTTTCATTGGTCAGGACTACTTACGTTTTTTCTTTGTTTTCCTAGACACTAATTTATCGTTGATATCTCAGTGATTCATTATCATGTTGTCTTTTATTATTTTTGTGATATCCACGCATGATACTCGATTAGCCATTCATTTGACATATGAAATTATGTTGAGACTCCATTTTGTTATTATTGTTCTATTTCTGTACTCACCATCCTTTTTATGATGATGGGTGCAGCCACATCACATTTCAGGGTTGAAAAAGGTAATGGACCAGTGATAGGCAATTGAAGTGGAAGACTACTATATGATTTAATCTCACCTATTGGGTAAATTCCTTGTATTATATGTATATGTTCTTAAACATTGGGATATGGGTTTATGATAGATGTTGGGCATGTATACTATGATGTACTCTCCTCTGACTTGATGGTTGTATACATATGCGGGGTTTCCACACTCTAAGTTGTCCAGACTAGTGTCTTAGGTTATTTCTATTAGTTTGAGTTTAATTTGCTTCCATTGTACTTTGAATAACTCACTAATATATAATAACTTTATAAATGGTAAATGGTAAGGAAGGCTAACTAGGTTTACGTTGATTTCGCGAGTATTGACTCGGGGTATACGTAAGTTTAGGCCGAGCGGAGCCCAAATTTAAGGTTGTGGAATTTTGGGTCATTACACCAACCATCTTTAAAGTGATCGCGCATAGCCTAACCTTGGTAAAATCACTGAGAGATGCTCGACACAGAGGGAGGGATAAGTGTGGCAGCCCCAAACTTCGAGGCAACCCCGAGTATCACCATATCATCGGATACGTTACCAGCCTCCACTACGTTAGGCATTCCTATCGATGACAGTCCGTGATCCATTTAGTTGCTTACACGTTTTCCAACTAACCTAACTTGACCAATTATTTCAATAGACTAAAGTTATTATTTTATAACGGAAGACTTTCATTGGATATGATTTATGTAAAGTGTTTTTATAATTAAATAACAACAACCTATGTAGAAAACTAAAAAATATAGTACTTTGTATATAAGGCGACAACATAATCAAAATGTAAATATGTACAAGTACATGTGTCTCTCAAGTCCTCTGAACCAAATATAAATCAAAATACCAAAAATAAACACGTACGAGTATGTGTCGAACACCTGCAAACTCTGAGATAATCACCTAACACCTTCTTTCCCATTACTCGTTGAAGAATCTATACTCTATCATCTAACAAATACAATGACGAGTCCAGTGACTAAAATCCTAAGATAAGTGCACACATTATTCATGAATAAAATAGATAATAACTACAAGACATGCAAGTAATACATCTGGCAACAAAAAATACATACTTAAATGAAAGTATGTAATCAACGACATGCAAAAACAACAAGCATAGATTAGCATAAATAAACAAGCTTGAGAGTAAATCATAACTGAAATGTAAAGAAAATCACGAATTCAACCGTTCGATGAAATTGGGACAAGAACTGCGCATATACTCCAGTCTGCAATGACTAAATCCCAAATACAGTTAACGTGAAACGCTATTACACGTCAAAGATACACCTTAAATCCCTTTTAATGGTCGTAGATATGCTCTATTACCGTCAACACGAACGTTGAATACCAGCGAACCACGTGCAACAGATTAAGCCACAACCAATATATAACGCGAACGGAATAAGAGTGAAAACCCATGTGTTGACACCAACAACCACATAATAATCCAGTCCGATAAACCAACAATGAATTTCTTGAATCTTTCCAATGGGTTTTACATACCTCAAAAGTCGCACTTCAACTTCCACGAACTCCCGTATCTGACCCTGGCTCGTTCCCTGTACCCAAGCTACGGTTCCTCAGTCCCTTAAAGTTATTACAATGTGTTTTAGAGTGTATTTAGTATTTAGATTAGGTGGGGGTAGCACATTAGCACGTTAGGTGGGGGTAGCACATTAGGGAGGCGCTTAGTGCACTATTGTTCTTCAAAATGAAAAACAATGGGTTGCCCAGACTGCATAACACGCTATATAGCCTAGGGAGCGCGCTATTTATGTCAGGTGGCATAATTCTTGTAATGACCCAAAAAATATATTATATCTGTATGACGACGTGTATTATCTATTTAAACTTGTGTCTGTGTGACAAGACAGTGACATTGAGTTAAGAGTAGACTTCGCCTAGGAAAATGTGACGAATGGTTATCTGGCAAAAGAAAATACGGATACACGAATCTAGAAAACGATTTCGTGGATGACCGAAAAATAAAATACAATAATAAATTAATTCGGGAATATGTTCGGGTCGTTAGTGTTTCCATTTGTGCGCAAAAGTGCGAGTCGTGGTGCATGCCAGGCGCAGAAACTCTTAAGAAAGGGCCAATTATTGATGCAAAAGAGGATAAGACGAGGGGGAGTCCTAAAGTGTGTACAAGAGTAGTTGAGGTTGTTGTGTTTAGGGGCGTAAGATGTGCCTCGAGATACGGAAGAGACCCAAGATGAGACCCACCTATAAATAGGTAAGTCAACTTTCACTTCTCTATCATTTCTCTTATTTTTGATCCTTCTTCACGAGAGAACGGAGCTGTTGGGCGTTTCGATGGTTTTGACACGAATCAACGCTAAGGGATCGCGCCACGACGTAAATGATGGTGAAATCTCGACTCCCCGTTCAATTATTGTCATTTTGGCGGGTGTTTCGTAGGTTTTCGTTTGATTTCCGTATCGGTGGTTGGTCGAGTTTTATGTTTTGATAGTGGTTTTGGATGGGTATTGAGGTCCTTAAGAGGTTGGGATAGGCTTGGAACACTGCGATGTGGGTTGGGGTTGCAAAAAACCCCGATATTCACGTTCTGGAAGTGACTTCGCGAGAGACGCCGTGGGGCTTAAACGCCTACGGTGTCAATCACGGCGCCCAAAGTAGAGAGGGTTGAGAATTCGACACTTTAGATGGAGTCGCCAGGATTTTGACCCACGGCGTGGCACGTTCATCAAGACCAATTTTTGAAAATTTTTGAAAACTTCGGGACTTCCTCGGGTATCCAAATGGGTTTGAATACAACCCAATACCCAGGGAATTGACCCATAATAGTGCAAATGGTTAATGTTTGGAAAGTGGGGAAAATTAATGGAAAATTACAATTAAAGGGAAATAAAACTCTAAAACGACCAAATTGTATACGAACCAATACCAAGTGTTAAGTGGACTGGTGGCCAACGTACGAGATCGGTTTGGCTACGTGTGAGAGCCGTGAACGCAAAATTTCTTGTAGTACTGTGAGTAAAACCAGTGGGAGGATTTATATTATTTCATTTGTGCATTTAAATTGGGTTGTTATCTTTCTTGAGTAGTATTTCTTGATGAAATATGATTTCTTGATATTCTTAGTGGATTATCAACTTTGTTTTTCCTCAGACTCCTTAATGAGTGGTCTTTTGGCTATAAATGGGCGATATGGTGGTTACGGGTGCGGTGAGACTGCATAGTGATATTTTTCACCACCGTAACTACACGGATTCTTGACGTACCTAAACCCAGATGTTTAGGGATTAGTAGTCTGACCGTAAGTTGAACTCTGTGTAGGCTACGATAGTGTGATTTATACTAAACTGTCGGTGATTTGTTTAGGTCTAGAATCTGTTAGGGAAGACTGGTTGCGTAACATTTAGATGTTTTTTTTGCTTTGTGCTCTTGACACTCATTTACCGTTGATATCTCAGTGATTTCCTATTATGCAGTTTTTCATTATCTTTGTGACATTCTTGCATGATAGTTGATTTGCCGTTTATTTGACATTTGAAATTATATTGAGGCTCCACTTGGTTGTTACTGTTATCTTCTATACTCACCATCTTTTTTACGACGATGGATGCAGCTCCGTCATACTACAGGATTGACAAGAGGAAATGACCAGCGATAGGCGACTAACGTTGAGGACAGCTAGGTGACCTTCTCTTGCCTAAAGTGTAGGTTTTTTATATTACTTATGTAATTGTTTTTGAAACACTGGGATTTGGGTTTAAAGAGATTTTGGGACATATATACAATATTTGAATCTCCCCTGACTTGTTATACTTTTGGATGTACACATATGCGAAGTTTCCATGCTCTAGGTTGTCCCGACTAATGTCTTAGAGTTGTTTTAGGTTAGTTTGAGATTTTAATGCTTCAGCTATGATTTGATAACTCACCAACTGGAATAACTCACTTAATTACATTTAAAATTTTCATAATTAATGGTAAGAGGTTAGGAAAGCTAACTAGGCTTGCGTTGATTGTGCGAGGGTCGACTCGAGGTCTACGTAAGTTTAGGCCAGGCGGAGCCCAGTTTTGGTGTTGTGAAATTGTGGTAGTCACAATTCTCAACTTGAGATATCTGCTCTCGACACACCTATAGCTGTCTCCAAACTTCGTCGACCCCATCCCCGACTAATGGGGAAATCAAATGCCATAAAAATAATCGGATAGCAACAATTTATATCAAAATTTACAAATGCATGCATTCATCCATTTTCAACAATTCATCAATTTCTTCAAATTAGGTTTAATATACTTAATCAATTGATAAAATTGACTTTAATTACACAAGAAAATAAGTGAGATGATTTAAAATTCGTTTTCATCAAAATTCTACAAAATTTAGCTCATTTTCATGAAAAATAAACAAAAGTAGAAGCTCGCCTTGGTTGATTGGGTTTATTTGATTAAATGACCTATAAATCTCCATGATTTCCATAAAATCCCTCTCTGTCTCTCACCAAAAATTCTGATTTTTCGCACAAGTTGAGAATAGTTGTCCAAAATATCTCACCAACTCATATTTATCTCTTAATCTCATCAAGTGTGTGCACGTATCTCGAGGACCATCCTAAGACTTCAGTTAGAGTTGTCCAACTCGCATTAATGACTCCATCAGGACGCTCCACAACTTAGTCTTGTTCAACTAACCACCGATTACCCAGTGTCTCGCACCTTGGCAAGCATCACAAGGACAAGCATTCTTCATGTGGGACAAGTAGCATTAAGAGGGGACACATGTCCTAGTAATTAACTTAGTCAAATTAAGGATTTGCTTAATTTCAACTTGTTAATCTAAATATATAAAAGACAAACTTTGGCTTTCATGCAAACAAGAGAAGAAAAATTCATAATTTTTTAGAGCAAAGAGAGCTAGAATGTGCTGAATTTTTGGGACTTCAAGAGGATGTAAAGTTGCAGGATCAAACTAATAAGAATCAAACGATAGGTAACAACTTCTACTCCTCATCCGGTTCGATTTTGATAAAAATGCTTACTTGCATGACCATGATGTGTTGAATGGTTTTAACTTGTTGATTTCAAATTTTCTAAGGTTGAAGATGAATCATATATATGTCATATAACTTTAGTTCTAAAAGGATTAAACCAAACTTGCTAGTAGAAATGCATAACTTCCTAAATATATTCAAGAAATATTGCATAGCTTCCTCAATATTTTTATTGAACTGGTTGATGTTTTAGTATATTATTTTTGGGTATGCAGATGATTTATGTAACGACCCTAAAATCTAGCTCGTGACTCATGTCAATTTAGGTCATACGTAAACCCTTGTCATGATACAGTTGTCCCATTTCTCGATTGTCAACGCTGATGTATATTATTTTTGTTCAGTGTTTTGTTTTATATTTTATCACCCGAATGTAAATTCAAATGTCCCAAATGTGTTAGGATGTTTTAGTGTGATTGTTGGTATTGGAAAATGGGTTTGGCTCGAGGAGAACGTGAATAATGGGTTTGGGCGAACAATTGTCTGGTAGCTAGTAGTCCGGGGGATTAATTGAATTAAAAACATTGACTAAATATAAAATAAATAATAAATAAAAGTAGTATATCGTGTTCGATACATTAGTACGTCCAGGAGTACGCGACGAGTGAGTCGTGGTGTGGAACGGGTCCGGGAACACGAGTATTGTGTGAGAAATGGCTAAGTTGTAAGTGAGAGTCACTCATTGAAGTCACAATGTTGTGTCAAGGTTGTTGGATGGAGTGAATGAGGGCCAAGAGATGTGCCTCGGGATACATTCGTGAATGTGATGAGGGGGTGTATATAAGGTTTTTCACCTGTTAGGATTATAATATAATACACAATTATGTGTTATTAGACCAATAAGGTCAATATATATAGTTACAAGACTATATGGGCCTAGCCTAATATATACATTTACATTAACATCCCCCCTCAAACTCAAGGCGGATCAACAGTCATGAGTTTGGACAAAAGAAAAGCATGTTGATCCCCCGTCTGCGATTTGGTGAACAAATCAACAATCTGAAGCTGTGGACCAGCCCAGTGGTACCATGACTCAATGAACTAGCGTCTTAAGCCTCAGGGTGCGAGTTTGAGTCGCAGGGGGGGGCGAAAGACACCATAAGGGGTGTGGTGATGGTGTGGTGCGACTCCAGGGGGTGCCACACTGCCTGTGATGTGCCAGCTGGCGTGCCTTGCGGGGCGGGCTGGGCCATTACAGAAGCTTAGAGGATAAATAGTGAAGATCTATTGTCTTTTGATGACAATGAAAACGAGTGAAAGAAGCATCAACACCAATGTGTCTGCTACCATCTCGAGGGAGAGCAACTCGAGAGACACATGCGACAACTAACAGACATGTCTTGTCCCAGCCGCACCATCGGCTCTGATACCATGTTAGGATTATAATATAATACACAATTGTGTGTTATTAGACCAATAAGATCAATATATATAGTTACTAGACTACATGGGCCTATTAGGCCTAGCCCTAATATATACATCTACATTAACATCACCAACTTTTCTCTCTCCTCACTTTTCTCTCATCTCTTCTCAACGAAAACACAACGAAACGTGTGGTAGGGTTTTTGGAGTTTCGATGGTGATTGACGCCAAAGGATCGACCAACTACGAATTCTAAGGTGAGATCCCGACTCCCCGAGTGTATATCTACGTTTTGGCGGTGGTTTTTATTGGACTAAGTGTTTTAGCACTTATATTCACCCGAGATTTTGATGTCAACAAACAACGTGAAATGATACTAACAAGTTTGTAAGTATTTCAGTATATCAAACTTTGTTAGATTCACAAGTTCCAATGAAGTCAAGTTTTCCAAGTTTAAGAGATATTGAAGAAATGAGACCGAAAAAGCTTAAGAAGAGGTTGAGACAAAGAAAAACATCATAAAGCATGTATGAAGTCATGTACATCATTTGTAAGGTATAAGCGCTCAATTTCATGAGCCAAATGCATTAGAATCATGAATTCCATAAATTTCAAGTTTTAAATAACTTAAAATTATGATTTTTGTGATTTTCAATTTAGTAGGTTTTAAAATGTTTTAAATCGTGCAAACATGTTTTCTAACATGTATTTGAGGTGTATGACCTGTTATAATTGTTTTTGAATGCACCGACATGTGTTTAGACGGTTTTTGGATTGACATTAAAAATATTTGTAAAAAATTCCCTATGTTTTTCATAAAATTGGGATTATTGATTTTTGGGGTTTGTGAAACATCCGCGATGTTTAGAGATGATTTATGGGCCCTACTAAATATGTATAAAATGATTTAAGAGGTTTAGTATAGTCATCGTTTTACAAAATCAGAAAAATAATTATTTTTAGGTCCCTTTACCCAGCACGTTGGGCAGAAGACCTAATGTGTTGTGTAGTAAACTGCCAGAAATCTCCCAGCGTGCTAGCCAGTCTACCTAGCACGGTGTGTAGTAAACTGCCAAAAAATTATTCAGCGTGCTGGCCAGTTTACCCAGTGCGCTGTGCAGTAAACTGAATGTTTTTTAAAAGTTTACTCAGTGTGCTGGATAGTTTACCTAGCGCGCTATACAGTAATCTGACAACTTTTTTAAAGTGTTGATCCTACCTTTAATTTGAATTTGGGGATCATTTTGGGCCCTTGGATCATATCTAACGGTCATATGGGAATATAAAAAGGTTTGACCACATACCAAAACACCAAGAACACCAAAGCCACAACTTATGCTCCTTCACTTTCAAAAATTCAAGTTTTATACACATTTGGGCTAGATTTTTGATCACATACACTTGGTGATTTTCAGAGCTATCGATTCGCCGGTAAAGGCAACATTAGGGAGGTGTTCTAAGGCTTACAACCACTACTCCAAAACTGATTTTCGAATTTCACACTTGGGGTTATAAGATTTCTTGAATTCCTACTATTTTTTAGCTTAATCTATACTTTTTGTTTGGAGTATTGATTAGAAATCATTTGTGGTGTTCTTGAACATAGATGTCTTGGTTTTGGCGCTTAAATTTGATGTCATAAACCCTAAGACTAATTTGCACTTGTTGAACTTAAACTTGATTTTCAAAGTGCATGAAAATTGTTTGAAACCATATTGAGCTTAATCTATGTTCATTGTTGTTGGTTTCATTGAAGTGTATGTAAAACATAACAAAAAGGGTTTTTGCACTTAAACTTGATTTTCTATAAACCCGAAATATTGAGTGCACATGTTTGAACTTAATAGTGATTTTTCATAGTGCAGCATATTGACTTGAAACCTACTTGTGCTTAATTTATACTTGATTTTGTGGTTTCATGCTTATGTTCTTTTAACAATATATCTACAAGGGTCTTGTTCTTAATCTAAACTTGTTTGTGACCTGAGGTTTTGATTGCACAACTTGAGCTTAAAATTGCATCTTTTATTTGTGCATCAATTAACCATTTATTAGAACCAAGTTGAGATTAATCTATACTCTTCTTAATTGGTTTCAATATTGAGAGTTAGCCTATAAAAATTTAAATTTACAAGGCATCTCAATTGGCAAAGTCTCACTTGCATCAATTCATTTTAGGAATACATTTGGCTTGTGAGAGGAGAACAACTTATACCGCTTTACCTTGTAAAGCACAATTTCATTGTATTCATTAAACTTTGATTGTAAGACTTTGTGAGATCTAAGTCGAACGGGAAGACCAAGTTGAGGCTAGTATAAACCCTAGTTGAGTCTAGGCGGTTGTATAAGACCTTATTGTGGTGAAACATCTTGTAGAAGACCTAGTTGAGGCTAGACATTCACTAAGCTTGCGGGCTTAAAGATATTCATTTATTGGCAATATAAGTGGGGGGTTGAAAATCCTAACCGGGGAGGTTAAGTAGTGGATGTAGATAGGTTGGATCGAACCACTATATATCGTGTGTCCCATTTCCATCTCTTCTACCTCCTTCACTTAGTGTAGCTTTCAATTCACTTGAATCATTCGGCGCATTGTTATTGTTCATTACTACTACACTTTGTCATTTAGCTCAACTCGCCTAGCTAACTTAATGGACTAGTAAAGAAAGTCTTAAAAAGTATTATTTGGCCATCGCACCCAATTCACTTTTGGGTGACCTTCAGTTTTGAGCATTTTCGTCGTGATGGATTCAGACAATGATTTTGGAATTTCGTTTTTAATGGATTAGATTAATGTCATTGGAATGGGATTTTGGTGTTCCAATGGTAATTTTGATGATTGTGGATTTCTTTTGGAATTTTGGTGGAATTTTTTTGGGATTTTATATGATTTTTTAAATCGGGAGTTTTTGTCGAGGGTTCGACGCAAAGTAAAGTTGGTTTAGTGTTGTATCAGACGTCCCTAAAAGTTCAAGATAGGCTCGAAATACGGCGACGCGAGCCGGGATTTTGAAAAACCCTGGATGCAAGTGCAAGGGTGCACACCGCAAGGGACGTTGCGGGGCATTTATGCCCACAGCGTCGATCACAATGTTCAGAGTAGAGGTTTTGGGCACAGTCACGCTTTAAGTGACGCCATGAAGGGGAAAGCCTCATGGTGCCACTTGCGGCGTATGAGAAAACGAGCTCAAAATGTCACGCTTTATATGGCGTCGCAGGGGTTTGACCCACACAGCTCCACCTGTGGCGTGACACTGTTTACAATGAGAAAAACTGATACAGTTTTGGAAAATTTCGGGGATATCTTGGGTATTCAAATGGATCCAAATACGATCCGAAAATTGACTTAATTACCTTAATGAAATAATGATAGAAACTTTGGTAAATTAAGAAGTAATTAATGAGGATTTTCAATTTAATTGGATTATCAAGGGTTATAGTTATTGACGGGTCACACGGGGATTCGTAGAAGGCGAGTCAGAGTCCATGTGAGTGCGTGTTAGCTTGGATACAGGTAAGTAAACCAGTGAGGAATTTTATAGTTATTTCTTAAGCTTTCATTCATTTGTAGGAGGCGTCCTATTTTTCAAAATTCCATTCCTTTGAGTTGTCCAAGGGCAAGTGAGTCAACATGATCCTTTGGTAGGACGGGTTATCTGATGTAATATACCAGAGCCACGAACTCGGGATGCACGATATTAGTTTCTCGTTCTATATGAAATGAGAGTTCTTACCTAGACTACCAGGGAATCTCATCCGCGTAGACTTTAGGATGGTGTGAGTGTACCATGTCTTGAACTCCTAGTCTTGTAGGTGTTTTCCTTGACACAACGACCATTTGGTCGGGCCATTTATGCCTATCTATTTGTTTTCCAGGACACTCATATTCAATTGCTCAGTTGATTTATTTACAGTCTTATTTATTCATGCATTTCCTGTCATTTTCTTTCTATCGACATGAATATGGACTAGTTATTTAGTTATTTTGAAATTTTGTATTTATGCCCTGTTTGGCGTTACTTACCTGGGCTTATCATTTTTGTGTTTGACGGAGTGCAGATCCACAGTCCAACAAGGTGAAGGCTCCACAGCTAGAAGATTTGATCTGAGGATACTTGTCATGCCAAAATTTCCTAACCCTTAATTAATTCCTTAATCAGGATGACAGCTCGTGATGTGGGACCTGCATGAGATGCGCACACCGACCGAGGCACGTGGCCGAAGTATATTTTATATTTGTAATGGTGTATGCCTAATGTTGTGTATGTGTGTAGACTAATTAAGTTAGTTTTTCCTGTTATAGATGTCGAGACGCGAACGAGGACGCACCTCGAGTTGCGTTCGAGTCAGGGTACCAGGTAGCTAGTCTTGTGGTAAGTCTAAACTTAGATATAATTTAATTAATTTAGTGCAAAACATATGACATTTAAATTAATGCACATCAATTAAATAGCTTATGGTTTACTAAATAATATATATTCACATTTGATGTCCTATAGTTGATATCTAATTACAATAACCATAGGACTGACCTCGAGATTGGTGTTAACACACACTCCTAAGTGGAGGGTCACCTACTTTGTGTCACATGAGAAATTGGACTATCCATTTAGTAGCCCTTAGATTAACCTCGAGATACACAACGCACACTAAATCACAATGACAATTATAAATAGGAGTGAGTGGGATTTCTCCAACACAATTACATACAAAAATTGATAAAACTGAATCAAGGCCTGGAGAAGAAATTAGAGCTGGAACAACTGAGGAATCGGACAATCCAACAAGGTAATCACAATCACAACATCTATTCCATTAAAATGAGTTGAAAATAGAGTTTTTGGGTGAAAATGGGATTTTTGTATGAAATCCGATTTAAACTGTGGTGTCTATTTTTGAAGTGTTTTTGAGTCATATTTAGGTTGATTCAACTGTTGTTTTATGATTTTATAATGAAAACTCGAAGAAAAAGGAGGTCTTGGTGAAATTTTTTGTAAATGTATTCATGCATGAATCGATTCTATAAAATCGAGAATTTCTTGTGTTTCTAGGTGTTTTTCGAGTCGATTTCGGTCCCTTATAATCGTGCATGTGTTGGTGAGTGAATCGGTGGCACCTAGTACCTTCGAAACACCAGAATTCCCTCTATAATTTTGGGTTTCGACTCAGGTAGTGCGTTTGCTAGGTTTGCCCAACGCGCTGCCTGTTATGGGAAGACGAAGTACTGTTCACCCTAAGAACAGTAGCATATTGAGTACTGCACTGTTCACCCAAGAGAACAGTAGCGCGCTGGCAAGGCACTGTTCACAAGGATATTTTTAATTAAAATTATTAATAGGCTAATTCCAATAACCGGGTACACGACCTACCCAACCATCACACCCATACCCTAAAATAAGTATTTAACCATACCAGGGATTTAGGGAAGTATATCGGGAGTCTGGGAACGCAGGTTTCAGAGTGTCGAGAGGCCAGATAGCTAGGACTATTGCTTTGACTTGTAAGTGAAATTGTAGGGATTCTTTACTTTATTTCATTCCGTCTATTTACTATCTATCAGTTTATTTATAGACTTGTTGTTTGAACTCTCACATCATGTTTTCTTTAATTCCCTTCATTATGAATGTTGACATAGCATGATGCCTTGTGCAGTATATCATTTGACTATATTTCCTAAATGCTTGATGATTGGCTTTGACTGAGGTTGATGATTAAATAGAAAATCAGACTTTAAATCTATTTAATATGTTGGACTTGTATTCTATTTACTTCGGGCTTTTGTAGCTTATCTGTTTTGGAATCTTAGAGATATAGGGATATTAATTCTTGAAACCTAAAGTAGGGATTATCTAGTGTCCATTGCACACGAGATGCACGAATTCACAAGGGTATTGGTCTTTTGGGGTATCTGGCACTCGCCACTACACTTGGGCGGCATACGTAGTATGGGCCACGGGGTTGTCGGCAAGTATAAATGATTTATACGTGTAGAGCACAGCTCTGCTAATTGTTGAGATATGTTGAGCACAACTTCATACAGTAGTGGTAAAGGCTAAGTGATATCTCTCACCGTCGACCGGACGTAGATCATCTCGACTTAGCCTGTGTCAGTCTAATTATTCATGTGAAGTGTGGTATTTATTTGCATTAATTGTTCAACATCTTTCAGCTATATTATGCTTTTAAATACCTGTTTATTAAATTGGAAATTTAGTATAGAATTCCTCAATTATCACTTAAATATCACCATACTCACCGTCTAGTTTGTGACGGTAGGTGTAAGTCCTTCGAGCAGCACCAGGCTGGGCAAGGAGAAGATTGATGACTACCTCTGAGCCTTGACTCACGTTGTTGTCTATACATGTAGGGTATTTTGATATTTTGTATTATGTTTTTATTTGTCTTTTACTTGGAATATTTAGTGGGTTGAGTGATAGTTCCCCGACTTTTGATTATCACACTGTGTATATGTTCGCCATTTACTTTCATATGTATATATATATATTGCGATTGTTATTTCTTAGTTTCCACACTTAGGTTATTATAAATGCTTCTGCTAAAATGTTAAAGACTCCTGTTAATTTAATAACTTTGAACATTCATAAATGGTAGGAATAGTGAATTACTTATTTTATGAACACGATCCACGAGGCATATAGTTAGTAAAGGCTGACTAATACGTAATTAGGTCATACGTGTGGTGATTAAGGCTTAATTACGGGATTAGGCTGGGCAGTGCCCTAGATTAGGAAAGGGGTCGTCACAATACCGGAGCAGTTCTTTCTACTTATCGGACAGAGGTGATTCTCTTGTACTATTGTATATACTTGTTTTGAAACATTGGGATTTAGGTTTTTGAGAGATTTTGAGCATGTATATCTTGTTGTTACTCTCCTCTAACTATTCATATGATGATATACATATCCGGGTTTTCCACTCTAAGTTGTCTTAACTTGTGTGTTTTGAGGTTATTTGATTAGTTTGAGGTTTAATTGCTTCCGCTATAATTATGATAACTCACTAATTGATTAACTCAACTTTTAATTGCTTAATAAATAGTAAATGGTAAAGGAATGCTAACTAGGCTTGTGTGACTCAGCGAGACTGGTTCGAGGGTCCACGTAAGTCTAGGCCGGACGGGGCCAAGTTTATGATTGTGGAACTGGGGCCGTCACAATTTGTGATCGAAATTCACAATTTTTGGAGTTATAGATTAGGAGAAAAAAATTTTCCAACACTGCTGGTCGGATTTGTTTGAAATTTAAGATGTTTTGGTAGAATTGTGACATCTCTTTCATTTTAAATTGGAATTTCGCGAACCAGACCTTTTCGGAAAGATAAGACAAAGACCAACAATTTTTTCCTATGGAAAGTTTTTGAGATTAGAACACTTTCATACCTAAAATTGCGCTTCAACACAAGACTGAAATTGAAACTTTATTAAATATTAAGAGTTTATTTTGGAACTTAAGACTCTGAACTTAACTCAATGTGTCTAACATGCCTAAATCACTTCAAATGAACCCTAAGGTCCTGAAGGACCACAACTCGGGTATTGGGAGCTAGGCGAGGTTGGATTTGAGAGTCCAAGGGAGTTGGAACGTGATTTGAGGTGCGTAAACTCCAATAGAAATACATCTTGAGTATTTAATTGTTTCAGTTCATTCATTTACTATTCTTAGTGCTCATTTCCATATTCTATCATTGCTTAATTGGTTTATCAGTCGTTAATGGTTTGATTTTGCCTTCGGTGTTTAATCGAGATTGTGTTGTACGGGCTCTAGCACGCTGGACTATAGCACGTCACTTGCACCCTCGGTGAATGGCAACCCGAACTACTGATCTCATCAGTGCACGTGTTCGGTGGGTCATGACACAGAGTGACCCATTGTTAGTAGTTTGAATATATATAATAAGGGAAGATCTTAAGTTTTCCACGTGGCGATTTTAAGCCTTCTCGTAGCGCCACGTGGTTAAATCTTTAAAAAAAAGAATTTACTCTTTAAACATTACAATATTTTTGGTCTTTTGGTTTTCATATGAAACAGTTATTTTAAACATTATTTTTGGTCTCTTAGTTTTCATATGCAATGGTTATATAAATTAATACAATTAAATGTGAATGGAGTTGTCTTGACACTAACTCATTCAGTTATGGTCTCTTTATCTCCCATGCATGATTTTTTAGTCTCTTGATTTTTATATGCAATGGTTATCTTAAACATTATTTTTTGTCTCTTGGTTTTCATATGCAACAATTATTTAAATGAATGCAATTAAATGGTGATTAGAGTTCTATATATAATAAGGGAAGATCTTGAGTTTGTCATGTAGCAATTTTAAGTCTTCTCGTAGCTTCACGTGGCACACTCAAGACCTTCCCTTATTAACTCTTTCTTACAAAAAAAATACTCCTTAAAAATTACAATATTTTTGGTCTCTTGGTTTTCATATGCAACGGTTATATAAATTAATGCAATTAAATGGTGAATGGAGTTGTCTCAACACTAACTCATTCATTTATGGTCTCTTTATCTTCCCATGCATGATTTTTTGCTCTCTTGGTTTTCATATGCAACGGTTAGTTTAAGCATTATTTTGGTTTCTTGGTTTTCATATGCAATGGTAATTTATATTAATGCAATTAAATGGTAGTTAGAGTTGTCTCAACACTAACTCTTTCATTTTATGGTCTTTTTATCTCCCCATGCTTTTTTTTGAAGTAAAATAGAAATTTCATTAATCATGATGGCTCAATACATTCGGTAGAATAGGACGAGACATAGAATCAATTACCTTGATAAAAACACATTGATTCGTTGATCCTAATTATTCATTATAACATTAAACTGTCATAAAGTTGATTTTGAGAAATTGTGATTGTAACAATTGAACAGTTTGACAATCAGTGATTGTTCTCTTGATAAACTTATGGAACACAACAATACACAAGCATATTAAGACCAAAACAAAAAATAAAACTTCCGACAAGGGAAGATAAATAAAGACTTCCAACATGCGCGGGAAGACAAACACTAACATCCAACATTGGAAGGCAAATATTTATTGAGAAAGATAACCAAATAAAGCTATCAAACCAACAACTATAAGCGCAAATCCACATATGAGCAATAGAAGTGGAGATGGACTTGAATGATGATAGATGCGCACGGAGGGAGAGTGAGTGGTGGCGCCAATGATTAATCTGATAATTGTTTCAGTATTGAAACTCTCAGATCTGTATATATTTGTGTTTTATAGAAGAAAATGTATGCAGTAAGCACTCTTACTAGAACCACCGCCGATCAAATAAAAGATCGACGGTGGTTCACGCAAGAATCACAAAGGAGCAAACACTTTTATCTCCCCGTGCTTTATTTTTTAGTCTCTTGATTTTCTTATGCAAGTATATATGTAACGTAGCATTAATGCTTTAATAATTATCTCATCTATATAAGCTAGAGAATCCTAATCACACATGTACTCACCTCTTAGTCTCTCTTTTAATATGTAATTTTATCCTACAAGCATTTGAACTTAGAGGAGTGCTAGGGTGACTCACTACAGACACATTATAAGCACACAACTTATTTTTCATTATTATTTTTTTTAACAATTTTGTAGTTGTGGTGAGTAACCTTAGCATTATCCTTAAGTATAAAATTGTAAAAAAGGTAAAAAAATAAAATAAAAAATATGGTGTGTGCTTTTAGTGAGTGCCAATGGTGGATCACTTTAGCATTTCTCTTGAAATTATTCTAATCCTTGGCAAGCTAGCTCTTATCATGTTTTTTATGTTGCTCATGTCATGAGGTCTTTGGCATCGAAAGTTGCTCTTGAAGGCTGGTTGGTAAGAATTATATATAGAAGTATAATTTTCATGACTATTAACCATAATTGATCTGATTTGTCATTTGTCACACATGCACTCAACACTTCTCAGTTTGTTCTATTTTGTCCTGTTTTTTACTTTTTTGAGTGATTAGTATTATTTTTGTTTTTGTTTTTGTTTTTGTTTTTAATTCATATTAGATAAGAGCTCTCAATGCTTAATCCTACAATAACACAAGTTTGCATAATTTGAACGTGGAAATATACATGACAATTTGTAACATAGAATTTTTTATTTTTTATTTTTACAACAGTAACATAGAATTTTTAGGAACTATAATGGCACACACATTGTTATATTTCAATTTGCTTCGAGTTATATATATTCTCTTTTCTAAAAAAAGAATCGGATGATTATTAATTATTTTTGTGTTTCGAGTCCATTTTTTTCTTTGTCAAACATGGTGGTATTGATGTGCCTTATCCAAAAAGGTACAATAAACTTTTACAATGTGAATAATAAATATTACATTCCAATGAAAAATATATAAAAAAATTTGAATATATATTGATGCTTGATCTTGTCCATGCGTGAAGCGCGAGATACTGACTAATTATTAATTAAGATTAGATTTAAAAAATAAAAAAATACATAAAACATCTATTGTAAAATCATAGCTTTTATGGTATAATTCATATGGCACCAATAGTCGTATTGCTGATAGGATTGACAAGATTGACCTCTATTAAAGATGAGTGTTATTAAATGTCATATGAGAATCATGTTCGATGAATTGTGTTTTAATTGTTAATATATATTACGTATAAGGATGCACACGAATTGCACTAGTCCGTGGATCCAATCCAATCCAATCCAATCCAATCCAGACCAATTAGTTGGATCAATTTTTTTATCCCTTTGACTAGATGGACTGAAAAATCACTAATCTGATTGGACTTAATCGAATTACGGATCTTACATTAAAAAATCGTTGATCCAATCCAATCTAATCAATTTATCACATCAACACATATACATAATGTTATCATGTGTACTAATAGTATCTCGAAGAGCATCAACTCAAACTATTAACTCTAAACTATAGTATTTCAAAGATTATGCTTGTTTTTAACTGTTTTATTAGGTTTTAGACCTTTTTTATGGGTCGTATGTTGCGAGTGCACATTTCTTTGTGCTTTTGTGAGGGTATATGGTTCAGATTTGTAGATGACATATTTATTTATGTAGGAAGTTATATTTTGAAGATTATTGTGATGAAAAGCTTGTAGAAAATATGTTATATATAGATTTGTGGGATGTATATTGTAAATTTGTCATCCATAAGATGTATGACTTTTGTGATTGATTTCATTAAGTTTAATTTCGTGAATCTTTGGATATGAAAACATCAATCCGTGAAAGTTGATCTACTCCGATTTGCATTTTACAAATTGAATTGAGTTGGATATATTGATGAATTATTTGGACTGGATTGGACTATAATTTTTCAATCCATAATAATTAGATTGGATTACATATTGACTTTAATTAATTTATTTTTTCCAACTAATTAATGTTTATGTAACCTATGCTAACAACTGCCTAACGAATATGCATTGAATCAAGAAAGAATAGAAAGAATAGAAAGAATGTAAAGAATATATTTGTGGGATGGAGCATGCAATGTAACTAGGGAGTTGGAACATTTACGTCATAAAAAGATTAATATTAATAACGCAAAACCAATATCACCGATACGTAACAATGATGCGTACATATAATAGAGTTACTTAGTACTACAATCCAAAAAAAAATATATATATATATATATATATATATATATATATATATATATATATATATAACACAATAGAGTTAATTAGTACTACAATCCAAAATATATATATATATATATATATATATATAAAAGTTGAAGCTGACAGAAAGTTCAACAAGCCTCCTCCTTATAGCATTCCTTTTTCTCATTGTTACAAATTTTCTAATTTTTTGGATTTTTTCGTTTGATTTTATTTTTTGGTACTCAAACATCACCTATTCACCAATGATCTATGTGCTTGTATCCTACATATAATTAATACTTAAGAGTACCTACTTACCAATGAAGAAGTAATTGATAGCAGAAGGTGGAGTCTTGACAATGAAGACATGTACATTATAAATTATGTGTGTACACTAGAGAAAGTTCAACCATAATTGGCACTTGAAACTTCACTACATTTTCTGGTGGAGGTGGCCGAGGCCGAGGCCATGGTTCATCATCCACTCCTTCACCTTCACCGCCAATTTCCTAATTTTTTGGGTTTACAGTTACTATATATATTTTTATCCTTCCCTATATAACATCTTGCAGCACTGGCTATATAACTCTATATATTACATGCATGTTTAATGATGATCGAGAAGAAACTTGAGTAGTAGTAGTACTGATGCTAGCACCACTGCGACACAACGATGGTCCGTGTGGTGCTTGTAAGTTCTTGAGGAGCAAGTGTGTGAAGGGATGCATCTTTGGCCTTTGCTACCCTACTTCGACTCTGAGCAAGACGCAATGCACTTCGGGGCAATGCACAAGGTCCTCCTTCGTATACCTCCTCACAAGCATCTTGATGTCGTGATAGCTTATACAATGAAGCTTTGGCTTGCATTCGCGACCACGTCTACGATTGCTTACCCACATCTTTGCCCTTCAACAACAGATACACACTCATACTTGAAAATTATTAGTACATAGTGTATATATATGTACAGAGTATACGTGCGTAATTCCTTATATTCATTCTCTTATCAAAAAATTTCATATATTCATTCTTAATTAATAATTCTTAATTTATGAAATAATATATTTATTTTTAGTTATTTTTTTTGTCAAATTTTTTAGTTTGTTGAATTGTGAGGATGACATAGATTATCCATCATGTCTTGGTTAATTTCGAGCTCTGAAAGTAGAAAATTTTAAAAATATTTGGCCTGACCTTGGGCATATTATTAAAGATCCTATATTCATTCCATTTTTCAATTTTTTGAATTTCGTTTTTCAAAATTGTCGGTTCCCCAAAGTTTTTAATATTTTTAAGAAATCGAAAAGCCTATATTCATTCCCTATGTTTTCTATGTTTTAGGGAAACAAAATGACTCATGATATTAGATTCAATGAATTAAAATAGTGAAGTGGTTTCCATTAATTATGTTTATTTTTATAATTAATGAATACATTGAACTTAAAAAAGTACGACAAACTTAACATTAGACCTCTTAGAATTCATGTATGGATACATATTATGCACCTCTTAATATTAATTAATGCATTAACCCGGACGGGTTGCCAAGTTGGTAAGGGCGATCTCGGGGCTGTGCGAGTTAAGCGCACAATCCTTGGTTCGATTCCTTGGATTGATAAGTTCGTTTGGGACACTGGCCCAACTACTTTGTGGGGGGCCCAGCGCCCCCTTGGGGATTAGTTGGGCGAGGCTGGATACCTCAAGGTTATCAAAAAAAAATAATTAATGCATTTTTAATCTAATAAATAAATTTTTATACTGTTTTCTTAGAAATAATGATAAAAATATAATATAATGTGTTGTACATATGCTATGAGTTGAGTATTGTGAATTGTAATTTTAATTATAAAACATTATAATTTATTGATGTAAATTAATTTATTAACTTCCTCATAAAAGATTAACTGACCCCTGCGTAGAGCGCAGGAAAACGACTAGTAGTTATAATAATATAAAGATTATGTGATAATTAATTTTTTTATATAGTTTGTTAGGGTATAGTCACTATATAAAGATGTAACCATTGTTATGAGAAAGCAAGAAAAAAATACAAGTATATTTGTTTCTCTATTCTTATCTTTTATATTTCTCCCTCTCTCAACTCTAATTCGCAATGATCTATCTCTTCATCTCTAATTCTCCTCTATAAATCAATTCTTTTTCTCTCTCAATCTCTTTTATCTATTTTTTAATTAATTGAAATTTGACCAACAACACTAGTAGTTGCATCACACAACAACAATGATGCCAAAGAGAAGTGATAGAATGACAATAGGTATGTTAAACCGCAAGACACATTGATTCACATAAGTCGTCGATATATACCTCGGGATGCCGGCATACACAGACCCTGATGCATAATACACGGGTCGATGTCGCAAGGACAACTCATGTGAGTTAAAGTGTTTTGCAGTATGACATAGGGTCGTCATTCTAGATTTTCAGTATTTTCTAATGCTAAAACATCTCTAGTGAAAATAGATGAGATGTCACTTACTAAAATGCAAGTTGGGAGGGTCCTAGATTCAAGTCGTATTAGAATAAAACAACAGCAACAATGCCAAAACATTTTTACCATTATAAGCTTTTTTTTTATAGGATCATTATAAACTTATTAGCAAGTAATAATAGTAAGCGGTCAAAGTCTCTTAGATAAGATGGTAAAAATATATTTGCCAAAAAAGCAGGACCTCGATTTGGTTTGATTTCTATTTGAGTAAAAAAAAAAATCGATACGTGGCCAACTACGAAACTAATTCATGTACCGATATAACTAATCTTACTCTTAACTCTCCTTGTTTGGATCTTAATCCCACACTCGATTCATTAAGCTCGTTGTTAGCTTTGCTTAATTAAGTTAAGCTGTTCAGACAAAAATGACGTCAAAGAAACGTTTTCTTGATGTTTGAACCTCTGTTCCTAAAAAGTCCTGCACACACCAAATCAATTGAAATGACGACATTACCACGACAAAACCACTTCGCCTCCAAAACCAAAAGGTAAGAAAATTACGAACGCGAGATCATATTTGTCATTTCGCCACCAAACATGACTTCGCACGTGCCAACACGAGGCCCCGCCAAAAGGTAGGAACCACTTTCCTATATCGCTGGCCTTCATTTTCTTCAGAAAACCAAAACCCAAACCCAAAGACACTACTATTAATCTTCTCTCTTTCTCTCTGGATGGCCGCGCATTCTAGATTGTTCTGAACACGGCGCAGGATAGCCCTCGCCGCCATTGTATTCATCGGTGATGCTACTGGCACTGTGCGCACGCCCCAAGCCTTGGATCCTCTCGGCGCTATCGTGCGCCAGCCTCCACCGAACTCGCTTCGCCGGAAAACCTCTCTCGCTCTCTTTCGTTCACATCGCCGGCGAACGGACCCCCCGCCGCCGCCCCCACACGAGCCAGTGCGGCCTCGACGGCGTCTCCGGAGGCGGCGGCGCCGCCTCGATATGGCACGCGATCCTGCCGTCGGGGAACGGATGTTCGCGGCGGAGCGACTGCCGGAGACCGGCGGCGCTGCTGCACGAGCTACGGGGGGAGGGGTCGTGGAACGTGGCGTGGGACGTCCGGCCAGCGCGGTGGCTCCACGGCTCCGACTCGGCGTGGCTGCTGTTCGGCGTATGCGCATGCCTCGCGCCGACGGAAACGGCGACGGATTACTGCGTTGGCGGGAATCCCGAGGTGGATGCGGACGGAGAGGTCGGCGTTGGTGCGGACGACGAGGAGAGCGGGTCCGGCGAGAGCGATGAGTTGCTGAGCGAATACAGAGTGACTGGTTCGTTTGTTTTGACCTTCTCTGATTACTGGATTAGTTGTTTTTTATGATTCGATTGTTGTGTTGATCTTTGATTCTTTGATTCTTTGATTAGCTTTCGAAATATTGCTTCTATTTTTTATTTATTTTTTAATTGTAGAACATAGTTTGTCAATCTGATGAAACGACCTCGAAATGATCCTATTTTCCACGTTTGGTGAGATGTAGAATTGGTCTTTTTTTTGGCATTGGAACGGTAGGTTTTTAAACCAATGAATGAGAGGAAGAAGAAGAATAAAATTTATGCACTCGAAGAGAAATCAGCAATGAAGACCAAAAATTCTTGTTTTGGTTCTTTCAAAAAATCAGCCACACAACTAAAAAAATAGAAGTATATTAATCTAAAACTGGTCAACGTGTGTAACACAATTAAAATAACTCCCACACAATCTTGGACTACTTCTACGCATATCAAGTTCTTGAAACTAGGACAAAATAACTTGTGCACTTAACTAAAAGTTAAACAATGAAAATAGAAAACCAGTGTAGATCTAACAACATTAATTTCAACACTACTCCTTGCTTTTAGAATATACAAACTTCAAACTTCTTATTGAGGAGCCCGAACTTGCTTGAATCAATGTGTCGACATGGTCAATCTGAATATACCATCGATTCTTCCATATTAATTTGTAGAGAATTCACGTTATCTTGATCTAAAATCTCAGCCAATGATTCTTGAACTTTAGAATAGCCACCAATTCTTGTATCTCCTCCTTTTACTGAACTGCCTATTTTCCTTTTAGAAGTATTCTTCGATGAGGCGATTTTTTTAACTTCATTAGCACGAAACGATGTTTTAATAATTCTAGGTAAGAAAGAATTGGTAACATCGTGGAACTCAAATGTCTTCCCAACTTCTGTAATGTTGACTTCATTGTTCTCGGTCTTTTGTTTCACTTCAACTGGATCAAATGCAAATGTCTTTCTCTTCATGTTGACTTTAAACACATCTTCACCTTTCGAATCTTTGATCAAACATGGATTACTTTCAAAGATTACTTTGAAACTTCTTTCTAGTAATTGCTCTGTTGTCAAACTCTTACGATTTACTAGTTATCTTTTACGATTTAACTCGGTACAAGGGTAAAACAAGTCGAGTTGGCTATTAAATCGCAAACCTACATGAATTGGGTGGTTTGATTTAACTCGTAAAAGAAAAGAGAGATTGAATCCACTAAATACACGCTTTGTCACACACATATATGTGTACATGAAATAGGAAGTGTTTGTTACGTTAGTAAAACAAAATCTTTTTCTTACGCAAAATAGTTTTCTTATATACGATTTACAATTCGATTCATGACCCACCCCTACCGATTTTACGATTCAATTCCGATTTGATAACTTTGAGTAATTGGCTTACACTCAACAAGTTTTGGCTTAAGTTAGGTACAAATAATACATCTTTAATTAGCTTTGTACCTGAAACACTTTTGATTGCAACTGTGCCTTTTCCCTTGACATCAATATACTCGTCGTTGCCAATTCTGACTTTTGAGGTTACTGACATATCCAATTCTTTAAAGAGATCCCGATCAAAAGTCATGTGGTTTGTGCAACCACCATCAACAAGCCACTTGATACTTTTGCTGCTTGTTGTAAAACATGTTTCGATTTGACAACTTTGAGTAATTGGCTTACACTCAACTAGTTTTGGCTTAAGTTTGGTACAAATAATACATCTTTAATTAGCTTTGTACCTGAAACACTTTTGATTGCAACTGTGCCTTTTCCCTTGATATTAATATACTCCTCGTTGCCAATTCTGACTTTAGGGGTTACTAACATATCCAATTCTTTAAAGAGATCCCGATCAAAAGTCATGTGGTTTGTGCAACCACTATCAACAAGCCACTTGGTACTTGTGTTGCTTGTTGTAAAACATGCAACAAAGAGTTGTTCCTACTCTTCTTCTTGAGCTGCAACTTGTGCATCATTCTTTGGTTGAAGGTCGACTTGAGTCATATTTCTTTGTTGTATATTTCTTCTACATATCCTCTCATGATGTCCCTTCTTCTAACATTTCTCACATTGTTGGTCTGGTCTACTCCAACATTTAAAGGGTGGATGACCTTCTTCCGCAATGATTACAAGGAGGATAATTAAATTTTGTTCCCCTACTGGTGTTAGGAGAATCAAAACTTGACTTCCCTATCTCATTCATCTTTTCTTTTTCTCTCTTTTAAGGGTTGAGCTTTTGCAATTAATGCACCTTCTATAAACCCTTCAGATCTGACAAGATTTCTCTGTTCTTGTGCCAGTAAAGCACTCGGTAATTCTACCAAACTAATATTCGCCAGATTTCTAGTATTTTCAAGTGAAGAAATAGTAGCATCAAACCTTGTCGTGGCAGTTACTAGAATTTTCTGAACTATTCTAGAGTCAGTAAATTCTGAACTAAGTAATCTTACTTTATTTTCAATTCCAAGCTAAGTTACCCGGACTCAGGTACAGATGTCGAACATGGGTATGTGTCTAGATGTCGGACTTGGCAATTTCTTAATTTTATAGACTCAGGGACTCGGCAAAAAGTGTCCGAAATGTTAGACACGGTAATAAATTATAAGTATTTATTAATTTTACTTATTAAACATCTTTACAAATATATAGAATCACTAATATCAAATATTTTTTTGATAAATACTATATTTTTCATTTGTATATATACAGTATATGTATATTAATTAATGTATGGCTGGTCTAGTTGGATAAGTATCTTTAAATTGTTATTGTAAGAAAAAATATTTTTAAAATGAGTGCTTGCATGACTTTCACATGACTTAAACAAAAAATGACATGACATGATTTGCAAAAAAGTCACATGCCCTCATTGGGGTTCACAATGAACTGTTCATCATCCCCATCAAGGTACAAGGTTTGTCTGTTCACCTTCTCCATCCAGGTATCTCTCTCTCTCTCTCTCTCTCTCTCTCTCTCTCTCTCTCTCTCTCTCTCTCTGTGCCATCTCTCTATCTCCCGAGCGTCCAACTTCAAGAATGCTACATCCGACGCATATCCCATGTTCGTGTCGAGTTGTGTCTAACACGGACACTTGACCCAAATACAAGAGTATAGGTAACATTGATTCCAAGTAACCGATCAGAGTACGCCTTCACTGTCTCCAAATCCTTCATCTTTTGAAGAGTCTTCAAACTTTCTGATCAGGTTGAAAACTTTCTTCCCCTTAATGTTCTCATCTCCTTCGTACTCCTTTAGGTATTTTCAAACCTCAAAGCTGACTTTAGTGACATTATTCTAATAAAGACTTCTGAAGAAACCGCAACAAATAACATCGCTCTGGCCTTTGATTTTCTTGACTTCTGCTATTTGTGAAGTTTAATTTGTGCTTTGGTTGGATTTGCTTGCAACGGAAGAACTTCGTAGTCTTCCACAACAGCTTCCTAGAGGTCATTCGCCTTCAGATGTGCCTCCATTATGGCCGCCCAAACGTGATAACCTTCACCATCAAACACCGATGGTGCAAGTGTAGTGAAATGTTTCTCAAGAATTGAATCTGAATCCATGGAAGAAATCTACGATACAGAAAGATATTTCCCTTAAAAATCAACCACAAGTACCTTAAGAATAGGGCTCTGATACTACTTTGTAGGTTTTTTAAACCAATGAATGAGAGAAAAAAAAAAGAATAAAAATTATGCACTTGAAGAGAAATCAACAATGAAGACCAAAAATTCTTGTTTTGGTTCTCTTAAAGAATCAACTACACACAACTAAAAAAATAATTCGATTATCTCTTTATTTCATTAATTCTCAACGTACATTATATATAGCAAAGTAAAAAACTGAATTAAAGAAGCCCTAATACAAGTAGAACTCTACTTGTAATCTAATGAAGACAACTAAAAGATAACAACTAAAAGTAGAAGTATAGTAATCTAAAACTGATCAACGTGTGTAACACAACTAAAATAACTCCCACACAATCTTGGACTACTACTGCATATCAAGTTCTTGAAAACTAGGACAAAATAACTTGCACACTTAATTAAAAGTTAAATAACGAAAATAGAAAACCTATGTAGATCTAAAAGCATTAATTTCAATAGGAACAATGGATGAAGGAGAGAGAGATGATCTTATTCGTTAATTTGAACTAATTAGAAAATGTCACATTGTGAGATTCAAATTTTGTTGTGCATTAAATTAATTGAGTAGTGGAAGAGTTAGATCCATGTAGGTGACCCAACTAATTCGGGATTGAGGCTTTGTTGCTATTGTTTTTGTTGTATAGTTCATTCTACATAGGGTTTGTCTAAAAGCAATGTCATATTAAGTGGATGGCAAGCACGCTATCAAATGCACTAAATTGAGTACAATGAAAAAGTTTGATCCATGTAGTCGACCCCAACTAATTTGGGACGTTGTTGTTCTCTTATTTATCGCTGCAAACATCTTTGACAACCTACAAGATTGTCAATTAACTCAGTTGTTTTGAATGGGAATAATGTTAGATGCCAAAACATGACTGACAACTATACCAGTTCACTGGGCTATGTACCTTCTTACCCCGCCCGAGCACAAGTCTATTAACAACCAAACATTTGTTTTCCATTGCTTCTTTTTATCGTTTCTGTTTGGTAAATAGCTTTTTTCCTTATAGAGAAGGGTTTATACCCTTAAAAAAGAAATGACCTTGAATTTCCTTTACGTGCTGCATTATTAAACTTAGTTATTAGTATATTTGAAAATTCACATGAACTTCAATTTTGAATCTTTTGTTTCTTTTGATTCCATCTGCTATGCTAGTTAGTATCTGTTGATGCATATTTGCAAAAATATGTTGAATAGTGCTCTTGCAGCCTAGAATCTTTTGCCAAACGTTAGCTAATTGGCATTTTCTTAACTACCTTTTTCTCAAATAGACCGTCTCCCTTTCTTTGTGAATTTTGCAAGTTATTGATTTCTTTCGTAGCTAATTTTGCATAGTCTTATAACGTAAGGCCAGTTTAATTTGTCTCAAAATATAGGATAGTTACTATGATGTTAAAGTTTATGAAAGAAAGACAATGAAAGGCAATAAACTTACGATTCAAATTTGATAAGCCGTACAGTTTAAATTACACTAATACTAGGGAAGCAACAAATAAATTGCCGATCTATACGATTTTCGCGTCTTCGGAGACTTGAGTTTACGTACTACTATATTAGCTAGCATAGATTTATTGACACCACATTTATTCCTCTGACTTCTTTTGTAATACATATTCATTAATCTCTTGTAGTTTTATTATGAGTCGAGCGCCCACGGGGTGTGGTGCAGTAGTCAAGAAATGAGTACTATAACTCTAATTGAGACAAAGGTTATGAGTTTAATTCTTGGTAGCTACATTATGTTCTCTTGGTTTCTCCTGACTTATGGGGTCGGGGTGCTCGACTAACTCTCATGGAATTACTTGAACCAAAGTAAAGAGGAAGGTTTAAACACCCACAATTATAGAAAAAAATAAAAATAAAAATGGCCAATGGCATATCCTCTTTTCTTGATACATGTGAGTATGTGACTGAAATTTAGATTGCTTGAATTTCAAGCAATTGGACCCTTTTTTTTTTCTAAGGTGATATATGCCTTCTTATTTTCCATTTTCCACAAATTTGGGCCATGTTTGGTTGGGATTGCACTTCCGAGGAAGTGGAGGTGCCAACTTTGTCAATTATTGCAACTTAACTCCCTGAGAACCAAACAAGGCCTTGGTACTAGATTGATTCCTTGGTCCGTGAAACTATTTCTTTTTTCAAAATGTTATTTCTTTATATTATTTCTCAAGTTCTTACTTTAAAGGTTGAATCAAGGAAATAAGAGAATATTTCTTAGATCATATAAAATACACATTATATTGTTCCCAAGCTGTTGGTATATTACTTTTTTAAGAAATTTCTCATTGAGCATGCCGATGTCCTGACAAGTGTGCTCTGGCTACTATCTTTTTCATTGCTAAACTTCAGTCGAGACCTAGGGCCCTCACACTTAAGTTTCTTTACTTTCCTTTTCCAGCTCATTGTAACAGTGCAGATTAAAAAAGATTTTCTTAGTGTCGTATCAATTATAACGTGGCATAAAAATTTCATGATTTATCTGGCGAAAAAAAAAAAAAAAGAATCTCCAAGGTGTCATTGCAGCAAGTCTTTCCGAAACGTGGACATGGTGTTATAAGATGGGTTTTGTTGTTTTACTTCCTCTTTTATTTTGATTGGAAAAGATTGATTCATAAGCTAGCCCCAACTGATTTTTGATTGAGGCTTTGTTGTTGTGTTTTGTTTGTTCTATTTTGATGGCTCTTATAGTTTTGCCTTGCTTGCTTTGGTGGTCTGCAAGACTCCTTTTTTCTGGTGACTTTTGATCTTCCTTTCAATGATGGGCACTTTTCTTGTGTTCCCCACCCCAACCCCCAGACCCAAACAAATGAAAACTCATATAAAAAGGTTGATGATTCTACCAATGAGTAAGAATGCCTGATCTTCATTTTTCTTTCCCATACTTTAATTGTGATAATTTTTTCAAGTTACTCTTCCCCCCTTTTTGAACTACGTCGAAAATGCCACTATTAGAGACCTTCACGCACTGTCTATTGACTGATTCTACATAATATGGTCGTGCCGGGTATTTTATATTTCTCGTTACTGTAAGTTTCGGTCTAGTTAACAGTTAGCTCCGACCTTGAGATTAGCCTGCTCTCTATTCATTTTTAGTTCCTAACTACGATTTTTCATGTTCCATCCAGAGCCTACACCTTGTATACAGCCACAAGCCCACAACCATTAACTTATCTCTCTAATATTGTTCTCTATTCCTTCTAAGTCTTCTTTGTTTGAATTATGAATATGAATGTGAGTATTGGTTGTTCAAATTCTCTTGCTTTGGTTTATGTTGGGTGCACGTTGCCAGTATCAATCTCTAGATGTGAAAGATGTTTGCTTTTCTTTTCCATGATTTTTTTTTCTTTGTAAATTCTGACCTTGATTGAAACTTCATTCTATGATTTCTAATTAAACAAATGGTGCATTTGAGTTCTTTGCCAAAATGGTTCATTATATCAATTAAGGTCAATATTAGTTGCTGATAATTTCCCAAGAAAAGCATTTCAGTTTTTTTTTCCTGATCTCAATTTCTTTGTGCTTGTTAAATGCACAATACAATTTTTGGGGAATCACAGGGGTACTAGCTGATGGTCGATGCCTCTTTAGAGCAGTGGCTCATGGGGCATGCCTGAGAAATGGGCAAGAAGCTCCTGATGAGGATAGGCAAAGAGAGCTTGCCGATGAATTGCGAGTTCAAGTAAGAATCCTCACAGGGACGTTATAATAAAAAATTCGGGATTCTTAATGATGTAATTTAACTTCTGCTATTTTTTTTGTCAAATTATTTTAGGTAGTTGATGAGCTCGTAAAGAGGCGGAAAGAAACCGAATGGTGAGGTTCAAGTTTATGAGATTCTTGAATACCCTGATTATTAACTGGGATGGTGATGCAACTTTTCCTTCCTATGTTCCAGGTCCCTTGAGGAAGATTTTGATGCCTATGTGAAAAATATACAAGAGCCCTGTACATGGGGAGGAGAATTGGAGGTCCTCATGGCTTCACATGTACTGAAGTGAGTTGAGATTCACATCTTAAGCCTACTTGCTGCATACTCGTCAGTTCTTGATATTCAGATTTGATTCTAAATCTTATGCAATCATTTTTGCTTTGTTGTTGCAGGACTCCTATATCGGTTTTCATGACGAACGGGACCTCAGGTAAGTTCATTCAGATATCAAGTTATGGTGAAGAATATGGGAAGGATGATAAAGGGCCTATTCAAGTTTTGTTCCATAGGTATGGTCATTATGATGTCTTGGAAACTATCTCCAGACGAAGCCACCCTAAAGTTGAAAGATAGCAGCTTGGTATAGGAACGTTTTGTTAGTTTAGACGGATTTGTCAAAAGAGATTACAGATTTCAATACTGATTTGGATTTGTTTTCTGCAGTTTATTCATAATAAACTCTTTCGCATAGGTTCAAAGAGAGCTTTGTAGATACTCCTAATAAAACTCAATAACAAAACAAAGTGAAAGTGTTCCATCGTTTATCAGTTCAGCACCTGACTGACTCAAATTGTTCCAAAAAAAAATCAACATTTCAGTTTCACTTCTCATTTGTCTGGAGCTGTTAGAACAATTCTGTTGTATGGCATCGATGTGGTTCCTTGTTAGCAAGGGATGGGGTCGATTTACATAGTCGACCCGCATAGGGATGAGGATGAAATGAAAAAAACGATGCAGATGTAATATTTGTACAATCTAGTTCTGAGAAAAGTTAGTGTGAGGTAAGTAAAGTAGTTGAGCTATGAATTACAGAGTGTGTTGCAAAAGCTGATATACTTCCCAGCATTTTCGACGCAGTAGCAGTTCATGGAATCATGAATGAGATTTTTTTTTGCATTAATGAATGAGATTACCCAGTAAGGTTTGGAAGAGCATAAAGTTTGTTATTTGGAGTACAATGACTGTTAGAGGAATCACATGTAGTTTTGGTCAGTACATGTGATTAGTTATGGCGACTTGTCAAACTTGCTAAAGTTGTTATGAGACATAAGACATTATAGAATCTATATATGTATTGACTATTGAGTGTGAGGCATTAGACATTAGTGTATTACATTTGTGTTCTGTCTCTAAAGAAACATACCTGATTGAACCATATCGCATTAACTTGCCTAAAAAAGAGGAGTTAATTGTGGAAATAAAATTAATGTTATTTATTTTATTTTATTTTTCAAAGGCATATGAAATTAGTGTCAAGTACTGCCAATCGACTAGGTTAATTAATTGGAATGGTAAAACCTTAGATTCAAATGAAATATTAGAATGACAACGGGGAAGTTACACTCGACTTGCGCATTGTGCATTGAGATCTTGTATGTTTGTATTCTAAGGCGCGACGGTTGAGGGCTCGATGCGACTTCGGGCGTGGCTTCCCTATTGTAATTCTAGCATTATCTTTTTTATAAGAAAATAATCAACGTACCTTCATTAAGACTTGATGTTCAACCTCTTACACGAACCCCAATCAAATCATAAACAAATACTACTCATATATATTGGTGATCAAGGTCTAACTATCCATATACTCCACAAAGCTAGTCCTATTGATTGAATATATAATTATACATTCAATAAACTTTTCTAATTGAGTTTTAGTCCATCTAGGTAGGTAGATTCTGTTGGTCGACTAATAATACCATTAACTTGACTGAGATTACTTGGCCTGAGCTCATACAGGCCCAAAACCCTGAAAGCCCAAACTCATCATAGCCACGAATAACCCTGTGATTGATCACATCATTTGGATCCACATGTCCTGAGCAAAGCTTAATTAAAATTTGAGTAATGCTACGACAATTCACTACGGACACTCTTATAAATAAGCACTTAATTTTTTTTTTAATAATTTTGTAGTCGCAGTAAGTGTCTAGAGCGAGTAACCTTAACATTACCTTCAAGCACAAAATTGTACAAAAAAAAAAAAAAAAAAAGTAAAAGAAAATTAAAAATCAAGGTGTATATTGTCAGTGAATGTAAAAATAGTGAGTTACTTCTAGCTTTCTTATTAAAATTTTTCATATTTCTGTGTACATGGTGACGCGTGTTCTTCCCAATCTGCTGTCGAAACCATATATTGCCACGTGCGGGGTGTCTGTTAGCATTGATGATGGGCGGACGACCGAAACCTTAACCATACTCGTCTTTGTCGTGAACTTTAATGGTGACGTTGCATTAACATGTCTGTTGTCCGGCCGAAATTCAATAATTGATATATGGTCGCACCAATTGGTGTCCATTTGCAAAACCGAGACTTCACCCATATTTTCCATTCCTCACTCAAAAACTCACCCTTCAACTTGTTTGGCAGGTCTCTACTCAGTAAGGCTTTGCAATGTAATTTATAAAACTATCACAAAACTTATTGCCAGCAGGTTTAAGCTGCAAATGGAGAGATGGATATCGAGGATGCAATTTAGCTTTGTACGTGGTCGAAACATCACAAATAATACTATTATCGTTCAGGAGGTGATACACTCAATGCGGTGCAAGACAAGAAGGAGCGGATGGATGGTCATAAAGATAGATCTTGAAAAGGCATTCGATCGGTTAAGGTGGTTCTTCATCAAACAAACACTAGCAAAGCTCCTCATCCCTAAAAGTTTACAACAAATAGTAATGACTTGCATTTCATCAAGTAGGATACAAATCTTATGGAATTGGTGTTTATCTGAGTCTTTCATGCCTTCAAGAGGTATTAGGCAAGGAGATTCACTTTCTCCATACCTCTTTGTTTTATGTATAGAGGATCTGTCATAGGGCATTCAGAGAGCAGTGGATGATGGTCAATGGCGAGGCATCCATATGGGAAGATCGAGGCCAATACTATCTCATATTTTCTTCGCAGATGACATGTTTCTCTTTGCAGATGCCACCTCAGCTCAAGTTGGTGTCATAAGAGGAATTTTGTAGGCTTTCAGATCAAACTCAGGCCAGAGAGTCAATCACCAAAAGACCAAGATATATTTCTCAAAGAATGTATCAGGCAACATGAGGAAGGAGATCAATTAAGGATTTGATTTTGGAATGACAAATACTCTGGGCAAATTGTGGCGGCCTCAATTTCTGAGGCCGCCCCGTGACCCACGCCCTCTGCTCGCAAGCCTAGCAGTGCCTGTCACGTCACCGAACACGTCATCACTGCTGCCACGTCCACAGCTCTGTGAAGTGATGTTCCGTGTAACTAATCCTACTATATTAAGTTGTCTGACACATCTACCAGGTTAGTTAATAATTTCAATTACATCATTAGCAGAAGCATTTAATTCGTATTTTATGAGAATTCATTTAACCTAAGTAGTGGAAAACCCGGATACAAACACCATGTATATAACTGAGACGAACTAAACAGTAATCCATATACATGTGATAAGGTTATAAAGTTTCCAAAACCAAGCAAAATAGTATATACATACATGATATCCAAACACGAGCTATCAGCAGCAACGACCTCAAAGATAGTCGCCTAGTACCTCCTTCCCTTTGCTCTTGCTCGTACCAGGATCTGCGCTCAGTTGCCCAACACATACAACAACGAGCCCAGTGAGTAAATTCCCAAGAGAAGTCTACACGTTAATCATGAAAACATCGATAACCTGCGAGGCATGTGAATATGATCCTAGCAATAGGAATCATATTCCTATGACTGGCAGTAAATAATCATCACAACATCACATTATTCACACATCAACTGTAAATGTAAACATCCAGAATCCAACGAATAATCAACTAAATGGCTCGAACGTAAACTCAATAGTAAATAAATCATCATTCGTTTAATCACGATAAAACCATGACCCGCCGATCATATGATAACAAAATGGAGTTCTCAGCACAAACCAGTGCTTAATAACAGGCTTACAATGATCTACACCTCAACTCAGTAACCGGGCGTACTCCTTTCCAAGCTTTTTAGTTCTAAGAGTACCCTTAATCCCTCGAGACAGTTGTAGATACATTCTACTCCTATCTACACGGTCGCCGTCGCAAACTAGCCCATGCTCAAGCGTGTAGTCATAACCAAGATGAAAAACCATGCGTGACCACCAGCAGTCATCGTATACGATAAGATAATCGATAGAATACACGCCATGAATTTAAAGTGTAACTTTCTCGAGGGTTTTACGCACCTGAAATACGCTCTCCGACTTCCGGACCAGCCAATTCAACCCGCCTAGCTCTCCGATGCCCGAGCTATGGTTTCCCAGTCCCTGAAGTCCATTTATAGTGTTTTATATTATTTAAAAACATATTATATAATTTTTATGTTTTTATACCATATTTCAAATTTTCATTTGTGGTACTTCTTCCGGACAATGTCGGGGTTCCAAAAATACCCGAAAATTCTCGAAACTACTTTTCTACCTTTTTCTTAATTTTCTATATTTTTCTAGAATTTTTCCCAATTTTTTTGATATTTTTAAATTATTTTTCCTATTTTCCAACAATATAATATATATATTATTTAATTTTTTTAAAAAAAATATATTTTTTTTTATTTGGGTGGGGCCCACCTGGACCGGCCTGGCTGGTCGGTCCGGCCCGGCCCGGTTCGGGGACGCGTGCGTCCCCTTCCCAGAGACGGAATCGTCTCTGGTTTACACCAGAGACGATTACGTCTCTCTGTATTTTTTTGTTTTTTTTCTTCAATCTTTGCTTTCTCTCTTCCCCTCTTCTCCACTCCTCTTCTCTCTCAATCCATGAGACCCTCAAAACCTCCAAACTTCACCACAAATCCACAAAAACAACGCCCCAATTCTCGGATAAAAATATATGTAAATAAACCCAAAATTTACCAAATCACCTCAATTTTCCATAAATTCGATCCCAATTGATAAGATTCATCAAATTAAACCTCAAGAACACCGAATCGACCTCCTAAAACCATTAAAAATAAATTAAATCCGAATTCACCACAACCCATTTTAACCACATTTTTATCAAAAATTTCCATTAAAATTGTAGAGATTACCTTGGATCGATGTTGTGAGGCTCGGATTCCCTTTCCCAAAGCTCGAATTCTCCTTCTCAAACCTCGATTTCCCTCACTGATCTCAAAGAGTTTGTTGGAAAAAAAAAATGTTAATTTGCATGTTGATTGATCTAAGTTATATTTATACATTGGTTCTAATCTGGCGTGTGTGCGCATCTCGAGGACGATCAGACGGTTCCTGATCACCCTACGTCACCAAAGTTCTTGACACTACTTGATCAGATTCGTGGGCTTTACTACGAACAAACCCTTATGATGCTAGAACTCATGCCTTATCGAGCATGTTATCCAATTTTTAAATTGGTTTATTCTCAACAAAGAAATGCCGATCACAATATGGCTTTCAACAAAGAAGATTGCGTTATTAGTCAAGCCGAAGTTAACGGAGGTACTTTGCTAAAAAGGTTAAAACCTAGAGCTCATGGACGTAGTTATCCCAGGTAAAAAAACCCACGTGTCATATAACTATCGTATTACAAGATATATCTAAAGATCAAGACTTTTTCATATGGTTAAGAAAACGAGTGGATATATGAGACCTTCAAAAATATTAATATGAAAGAAATGTATGTAACTATGAGCTATGAGAAAAGAATGATATGGGCTAATAGCGCGGGAGAGGTAGTATGGGATGAGGTAGTATGGGACAAAAAATAAATCCACTTGGTTTCAGACTTGGTACAACCCAAAGTCATCACTCTGTTTGGTTTGCACAACCAAAAAACTATTCTGAAGGTTTTCAGGAAGATCAAAAAATACAGGATTGTATAAAAACTTATGTACAAAAAAATATGAGAATATCCTCATATCATGACAACATTTAATTGTTGTGCATCTCGAGGATTATCCTATGCATGCTAATTTTTCCTATCAAACTATATGACTTTAATTAATCTATTAATACATTTATTCAACCTTAGGTTAAATCACCTTAATAAATCATATAAAATTAATAGGTTAGTCACACTAACACTCAACTACCCGGCAACCCATGCCCCGTACCCCGGCTATCCCGTACCCGGTATCCGGTCCCCGACACGCACTTCTGGACATATACCCGACTCATAGCCTTGCCCGATGTCAACTTGCACACATGTGATGTTTATATAAATATTAAATTCTCACATCACAATAATAGACACAAAACATACACAAATAACACAATATAACCTCGGTACTCCTATCCGAGTCAACCCAGCTGTCCACGTAACGCCCGAATTACCCGTTAATCCTCATGATTAACACTAATCTTGATTAAATTAATTTGGGTCGTTACACAAATACCTAGGCTCCTCATTGTTACATGATAGAGTATGCAAAGATACAAGGAAATAATTGAAAAGGTGCAAAGCAAACTACCGAGTTGGAAGGTGAAACAGTTATCGTTGGCAGGGCGATTAACTCTGGCGAATGCGTGTTTACAAGCGATACCAAGTTTTCTTATGCAATCAACCCGCTTGTCGGTACATATATACGATGAGATTGATAAATTGGCTAGAGCATTTGTTTGGGGATCTTCGGCTGAAAAAGAAAATGCATCTCGTCAATTGGGATACTTTATGCTCAGCCAAGAATAGAGGAGGACTGGAACTACGAAAGGCTCAGGATCAAAATCAGGCGTTCATACTTAAATTGTGCTGGGAGTTTTACACTAAGGAGGAACGTCTCTAAGTCTGAGTCCTAAAACGAAAATATTGTAGAGGGGAGGAAAGAGAACTTAATGGCCTGAAGGCTCGGCCAGCGTCAATGGTTTGGAGAAACATGAGAAACAATTGGGAGATATTCAAATCAGGACTCGCGTGGAACCTAGGGGATGGAAATGATGTTTTGTTTTAGAAGGATAAGTGGGTGGAGAATTTAGTAGAACTCTCGCATTACGCCATCAATAACCTTAAGGAATCCGATTGGACGGAGCATGTGTCCAGCTTCATTACGAGTTCGGGGACCTGGGACTTTACCATATTACATTGGTATTTGCCATTGGAAGTATGTGAAAAGATCAGAGCTAACCCATTTCCTAATCAGCAGAGGGGATCAGACCGGATCAGTTGGATGTATGATAAGAAGGGTGTTTTTACATTGGCAAAAGCATATGCCTTAGTCACGGAGACATACTACCAATTAACACCAAGTCATTGGGATTTCATTTGGAAGTGGAGTGGCCCTCAACGGATTCGTATATTCCTATCCTATGACTTGTTTTACACAATCGACTGCCTACGAATGTCTTGTGTTGTAAAAGGAATATAAGAGGGAATGGGAATCCACCTTACATGTTTTAAGGGATTGCCAACTATCTCGCCAAGTTTGAAAATCTCTACCCCGAATGATATCATCTCCACTCTTCTATACATCAACATTAAAGGATTGGCTAGTGTTGAACCTCAGTCAGAAAGATCATCACAAGAAGGTAATGTTTGGTATCTTCAGTTGGAAGCTGTGGTCATGGAGAAATAACACTATGTTTGAAAATCGATCTGATACAGGATATGAGGTCACGCGATCCATTATTTACATAACTGATGAAATCCTTCGTTCGGAAGGTTTGTGGTCGACCTTGAGCCAGGTTCTAGCAAGAAGAAAGCATTGTCATTTAGGTAGCACCACAGGATGGATGGCTGAAAATAAATTATGATAGGGCGGTACGAGGGGAAGATGGAGAAGCCACAACGGCAGGAGTGATACGGGGGGATGAAAAGTGATTTTCAAGCCGCATTTCAAGCAAAGTTGGGTCGGTGTTCATCTCTTAGCGTTGAACTATGGGGAGTTAAATATGACCTGCAACTAGCGTGGGATAAAAGATATAGGAAACTCGTTGTAGAGCTAGACTTGCAGGAAGCAATTGATCTTATTTTAGACTCAACACAAAACCAATTTCGAGATCCATTGATTTATGATATTTTAAGGGAGACAGACAGGGAGTGGAGTGTAGTTTTCAGCCATACATTTAGAGAGAATAATGCATGTGCAGACCACATGACCAAGAAAGCTTTTCAATGTGATGTTAATTTTAAGATTTGGAAACATATTCCCAATCACATTTTCATGTTGCTAGAGCAGAATATCTTGCAGTTCCAGTTGTAATTTAGACCAGATTTGGTCTTTGCTAATAAAAAAAAATAAGGTTGAAGGGCTCAGAGATCTGGGCTCAGGGCTGGATACTTTGGATTACAAAGCTTGTTTCCAATGATAAATTGACCTATCATGTTTTTTTGTCATAATAAACAAATTATTTTATCTAAGTTGATCCAAATTTTCAATAGAAAATAATATGACAAAAAATAAATTTTTCTTTCTAATTTTTGTTAAGCTTTTTTACTATGGTGATTGAAGAAAATCACTATAGATGGTATTATTTATTTTCAACCATTTTTGGGCCAGGCTATTTGGGCCCCACATTTTGCTTCTTTTACTTGATTTTTAAATTTTTACTTCGTTTACCCCACCTTTTACTTAATTTACCCCAATTTTTTTTTTTCAAAATTCCAACAATACCCTTGCTCACCCTATACAGTCATATCCAATCACCCTCAACCCAACACTACTCGATCATCTATATTTTTCAGTTTTAGTCATTGTAGAACACTTGTACTAGATCACCAAGTGTTGTAGGAGTGTCTTTTCATTGAACAAGGTCGGATGTGTCCTAGAAACAAAAAAGTGTCACTCGCAGAATTCGATCGCGCAGGGCTGACACCTATGAATACGTGTCAATCGACTCTAACCACAACCTCTAAAGGGATAACAGTCGGATTCGTCGAATCCGACTAAGATTGTGAAGAAAACTCAGTTTTAATAGGTGACGGAGGGATCTAATCGAGACCTCATTAGATGTATCAGCCCTATGCTTCCGAATACCAAGGGCAACAAGAATGAACAATTTTTTTTCAAAACTCCTAAAAAATACAAGAAAATGATAAAAAAAAATAGTGGATTTTGCTCAGAATCACTTAATATTTTTTATTCCATCAAAACTTTGTACCCAAAATGTAAAATTCAAGCCCCAAATTGAAGTCCTAAACCTAACAACAAAACCACAAATAATACCGACTTAAAAAGGAAAAAAACTTCAAAAAACTACAAAATCGACACTAAACGAGATAAAGAATGCACCTACGACGTCGAATTGATGGGGTTCTGCTCGAATTTCGTTGGATTTGGATTGGTGGCGAGACTACGGTTGGAGAAAGTGGTGACTAGGGTATACGTGAGTAAAAATTAATTTGAATAAATTTTTTTTGTAAGGCATTGTTTGTTGTTATTTGGTGTCTCTTCACCTTACAAAATGGTCCAATCAAAAAAAAAATTATCCTATAAAAAAATCTTACAAAACGGAGGACGACGTCAAGAGGGTGTGAATGTGGAAGACGGAGAGATAGTTTTCCTTCGATTTAGTCATTTTTCAATTTCTATATGTTGTTCGCCTTTGGTTCGGCCACGCGGGACCGAGCAAACACAGTTTGTTCGGTCTCGACCGACCGACCAGTTGGGTAATGGTCAGTGACATGTAACTGAACAAATTTATTTTGATCGATCAGATGAGACCGAACCATACAATTTCATTGTATTTTTGTGGTTATTGATTGAAGGTCAGTTGTAATGATGTGATTTACCACTTTGTAAGAAATTTCGTCTTGTTTTGACTTTATTGACTACACTGAGGACTTCACCCCTGACACGTCATTTATAAGTAGGGAGGAGTCGATGAAATGAGTTCAAAGTCGGTCGCCTCCTGATTGCTAGTCTTCTTAGTACGAGTCATGCCTATAAGAAAGTTACGCAAATAAAACACCTAAATCAACAACCAAAAATTCATTAAACAGTATAGAAGATCATAACATTTTTTAACAAAAAAGGGTATGTTCGGTTAGTAATGACCTAACAACAACAATTTGTTCAGTCACACTTAACTGACTGAACATGCTTTGTTCGGTCACCTTCAACCGAACAGTGCATGTTCAATCGGTCATGCGTGATCGATTGAGCCTCGACCAACAACAAACCACACAAAACGATTATCAAATTCAACTTTATACAACAAGAAACACATACACAACCACCACAGTACAAACTTGAACAAATAAACAAATTCTCACCTTACAAAGTCGAGTTGATGCAAAGATGAACCGAGTGTGTTTGTATGTTCTCTTTCTTCTTCACACCACGTGAAAGCAATCGACGTAGGGTTTGTGCGTGGGGAATGACGCGAAGATCGACCTAGCAGGGTTTGTGCGTGCGTTCTTTTTTATCGTCACGTCGGTTGAGATTTTTTCAATTTTTAACGTAGAGAAGCACAAGAGCAAGGGTATTTTGACAAAAAATTAATTGTTTTGGAGTGTCATTGTCCATACTTGGGGTACCTCATCCTTTGATTTGTACTTAATAATTTGTGATTTTCACCGTAGGCGGGCAGTAAATTTATATCTAATCGGTAATATAATTTCTTCGTACTCTTGCACATAATAAGATGTCATATTGTGTCAAAAATCAAAAGCTGTCTGACAGAGCTTGTCGATTTTGCGAGTTTTTCCCAAGTTATAATAGTATTTTTCCAAAACTAAAATACCAAAATTATTTGAGCTCGCTTTCGAAGTATAGCCAGCCTCAACCCTCAAATCAAATAAAACTGTCAAAAAGCACTGTCAGTCACCAGTTGTGAAGAAAATTCTTCATTCTTCTTTGAATTGTGCATCAAGATACTTATTTGACGCCCCTAGGCATGCCAAATTTCACATCGGACGTTGACCCCAAGTGCTATAATGCCGACACTACTCACGTGGCATCTCACTATACGTGACATTTGGACTACAGTGAGGTTTCTTCGTACGAGCCGAAAAGCTTTGGGCTCGAGAGTCAGAAACGTTGCGCCATGTGAGTCGCCTCGAACGTTCCTAGTTGCACTAGTTGAGAAAGCGTGAATGTCTTAAATTAATGCACGTGCTTGATATTTAATGACCACTACTGCTTAAGTGCTTCAGTTAGCTAGGCTTAGGCAGCTTTTTTTTTTTTTTTTTTTTTTTTTTTTTTTTTTTTGACTTCGGCTTGGGCAGCACTTATTGAAGAATCTGCTTAGAATTTCAATGGGCCAGTCCAAAATAATCAGCCTAAACACATAGTGACAATGTGACATCTCATTTATCTGCCCATCGAAATTTCAAATCAAATGCCCTTGCGAAGTAATTATGCACGAATCTCAATCTTGTAATTTGGTTCCACCTATTTGTATTGCCTCATTGATCAATATTAGCTAACTTATCCTACCAAAAAAAAACATATATTAGCTAACTTAGCTTCTTGTTTTATTTCTCTCTTTTTAATGGGGTACAACTATGAGTGTTTTCTTTCATCTCTTTTTCACGGGGCACAAGCCGCACAACTGCGTGTTCTTATCCCAAATCCGACAAGTCAATCTATTACATTAAATAACTTAACCAACTAAGTGGGTAGCTCAATAGTGTAATATGAGATAATTGCATAAATGATTGAGGGTTTGAACCACATGAAGAGCAAGACGTAGTTTTTTTCTTATAAAAAAAAAAATACATTGAACAACTTAAAGATTGTCAGTTTATACCAATTTATTGGATAGTCCACTAGTTTGGTATGATATTTGAAAGTAAGAGGTTATGTGTGCAAAAATTGTTTCTTTCCTATCAAAAATAAAAAATAAAAAAATCGTCGGTTTATATAGATATATGCAGAGTAAAAATATTATTTTTTTCAAAAACAATATATCATTTAAAAATTTTGAAATTAAATAGTATATTAAAACTGTTTTATGAGAAATGTCAAGACTAACATGTTTTGGTACAACAATTATTTACTAGTTTAGAAGTTCTGGATACTTCAAGTAGTAATGACACATCAGCCGTAAGAAAAAAAGAAGAAAAGAATATCAATTTTTTTGTTGTGGAAAAGAATATCAATATTTATTTTATTTTTTTGTGTAACCATGGGTACGTATATATCTAAACACTTTTTCTGATTAGTCCCACGAACCCTAAGATTATAAAAAAAGACCACCAATGACCCGACATTTAGTTGTCATGAGAATTGAAACCAACGTTATAAAGAATATTATCAATTAACATATGTATAAAAGCTGCTCTATATAGTTTCCCATGATAAGCATAAGTAACCACATACCAAACCCAATCAATTAATAATTGAAGTTTTTTTTTTTTTATAAGAAGGAAATTACAACTTTGCACAATACGAGAATCGAACTCCCTACCTTTTACTCAAGTAACTTCATACCAAACCAGTGAACCATACCAATAAATTGGGTGACCCAATGCATGGCATGTGATTTGGAAGTAAGAGGTTATGGGTTCAAACCTTTGTAGGTGTAATAAATTTGTTTCTTTCCTTAAAAAAAAAGAAAAAAAAGTGAGCCATCCACTTAGTAGGTAAAATTGCAGTTTTATAGTTTTCTTTTTTTGAAGAGAAAATAAAATTTCATTAATCATTTACGGCTTAATATAGGACCAGATATAAAGTCAAGTACATTGACTCGCTAATTCTATATGTTCAAATGAACTATCATTAATTTGGTTGTGAATATGATTGTGAAATTGAAACAATTTGACAACCAAAGACTGCTCTCTACAACGTTGAAACTCATTACAATACACAAACAACACTAGAACCACATAACGAATAATAAAACTTTCCAATAAGGAGAAGAAAACTTAAAACTTTCCAACGAGGAGAAGAGAAATAAAAACTTCCACCTAGAGAAGAAAAACTAACTATAAAATGAAAAACTAAAGATAAGATCAATTCAGCGCGCCACACAAATCCACACAACATCGCTGATGAAGATGCACTGCAACAAGAATGGACCAATATTCACAAATCTGACTAGATTTGTAGTTTATTGGATGAACAAAGTACAAAAGAACTTAATTGGAACCATTGCTGATCGAAGGGGAGGATCGACAATAGTTCAAGTCTTAAAGTATATTGGGTTATTTAGGGTTTGGTCATCTGAACCCATTATGTATAACTATATATGTTGAACTATTGGTCCTTAATAAATCACTTCAGTCTTTTTCTCAAAACCTAACATGGTATCAGAGCTTATGAAGCCCTGATTCTAGGTCGTGCAACTTTCGAGTCGATGATTGTTTTCGTGGTGATTCTCCATCTTCTTCGATGCTCATTCTAGTTTTTCTTTGATTCCTTTGTGATGCCTTGGTTCGCCCATCTTGCTTTCGTGTTTTGGCGTTTTGATTGGGATTTTAGTTAGTCCTTCCAATCTTGCGTGACCATCTTGTAGTCCATTCGCTTTTATGCTATTCACTGCATCTGTCTTCCCTCTTTCTTACGTGTGCATCGCTTCTCTTTAGACTAATCATATATAGTCTTGTTTGATCTGTTGTATGCCGATGTGCTATGTCGCGCATACATCCGTGGTGTGTGCTTGTGTGCATGTGTTGCCCTTAGCGTGAAGTACTTGATGATCCTGGATTGATTCTCTCGATCTTCTTGCTTCCCTCCCTTTTGTGGTATTCATCCTTGCATCTTCAAAAATGCCAAGGCAAGATAGAGTGTCCACTCCACACTTATGAACCTTTCTTTTTCTTTCTAAGTAGTCGATGTGGGACTATCCCAACATCTCCAACACTTCCCCCTCAAGTCTAACTCGGACTTGACCGCAGAACATCAATCAACCATTTTTGTTGGATGTCTACAAGGTCCTTGGACAATGTAAAATTAAGCCAACCATCGGCTCTGATACCATGTTCAATTTTTATAATAAGGGCGCAATCCAAGGTGAGGAGAGTGTGGTAACTATTTTTATGCATGGGCTACAAGTGTGAAGTGGGGTTCACTCCAAAATGCCAAGGCAAGATGGAGTGTCCACTCCACTCTTATAAACCTTTCTTTTTCTTTCTAAGTAGTCGATGTGGGACTATCCCAACATCTCCAACATTCTCGTCCTTCGTTTTCTTCATGTAAGTGTGCCTACCCACCATCAGATTTGTTGTCTATCTTGTTGGCCGCATTTGCCCGTCGATCGCGAGCTGATGCTCAAGAACAAAAATCACAAAATAGAATCAAGAAAAAAGAATTTTAAGGTACGTTCGATAAAAAATTAAATTAAATTAAAATTAAAAAAAAGCGGCTCAGGGATTGTTGTTATGTTGGTAGTAGTAATTGCGGGTTTATAGAAAAAACAAATGCGTGCGGAATCTAAATTAAGTAGTCAGTTAATTTGGTTTTTACGGTTGTGACTTGTGAGAACGACATGCTATATCAGTATAATTATATAAGTTTTCAATAATATTGTTTATTATAACGTAGTACTTAACTTAACATGGATGAAATATCTTCTTAGTGATGCATTTTAAATTGTTATTACTGAAAATGAACAAATTAGGGGCGTGATTTTTACATAATGAGTTCTATTATTATATTGGGTTTTTGCCTAAGATATCAAGCATATTCCTAAATACATCTAAAGATTCTAAACCAGACATGGAGTCACTTACCATAACTTGCTCACTATTATTTTGGTGGACAACACACACTACACGCAATAAAACCTCAATTCTAAAATAATTATGATCCAATACAAATTAAACTTTTTGTTCCGCTTAATTTAATGGTATATGGCTTCTTTTTATATATATATTTTTTATTGAGTCATTTGCACGTTATCTTTGAATATATATTTAAGTCCAAAAACTACCGCACCCTTACCATAAAAAACTATTGCACCCCTCCAGAACTTCTTACAAATCTAAATGGAGGAGTTTTTATAGTACTTCTAATTGGCTAATTCTATCAAGCCTACTATTAAGAAATTAATATTATATAACGTCTACACTGATTCTGTAACGTTTACATTAATTGTGTAATGCTTCCACTAATTCTGTAATGTCTACATTGATTATGTAACGCCTCTACTGATTCCGTAACGTCTACCATTCTATAAATAAGGCACATACTATACATTCGAAATATATAATAAACTTATTCTATTCTGAAACTATCATGTTATCAAAGCTTGGTTTCTAGTCTTAGGTCGGCCAACCTTCAAGTCGACAACTGATTTGAGGTGATTATATTTTTCATTTTATTATTTGTTCCTTAGTGCTTTGCTTGGTTGCTTATATGCACATGTGGCTTGGTCTTGCGCCATCTGCATCTGCTTGCTTATATCTGCATTCGTGTTTGCCTCGTGACTTGATACCTACTATAAAAAGATGGTCTGCCTATCATGTTTGTACAAATTTGATGTCTTCTGTAACGACCCTAAAATTTAACATGTACCACGTGTCAATACAACGTGGGCCTACGCCGTGGTACAATTATCAATTCTCGGGCATCAACATCGAGGTATGTTATATTTGGTTGGTGTTTGTATTATACTGTATAGTTATAACAGTCATTTTAATGTCCAAACGCGTGAGGACTTTTGCGTGCAAGTGTTAGTTGTGTGAGGTGATGTTTAGTGGTCCGAGGGACAAAATGAGTGTAACGGCCCCTATTTTAATTTAGGACACCACCCGGCCTAATTCCGTAATTAAGCCCTAATTACAACGTGTAGGACCTAATTACGTATTAGTCAGCCTGTACTACCTATTATCTCGGGAATTCGATTCAGAGATAAGAAAATCCCCTATCACTACTATTCATCATTTTATAAGGATTATCAAATTAGCGAAAGTCTTTAACGTATTAGCGGAAGCATTTTGTAAAAATCCTAAATATGAAAACTAGGAAATAACAATCACAATATCAATATGCAATAAACGACGATCATATAGACAAAGAGAAAGTCAAAAGTCAGGTAACTAACTCTCATCCCAATGCACAACCCAAGCAAAAGGCATATATAAGCGTAATACAAAATATATGACCTACATGTACAGCAGCTACGCGCTACGAGCTCAGAGGTGGTCGTCGATCTTCTCCTCACCTAGTCTGGTACTGTTCGACGGACCTACACTCACCTTCACAAACTAGACAGTGAGTATAGTGATATTTAAGTGATAATCGGGGAATTCTATACTACATTTCCAAAGTAAAGACAGATATTTAAATGCATAATATGGCAGGAAAAGGTGTTGAGAAAGGAATGCATATAAATATCACAGTTAACCGAATTAGATAGATTGACACATGCTAAGTCGAGATGATCTACATCTGGTCGGCGGTGAGAACTATCAGCCAGCCTTTTTCCACTATCGTATGGAGATACTCTAAACATACTTTGTCAATTTCGAATTATATATATGTATAAAACTTGCCGACAACCGCGTAGTTCAAGCTACGTGATGCCACCTAAGTAATAGTGGTGAGTTGTAACGACCCGGAAATTTAGTTATTTGTGGATGATGATGTGTATTACATATTTATACACGTATTTGAGTGACCAAACAATAAAGTCGATGAACGAGTAGGAAAATTGAGTTACGGGTACATGGGGGATTTAAAACATTGTTAAAATACAAATAAATGAATTTTCTAATAATTAAGTTAATTAGTTGGTGAGTTAAGGTGAGACTACGCGCGCTACGGGAGTCGGGGCAAGGTAAAACAGACCGAGGAATGTTGTTTGAATGCGGGAGTTGGTTAATTATGCATTTTACGGACTATGGGATTGGAATTATTAAAGTGACACATCCCAAAGAGAATGAACCATCAGATCGGCCTCGAGATGCGCGTATGTTTTGAGATGCAAACAAGTGGTAAAAGACTCATAAGGGTAGTTGTTTTAAAATATGTATGAAATAGGTGGAAGGGCAAATGGGTCATTTCACCTATTTTACATATATATAAACAAACAAAAACCCTAAATACACTATTCATTCTCTTTCTTTTCTCACTGCCACCCCTCCCATTCTCACCTCTTGTCCCTACTCTCACCGGCGATCGGACACGAGCCTCGCTGGAGGTCCCACTGCTCACCGGAGGTACGTGCTCTCCGTCTCTCTCTCTCCCTCTCGGTTCTTTTATTTCTCGGCTTCCCTCCCTCTCGGTCGACACTCCTCTCTCTTCTCAGCCTCATCGGACCCAACCTCGTCGGAGACCTCACCGGAGGTTAGTCATCTCTCTCCCTCCCTCGCTCTCTCTCTCACTCTCGCTGTTCACTCTTGTTCTAACTGTTCTCTCGATTTTTCTCTCTCTCGTTCATCCTCAGTGCTCCTCGCCCTCTCTATTGTCCGAGTCCGCCCCATCATGGCGATTCGGCATAGATAGCGGTGGTCGGGGATGTCTTCACGAGCTCGGAGCACCAAACAAAGCGCGGATGTGGAGGTGTTAGCCGAGTCACTGTTTTTATTTTTTTATTTTTATTTTTTTTTCATAATTCGGTCTGCTTGCTTTCGGTTGGCTGTCACGTCTGGTCGCTGCTCCGATGATTAGTGGTGGTCGGGGGCGGTCAGGGATGACCCTTGGTGGTCCACCAAAACTCCCACGTCCCTGGAAAATTGTTAACATGTGGTGTTGTTGTCTGTTTACACTGTTTTAATTGAAGTGTGCCCTGTTTGAGTCCTTGCCGGAGTTTCACGTTTTGGGCGGTGTTGCTGTTGACGCCATGACCTAGGGGACTGTCGGAGACCTCGCCATGTCCATGAGGGTGTCTCACAGTCCTCCGGAGCGTCTAAATATCAGTGGTGTCTTTAGGTCATTTGTACATGATTCTATATGTTTTTGGTTATCTTGATCGTGTTGTCATGGTTTGCCGAGTTGTGAAGGTGTCTCGGGTTTCCCCATGCCGAGGTTACACCCTCTCGACCTCGGACAACATTTGTAAGTGGTTGTAACGGCTTTGTATTGGGATATGTTCTGATTTGAGTAATTATTTCCGTTCTTCCTTGTTGATGCCAACGGTTTTGAATGTCTTAAGTTTTGGTTTATCGATTTGGACCAAGTATGTGATCATGGTCTCCATGAAAATGAGATCTCATACTTGTGGTTCAAAATTTGGGTTCTTTCAATTTGGCTTTTACGACGTAGAGAAGTGTTGTAATATTTAATCGAGGTTCTTCATTAGTGTTGTCATTTCATGTGATCCCATTATCGAGTCGATTGACTTGATTTTGATTAAATAACCAGACTCGTTGTAGCTTCTTATTGATGGTTAATGGTTTCGAGTTTCGGTCATGGTATTATAGGTGAATATGGTTTTGGTTTGAAGATGTCACGGCATGTCCACGTTATGTTGATTCCAGATCCATTGCGAGACATAGTATTAGTGAACTATTGGTTGTTTAAGGTATATTCAAATGGTTATGACGTCATGGTCACGCCACCGGCCCTCGAGACTATGGCGTGACCCACATACGACCGAACTGAGCCTATAATTTATGAGTAGGCTTACATGTGTCATGGTTATCGATGTTGTGTTATCATAGTCGTAGTTATTGTTGTAGTTTTTCAAACCGAGAGAGAGTATTCATTATTTTATCGATTTTTCAAAATGTTTGAGTCCTTAAAATGTTGGGAAAACATTAGGGAATTAACCTAGGGTTAGTCGATGACTCGACTTATTAATTAGAGTTTCTGACCTTGTCAGGTAGCGAGAAACTCAGGGATACACGTTAGGACACGCGAGAGTGTTGTTACGCGGGTTGCGATTAGTCAGGTAAGTACACTTGCCTTAAAAAGCATTTGTACGTTTGTAAGCCAGTAAGAAAATGTCATGTGATTCATTATCATTTATTCAGTCTTGTTATACTCTATTATTGGTATTACATTCCATTCCTTGTTGTGTGCTTTCCGGCGTAAGTGTTTTGTCTCGGAAGTACTAGGACTTGCACTAGAGGGATAAAACATGGGCACTCGTGCGCACGAGTATGTGACCACCCTTAGTGACCGTGTGACACCGAGTACTGGGTTGGTGGGTTCGAGTCCCTCCCGTCATAGCTGTGCCTTTGCTTGTGTCGATGCCCGGGAAGACCTCGCGAGGTCTTCGTCGTTATGCTATGATTTAGACCATTTATGAGCTTCTTTTGATTCCTTGGAACACACTTGACTTTCGATTGATATCTATTAGTCTGTTTATCATGCATCTTGTCTATTTAAATTCTTGTCATTTTATTACCGCATGATATTTAGACTGTTTTACTTGTTTTATCATGAATTACTGTTATCTTCTTCTTGCATTACATTCAATTTTCTCCAGTTGCTCACCGTCTAGTTTGTGACGGTGGGTGCAGATAGGGTGGAGAGCAGCAAGGGCAAGGGGCCCTGCCTAGGTGATCTACTGTGAGGATTAGCAGCGACATCAGAGAGACTCTATAGTAGGTGTTTATATTTTTGCTGATGTGTATATCGTTTTATACTTATATTATTGGGATCATTAAGCTTGGTATTTCTTTTGTGAGACTGGTATCATGTATATATGCCTATCGAATAGTACATGAATACCCGGGGTTTTCCACATTTATAGAATTCTTAATTTTCCTTTGATTGAGTTATTTCCCCTTGTTATTTACTGTTTAATCTTCCGTTGTGTATTATTGCAATAACTCTTTCATAAATTACTAAATTGATTAAATCAAAGGCTGACTAGGCTCGTCAAGTTGCTAAGTGATGACTTAGGGTCTGCACGGGTCTAGGCCGGGCGTACCCAGTTGCACGGGAAAATTGGGGCCGTCACATTAGTGCCGAAAACCCCGTGGTCCAATGACCCCGTGAATCTACCTATCTCTCGTGCAATGGACACTAGATAATCTCCAACTTTTGTTTCAAGGATTTTCACTTATAAAGTTCTACGATATCAACAATAAGTTAGGCTACGAAGCCCCAAAGAAATAAAATACAAAACCAATTACCACAGTAACCATAGTGCATGCATTGCTAACATCAATTATAACATAATTCACAGCAAAAGATGACATATCAGGAAAAGGAGTTAGTGAAACTATCACAAAGCATCATGCTATTTTAACATTCAATTTGAACAGAGCAAGGCCAGCATGATGGTAGATTTCTAATAGCAAGTCATCAAATTGACTGAAAAATAACTAATATGAATGAAATAAAATAGAGAGTTCCTACAGTTTCACTTACAAGTCACAAGATAGCTATGGTTATCCGGCCTCGCAACACTCCAACTAGCGCTCCCGAACTCCCGTAACACCCCTAGGTATCTGAAAAAGTTATTTCATATCATTTATTTATTTATTTATTAAAATTTTATTACATAGATATATTTTATGTTTATATATACCTATGTGTATATGTATATATATACATATACACATGTATGTATATTCCTATATATATGTATATATAAATATATATATATATATATTATTTATTATCATTATTATTATTATTATTTATTTTTTAATTTTATTTTGGGGATTGGACCCCTGAACCAGGTCTGACCCAGTCCAACCAGGTCTCTCCCCCTCTTCTTCTTCAGCTTTTTTTTTTTTCTTTTCTTTTATTTTCTTTTCTTTTTTTTTCTTTTCTCCAATCCAACAATCAACAACTCCAACACCAACATCAACACCATAGCATCAACAATCCACCATTAACACATTGATTTCTAAAAAATCAACTTCATCAATATCACCATTAACGTCTACAACAACAATGCCAACATCAACAACAAAAGACTCACCTCACCAATGTTGTCGTCGTCTCGATCTCCTCCGATGGCCTCTCTTTCTCTCTCTCTCGAATTTTATCTTCTTCTTCTTCTTCGCTTTGTGCGGCAGTGGTGGTTTTTGTTGATGCTTTGGGGGGTCAAATGACCATTTTACTCCTCCAACCCTATCCTTTTCCATATATGTGTCCAATTCAATTTAATTAATTTGTGACCATAGGTTATGATTTAATGTGTATTAATAATGACATTGCATTTAACTAAGTTTAAACTTACCACAAGTTTCTCTACCAGGTACCTCGACTCGCACGTGACTTGAGGCGTGTCCCCAACTGCGCCTCGACATCGATAGTTGCACGTACTGGCTTAGTTAGCCTACACACATACAAACACTAGGAATACATCAATAAAAATATAAAACTTCCTCGGCCACTTGCCTCGATCGGTGTGCGCATATCATGCGGGTCCCACGTTACGAGTCGATGATCTTGATTAAGCAGTTAAATCAAGATTAGCAAAATTGGGCCATGATAATGAGTTAAAAACACTGATAGGCTAGATTGAGAAGCAAGCTAACTAGAGTCACCCAATGGAGTCACACAAGTTGGTGGGATGGAATGAATATAAACCACTTGATGGACCTAGGGATGAGTGTGGGACAAGATTTGGGGTGAAGGTATATAAACTCCCACCCACTCCCTTCTCTCTCCCTATTTTCTCTCTCTTCTCTTTCTTCCTCTTCTTCCCTAACGTCTTGTTCAAGTCACCGACGGACTGTGGTGACCGGAGCAGTGCGACAGCGACAGTTTCGAGCGATCCGAGGTAAGATCCATAATCTCCTTGCCACTCTCTACACGTAGGTATAAGTTTTACCTGTATTCGTCGCGATGGAGTTTGGACATCACGTCGAGATTTTGAACTAGATTGAAACTCTCGATGTTTTGGTGATCCTCTCGACGATCACTACGAGATTTGTAAAGATAGTTTTTGATTTGGAGGGTTTTGGGATTTTTGATGATTTTTCAAAGATTTTCATTTTGGGTTTTTTGTTGAGGTTTACGGACGTTTTGGAGTATGTATAGGATTTTTTGGAATGGTGTTGTACCCTCGATGAAAAAATGGACCAAATAGGCGTAAGGCGACATGAGCCGGGTTGGTAAACACCCTAAAAAGTCCCAAAGACAGGGGCAACGTTGTTGACGACATGGGGCTAAAGCCCCACAACACCAAGCACGGCGCTGGTGACAGAGAGGGGTCTCTCTCTCCCCTACACCATGGGGATGCCATGAAGGCACCGTCACGGTGCTGGCCATATTCGCCTAGGGCACAGTTGATCTACCCCACGTCGTGGAGATGTCGCCGAGGGTAATACCCTCATGGCGTCTTTGCGACGTCCTGAACTCAGAAAATTTCCAACTTTTGTGGAATCTTCTAAACGAATTGGGGTCTTCTCGGGGTATCTAACGGGTCCAAATATGACCCAATAACCAGAAATTTGAACTGAAAATACAATAAACATAAATAAGGAAAATTGGATAAGAGTTAATGGGAAACCACAATGAATTGTATTATTAGGAGTATTGTTATACGGGGCTACGTAGGGACGAGTCGGAGTCCACGAGAGTGCAATTAGCTTGGATCGAGATAAGTAAACTAGTGAAGAACACTACAGTTACTTCTTGAGCTTTAAATTATTTGTTGATATTGTTTCTATGCTATCTTGTTATTACATTCTTATGAGTTGTCCAAGGCAAGTGCGTCAAGTTTGATCCTTGCAAAATCTCGAACACGCGGTGTGTTATACAGGGGTTTACGGCTAGGGATACGTGTTTGGTTGTGATGACATGTACGGGGTGAGAGTTCTCCACCAGATTGTTAGGGACTCTGCACTCACATAGGGGTTTTAGAGGAGATTTTATCCTCGACTCCTAGCCTTTGAGGAGATTTTGTCCTCCGCTTAACGACTTTGATTGGTCGAGATCACTTGTGTTTTTCCCTTGTATTCTGGGATACTCAATATCGATTGTTCATGTATCTATTCACATTATTTATACATTCATGCGCTCCCTGTCCTTTTTTTCTATCTGCATGAATTGACTGTTCATTTATTTAATTCGAAATGTTGTATTTATTATTGTTCCTGCTTGGCGTTACTTACCGGGGCTCGTCATTCTTGTGTTTGACAGAGTATAAATCTGCAATACAATAAAGGAAAGGTCGTACAGTTAGGCGATTTACTTTGAGCGGTCTTCCTCAGCTGATATAGGTAACATTTTGTGTATTAACTATTTATATTGTTTTTGTACATGGGGTTATGAGTTGAGAGATTGTATGACATTGATGATACTCTCATTTGATTCACATGGTATATATGATATACGGGTTCCTACACCTTAGGTTTTTTCCCTAACTTGGAGCTTTTGAAGTTGATTGATTAGTTGAGATTAATTGCTTCTGCTTATTACTTTGATAACTCGCTAATTAATTGATTTCATATCTATATACTTGATAATTGGTTGAATGGTAAGGAAAGGCTCACTGGCTTGTGCAGCTGGCTCAGGGGGTTCGCACGGGTCCAGGCTGGGCGACGCCCGATTGTAGGATTATAGAATTTGGAGCTGTCACACCTTCCAACTCTAATAACCATATGCTTATCTCAAGATCACCACTTCTTGTTCTGCTTGTCGTTGACTCTGATGTCGATCTGTTGTCGACTCTGCCGTCTGTCTGCTCCGTTATCCTGTTGTCGACTACGATGTCCGTTAGTCGTTCCATCGACTCAGCTCCGATAGTCATTTCGCTGACTCAGCTTCGTTAGTCGTTCCGTTGACTATGTTGTTCTGTTAGTTGTTTCGCCGACTATGTTGTTTCGTTAGTCGTTCCACCGACTCAACTTCGTTAGTTGTTCCGTCGACTATGTTGTTTTGTTAGTTGTTGCGCTGACTATGTTGTTCCGTTAGTCATTCCGTCAATTATGTTGTTCCATTGTTCAGTAATCGCGCCCGTTATCTGCATACTGTACGCTGTCAAGCGTAGTTCTATAATGAAAAAAAATAAAATCTGGTGTTCGTTTTCTTGCTGTCAACTCCGATGTCTGTTTGTTGACTCCGTCGACTCTGCTCTGTTAGTCGATCCGCCGACTCTGCTTCATTAGTCATTCTGTCAACTCTGTCCTCTCTGGTTGTGCGAGACACAACTTTGTATTATGGTTTTGCGAGACATAACTTTGTCCTCTCTGGTTATGCGAGACACAACTCTGTCCTCTCTGGTTATGTGAGACACAACGCTGCCAAATCGCCTTGCGTTCTCCATTTGTCCGCCTGCTGCAGCTGCACCAACACCTGCGCATCCGACACCAGCTTTGTTTGCCTCACCACCACATCCCCGTCTGCCCAAACATCGCCTACAAGTTAGCATCTGGTTCGAGGCACTTTTTAACTTTCTTCTGTTTCCTCCTCCAACAGTTGATATCTTCACTAAAGCTCATCTTCCGGGTCGTTTTTATGCCTTGGTTGACAAACTCAAGTTGATTTTTACAAATTCATCTTGAGTTTGAGGGGGATGTTAAAAAATTAATATTTTGTAACGTTTACACTGATTCTGTAACGTCTACACTGATTTTGCAATGTCTACACTAATTGTGTAACGCCTCCATTAATTATGTAAATTTTACTATTCTATAAATAGGGCACCATACTGTACATTTAAAATATACAGTAAACTTATTATATTTTGAAACTATCAACTACCACTTTGTGGTCTGTTGTTGGAGAGGGTGGAATATATAGATTTGGTGTTTGAATAATATAGTCAAATTAATACATATATGTATGTAGTAGTACTATATCTTTGCATTCATGTATTAGTTCCAATAATTGAAGCAAGTGGAGGTAGACAAGGAGAGGTTAACATTGTCGACTCCGAAGACCCATGACATACAGCCTACAGTGGCGATTCAATGTAACCGTTGGGTCACTAAAGTCCAAGCAACTCCACTTGCTTAGAACGCCACGTGGCATGTCCTTGATTCTGCTACTTGTATCCATTGAAGAATGTGGTCCCCACATTCAAGCGTGATGTCTGCTAGCTAGGCAACAACTGGACTGAATTTATCAATGGCCCAGGCTCAATCTGAGGTCCTACTTAGGGACCGCTTGGTTTGAGTCCTTTTCCTTATAAACAACCACCTTCCATGGGGGTAAAAATCAATTCTATATAGAAATCCAAACCTAGCCTTTGCAATTTAATGGTTTGGCATGGATACATACTCATGATTTTGGATTAATCCAAATTTCTGTTAAATAAAACTTAGGTAGGACTGCGGATATCGTACTAAGGCCTCGTAAAAATAGTCAAATTCGTCTAAATATATATTGATATAAAAAAAAAGTTTATGTAGGTTTACAAGTGCGAAGGTTGGCCTTGATTAATTTAGATTGATAAATAGTAGAATTATAAAAGTAACATCCTTCTTTGGATGTCAAAAAGTTTTAAAGCTTATCCAAATTTAACTTAAACATAAAATTCAATTAAAGAAGAAGTGGTCTTGTCAAAACTTCTTACGTGAGATGGTAAAGACATCACTTGTCAAAAAAATAAAACATCGAAAGATCGTAGTTCGATTTCCACTGAAGTAAAAATAAATAAATAAATAAAAAAAATAAAATAAAATAAGAAGAGAAGTGGTCTTCACTATTTCACCACAACCCCCGAGTAGGATACAATATTTAGTAGGAGTATATATTTTGAATGGCAAGCGAAATGAAGCTTCTATAATACCTAGTCAAATTAAAGGCAAGTAGGGTCCTTCGTCCAACCCTAAGAAATTGAGATAATTAGTGTTTAAGAGAACATTGGGTGTTTAGGGTCCTTCGTCCAACCCTAAGTAAATATTGAGTTTGCAATTGGACCATATGAAATCAAGCCCCAAAAAACAGTTGAGAACAAACAAAATGCAATCGATTTTCATGGAAAACTTATATTTGGTTCATATTATGTTTTTCGTGAAGTCATTTGATCGTACAATCTTAACCAAACTCAATATTTACCAACTATAATCAATTGGAAAATGATAATCTAATGCACATTTTAGCCTACACCCTTATCTTTTAGTTATTTATGATATTTTGTTAAATATGAAGCTCACGCTTGGGAAGACAAGAAAGAACCATAAATAACTAAAAAATAAGAATATACGTTCAAAGTGTGCATTGAAAGTGAGTCATTTTATCATTCTAATCAATTATAACTTTTTTGTTTGATAGGAATGAAAGTGCAGCTTGCCCACATAAAAGGCTCTAACTCCCAACCTTTTAACCAAGTAACTCCGTACTAAATTATTGAAACCAGTAAACCACCTGCTTGGTTAGTACTAAATCAACTATAACTACCAAGTCCAGGTAGTATACATTGAAGGGTTATTTTTTTATTTTTTTGTCAAATCTTGTACATTGAAGTTAAACTCTTCTTTTCCCTCACTCCTTTAAAGGATTGGAATATATTAAATTAAAGGTCATGGTACCATTCAAAATGGTGACATTGCTTTTAAGAAAACTGTATTCTTACCACCCAATTATATGTTGCATGTTGGACCTCTCCTGACTAAGTAAGGGAAATATAAAAAGTAGCCTATTTTGTGTACTAACCCAATCAGATGTTCTGTATTCTACCTCAAGATGCACACACAAATATTTTGATATGTGTTGCATAATATCTAATTGAGTCGGTGTCTAAAGTGAATTACTCCGAAATAAAAACGTGTTACTTGAGTAAACTAAAAGTTGTGCAGTGCAGTGAAAAGCTTTGGGTAGAGTTTGAAGTCTACACGTTTATTGAGAGTAGAATGAAAGACAAGGAAAATAATCAACACTCACCAAACAGTACCAAACCTTTGGGTACCGCAGCAGCCACCGTTCTTCTCGTACTGGACAGGTGCTTTCTGCCGCCGCGTTACCCGTTTCCTCATATCAATTAAAAAAGTCAAGGTTTTAAAAGTAATAATCATAATAATTTAATATAAAAACGCAATAATCACAATTACTGCAAGTCCACACATCCTGTCCGTGTCACACACATAACCACGTTAATGCTGAAAACTTCGCATTTAGAAATAGTTAGTACGTAGTCTTACGTTATTGGAGTCTAAGAATAGTCAAGGTATACCCTAATCTAAATACCCTAGTTCTTACAAATGACTGGCTAGTTGGAGTGGTCTATTAAAATATTCTATCAGGTCAATAATATTAGTTGTTCTAATAAAAAATTTTTGTTCAAAATTATAAGTCATTTTCAGAATTTGAGAATGTATTTATTACTTTTTTTTACCCATTTTACTCTTATACAATTCAAATATTTATGATTATTTAATTCATTTAATGTTAAATGACGTATATATAAATTACACTCGTAATTAAAGTCGTCTTAATTCTTATGTCTTTACCTTAAACGACCTACATTTGTAAATGGAGGGAATAATTAAGATGAAGTCTCAAATTTAGAACTTCAGCAACACATAAAATACCATTACGAGAGTTTTTGACCTTCTAGTGGGCTGACCCGATTCAAGCTTGGAGGAGTCATTTAAGTCTGGATACCGAACAATCTAAAGTTTGGACCAACAAAAGTACCCTAATTCTTATCCCTCAAGTTCACGATTGTTGGATATGTTAGACATATAGTTGAGGCAAAACTCCAAATTCCCTAAATCATAAAAGAAACCAACCAATAGAAATAGATAGTTGTAGTAGATTCCCTAAAGCCACGAAAAAAAAAAAACTTTCTAAGATAGAAACTTCTCATCTTTGCAATCTAAGCAAAATTAACTCCAAGAAGGAAGTGTTATATGTTGAACACAATGATTCAAGTTTGTATTGTAAAAGTGACAACAAAACCATTAGTCTCACATAAGAGAGAAATGTTTTGGTTTTCACTTCAAATATATGATCCGACACACTTCTTTATTGTTTGTGAGACAAATGGGTTGTAGTGAGTGGAATAGCCCATGGGGTTTTCAATATGAGAGACACCTTATTTAAATATCTTTAACAAGGAACTTGGGCCTTTAGGTCTTTCGTTTGATATAACACTTAGCTAACTCATAAACTTTATTTTATTTTTCGAATTTGATTTTTGTTTTGAAAAATAAACAAAGCACCAGTAGTTACTCTATTTTGAAATTAGGAGTTACTCAGCTGCTAATTATACCACTAATGGTCATGAATAGTTAATTAAACTATTCAAGACCACTTGCAAAGTGCTCTAAAATTTGAATTAGAATAAATCAATAATTGTTGAGACAATTAACAAATTTCCTCTATAAATGAAGAGTTCATTATCATAGTCAAAACACGGATTTTCAAAATTACAATTCTATGTGTTGTTGGTGTATTGAAAGAGAATCCATTGATGATATTTTGAAGGTTATTTGATTGGTGTCTTAATCAAAGTTCGAACTAGTTGTATCCCGGGGACATACCTCCTAATAGAATTCAATATCGAATTGGAGGAAAATATTATGTCTTAGGACATTGCAAATTGCAAGCATCTGGTATATTTTATTTATGTAATTTACTTGTCTATTGTACTATTTAGAACAACATAATTAGTTCTTGTTATCAATTATTATGTTGTGTGTCATATTCAGATTGTGTTTATTCAAATTGATTGTTCCAACATTATATTGACATCACTAAACTCCCATCAAGAGGTCACGCTGGCCTCTAAAGCCGTCTCAGCGCACCTTGAGATTACACACGAAACTCTCAGTGCATAACACATAAGGGTGACAAAAATAGGGGTCCGAACGGTTTCGGGTCCGAGTCCGGACACCCCATTTTAATAATAACTAAAATTAGTGTCCGGACCCGTACCCATTTTTGAAACGGACAATTTTTTTGTCCAAACTCATATATTTTTAAAACATACAAGACCCATTTTTTTAATATAATAAAAAAATTCACTTAATTATTCACAAAAATACATGATTTTTTTGTTACAATGCATTCCATTACTATATAAAGACATGTTTTTTTTTTTTGATAAAACATAAAAAGTATGTTATATATATTCAAAATTAAAGTTTTATAAGTTTTCATATAAAAATAACATTATCATTACTAAAATTACAATGCAATCATTATTAAAGTTTTCAAATACCCCTATAAATAAAATAAAATATTATTCAAAGTAATCGTTAAATAGATACCTTTTTTAAAAAAAAATTTATCTTGAACCGTACCCTTTTTTAAAATGGACAAAAAAAATATTAGTGGACCTATATTTATTTTAAAAAAATTTATGTCTGAACCTGAACCTGAACCTGTTAAAAGTGGGTCTAAAAAAAATGCGACAAACGAGTCGGGACCTCTAAATTAACATGTGGTATGTATCTCAAAGTGTACGCATACATCTCTCAATGTCAAGGCCAGTGGTGTACGCACGCAGGCGCCCTCGCGTAGCACCGGATCATTCATTCTTCCGAAGCCCACCATTCAGGCATACCCAATCACATAGCACTTGCACATGGTCAGCTCACTTTCCCTCACAATAAATTGCCAATCCTCTGTGTTTCTCTTCTTCATCTCTACACTCTCTCTCTCTGTTCCGTCCTTTGCTTCGCCACTGTTCGATTATAAACTTATGATAGCTTCCAAACTCCACAAATCTTCTTCGCCACACCTCGGCTTCCCTCGCATCCGATTCTTCCGCTACAGAAGGTTGAGGTAATTAATCCTCCACCATGCCTAATACATCGAGAAACGCCGGTCGGAGTTATAACGCGGTCACGGAGAAGAAGATGATGCCGTCGGAGAGGTCGGCGTCGTTCCACGAGAGGCTTCCGGCGAGGCCGGCGCTGCTCCGGCGGCCGAAGACGGATCCAGACCTGTTTTCTGGTCGGAAGATGAAGGAAGAGGTGGCGGCGGCGGTGACTTCGGTGGCGCCGCCGCGGCCGACTAAGCTGCTGGTGAATGTGAACTTGCAGGGGAGCTTGGGAGCTGTTCATGCGATCATGTCGCTGGAGTCGACGGTGGAGGTGCTTATCGCCGCCGCGCTTCGCCTTTATAAGAAGGAGGCGAGGAGGCCTCTTCTGGAAACTGATGATCCCTCGCGATTTGATCTTCACTACTCTTCTTTCAGTTTAGAGAGTAAGTTCGAATTTTGATAGTGATAAATTTTCATTGAATCCGAATCTGACTCACTAAGAGCGGGCGGAGCCACAAACAATCATGCGATTTCAATCAATTTGTTGATGTCATTATCTTTCAATTCATTTCTATTGCTCTATTTAATTAGCGTTCAATTTTTTTACTTGTACTCATCAATTGTTGTGGTTGGGGTTCTCAGGTTTGGATCGCGAAGCTAAGCTGAAGACACTGGAATCTAGAAACTTCTTTCTGTGTCGGAGCAAGACCGTCTCTGCTGCCGATGCTTTGATCACATCAAGAGCTTCGTCTTCGTCTTCGTCTTCTGCTTCGTGTTCTAATGAAGCGGAGAGAGGTCAGAAACTCTCTAGCAGCGTTCCTTGGTCAAGATTCATGGAACTGTTCATGTAAATATATCTAGCTATCTATTCTAGGCAAATATTATTCTAATAAGTTTCTTCAAGAATTTGTATTGAAGTGAATTATTTTGTGAGGATTTCAGAAAAACAGAGGAATCCGAAATTCTGAAATAGTTGTAGTTATTAATCAATGATAGATATGCATGTAAATAAACTCATTGGGGTAATTTGCCTTTGTTTGCTCTTCAACTAACAATTTAACTGTTGTAAACTCTAAAAAAGACTTGTAGAAAATGATTACATGTTAAATTAGTGTGCGTTTTTTTTTACGACCAGAACTTTCTATAATATGCTTGTGTTTTTTATTTTTTAGTCAAATAGATCTGCTCGTGTTAGGACGTGTTAGGATATTGGCCCTATTAAACCATTCATGTCTGGAATTTACTTTTAAAATCTTATTATATAGAATCTCACGCTTGTGTTGTTCAACCTTAACTTGTTCTTTAATCAATAATAGTATATGATGATATTCACTTGGTTTGAAAGGTTTGGAATGACTGTCGAGAAAATAATTAGTTATAAGATTTTCTTGAATTATACAATGTGAAAATTGCCATTATAATACCTTTTACTCAATAACGTGTCATTGTATTGTTCAAGAACTAAAACCGTAAAACTAGAATGTGAATCATGTGACAGCCTGACAGGGATTAGTATCATCCAATCAAATATCATACCAAGAACTGGGACAACAAATGGAAGAATGTCACTCTACACTCTCCAAAGAAAAATTAAGAGAAAAAACCAATTAAGTATACGGAAATTAAATATTAATTGGTTTGAATTATTATAATACATAGTTATGGAGTTCTATATTATGTGGACGGAAAAGTTGTTGAGATGTAATTGGTGACAATAAAGTTATGAAATTAGATGTTGTCACTCAACTCTAAATATGTTAATTTTTTTAAACCATGTGTTGAAATGTCTAACTGACTCTAGAGGGATCAATCATGTGCCTCATTCGAAACATATCCAGATGATTAATTCAAATGTAATATATTTATTAATTGTTATGTAACAAATTGTATACGTATGAACTCATCTGATGCATTTTTGTGTATGTAAGATTATGACATTTCATTATATGTAATAGAAAACCCAATCATAGAAGCCAGAGTTCTAGTGGTCAAGCAATCTTATCCCAAATATACGTACAAGTGAGTTTATTGCTAGTAGAAAAGTCTAGTCAAACCATGTACACCTAGCTAACAATGGGAATTTGATTTGGTCACTCATGCCCTAATTATTGGGTGATGAGAGGAAATTTGCTTCTCTTCTCCAACTTATCACTGAGAGGATACGTATGAGAGTTTGTTTTTTTTCCTTCTGCTCACTCTCACCCGCAACGTTTAAAACTTCACCTAACTTCAGCTGAAGTTTGCCGACAAAGAGAATATCGAAGCGAAATCACATAGACATCTAAGAATTGCATAAATTCAATAGAAAATTCGACAAAATCGACGGACTTCAAAAAAGTTCAATGACTTCGCTTAAAATAGAAAAAAAAACATTAAAAATGCAGGAATTCGATGACTTTGATTGTAACGGCCTAATAATTAATTGTCGTTATTTATGACATTATTACATGCATGGACGACAGCTCAGGCGATCGTGGACCTCGCAGCTAGGTCAGAGCACGCCCGAATTAGGTATACAATCCGTTTTGTGTGCTTATTGTTGTATTTTGCGATGTATTGTTCAAATTAGGTTATTTGCATCGCAATATTATGTGTTTATTTTGTATATGCCAAATGAGACAACGTGACGGTATTCGCCTTGAGTAGGGTGTAGACGTGGGTAGCGGGGAGGCGAATAATTAGCACACTAAGCCGAGGTTTAATATACACACAATAAATGATTAAATGCATTAAATAATTAATATAAAATGTCGTATATACGTGAGTGACGCGAGTGAATGCGTTGGACATTCAAAACGGTTCAGGACCGGGTGTCGGAACGCTCGAGGATTAGCTAGGTTGTCAAGAGAAAGATGAGCATAGGTGTTCAAGTTCCCAATTAAGTCAATTAAGTCACCAATGGGATGACTTGTTGACCACACAAGAGCCAAAAGATCATGCCTTGAGATAGGTGTTTGCATTAGATGAGATTTTTGGTATAAAAGTCAAGAAAATCTCACTCCTCACCAATTTCTCTCATCTCTTTGTTTGAACGAAAATTGGAAGTGAAGCTAGGGTTTGTAGTGAAGTTTGGAGCTCATTTTAAGTGTTAGGTCAAGGGGAATTCGCTTAAAAAGGTTACATCTTCGATCTCCATTTCGTTATCTACGTTTCAGGCATTATTTCTCGAGTTTTAACGAAGTTTCCGGGGGTGTGAGTTGAGGACACCAACCCAACCATTTTGGGTGTTTCTATGGTTTAAGGGCTTGTGTTGAAACAACAAGGTGATGTGTGTTGAGTCGTTTTGGTTGCTATGGTTTTTAAACGAAATTTAGGGTTTTGGCGAGAAACTCGGGGTTTGCGTTTCAAAAAAGTTTTGTCGAGGGGTTTTGGTTGTTTGGAGTATTTTGAATGTTTGAGGAGTAGTTTGGATGAGCGCGGACCGCGATGATGAGTCGAAAGGGTCCAAGAACCCCAGAAATTCTCCTTAGCTTGGATGTCGCTAGACATGTTATGGGCGTTTGAGGCCATAACACCACCTGCGGCGTGTGTGGCGTCCAAATCAGAGGCAAATTACCACCCCACGCTTTATATGGCACCGTGGGGCTAGAGCGTGACGACGTCTGTTCACGGTGCCCAGGACGTTGTAAGGCACGCTGTGGAGGCCTTGTTCACGGCGGTGCCTCTGGCGGCATCCAGAATAGTGCGAGACAATAAATTTTTAAATAAAATTTGGAATATTGGGGATGTATCTAGGGTTTATATAACCTATATGAAAGGTTTAATGAGTGTTTTTATCGAGGATTTGATGTTGTATCATGATTTTTGAGGTTTGGGAAATTGATTAAATTTATCGGGAATTCGGATTTAGGTTGATTTGACGAGTAGTTGTCACGTGTTTGAGGCGTGCATTGGATATTAGCGTTAGTGGAACGCGGTTTGAGATGTGTAGTATTTCAACTAAAATTCATTTTGAATATTTATTGCTTAGTTTTAAATTCATATCCAGTTGTTTCAATTATTCTTATTTCTAATATTTATTTACGATTGGTTAAGTTTACTCCTACTGGGTTTATTCTATTGCGTTAGCATTGTGACACACTGTGTCATAGCATGTATTTTAGGGGTATGTCAATGGATTTAGGGTTTAGGGTTACTGCTGATTTTTTCTATACACATGTCGGTGCGCCGTGGTCTACGTCGGCTACCGAGCGGACAATAGGGATTTCAGCCAGTTCGAGTTTACTTACTAGCGGTGCCTGGGTGCTAGTCTGAAGTATGGTGTTAGTCTGACCTAAATCGTGCATGCACTTTGATTTCATTGCTATTAGATATATATGTGAGGGTCCTTCCCAGTTGCCTGATTCTTTTCTTCCGCATATTTATTTAATAGTCTTTTGATTCCAACATTTATTTATATTATTTACTCGATGAATTTATTTGGGATTACTTACTTTGGACTCGTCATCTATTTTGTTGTGATGGCTGAGTGCAAACCCTAGTATGAGCAGAGGGAAGGGCAAGCTAGAGGATTTTATGTGATTCACTGTCGGTTCCCTACTTGTACGTTTGTTTATATTATTTGTTTTCTGATGGGTTTATGGGACATGAGAGCATTTGGCTTTGTATATGATCTGTTAAGGTCCTTTTGATGTTTTGATGGAACATGACTGGTACATATATGTTGATGACACTTTGAATGGGTTTTCCACTCTGGAAAAAATGTTCTTCTATTTGATCTATTTATTAAAGTCTTCCGCTAAACATTTTAAGTTCTAACATATGATAATGAGTTTATAAGCTAACTATTTAAATAATTTGAGAAAAGTTAGTGGTAATTTATTTGACAGATGATTTGGTGCGTGTGGGACATAACTAGGCCAGTTTAGGAAGGGTTGTGGGTCTGCGATGCATGACGTGGTGGGCCTCGGGTTTTGAGGCTGCTACATTGATGAAGTTTGAAGAAGAGAGAAATCAAAGAGTTTGTTCGTTTGCAGCGCTAGAGCGAGGGTGAAATCGTGAATAATCTGTGGAAAATAGAAGAAGATTAAAAGGCTGGTTTGTTTGCGGCCATGGAGAACAAGATCAAGAAGTCTCAAATTGGGGCACTTCTTCACCAAAAGATCAATGATCTCCAAACACCACTTCAAGCTCAACCTCTCCAAACTCAAACACCCAACAACAATATTTGCCAACCCCACATTTGTAACTCCCTAACACTTCACCAGTTTCAGATCTGGCACGCCCCCGACAACAGCGACGCCTCTCGATCGCCAACTCCATAACAATATGACAGATTCAACTCTTCCAAACAAGGGCAACATGTCACCACCGCTTCCAGCTTCGCAGATCTCACCCTGATCACCCTACACAACACCAGCTTCCAAGGTTGAAGACGTCAAGCCGAAGCGGGAGGTTGTTTGTGCGCTCCTCTTGGAGTTGGGGATTTTTATTTAGTTTTCTCCACCTAATGACTTTAATTTATACATAGCTTTTGACACACTCGCTCACTACCTTAGATTTTCATAGTAGTATGTAAATGATGATCTTGATGCTTGGTAAAGGTTTTTTTTTAAGTTGTTTGTATTTTCAGCAAATTCAATGTTTTCCTTTGTTTTGTTTTTTGTTTGAAATCTAGCAAACTCACTATCTTTTGTTGTTTTGTCAACCCAAAACAAAATTGTTCAATGTAACAAGGAAGGAAATTTTTTTTTAACAGAATAGAAAATTTTTTCTCTATAATGAGAAGGAAATTATGTCAAACTCATTGCCTAAACTTTTTCACCTACAACACAAAATAAAATTAACTTTTGAAAATTAACTTCTTTGCACATCAAGTAGTAAAAAAATCAAAATTTATCATATAAAGCAATAAAAAACAAACACTAATGTTACACATGTTGCAAATTGAGTGTTTATTGCAAAATGTCTATTTAGAACAAGTGTATTGTGATTATTATGAATTATATTGTATAATTAACTATATTTCTAATATTTTTATGGAGAAATTTGAGTTTTGTAGCATTTAAAATGAAATTCTACAAACTTCCATACACCGGTGAATTTTTGTCAAACTTCCGTTGTCGAAGTTGACTTCCTCAAATTACTTTCATATTTTAAGTGAGCAAAGTTTAAATCGAAGTTTCGAACCTTGCTCACCCGTGTAAGATCCTTAAAATATAGGTGCGTACTTTAATAAGATGTGTTGTATGAAGTGTAAAATCAAGAACATACACCAACAATAGTCTCAATGTAACGACCCAAATTCTCCATGACCCAACCAATGAGTATTTTGATAATTTCATGATAAAAATATGTTGGGTGTTTGATGTGAAAATACAATTCTAAACTTATCAAATTAAATATGAGTTAGGGAGTAAGTAAAGTTTTATTTTAAATAATAAAGTCCAATTGAGATTATGACCCAAAATGGCATTTTAGATAAGTTGTAAATAATCACAACCCTAAGTCCTAACCCTAATGCTATTTAAGCAAATCAAAGAAAACCCTAGCCTCAATCTTGTTAAACACCTATGTACAGAGGATGAGAGCAAGAGGAGGGTTCAAGCTCAAGAGAGGTACAACCTCACCTCCCTCCTTGACTTCTTTATTATTTATTGAAGATTTGGAGTCCAAAGGATCGGTAGCATTGACTGCGGCAAGCATGCAAGGAAAATAGAGAAGAAAAGAAGAAAGGAAAGATTTGATCTATGTTAGAATGAGATTTTGGAAAGGATTTGGAGTCAAAAACTCAATTGAAGGCATGGTGAGACTCTAATACTCTTTAGATTTATTGTCTTAGTGTTGGTATTGGCAATGAGAGTTGATGATTTTTAAAGTTTGTTCAATTTTTCTTAGATCTAGTCTTGAAATGGGTTATACAAATTTTTAAGCTTTATGATAACGAGTATTATGGGTGCATCAATCTTGTTTGCCATAATTTGACAGTACATGAAAGGGTTTCCCTATGATTTTAGCAAATTGAACGCGGTTGAAGTTTATTGATATGGATTTGAAATTTAAGGTTGAGTCGAGATTTAAAAAAGGGACTTTGAATCTTTTCTTTAGGAAATAAACTTATTCGATAAATTTGTGGACTTTGACTGAATATTGTCATTTGAGAATTTAAAGTCTAAATTGAGTCTTGTATGGTGATTTGGATCTTTTTAATTATAATTAATCGAACGTTTTCGATTTTTGTTGGAAAAATTAAGTCTTAGCGGATTCTCCTTATTTTATAGAACCACATTTTTATTTTACTCAAATCATCGATTCTAATTTTAAGTGTCAATTTTAGAGTCGTGAATGACCTTTAGTGAAGTCAGTTATAAAATAGGGTAAATTTCTAAGGTCTAGACATTTTATGTTAAACTTGTATGGTTGTAGATATATAAAGTAATTATTCTTTCAAATTGTCTAGATTCGCGAGACGCGAGAGGATCGAGATTAGGATTCGCAACAAATGCAGGTACGTGGGGAGCTTGCTCAATTATCAAATATGGCAAGATTACTAGTTATGTTTAAGATTCACAATTTGAATTAAAGACTTGGAATTTATGGGTTGTCGTGGTATTGGCTCGAACCTACGTATCTATGGAATGTGAATGCACTGCTTTTCTCATCTATGTTATTCAGGGTTCCAGAATGTTTGTGGAGTTCCACTGAGGGCCTTATTAGCAAGTAAATCTATATGAATACATTAGAATGTTGTAGTACCACCGAGGGTCGTTAACTTTTGAAACTATCCAACTTGAGGTTAAAATTAAAATAGATCTTTGGGTAGCTTAAATCCTAGTTACCTTTAGTTGATCCACTTCAGAGATTTAATAAACTTGTTTAGTTTAAATGAGCATGAACCCATGTATAGTTTTATTAATGTTCTATGAACTTAAATCTATTGGCTTTAGGATATCTCTTTATATTTATTCCGCAATTATTATCCTTTATTTAGCCAATGTGTATTCCGCAAGTTTATTTGTTTAGGCATGCCAAACCGTTATTTGGGCCTAGTTCAGGTATCGGGTCTAAGTAGCGGTCTGGGCCGGGTGACCCGACCCAAAAATCGGGGACGGGTCGTCACACTCAATTTCTTTCTTCTTTTTTTTGGTTACAAATTTCATGTTTGTTAGATGTTCAATTTTTTTTTCTTTTTTGATAATTGAGGGTGTCCAAATCTTTTTCAACTCCTCACTTTTATTCGGCTAATCCAATGAGAGTTAGTTTGGCACCTAACCCCATAACTCAAGGAAACTAAGAGAAATTTTATCTAATACTGCACCATACATCTATTGATTGATTTCATGAACATTATATATAATCTCTTAATCTATTGATTATTGGTGTTGTTGAGATATGTGGACCGAAATAATAGTTCAACATTAGAAAGTAAAAATTCTAAATGAAGTATATAAGTAATTGTCTCCCCTCTAATAGAATCGAGACTTTTTGAGATAAACCCCACACCTATAAGATGAAGAGTGGTTAAGTTGGGGAAAGTATCGGTACTGGGGAGATCAATGGCTCGCAGAGAAGTACTACGGGCGGCCACTTGCGGATAACGTACCGCGAGACGAAAAAATTCAACATGGTATTAGAGCTGACGGTTCGATCGAGACCTGTCGAGAAAAACTCCCTTGGATGAATTTCGGTCAAAGGTGGAGTGTTGAAATGTGTGGACCAAAATAATAGTCCCACATAGGAAAGTAAAACTTCTAAATTAAATATATAAGTGATTGTTTCTCCTTTAATAGAACCGAGACCTTTTTAGATAAAACCCCACACCTAAAAGATGAAGGGTGGTTAAGTTCGGAACAATATCAGTACTGAGGAGATCAATGGCTTACAGAGAAGTTCCACAAGCGGCCGCTTGTGGGTAACGTACCGCGAGACGAAAAAGATGGTCTCCAACCCTATTTGTATACCTACCATGTGCGCGTGTGGCCCAACACTCTTTGAGCCCATAGATTTCAATATAGTATCAAAGCAGAAACGATCCTAAGCTTGTATTTGAATACCTGATTGGGCTAAAGGTAGAGTTTAGACTCGTTTGTGGACTTAGAGCCTATGAAAAGAGGCTTAAACATATTTACAAGCCTCTAAAAAAAAGAGTAGGTCTGTGTTTGACAAGTGACAACTAGTTCAGGCCTAGTTGCACTGAACTAGTTGTCACTTGAGGGGGAGTGTTGGAATATAATCCGCATTGATTTTGTGCAAGATGAGCTTCAACCTCATTTATATACTCACATGTACATGTGTAGCCCAACACTGATTTCAATAGGTGTGGCAAAGTTCCTTTTTCAACAGCCGTGAGTGCATAGCTTTTTTCTGCCTCTCCTTATTTTAGTTCAATTATAGTCCTATATACTCATATATTTGCCACTGCACTACACCTCTCGAGCATACCATATTGTTCAAGAACTACAGCAGCTTATATTAAAACATGCAACAATAGATCTTAGAAATATCTCCTTCGCATCCTCTTGTGTGAATGATGTGGAGCAAGAACATACAATCGAAGTGCAAGTCAACTTCTAAAGTGCGTTTAGACTCCTAAAAGAAATTGAAAGGATATTGGCGTGGTCTAATAAAGAGTCAAGTCATCAATAACAAATGACCAATCTTCCTATACTGTGGCCATTTTGTATAAGAGTTCCTTGTATATGTAGCCTTTTTGGCACTAAACGCATGCTTATGTACCTGAACTACCTATAAAGTTTGCCCCAGTTGTGGGTCCATAGCCCTATCTTGGATTAACGATATGCCACTCAAAAATGCATGGTCTTCATATATTTGGTGCATAACCTAATTATACAAGACATTGGATCGTCTTCTCGCCAGTTTCCACTTTATTCTTAGTGTCATCCTTTTGGGACAACTTACCAACCAGCGTGACGGTCCTTGTCTAAAGGAAAATGCTCAAGTGGCGTACTTTTAATGTACACATTTGCTACATAGCTGTTGTGGTCGTGTTATGCAAACATTCATATGTTGTACTACAATAACTATATAGCAAACTTATGTTAATCACATTACTTGGGACTTTTCAATTGCTTTGGTTGTGTAGTTCACACATCCAATCCATCAATCAAGTATAAAACTACACATTTCTTTTTGATGGTATTGTGGCCTACATCAAGTAAAGGTCAGTATGTTGTCTTTTCGGCTATAATGCCACATTACAACCAACATTTGAGGGTGCCGCCCAAGCGGGTACACCTTTTAACTTGTGAAGGCCAAAGATTTGAACTAGAAGAAATGCAAACACCATCACTGCACTCTCAGATTAAGTTGCACAAGCGGCGCAACCTCCAACTACACAAGCATCAGAACATCCGACCTCCTAAACTCAGACAACATGAACAACTAGAAGGCAAAGGTCAGCTTAAAGCAATCCAGATTACCTTTCCTCAGTTACCAGAAACCAGACATGGAAAATTGAAGGCTTAAAACTGAGTGTACTTGGTAATCGGAGAGCCTAACTAGCTGTTACAGATTTCTGACCTTAATGCCTCACCTTACCCATCGATGAACTTTTGATTAGGCTCACCAAGAAATGACCCATCATGACAGTATTTTCTAAAGAGAATGCACTATCACAGTAAAACAAGTGAACCATAAAAACCTGAATATGAATAAGCGCCTACATAAAAGTACACAATATTAAAAAGCAGTTAGATAACAGGCCCCTCGAAGGCGAATTTTAATACCTACATAAGGTCCTCAGCGATTACAACTCAAATATAGCCCGCAGAAATCGACAAATCTAATCATTACTTCAATCCACTGAAAGAAATCCTGCATGCTGTTAGAGAAGAGATGTACATTTGAAAAGGAGAAACTCACCGATGAAACCGCGAAAGCACAAGTTTTATAGGCTGAAACAGTTTCTCTGAAACGCTCTTGATTCCTGTGATCTGTATAATCCTGTAAATTCACTCCGTTGACAATGCACTCAAGAACCTGTACACAAATGTCATGGTAAGCTACCATAAAACAAGGTTGCATCCATAGAAGCAGGGATACCTGAACCTGCAAAACTAGTAGAGTGCGTAAGTTCATGCATATTCTAACAAGGAAAAACCTCACTCTGCAAATTATTTATAGTTGATCACATCTATAAGTTGCAAACCTTTTCTGCGATAGAAGAGGGAAAAAAGAAGAAGAAAAGAAAACGCATCGAAAAGCAATGAACCTTAAGTTCCAAATCACTGAACACATCTAAACAAAGCCCATACTTATTCAGATCCTGAAAACAAGCGCAATTCAGATATTCCAAGACTCGGTGATAAACGAGGGAATAGGTTGAGATGCAAAAGAATAAAATCTTAATGTGACATTATAAAACAACACTTCATTGAAAAGCACGTTAAAATCCTCAAACAATTTTAGACCAAAAAATAAAATAAAATAAAAATTCAAGGATCGAAATGCAAGCACTTGAGTAATAAAACGAGAGAAGTATAAATCAAGATACAAACATATCAAATAGCCAATACTGCTTGTATGTAATAAGATCAACCGTTTCTTAAATGCTGAAGTACAAAAAAGTTAAAAAGTAGTGTAAAACGAAGAAGAAAATCTCTTCCATGTGTTGACATCAAACATTGAATCTTTGTAAACATATTTCTGATAACCGAAATATATGCAAATGAAGTCTATTGGGTTGGGGTGTGCACATGTGAGAGTATTAGATAATAAAAATCATTTGGCTATAATACAGAAATCATTTTTTTCAAAAAATAATGAGAAAAACGAGAAAAAGGGGGGAAAAGCAAAGCAACACATAGTAAATGGTATAAAAAAGGAAAAATAACACATGCACAGGATGCATTCGAACAATGGGGTCAGATAGGGAATGGTATCAGGCCAAGGAATAAAAGATTTTATTTTTTACAGTCCATGTCATATTTGTGAACCTGTACACCACCTGCACAGTGGAAAATGGGCTGTAAGCTATATTTAATAAAGTTTTGTCTCTTGAAAATTGCAACCTTTTCTCCGGAGGACTAAGCAAGATTACCATATGAAGGAGACAAGAGAGAAATGATGTATGACCTTTCAAATCAGTAACCGTGTTTCCGCTCGTGTTGCGGATGCTGCTGCTGACCATTGTATTGATCCCCATCTGGATAATAACCATTGTTATTGTTGTCATCAGGACTGACATTCCTGTTGCCAGAATCTGCCTGTTCTCTTTCTCTGTTCCACTGCTCAATTTTAGCTCTTCTCTCAGCACTACCTTCCCTTACTGGACTCCGGTTCCTCCTTCCCCCTGGACTCCTGCTTCTTCCTTTCCTGTGTCCAGGACTTCGACTTCGGTGTCTCCTACTACGATCATCATCATGACGACGTTCCCTGTCATCATGCCTTCTACTATGACCACGACCACCATGTACCCGCTCCTCATAACTGTGATGCCTGTGGGGACTTCGGCTTCTGCTACGACTGTAACTGCGCCTGTGCCTTCTCCCAAACAATTGATCCCTCAATGCCCTGGAACCTCACAAATAAACAAGTTAAATATAAGGTTGCATGCAGTGCTACAAAGAAAAATGATGCAAGGAAGCTAACACTAACCGGCTGATCTTCTTGAGATGCATAAAGTTGCAGTAGCCTCCTCGATTGCAAGTATTCTCCTCGTACTGCCGACATGTGGCCTCACGGAAATCCGTGACAGGAGAGAAATCAATAATGATGGGTCGCCCTGAGTAGTAAAATTTCTCAACAAGATTAGATGAAAGAACAAGATATTTCACAAGCATGTAAGTAAAATTTGGAGAACAACAAACTTATTACATTCTCCAAGAAAAAAAGTATCGCTAACCAAATGTATCTAGGCTAAAAATCACGGTAACTACGCAACAACCCCGTTACATGTAAAATCAGTAACAAGATAAATAGCAATGTGAGATGAAAATAAATAGAACGAATTGTGTTCATCACAACATCTCCATGTGTGACATTGTATTTCAAAATTCAAATGCATTATGGGAGCGATTTAAATCCACCTACATAGGGCATTTTATGTGTTACATAGCGTCCCAAGCTTGAATAAAAAGGAGGACTCCGAAGCCTATTTTCCATTCCTGGAAAATGAGAGATGGTTGCGATAGGTTGACCAGCGTAAAGCTTTTGTCACTCTTTACGAAATGTATCACATATATAAAAGTTGGGGCATTCCCACCCATGGAACACAACCAATTGCACTAAATCGAGCACAATAGAAGAGTTTGATCAATCCAGCCGACCCCAACTAATTTTGGATTGAGGCTATATTGTAATCATTGTTGTGTGGAGGTAACTTCATACTTAAGCTTTACATAAACATAAAGTGTTATCTAACTTCTATCTTCTAAATAAATCATATGAAACGTCGAAAGTTCTCCGATCCCGCAAGCCGCAAGCCTTAAGTTTTAAATATCTCCATCAGGAGCCACATACATTTGGATTTGGTTCCATATAATGCAATGCACTGAAACAGAATAGCTCCTTAACCGGAAAGGCCGCAAACTACTCACCTGCATAAAATCTACCAGTCAGGTTTTTAATCGCATTCGCCGCGTATTCCTCTTCCCTGAACTGAACATACACATTCCCAACCTGACACCAAAAAATTCTCAACTCAGAAACAAAAACATGGATCAATTGTAAATTTGCGACACGAACATCATGTAAAATCTTAGCGAGATGGATTACCATGTGATCAGCCAAATTGTCACACACGTTGAGGCTCTCGATCTCCCCGTACTTGCTCAGCTCCTCAAACAGATCTTCATAGAAATCCTGCCCAGTGACCACCATAACAAGTGAGAAATTCACAAAAATCGCAGAACGGAGAGCGAACAGAAGCGATTGATCGAAGAACAGAGAGCGGATTAATGAAACCTCGAAGTGTTGCTGGATCTTGCGCGGATCGATGGGCTGGCCGTTGGCGTCGACGCCGGGAGTGATCATGTCGGGTCTCTGGTACATGTTGGAGAGGAGAAGCGTGGGGCTGATGCTGGGCTTGGTGTGGAGACGAGAACACCGGTCTCCGTGCCTGCACGCGCCGATCTTGAAGTAGAATGGACAGTTCACTCGGTCCTTCTCTGTTCCGAAGATCGACGCCAAGTGCTCCGCCATTGATGAGTTACTCTCTCTGTATGCACACCGATCTCTACTGTCTTAGGGTTAGGGTTTCGCGATTCGACGAGAGAGCGAAAGCCGACGATGAAGATCAAATAACGCGAAATAGATTTCGTGGGAGTGTCGCGAAGGTTCTAGAAGGATAGTTTATGATAAATAATATGAATTGAAGCAAATAGTCACCCGAGCTGGTTTGCCCGAGAGGTTAAGGGGGAAGACTTAAGATCTTCTGCACATAAGTGCGCATGGGTTCGAACCCCATAGCCAGCATCTATTTCATTTGCTTTTTACTTCTTTTTTTTATTTATTTAAAATGTCAGGATTAATTCACTAACCAAATCTTTTATTTTAGTTCTATCTTGACTTTTTGTATTAACTTTGGGGATTAATTTACTCATTAAATATTTTATTTTGGTCCTATATTGATTTTTTTATGATTATGTCAGGAAAAAAAAATTCAGAAGAGGCAATAGCCTTAAGTTACAAAACAAATACTCTTAGTAGCAAAATGCCCCTTACATCATCAATCAAAATAGAAATTAGCCCTGGCGGACATTGATGCAAGATATGCAGGCCAATCGAGTGAAGAGTTGCAAATGTGGCTACCCAATCAGCCGCCCGGTTCCCTTCACGATGGATGTGAACAATACGAATCGACCAATTCCACTGTAAAAGATTCTGAATTAAGGACACTAGATGACAATGCTAATTAATTGGAGCGTTGTCGCCATTCAGTAAGGCCACTGCACTTTTGTTATCCATATCCAATACCACATGTCTAAATCCTTCGCTCCAAGCTTGTCGAAGACTTTGTAAGGCCCACCACAACTCCGCCTCAAATACCGAGCATCTCCCCAAATTAAAGTAGGAAGCCACCCCTCTAATTCCCACCAGCGTCTATAATAAACCACATGCACAAGCATCTCCAATCTTCCTTTTAACCGCTCCATCCGTGTTGAGTTTGATCCATTGGTCTGGTGGACAAGACCAACTTATTAAATGTTCGGCTTTCTCATGCTGATGAGAACTAACGGCAAAGAAAGTGTCATACACAACTTGGAAGATTCTTTCCTTTGCCAATACCGTATTACTCACTTTTGAAGGGGAGACAACCTCTTCAGCAATAACAATACGATTTCTTTGGTCCCACAGTAAGCAACAAGTAGTCGCGAATAGGACTGGCCACCTAATCCCTATTGGCAAACTTGATGAATAAGAAAGCTTTGCTTCTCTCAATTCCTATTTTGATAGAGCATCTCATATATATATTTATACTAACAGATTGTTACAACTCTAATCACTAGGAACACGTGTATGGTATAGATTATATTACCCTCAACGTCCTACTTAACGTGATATTACAATATTGTCCTTAATACAAAATCATTCATTCCTTTGTTTAGTGATTGACACTTACATCCCCCCTCAAACGCAGGGGTAAAATCAATACACCAAGTTTGGACTTCAAATAGTGAAACCGAGAAGTAGACAAGGCTTTAGTGAAACAATCAACAACTTGATCATGAGAAGGAACATGATGAACTGATAACTTCCTTTGCATCACTTGATCCCTGATATCCTGAACATTAATCTCGACATGTTTAGTTCTAGCATGCAACACCGGATTATGGGCCAAAGCTGCAGCACTCATATTATCACACCAAAGCATGGGTTTAGCTAATAAAGGAAACTGTAACTCAGAAAGTAATGACCGTAACCAGGAGATTTCAGTAGCAACATGAGCTAAAACGCGATATTTAGATTTTGTGCTAGATCGAGCAACAACACCTTGTTTCTTAAACTGCCAAGAAACTAGATTTGATCCAAAATATACTGCATAGCCTGCAATAGATTTGCGATCTTCTACTGAAGATGCCCAATCTGCATCAAAGTAGCCAGTAAGAAGTAGTTTAGAACCTGATTTGAAGCATAAACCATGATGAATTGTTCCCTTTAAATAACGCAAAACACGCTTTAGAGCTTGCTAATGAAAAGTAGTAGGTGATTGTTGAAACTGACTTAATTGATTCACAATTAATGCAATGTCAGGTCTAGTATGAACCACATATTGTAAACCACCTAACAAACTTCGATATAATGTAGGATCATTAAACAAGGAAGCAGAGTCACCAGAGAAATCCTTGCCTAACACAGCAGATGTATCAACTGGTTTAGTACCAGTCATTCCATCTCGTTGAAGAAGAGATTGAATGTAACTAGTTTGAGTAAGATACAAACCAATGGTATGACGATGAACTTCAAAACCAAGAAACATACCAATGTCGCCAATATCGTCAAGAGTAAATGTAGTGTAGAGACGGGTAATGAACTCTTGAATATGATCTGATCAAGCCCCAGTAATGATGATATCATTCACATAGACGAGGACATATAACATACTCCCTTTGTACTTCAATATGAACTATGAAGAATCAGATTTGGAATTATAAAATCCCAAGAGAGCAATTGTTGTTTAAAGCGTGTAAACCAAGCCCTTGGAGCTTGTTTGAGACCATAAGTTCCTTATGAAGTTTACAAACCATGCCATCAGTCCCTGATTCAATATAGCCCTCTGGTTGATGAGTATAAACTTCGTCATTCAAAATGCCATTAAGGAAGACATTATTTATATCAATTTGTCAAATTTGCCAACCAAAAGTCACAGCTATAGAGAAAATAATTCTTATAGTAGATGACTTCACAACTGGGCTATAGGTTTCAGTGAAATCAATACCAAGAAGTTGTTTAAAACCCTTAACCACTAATCGAGCTTTATATCTGTTGATAGAATCATTTGAGTTCTTCTTAACAGTAAAGATCCACTTGTTCCCAACAATATTGTGATGTGAAGAAGTAGGAACAAGACTCCAGGTATGATTCTTCATTAGTGCTTGAAACTCCCTATTCATGACATCTTTCCAATGAGGAATCAGTAAAGCTTCAGTTGCAGACTTGAAAATTTGATCGAAAGAATCAACAATAGATACAAACACCTTTTTCTTAGAAATCCCTGCTTTTGCTCTTGTAATCATGGAATGACTATTCCCAACAGTAAGTTCAGTGTGACTAGCAGGTGTAGTTGTAGTACTTGTTGATGAAGATTCAGGTGCAGCTGCAAAAAAGGTATTCGTAGGATGGTCATGATGAGAAGAAGAACTAGATACATCAGTACTTGTTGGTGGAGTAATTTTAGAAATTCGATTAGAATTAAGCATAGGTTTCATTATGGGAAGAGAGATAACAGGCCCTTGATTGATGTTCTAAGAAATGTCCTTTCCTTTACTGTCAGCTGGAAATAAAATGGAATATGGAAACTCTTCTTCATTAAAAATCACATGGCGAGAAATATACAACTTGCCCAGTCCATTCAAGCATTTATATCCTTTGTGAGCAGAACTGTAGCCCACAAATAAGCATTTTTTCGATCTAAACTGATACTTATTTGTGTTATAAGGTCTGGTGTATGGATAACAGGCACTCCCAAAAACTTGCAAAATGTTGTAATTTGGAGGAACTTGAAACAGTTTCTGATAAGGAGAAATACCTTGTAGAATTCTTGTGGGTAATCTGTTAATAATAAACATTGTTGCCTCACATGCATTCCACCAGAAGTTATAAGGTAATTTTGCCTAAGCTAACTGTGACGACCCCAATTTCCCCGTGCAATTAGGTACGCCCGGCCTAGACCCGTGCAAGCCGCAAGTCATCACTTGGCAACCTGACGAGCCTAGTTAGCCTTCAAGTTAATCAATTTAGTAGTTTATGAAAGAGTTATTGCAATAATACACAGCGGAAGACTAAACAATAAATAACAAGGGGAAATAACTCAATCAAAGGGAAATTAGGAATTCTATAATTGTGGAAAACCCCAGGTATTCATGTACAATTCGAAATGCAAAGGTACATGATATCAATCTCATCAAAATGTGTCAAGTTCAATAATCCTAAAGCATATAAGTATAAAACGATATACACATCAGCAAAAATATAAACACCTACTATAGTCTCTTTGATGTCGTTGTTAATCCTCACAGTAGATCACCTAGGCAGGGCCCCTTACCCTTGTTGCTCTCCACCCTATCTGCACCCACCGTCACAAACTAGACAGTGAGCAACTGAAGAAAATCGAATATAATGCCAGAAGAAGATAATAGTAATTCATGATAATACAAGTAAAACAGTCTAAATATCATGCAATAATAAATAGACAGGAAATTAAATATACAAGATGCATGATAAACAGACTAATAGATATCAATCGAAAGTCAAGTGTGTTCCAAGGAATCAAAAGAGGCTCATAAGTGGTCTAAATCATAGCATAACGGCGAAGACCGCGCGAGGTCTTCCCGGGCATCGACACAAGCGAAGGCACAGCTATGACGGGAGGGACTCAAACTCACCCACCCAGTACTCGGTGTCACACGGTCACTAAGGGTGGTCACACACTCGTGCGCATGAGTGCCTGCGTTTTATCCCTCTAGTGCAGGTCCTAGTACTTTCGAGACGAAACACTTACGCCAGGAAACACACAACAAGGAATGGAATGGAATACCAATAATAGAGCATATCAAGACTGAATAAATGATAATGAATCACATGACATTTTCTTACTGGCTTACAAACGTACAAATGCTTTTTAAGGCAAGTGTACTTACCTGAACTATCGCAACCCGTAGATACTCTCACGTCCCTAATGCGTATCCCCGAGTTCCTGTTAAAGGTTTGAATCCCGAGTATTAGTTTAAGACTTACATTTAGTGCTAAGGTGGTCGGGGTAAGTTTAGGATAAACTCATTTGTTAAGGCGAACTAAACCGTTGGAAAAACAGCTCTCCGATACGGTTAACCTATTCGTAATTTCTTAGGTATTAGGCTTGACACGTTCTTGTCCCTCTTTGGGATCTTATTGGGCCCAAAGTCTAACTCCATAATCATTTAAGTGTGTTACTTATTGGTTGCTGGGCTTAGATGTTTAAGCCCATTAGTCTAATCCTATACCATAATTATGGGCCTTAAGGTGTGTTTATGTTATTGGGCCCTTGTTGGTCCTAACACAACCCATTTACATATCATTTATATTGGTCATGGGCCTATATTAGGTAATGTGTATGTTGGGCCTTTATTGGGCCTTAACACACTTATACATTTTAAAATAGTTACACATATGGGTTGTAATATAAGTAAGAAAAGGTATTGAGCCTCTATTGGACCTCACTATTAAGGCCCATTTACAAAACTCCATCTTCCTCATCAATACATTTCACCGTGACAACGTCCCTCTCCCTTGTCGAATCCGAGACTCACACAACCACCAACATCTCAACTGTGACATACATACCATACACACCCCACACCCCAGTTGTGAGGCACACACACACCATCACGCACCCCACACAACCCACACATCATGGATTAACATCAACCCATCACAGTAACCGAACCAACTGTCAACAATTTAAACACCTCACTGCTGCACATGAGGGGGGTCATCTCCGGCCAGCGGCGTCGTCGGAGAGACCCTTCCGATCACCTCGACCGAGGGACGACACCCCAGCCACGGCGAGCCAAAACAGTGGCTAAAACTGCTACCAAAACAGTCACGAAACGCATGAAAACAGTGAGAGAACAAGCGAGAAAGAGAGAAGTCGAGAGATAGGGAAAATCGAGAGTGTGAAAGGGAAACAATCGAGATATATACCTGCTCCAGTGACTAAGGCGTCTCTGACGAGGGTCCACTGTCCCAGCACCGTCGATGGAGGTGGTGACGGCAAAGAGAGGAGGAAGAGAGGGCTGCCCAATTGAACGAGAGTGAGCAGAGAATACAAGACAGTTTGAGAGAGAGATGAGCAATCGAGGGAGAGAAAGATGTACCTCTGGTGAGTGAGCGAACCCCGGCCACCACTAGCTCAACCAGGGACGGTGGTGAGATGAAGAAGGAGGTGTGAGACCGAGAGTGAGAGTAGTGGAGAGAGAACCCGAGACCGAAAGAGAGAGAGAAATAGACCGAGTGGATGAGAGGGAGAGATCACGAACCTCCGGCGAGAACACCAACCTCCGGTCACCAAGGGAGAGGGGAGGAGAAGAGTGGCGGCGGTGAGAGAGAGCAATAGGCTCGGGTGTGTGTGTGGTGAGGATGATGAATAGTAGGGTTTTGTTTGTTTATATATATAAAACAAAGGTCAAATGACCATTTTGCCCTTTCCACTTATTTCATACACATTTTAAAACCACTACCCTTATGAGTCTTTTACCACTTGTTTGCATCTCAAAGCATACACGCATCTCGAGGCCGATCTGATGGTTCCTTCTCTTTGGGATGTGTCACTTTAACAATGCCAATCCCGTAGTCTGCATGTTACATATTTAACCAACTCCCGCGCTCAAACAACGTTCCTCGTCCTGTATTGCCTCGCCCCGGCTCCCGTAGCGCGCGCAATCTCGTCTTATCTCGCCAACAAATTAATTAAATTAAATTAAAAATCCATTTATTTGTACTCTTTACTTGTTTTTATCCCCCATTTAACTAGGTGAAACCTCACTCAATCTAATATTCACCCGAATGGCACGAGACTCGTATTAGACTAAAATACTAATACACACATCAGGGAAACATAATATTACTTCGGTGTCGATTCTCGAAGTTCGAAATACTATCTAGTATCATGTAGCCGGGTTACGGTTGTGACTAGTGCAACACTAGTCGAGTTAAAATTGAGGGTTGTTACAGTCTCCCCCACTTATTAGAATTTCGTCCCCGAAATTAACCTAATAAGTAAACTAAACTAACGACTTTACCGTTTCTCATCACAAATCTTAAAGAGAGCGATAAAACTCCGAGTGAGTCAATCCTTGACTCCGACCCTTTCGTAACCCTTCAGTGGAGAGACCTTCAGGTATACATAATCTCCCCGAAACATACTGAAGCTTATCGTGATACTCGTCAAGTATTTCTTCTGCCACTTCTGGGCACTCTTAAATCTCGAGCAAATCTATCCACAATTACCCAGATGTTATCGTGACCACGAGAAGATCGGGGTGACCATGAGGAGATCGGGGCAACCATTAACGAAATCCATATCAATATATACCCAATTCCATCGTGAAATGGGTGGGGCAGTAGTAGTCTTCCAGGTCGTCGATGCCCAGCCATTACACGATGTCATGTCACACGCTCGAACAACTCCGACACCGTGGAAATCATCCCTGGCCATCAAAAGAATGTCGCATATCGGTGCACATCTTAGGTCGACCCGGATACACAACAAAACTGGGACGGTGAATCTCCTAAAGTACCTCGTCACACGCATCAGCCACCAATGGAAACCCCAGTCGCCCGCGATACCTCTAGCATGAGTCTGTCGACCGACTCTTGTCTGGGCAATCTGAACTATCCACCATCTCACTGCACCGCTGGTATGACACATCATCTTGCTGTCCCTTGCGCACAATGCCAAATGAGACGGTTTGCAACCTCGTTTGATCACATATCTAGGTCCTGGTAATCATCGGCACATCCGCTGAACTCATCAACTCGGCTGCCTCAAGTAAACCACGCTCGTAGGTCCTTTGACACATGACTACCTTCGCATCCAATCCTTTGCAGCGCAATGCATCAGTAACAACGTTGGTCTTCTCGGAATGGTGCTCAAATAAGAAGTCGTACTCCTTCAAGTACTCAAGCCAACATCTCTGTCTCGCTCCAGCACGTATGAAACTCACAAAGATCTCTCATTCGTCTTCTCGTATCAACCAATCAACGCACGTAATGTTTATATTTAGTTCGCACCAACTAAGGCTTCGAACTCTAACCACTCTAGTACTCGTATGTCCACTGGCGACTCGTATCCCCCTAACACTACCAAAATGTCAAAATAAATCTTGTTCGGGTATATCTTATCCCAGCCAATGTGCTAAGGATTTATGGGGCCTGCTAAGTCTAATGGGTTTCAACCCTAACATGTCTACCATGCGCACAACAATAACCGAAATAGTGGAACTGGAATCGAACATGGTATGTATGAAAGTATCGTAAATAAAATCATACCCTCATCAATGTGTCTGGGCGCCCCCTAGTCTGGCTCAACAGCAGCCTGAACACGCTTCCTCTGGTACTAGTGATGCTGCGACGGTGCTTTTTCTGGCTCTGAAAGTGGCCGACCTGTCTGCATCTGTAACACGTACGGGTATCCTGCGATCTCTGAGTCTGACTATGGCCTCGTCCTTGTGTAGAACCATGAGTCTGGGTCTGACTAGACCTCTGGGTATTCCTCTGCCTATCTCCTCGGTCAGCATCCCTGCTCTCGCATGTCTGCTCTGCGATTGCTGGTCATGTCGATAAGGCTGCGGTGGATGACTGGCAAAGCTCGGCACGGGTGGAACGGCCTGTACCAAACTTGTGGTCTGCTGTGCAACATATCCTACACTCTGCGCCCCCCATCTGCTCCTCTTTCTCTTCCCCGTCTGTCGATAGTGACTATCCGATCGGGTCTCCGCCCTGTTCGCCCTAACCTCATCCGGATGCGTGAGCAAGTAACTCTCCCTCGCTAAACTGCACTCGTATGCTCTCTGCAAGCTCTCCGGCTCAGTCGTAACAACGAATCCTCCGACTACGGGTAGTAGACCCTCGGTAAAATAGTAGACTCGATCAGCCTCAGTATCTGCAGATCCTCCAGCATAGGGTAATAGTGAAATAAACCTGCCCATATAGTCCATCACTGACTCATTGGTGCTCTGCCTCAGTGCCATGAACTCGTTCCTCTTCGCCCGAAGAACAGTCAGCGGGAAGTACTTCTGGTTGAATTGAGTCTTGAAGTCGATCCAGTTTCTCGGAATGCCTCGAGTAGTAATGATAGTCGTCCACCAATCATTCGCCTCCCCTGAAGCATAGATGAGGAAATCGTTGCTCTCATGTAATTCTCGGTCGCGATAATAGTATGAATCTTCTCGTGATTCTTCAGGAAAAGCTCTGCCGCTGCTACGTCTGTACCACCAAAGAACTTGACTGGATCGTGCCGCTTGAATTCTCTCCACTGCCTTGCCTCAGCAGTGGCCTTAGGGCTCTTATCCGGAGTAATGACCGGAGTAGTGACTGGAGTAGTCTCTGCAGCAGCAACTGGCGTAGTCGGTGTCTCCGTCGCTCGTACTATCTCTGTCTATAACGGAGGTGCCTCCGCCTCGGTCTGCGTACCTGTCGCAGCAACTGCTCCCTCAGGAATCGCCGCTAACGGAATCGGAGTCGTAGATGCCGTAGCAATCGGAGTCTCTGATCCACGAGTAACAGTAGGTGGCAATGGTGTAGTCGGAGTCGATGGTGTAGTAGTAGCTGATACGAGAGTCCTCAACAGTCGTAACATATCCTATAACTGTTGGTCCTGCATCGCAACTCTCTGCGTCAAAACGTGCACATCGTCCATTCTAGCATATCGTGTGCCAGACGTGCCGTTATCGTCGCCCGGACCGGTCTGATCCGCCATCGTCATCTGAATCAAGAGAGCTATACTTCGGATCACTACATAGCTACCTCATACCATATAGTACACACAACAATCATAATATGCACAAAGTTAAATCCGACTCATCCCCAACTCCCCCATCTAAGTTTTTTAAAGGATTATAGGGTTTCCATTCTAAGTTCAACTGTTCCTAACTTCCGCTGGCCTAATGGCTTGTGTTTTATGAATTTAAATCAAGAGTCAAAGTCTTTAAAACCTTGCACTCTGATACCAACTGTGACGTTGGTATCAGGTTAAAGAATAACCTACACCTCATCCCTAGATTCCTCAAACCTAGGCTCTGATACCAACTGTCAACAATTTAAACACCTCACTGCGGCACATGAGGGGGGTCATCTCCGGCCAGCGGCGTCGTCGGAGAGTCCCCTCCGATCACCTCGACCGAGGGACGACACCCCAGCCACGGCGAGCCAAAACAGTGGCTAAGACTGCTACCAAAACAGTCACGAAACGCATGAAAACAGTGAGAGAACAAGCGAGAAAGAGAGAAGTCGAGAGAGAGGGAAAACCGAGAGTGTGAGAGGGAAACAATCGAGATATATACCAGCTCCAGTGACTAAGGCGTCTCCGACGAGGGTCCACTGTCCCAGCACCGTCGATGGAGGTGGTGACGGCCAAGAGAGGAGGAAGAGAGGGCGCCCGGTTGAACGAGAGCGAGCAGAGAATACAAGACAGTTTGAAAGAGAGATGAGCAACCGAGGGAAAGAAAGATGTACCTCTGGTGAGTGAGCGAACCCCGGCCACCACTAGCTCAACCAGGGACGGTGGTGAGATGAAGAAGGAGGTGTGAGACCGTGAGTGAGAGTAGTGGAGAGAGAACCCGAGACCGAAAGAGAGAGAGAAATAGACCGAGTGGATGAGAGGGAGAGATCACGGACCTCCGGCGAGAACACCAACCTCCGGTCACCAAGGGAGAGGGGAGGAGAAGAGTGGCGGCGGTAAGAGAGCAATAGGCTCGGGTGTGTGTGTGGTGAGGATGATGAATAGTAGGGTTTTGTTTGTTTATATATATAAAACAAAGGTCAAATGACCATTTTGCCATTTCCACTTATTTCATACACATTTTAAAACCACTACCCTTATGAGTCTTTTACCACTTGTTTGCATCTCAAAGCATACATGCATCTCGAGGCCGATCTGATGGTTCCTTCTCTTTGGGATGTATCACTTTAACAATTTCAATCCCATAGTTCGCATGTTACATATTTAACCAACTCCCGCGCTCAAACGACGTTCCTCTTCCCGTATTGCCTCGCCCCGGCTCCCGTAGCGCGCGCAGTCTCGCCTTATCTCGCCAACAAATTAATTAAATTAAATTAAAAATCCATTTTTTTGTACTCTTTACTTGTTTTTATCCCCCGTTTAACTAGGCGAAACCTCACTCAATCTAATATTCACCCGAATGGCACGAGACTCGTATTAGACTAAAATACTAATACACACATCAGGGAAACATAATATTACTTCGGTGTCGACTCCCGAAGTTCGAAATACTATCTAGTATCATGTAGCCGGGTTACGGTCGTGACTAGTGCAACACTAGTCGAGTTAAAATTGAGGGTTGTTACACTAACAATGCCAAACTAGTTTCTACAACATGTTTGTGTTTCCTTTCAATTCTTCCATTCTGCTCATGAGTATATGGACATGGATGTTGAAATAGAATACCATGACTCTCTAGAAAGGGTTTAAACACTCTGAATTCACCTTCTCAAGCTAACTAGATTTTCTTAATTTTAGTAGAAAACTGATTTTCAACTTGTAATTTGAACAACTGAAACACTTTAAAAGCATCAGATTTCATTTGAAGTGAAAATATCCATGTAAATCTTGAAAAATCATCAAGAAATGTAATGTAATATACGTATCCATCTATGGAATTTACATGTGCAGGTCCCCAAACATCGGTATGAATGAATTCTAATACATGTCTACTACAACTGTTTGAATCAGGAAAAGGCAAAGCATGATGCTTTCCTAATGGACATACATCACATAAATCCTTATTAGTACTTAACATATTCAAATTTGTCTTCAAAACTTGCTGCAATGCTTGGTGAGAAGGATGACCAAGTCTCTTATGCCAAATTGAGGAAGATGACTTTGTATAAGCAATAAAAGAAGAATGATTTGAGGTTGAAGAAGTCCCAGCTTTAGTCACAACAGAATTAGCAAACTGGTATAAACCATCCTTGATAGTCCCTTTGAGTAGAACTCCTCTAGTTTGGGAATCCTTCACCAAGCAATGTGAATCAGTAAACTCAATAACAACATTATTATCCTTTGTTAACCGAGAGATGATTCTTTTTGATACTTGACACATATAATGTATTAGGAAATTGCAATTTAGAATTAACTGAAGCAATTCTAGCATTTCCTATACATGAAATTGGTAAGGAATTACCATTTCCAACAATGAGAGAGTCATTACCTGTATAAGGTGCACAACCAGACATCTGAGACACATCAGGGATTACATGTGAAGTAGCTCCACTATCAGCATACCATGTAAGATCAAAACTACCTTCATTGTTTGGAAAATTGTTCCCCTGTCCATGACTACCAAAATTGTTCTGAAACCCCAAAAAATTTGAACTAGGAGATCCATGAAAACCACCTCTCATAGCTTGATTTCCTTGATCATGAAAACTAGTATTCTGAAACTGATTCCCTTGCCCATTTCCATTGAAATTATGTGCACCATTGTAACTTATATCAGCTCTATAATAACATACAACAGTTGTATGTCTATTTTTATTGCATATTTGACATGTAGGCCTATTATTGATTTGTTATTCCTTGTCCTCTATTATTCCTACCACCTCTGCCTCGAACGTTATAATTCCTTCCTCCATGACCACTGTTTCCATTATGAGGTTTCTGATTATTCCAAGTTGGTGTTCCTCCTTGTCTTACTTCAACAGAATTCACTTGATTTGATGTTTGAATGTTCAAAGAACTCAATCCAGACAACATATCTAATTTTGTTTCAAATCCAAGAAGTGTAGACTGCACATCTTGCCAAGTTAAACTATCTTTTTGTTCAAGAACAGATGTGATAGGTAAGTATTCACCATCTAGACCAGATAAGGTACAAGAGATCAACTCAGAAACTGGAATAGGTTCTCCAGCTGTGGCAAGATTATCAGAAATATCTTTCATCTTCTTCAAAAACTCACTCATTTTCATAGATCCCTTACGAGTAGTTCTAATTGAAGTCTTGTAAAACTGAATTTGTGCCTTATTATTAGAACATTGATCCAATATACAACACCATAGTTCATGTGTTGTTCTCTTCTTTGAACCTTGAACAGAGTTCAACTGATTCCCAATTTCAGGTTATAGGGCACATAACAACCATCCATATAACATTATATCATAATAGAACCATTCTTGATACTCAGGATTCACATCACCATTATCAAGAAATTTATCAGGACATGACGTAGTACCAAGTAGAAAACCATCAAATCCACAACCTTCTAACAAAGGAACTACAATGGACTTCCCTAATGAAAATTTTGTTCTCGTATCTTCATTCTTGTGGTTCAAAAAATGAAGATACGAGAAACAAAAAATGGGTAGACCCTAACCCCCATATGGACTCAAGTTAAAGGGCATTGTTGTTACAAAGCCCCCGTTTGGTTTAACTTTTACTTATTGCTTATTCAACTTTTGTTTATTACTTATTGCTTATTACTTATAGCTTAAGCAATTAAGTCATAATTACTTTTGATATAAACAAATTTAATATGTTTGGTTCCACACTAAAAAATAAAATATTTGTAGCTAAAAAATCTTATCAAATCGCATTCACAATGTTTATAAGCATGGCTCCAAAAAACAGTTTTTCTAATTTGAGATCCAATCGCATATTATTCAAATACCATTTCAATTAAGCTTATGCAACATCATCAATAAGCAAGCTCATAAGCTAAACCAAATGGAGCCAAAATGAAAATTGAACTAAGCACACAATGCAAACTTACGCCAGTCATCTTCCAGTTGTAGGTATTTCTTAATTCATAAACAAACAGAAATGAAATCAGAGATGTAACAAAAATAGAGAATGCCTTCTTCACAAGCACTTAAAATCGAGGAATTCCTTGCAAAAGGATCTTAAGAGCATTCCACCTCACGATCGCTCTTTCGCACTCACAATACAAAATTTTGATAACAATTATTAGTAGAGTCGCAACTCATTGCCCATATCCGGTAAAAGTTCTTATTCACTTATCGAAAGACGACTTCTGGAGCACCGAGAGCGTTTTGACATCTAGTAGGGTTCAACTGGTTTGCGGAAGCTAGCTCCAGCATAGACGGCTTCTGATCCAAGCTCTTCCTCAATTCGCAAAAGCTGCAGCACAGTCGTTGGCCGTTAAGTTGCAAAATTAAAGGACTTTGAAAGTAAGTGCACAATGAAGAATAATGATCCCCATCTCAAACATTACCTGATTATACTTAGCGAGACGCTCGGACCTGCATGGAGCTCCGGTCTTTATCTGGCCCTGTTTAATAACATGAAAATTCATGAGCAAAGAAACCAAATAATTCCTCGAAACGTAAAGTTAGAAATCTTGTGCAAAATGGTTAAATTAGGATAATTTTTAAAGAAATTACCGTAGCCAAGCCCACGGAAAGATCTGCAATGAAGGTGTCTTCTGTCTCTCCACTGCATCGACAAATTGTACAGTTATGTCGAGATTTTCAATCCGTGTGAAGAATGTTTTAGATAATATGATAAATTTGATTTTTAAAATCGCAAACCTGCGATGGCTGGCCATGACACCCCATCCAGCCCTCTTGGACATTTTTACAGCTTCAATGCTCTCAGTTACAGATCCAATTTGGTTGACCTGTTGCCACAGGTGAGATTTAAACACAGTTTCATGAACGCTTTAAAAACTATTTGCATGGTCATTAAAACAAAGCCGAAGAATGTAAAGCAAAAGAGTACCTTGAGAAGAAGGGCATTGCAAGCCTTATCTTTGATTGCCTTCTCAACTCTCTGCAAAAAATAGGGGCACAAATATAAAACAATTAACGACGAGATTGCTATACACTAGTATAAGGACTTAAAACCCCAAAGTGAAACTGCGAGGGGGGCCTTGAAGTATCTGCTGCATGTGCTTGCCTTTAACAGGTGCACTAATTGCATGAGATTAACCAACCAGTCGTTCATCAATGAGGTCGTTTAACTGTAATGCAGTGTGCTACGATGGAGACGTCTTATAATTACAAATTTGCGTGTAATCCGAAGAAGGAAAAATGAGGAAAGTCACTAATCAGTACGAACCTTTGGGTTGGTGACCAACAGATCATCTCCCACGATTTGAACTTTTTCTCCAATCTCACTGGTTAGCTTGGAGTAGTGTTCCCAGTCGTCTTGGTCAAATGGGTCTTCAATAGACACTATTGGGTACTCACTAGCAAACGACTTGTACAGATCCTTCAGAGCATCACCTGATATCTTTTGGGATCCATCATTGTTCTGCATCAATAGGAGGACAGAAACAGGTAATGCACAAGCATACATCAATCAAAATTTAAAGATCGTCGTAAGTGGAGAACAAAAAAAAACCTCCTCCTTGAAGTTCAGGTCATATTTCTTGTCCGCGTAAAATTCTGATGCCGCCACATCCATTCCAATGACAACCTAGAGGAAAGACAATTTTTTTTTAGATTATTGTATCGTGTCAAATTAACAATTTCAAATATGATATACAAGAAATTGGAATTGAGAGACTCACTTTGTCTGTGTAACCAGCCTTAGCAATGGCCGTCTTCAGCAATTCAAGGCCCTCTTTGTTCTCCTGGTATCATAAAAAGCACAACATATAATAAACAAAAAATAAGAGAAGAAACTTAAGCAAAAGCTCGAAAAACAAAAAGCTGTAATTTAGTAAATAATTGATCAATATTAGTGTCAACTGCCAAGTAATAACAAATAACCTGAATATTAGGAGCAAATCCACCTTCATCACCAACATTTGTGGCATCCTGACCATACTTCTTTTTAATCACAGCCTGCAAATCAATTGGAACATCAGTTGCCAAAACAAGGGAATGCTTAAGATGATATTGGTTTGTCAACACTACGATATGAAAAAAGGTTTCAAGAATGAGGATCAGTTCTTTTTTGCATGATTGAAAAGTCATGCAAACTGAAAAAGGGCAAGAATAGTCATCAATTCAATAAAACTACCGTTCAGCTCTACTTGCAATCTCTATATTAATTATGGTTTCAAAATAACTGATGGCAGCATATGCCTCAACTCTCATGAACAATGAAATTATCCAGCAAGGAGACAATGGTTGCAGGTGATGTAAGAATATTGGGAAGAGGTCGTGCAAAAAACCATTACAAAATCGTTGTGCATCAGTCCTGATAGAATACAGCCAAAATGGTAATCAGTTTAACAACCAGGAAATAGAAAGGTAAAGGTTCGATCATAACTTTCAAGTGGTGATATACTTCTACACCCATCTTCATAGCCTCTTTGAAGGAGGAAGCACCAACAGGAAGGATCATGAACTCCTGCAAACATAATATATTTTTAATATTTTAAAACAGAAGTGGATCTGTTCTGGCATTAATTAAAATCTGGTTCAAGACAAGCACCTGCATGGCAAGTTTATTTCCTGCATGTGATCCTCCATTGATGACATTGAATGCAGGAACCGGAAGAACCAATTTGCTGTTACCAGCCAGATTGGCAATATGCTGCATTTCCCAAGGTGGAAGCGAAATATTAGTACAATCAAATACACATTTGATAACAATTTAAGTAGACTGATGTCTTCTTCATTTTGAATTAACTAGAAAGTAAGGGTTGGAATGATCCAAATCCCTGCATGTGAGGTCCACATTTAGTATTTACATCTTCCAGTGTGCTATTTAACCAGAGACGCAAAGAAAATGAAAACCTTATTCTTCTTGGACCACACAACATAATAAAGACTTGAACTACTCGATGGATTTTTACCAATTTTTATCTCCTTGCATACTGATCTTATAAAATTTTAGGATGGTTGATGAAAACACATGATGAGAAAACTAATACACAATGTACCTTGTAAAGGGGAATCTTCTTCACGCTGGCTCCCGCTTTGCAAAGTGCAAGAGAAACTGCCAAAATTGCATTGGCTCCAAGCTGCAAAAATAACAAAAATTGAAGAGGTTCCACCCCATAGGCCCATACTAAGTAATATAAAGTAAATGAAAGCAATCAATTGAAATATGATTAGCTACCTTCTGTTTACACCAACCCCACTCATTCACAGTTCCATCAAGCTGTTGCACCATGTAGTTGTCAATGCCAGTCTGATCCGTGGGGTCCTGCAAAAGAAAGACGCCATTGCAGTTTTGGAGAAGGTAAAGCAAGATACCAATATTTTGCCCAGCTAAAAAAACTAGCAAGAAACTATCAATGATCCTCACGAATTTGAACCACCAAAGCATCATACTGACACTTAATTCTTTCACACATTTGATATACAAATATGAAGAAGGTATACCCCAGTATTTAACAACCACGGATAACAGTATCAAGTCTTTTGATCCATAGAGAGAAAGAATGGGAGGATGTAGCATACCTTGCCAATTAATGCAGGGCCAATGATTGTGTTGACATTTGAAACAGCCTAAATTTAAAGAGAAACACCAATTGAGCAAGAATTCAAGATGAATGAATAATATTAACATAATACCAAATTGCAATTACACATTATTACAAAGGAAAATGCTATAATGCCCCATCTTGAGCACGCGACTGGGGCTAGCAGCTGACTCAACACTGACACAACACTGACAGTTGGTCGTGCCAGACAACAAACTAAAACATAACAGCTGTAGACAAACCAACTAAAGTTGAAAAGAAAAGAAAAAAAATAAAGGAAAAACAGCTTTTATGTGGGCCTAACAAGTGTTGACTAGGCAGAGTGTCCGTGCATAGGGCACCCTAGCATTTTCCTATTACATATGTGGTTGAAAAACTGACCTTCAAAACACCTTTACCAAGGTAGTCAGATCCTCCATCTCGTAGTTCAAGTGCTTCATAGACACCTGACAAAATGAAGCAAGAATATTTAATCTTGGAATAAATTAGACCCATATCAAACTTCCGGCACAGAGAAATAAATTACAATCCAAAAACAAAAGTTACAATACCAAGAAAAATTGGAATTCAATTCTGCAGACTGCAGTAAATATTATCTAGCCAAAGTGACGTCCAGATTCCACGCAGCCACTCGGATAATAAATTGAAGCCCCATGAAAACCAATGTAAAACAAGTAGATTGACTATTGAGGGACCAATGTACACCAACTGTAGCAATTGATTTTCTACATTATAGTATCTTACTTCTTATGTCTTCAATGTTAAGAACTGGAAATCACCTACACAACTTTCTTAATAGATGGCCGTGGCCTTCTAACTCGATTGATCACTGAAAAATGAAACATATACTGATTCGATCAAGCAAATAATCTCACCTGTCGATGCGCCACTTGGAACGGCAGCCCTAGCAAAAGTACCATCAGAGAGAGTAATATCCACCTAAAAATGTCCACCCAAAAGCGTCTTAGCAAACATAATATATATCAATGTCTATTGTAACACGCTACACTCGCTGATAGCATTTCGATTCATGAAATTAACCAAGAGTTTAAACTTGATTTATGCATCTTAATTAAAACTTTTGAGTTACGAGTCTCGTGCATCGGGCCGGCCAGTGTCAGAGCACCGTGGATTAGTCGGTACAGTTGGCGCCAACTTCGCCAACTTCACAAACGACTAAATAAATGCTCATTTTGATCTCAAAATCCCTCATTTAATCATTTTTTTTTAAAAACCCCAACCAAACAGGACATAAAAGTTGAGTAAAGATGAAATTTTTTCACGCAGCCTTAAATTACAGTCAGATCCGATAAAAACAAGGAGAAATCAACGAAGAAATCGTAAACAGAACCCTAGAAATCATCAAAAGAAGAAGAAGAACGGCGAACCTCAACAGTGGGGTTTCCACGGCTGTCGAAAATCTGCCTAGCCTTCACGGATTGAATCTTCGCCATGTGAGCCGATCGATCTTCTTCGGGACTTGGAGAGATGCGAGATCTGAACACTTAAAAGCTGCGCAGACTTGAAAGTTTCGGAACGAATGAAATGACCAACAACCTAGCAGAGCTTCGGTTTATAGTTCCATTTTTGCGATCCTACGCCGTCCGATCAATCTATCGAATATAAGCACATAGATTTAGTCGCCTACTGTTTGTTACCGCCTTCGCATTTACTGTGTGCGGTTTTACTTTATCGATATGCGTGAGCTAATCATGATCAAATCGAAGCCCTACATCCAACGGACACAAGTCACGTGCCGCTAAAATAAAAGATGAGTATTATTTCTGTGAAGGAGATATATATATTCTGGTAAAATATCAATAATTTTTAGGGGTTTTTTTTTTCCGATGATTGGTCAGATTTTAATTATTTAAGTGACTAATTTTGTCTGCTTTGATGAAGAACACAAAATAAAAACGGATGAAAGTTTGTTATATTTTTACTCTATAAAATAAGAAAATATATTTTCTTTCCCATCTTTTGAAAATATCCAAATCTGTCTCTTAGCGTAAAAAAATATATTTACAAGCTTAATAATCTCGAAAATAACTTTGTTAAATTTGGTAGCAATGGAGGAACGTGTTTAATCAAAGAATAGATCTTCAAGGGTTATTTTATGTCTTAATTGCTCTCTGTTTTAAGTCAAAAGAGTTATTTTATGTTTTTTACTTTTATTAATTATTAATTTCACAACGCAATTAGGTAGAAGAAAATCTACTCATCCCCATGTTTGTTTGTTGTGTCATCTATTTTTAGGTGACGTTACGCATGGGTTGTGACATGAGGTCTGTATAGGTTAGTTTGTTTTTCTTGGGGAGTGTAGGCGTGGGTCTTGCGCTATGCATTGCATCATGTATTCATGTCGTGCATTGCGCTATGCATCGCATCGCATCGCATTGCATCATGTATTCAAGATGTTAGTTATTGGATTGCGATGGGCATAGACAAATTCCACTTTGAGTTTGTAAAAAACAAGGCTGCAAATAAGTAATTGGGCTTAACTTGTTCTGTACTAATATTTTCTAGCAAGATTGGGAAAATTAATTTATACATGCTCAAGGTTATATATATATATATTCTCACACGAAGAGTTTTTTTTTTTTTTTTTTTTTTTTTTAAGAATTGATCACCCTCACGTACCCAACTTCATTGGAGTTGGGAGCATGCGTTTTGCATTACGGGCATGGTTAGTTCACACAGAGAGCATTTAATAAGGAGAATGCTATCGTGCCCCATTAAAGGCTCACAACAAAGCTCAGTGGATTCAACATTGACAATCAACTGACTATAATGCTAAAAGTCAGTTGGTTGTACCCGATAGCCACATAAAATAAAAAAACCAAAAAAAAATTAAGAAAAAGTTGACAAACAAAGTAAAAGGTCATTTTGAAGGGTGGCGTGGGCCACACAATAGTTGAATTAGTTGTGTGCCCCAATAAGGACAAACAGCTAACAACATTGAGAGATGGTTGACTGTTAGTGCTAAACTCAATTGATTGTACCTGACAGCCACAACCACATAAAATAGAAAAATAAAAATAAAAATGACAAACAAACAAAAAAAATCTCTTAGATGGCTCCACGGCTGTTGAGTCAATTGCATGCCCTCCGGCTATCATTTTCCAAGTGGTGACGCTCATTCTTTGAGACATCCAAGTTGAATTGAAGGTTGAATGGATTTGATGCCTTTTCTTGATTGAAAAAAGGAAAATGTGGCAAGGACAAAAAAAAAAAAGTAGCTTATATATGGTTTAAAACACAATAGAGAAAAAGAGATGGCGTGCTATACGTACATGTGTTTGATGTATGGTTAGACTACGCTAACTTAAAATGTATTAAATATGATAGATTTAATTATTTAAAGGTTTTGAATAGCATGTCATCAATTGCACTAAATTAAGGGCAATGGACTAATTTGATCAATGCACCCCATGTAAGTTGGGAATGAAGTTTTGTCGTTGTATACAATATGTGTTTGATATCCTAATTGCGCCAATGCAATGAAGTTTCTCCAACCATTATTTGGAGAGTTCCATTCAATTATTGAACATAACCTTACTAATTAGCAAGCCATTCAAGTCAAAGCCTCTCTAGTGAGATGGTAAAAACTTACTAAAAAGGCAAGACTTTAAGAAATCGTATTTCGATTCCTACTTAAGTCAGAAAAAAAAGCTAGCAAGCCATTCAAATATTCTCTCAACTTACAACAAACATAATCGTACTAACTATATATATAATAGTTGACAAACGTGCTTCGCACGAATAAACTCGCTTGCTGTACTCGCAGAAATTAAGTCAAGTACGAGAATATGTTTTTATTATTCAAAAAAATAAAATTATAAATTTTTAAAAGAATATAAGACAATTAAGTTCTAATATAAGAAACAAAATAATATATAAATACAAAAATTGAAAGTGACTTATCAATCCAATAAAATATTTTTTTTGCAATTGTGATAAAAAAAGATTAAAAAGAAAAAAAAGTTCTTGAATATGAAAAAATATAAAAAATAATAGGAGATTTTTTTTTATATATGAAAGTTAATAGCTAGACTTTGATATATATAAATAAGAATGTATTTCACTTGAAAAATAGTAATTGTTCAAAAAAAAAGAAAAGAAAAAAAGGAAATCTAATAAATGATAGAAAGATATATCAATATCTATCAAATTAATTTAAAAAGGTAAAAATGTCTAATTGAGTGAAAGATGAAAAAAGAGGTCAATTTGTAACTTGTAAGAGATCAATTTTTTTATAGGAGTAAGAGATAGATTTTTAAAAAGGGTAACACTATAACAGATGAAAAAACCAACATTCATCTTTATTATATTACTTATATATCACAAAATTATAAATGACAAGCCATACCATGAGAACCCTCAAAATGTGTTATGCATTTATAACTCGCCATAAGTATTTTTATGGTTCTCATGGTATATATATATATATATATATATATATATATATATATATATATATATATATATACTTTTACAATGAAAACAAAATATATACACATGCTATGAGTACACTATTTAGAATCATTATATTTAAATCCAACATATTAATCGAGGCAACATAAATACACAACACATTTTGAGGGATTCTTATGACATAAGTATATATTTAGTCTCTATTGTAGAATTACTCATATATATAATATATATATTTTTTTGATTAACAATACCTTTTTTTTCTTGCAACAACTAATAAACTAACTTTTCATGATTTCCTAAAAGGAAGATGATATGGTGACATTCCTCGTGACACAAACTGATAGCACGACACACGTGACACACATGTGTTCAACTTTTGCTTGCGATGGGCCCCACCAACAACCACTTAAAATTGAACACCGATTTGTGTGTGTCACCAGACATGTCACCAAATCAATTTCCTTTCTAAAAATTGATACAATATATAGAGCATTACAATGACGTCATTCTAATATTTTTCCAAGACATTGGCCAACTCTTGGCGTGGCCTATACAGTGCCTCCAAGGGCCTAACCTTGGGAATCGTGACCCCAGGCCCTTCACTCATCTCCACCGTCTCTTCCCCAACTCTCTCCCATTCCAAACACTGCACCAACCTCCCAAGCGTCAACCCAATCATCCTCATAGCCATTCGGGTCCCCGGGCACCCTCTCCGTCCGAGCCCGAATGGTATAAACTTGAAATCATTTCCATGATTATCTTCACTATCAAATCTCTCCGGTTTGAACTCTTCTGGGTCGAGCCAATTATTTGGGTTCCTATGCACAGCCCATGCATTGACCAATAGCATGGTGCCATGTGGGACCTTGAACCCGCCGACGGTGCAATCCGATGACGCCTCGTGTGGGACTATGATTGCTGTTGGTGGGAATAGTCGAAGGGTTTCGTTGATGATGCTGTTGAGGTAGGTGAGGTCGGGAAGGTCCGACTCTTGGAGGAGTCGGTCCGTGCCGATTTGAGAGTCGATCTCGGCTCGGGCCTTGGCGAGGGTGCGTGGGTGGTTGAGCATTAGTGCCATTGCCCACTCCATGGTTATGGCTGATGTGTGCGTCCCTGTTGTTAGTAGCGTCTGTGCATGTTCAACCACAAACGATCACAACAAAAAAAAAATAATAATAAAAATGGTTGAGGTTAGGATAGGTTTGAGCAAATTAACATAAGTGTGGAAGGCTTAATTGAAACAAAATTTAAAAGAAAAGTATAATGTTCATATTTCACAGGCCCTTTGTGGCTTGGCACAAATCCAAAGTGCATTTTAGGCCCTCTGAACAATGGATCCAACTCATCTTTTGTAAAGTATAAAAAACCCAAGAACTCATTTCTCCTTCTCTCCAAAGCCTCCAAAGCCTTGGTACAAACCTAATAGTAAACTCATATAACTTAAATAGGTCACATTGAACCCATAACTTAAGTGAGTCTAGTTGATTTGATGAGCCTGCATAACTATCAGGATGGCAGGATTCATAGTAGACCTAAAATATTCTATTAAGATCCACGAAGGACTTTGATTAAATATTAATTAAAGATCTAGAATTTATTTTGCATTCCACAACACCAGAACCTTAACGATAGAAATGCTAGCCTCAGCTACTCTGCATGGTTTAGCTAGTACAAAATTTAAATAATTTAGAAGTCAGGTTAGCTATAAATTGACTAATTATAAGTTACCATTTGCAGCCGATAAAAAAATAAAAAAATAAAAAAAATAAAAAAGTTACTTCTACCAAGATTAATTGGCAACAATATATTGTTTCCTGATTCATTTATTAAAAGGGTCACCTACAGCACTTCAAATTTGAAGCAATGTTTTAGGCACCATTACTTGAGCAAGTGGTGCAAATCTCTACTCAGCCGAAATTGAAAGATAATTAATAAATTGAAAATAAGAATTTCTTGTATAAAAGAATATGGTCCATATAAATTACTACTAAATTAAACAATATCTAACCAATAGTAATCATTAAACAAAAAACTAATTTATTAGATTAAATATATGCAATTGGGTCATGATGTATCTAATAAAAGAATATTTGAAAGTGGCCTGAATTCAATTCAACAGAAATAATTGGGAAATCCTCCAAGTATATGGAGTTGCCGCCCAACTGACAACAATAGCTGCTCTTAATCTTCATTTGTGCAATTAAATTAAAGTGCCATCTAAAGCACCTTTGAAAGATATTAATTTTGGCCCACTAATTGGCAAGTGGTCCAATATATATATATATATATATATATAAAAAAAGTGATAAGCATCCTTTTTTTTGTTTGACCAATGTGATAAGCATCCATTAGTTGTTTAATTAGTTTTTAATGTGTGGTAAAAACAGAATTTCAACAATCAAAAAGTTCACCAACTACATAATTTACCAAAAGTAAGCATTCACTCATGAAAGATTGGATTAGGCATTGCTTTTGTAGAACTTAATTAATTATAAGCAAATTAAACACTTGAAAAATAAGTATAAAGTCTTTATGCTCAATATTTAAGTGATTAATCAAAATAATTAGCCCAACTCCAACTAATTTGATATTTAGACTTTGTTTCTTGTCATTGTTGTTGGTGGAAATTGTTGTATTCAGGATAATAGACTAGAAAGATGAGTTCAATAATTAGCAAGAAACTAATAAGTTTCAATATTCTTTAGTCAAACGATATAAGTACTCATTAATTAATAGAATTTGAAAAATGTATTGTATATGGATTTGATCCAACTATAAAAGTGAACACTTTATATGATGCTACTACAGTGCTACCAGACATTGCTCTAAAAGGACTTCTATTTAAAACTTTATACTAAAAGTTCAAGATACACACGCATAAAAATATTCTGCTATATAATTATACAATATAGAGGGAATATTCTCTGAAAACTTTGAAGGGATCGACCAATAATTTGGTGGAACATGAGTTGGTTTTCATCCTTACCTTAATGGACATGACCCCTCATAGAGGCAACACTGTAAGAAAACGATTTGAATGTGTTAAACACGGTCGAGCTTACATGTTATTGGCCGGCCCAAATTAATTAATTAAAGCTTAATTAATTAAAAGGCATTCATGTGAGAGGAAGACTTAATTGACCCAACCTTTTTGGTCACTTGTCAACTTCATTTTATACTATCTTCTACAAAAGTGTCATAAGTTTTTGCGTCACGCAAGTTCCTCAACAATTAAAGTTGTTTTACGTGTCATGAAAAGGTTATTTTGGATGCTTAATTTGCCTTAATCTGGCAACATTACTATCAATACTCATTAACTAATTCAACAAAAAAAAACTCATTAACTATCTTCACTAATGTGATGAGGTTAAGTTTAAACATGAAAGTAGAAAAATTTTAAAGATCAACTAAACAACATAGAATCTTGTTTTTTTTTTTGTTTTTTTGTTTTAATAAAAAAAAAGAAAGTAGAAAATTTTTAATCGGATAAATTAAGCTTATTAAGCTTGAGACTACCCAACGACACGTAAATCAAACAACTTCAATTTTGAATTAGTCAGCCATGCATATAGATCAAATTCTTTTACTCCGCTCAATTCCATGCCTAGCTGAAACTATTTTTGTCTTTTATCTAGAATAAATATTCTAGATATATATTGCACAATATCATGATGCTTATAGTACCAGTACTACTTCTTTTATTGTTTCATTATCTCAAAAAGCTTAGGTTCATAATATATATACTTTATTATATATAATAGGATTTTCTTTGATTTCCCTATATATACTATTCCTCCCCTCCCCGACAATGTATATATGTTGGTGGAGGAGGCCTACATGCCTTGAGTTTCACTGGTCTCTATTCTCTGCCACTACCAAGTCCCCAACAATTGATTTCCATTCATGTACAATATTATCTATCTTATAATGTTTCCAACCAATGCAACTATTTTATACTTTGGCGATTTACACAAATAAGGTTTCTTATATATGTTAAATAAAAGCTTGTCATCTACCAAAAAATAAATAAATAAAAGCTCGTTTCACTAAAAATTCTTCACTCATAAATTTGAAATAACACTTTAAAGAGGAAAACAAATTGATCATGAATATCTTTTTTTTAGTTAAATTTAAAAAAGAATCAATTGAGTTAGCCATTAGTAAAGTTGGCCCCCCCTCCACTCTTGGGTTGGCTCCGCCTGCTTTCTACAAGATCTCGAGGTTCACATTTATTTCAATAATTTTTTATAAAAAAAAATAAATGTAAAAACATGTATATATATTGAATTAAGAGCCTTTGTGATTATCATAAAAAAATCATTGTTTACCAAAAAAAAAGTCATTAAATATATAAATGCATATATACACACATAATACTATAAACAATAAGATTATATTGTCATGCATCACTCATAAATTTTCTCGAACTATAGATCATGATAGCAAGAAAACATGATATAACTACCAACCAAAATGATAGCTCAATTGTTTGGCATGCAGTCTCCTTAATTTATTAATGCGTAAGTTTGCGGGCTCATAAGTTGGTTTCTTATTAAAAAAAGAAAAAAAAGACAAAGTTAAAAACTATATGGGCATGAAATGGAACACCAATAGCCACAAGTGCATGTCTCGATTTATGTAATAATACACCATTAAATGCGCATCTAACAACATAAAAATGACTAGTACTTGCGTGGTTGGTGTACCATCAGTTGATGTCCTAGCACGTAGCATTTTTGTACAAGTTAATCAAATTAAAAAATATGCACATCAGAGAGAGAGAGAGAGAGAGGGAGAGAGAGAATAATCAATTACCATGACAATGCCGTGGATGATCTCATCAGTGTAGAAATCAGGTTCCCTCTCTTGAAGAGTCAACAAAACATCTATAGTTGTAGCAGCAGCTGTACCATTTGAAGCAGAAGAAAATGAATTAGAATTAGAATTTGCTCTTAATTTTCGGCGCTCCCCTACAGCTCTCCTCAAGAACTCATCTCTCCTTCTCTGCAGCCTAATCATTCTCTTCTCCAAACCCTTCAAGTCCAACCACCTCATAAAAGGCAAATAGTCTCCAATATAAGGTGACCCTATCAACTCAACACTCTCTCTCATAATCTCTTTAAACATCTTGGCTTCCTCCAAGTCCTCCTCTCTCACATCCTCTCCAAAATACCTCTTCAATCCTATCATCTTTGTGATACTATTAAACACCAACTCGTTAAATCTCGATTTCATCTCCAACTTCTTCCACTCATGGAACCTCTTTGAGCCGTCCTTGCCACTATAGTCCTTCGCTAGGTTTCTCACAAAGGCGTCGACTTCTTCTCGTCTAATGATGGCAGAGATTTGAAGGCGGGCCATGGAGAAGATTTCGAGGATGGTGAAGCGACGAAGGTTACGCCACATCGAGCCATAGGAAGCAGAGACGATGGTAGTGAAGTTATAATTAAGATGTTTTGCGGCGAGCATTTGAGGACGATTGGCTAACACCACATCATTTTTGGTGAAGCACTCGTTCACGGCCGAGGGGCCTGAGACGAGGATGATAGGTCGAGAACCGAATCGAAGAAACACAAGTGGTCCGTATTGACGTGATATGGCTTCTAAACTTCTATGGAGAGGTTTCTTGACAAGGTGTAGGTGACCTAATAAGGGAAGACTCGAAGGGCTAGGAGGCAATGACAATAATGATAGTGAAGACGACGAGGACGAGGAGGCTGTACCCTCTTCATCTACATAGTTTTTGTTGTTGTAATGTTTTTTGGTGGTCTTTTGATAGGAAGTGAAGAGTGATTTGGAGATGGTGATGAGGAGGAACAAGATGAAGAGAATTGAGAAGTGGAGAGCTTCCATGTTTGGCCTTATTGTTGTAATTAGTTCTTGATTCTATTCCATAAATATAGAATATAGAATTAATGGGGTAACACCACCTTTAATTGTCGCATTTGGCAAGGAGGTTATGTGGTGGTCGTATTTAAGAACAATGGAGATATGGTAGTACAGGGAGGTGCTTTGCTTATTTGTCGCACAATTCGTGTCGGCATCTTACTTGATGTATTTTTGTTGTGAGAAACATTAGGTGGGGGAGTTAAGTAGGAAAATGGTGACAAGGAGTATGGGATCTAAAAAGAACAATAAGAGATGTTAAATTCGTTTGAAGAGGAGTTAAGGGTCTGTTTGTCTTGTAGCAGATAAAGTATGAGAGGTATATTTGAAGACATAGGCCGAGGAATCATAGGTGACGTTTAGATGCCATCTCCAAAAAGGTTGTCATTTTTTCTTTCCTGCCTTTTGTTTGGAGACGAGTAACTCACTTTTTAACTCTCATTTGGCACAACTTTACCAAATGCCTTCAAATCATATATCTCAAGGTGAAAATGAACGACATCCGATGAGATCGATGTCAAATGTGGGTTAAAAAGTAGGTTACTCTAGCATTTTTTTTTTGTTCTTTTCAAAAAAAGAAAAATCTATTCGGGTCATGTATCTCTATCTCTAAATAGTTACCACTAAGTCTACAACAACATAGCCTCATCCAAAACCACTACGTCTACCCAAAAAAAAAGTTATCGCTGCTACATAATAGTTCGGATTTAATAGACCGGTTTGAGTTTATATTTGATAATTCAAATCTATCTTCTGTAAAGAATTGTTGGAAGCAATTTTTGAACCTTGATTTTTATGGTAGAAACAAGAAAGTCGTAGCAGCATGAACTATTAAACTAAATTCTACTTTGTGATATCTTCAATACTTAACATGAATTGAAACCATTGGTGTGGGCATATTCTATATTTTGTTGTGAGTTTCAATCTCAGGGGGGCTTGGGCGGACTTGTAATTTATTAAATTCTAGCTTATCCGCCAAGCCCGCCCGTGGACTTTGCTAGCTAATATCATACTTGACAACACAATTATAAGGTTTTACTACAAAAGGCCTCATAATACATTTAAGGAGTTATTTTAACTTATGCTTTTCATATTGAATTATTCTTTTTTTTAATGAAATATTGAATAATTTCTTAATTAATTTGGGACTACATTTTGATTTACTTATCCCAATAATCTCCAACTTGGAGTAATCCTAAGGTTTTCATGAGGTGCTTTCTGAATATATCGATTAACTTATTTATAAAATAACCTCCTGCAACCTCATCTTGATGTATGCAACCACTACAAGAAAGTAGTTCTTTTACCACACTGCACTTATTACCACTCCTTAATCTACAACATGCAATTTGATAATTTCTTCAACACTTTACCCGTTGTAGAAAATGAACTCTATTACCACAAGCCATAGCCATTGTAAATATATTACAAGTGAGTTATTTGTTTACAACATTATTAATTACCTGTAGTAGAAACTTTTGTTGACATAAAGAAGCTTGTTGTAGATTTGACAGTCGTAGAAAGTTCATGTTTTCAACAAGCAACATAAGATTACTTGTAGTAGTCAATAATCTAGTTTCTAGCTTATAGTGAACTGAAGGAGAGTTTCATTATTTTGGTTCACAAATATATTACCACAAAATAGATTCAAACATAGCTAGCTAATTGATCAACAAAGTCGACTTCAAGATGTTTTTGTAAATTTTTTTTGGATTTTGGCTATAACTAATTAAATTAACCTACCTTTTCTCAAAAAAAATAAAAAAATTAACCCACCTATTCTTTTTTTTTTGGAAGTATTAATATACACAATGTGACTTAGAAATATTTCTTGCCTTTTATTAATCATACCTCTTTTGTTCTTTAAAAGTCACAAAATAACTATCAAATTAATTAATATTCTCGTTCAAATTACTGCTAAGGAGTCAATGAACGGGACACAATTCATCATAGTGTTAAAGCAAGTTGAGATTGTAATCCACAGTAGCATATATTAAGGTTGAAGATTTGGTTTGATGAATTAATGGCACTTTATAAATGATTAGGTTGTGCCTTTATAGTTGAAAAAGAACAATATGAAAACAAATAAGTTACATAATAAGTGGTGCACTTGAAAAGAAGAAAAAGATATTTCAAAAAAAGAAGAAAAAGAAGAGGAGGATCTCCAATCTCAGGTCATGCTCGAGATGGAAATAAGGAAGCATAGAGACAACACGATCTAGTTGTGAAGACATAAAGCGGGGTTCAAGGAATGGCAATAGAAAGCGATGTCTCGTGAAATTGGACATTCAAATTAATTAGCTCAGTTTTTGCTGTTTAATATCGCATGCTTCAAGAATTTGATTAATTAAATTCATGTGTTTAATTAAAGGCGACAAGCCAACATTGTCATCCAAACCTTTTTTGAATATATAAAAGTGTTACTTATCCTATACCAAAAGAACAAAAATGTTACCAATCACTAATTATTCCGAGTCATTTTAAAATTTACTTTAATTACTTCTATATTTTGGCTCGATGGACTTGATCTAAATTAACATTCAAATTGGAACAATAATCTCTATCACTATCGTCTAACTCATTATTGTACGTATATTAGCACGAGCAAGAACACTATCTACCTTTGGTGTTTTCCGAGCCATTCTTTATGCTCACTTTTATCAGATATTCATATGGTAAATATTTCCAATCCATTCCCCTCAATCACTGTCCTACATATGTTACTCGCTCCGCTTGGGCTCTACTACAACCTATCTCTTCTTTTTATTGCTATCTTACCTTATTGCTAGGTCTCTGTCTTCTTTCTTCCATTTGTTTTAGGTTTATCCTTTAATCTTACAACAACCACAAGTTTTGGCTGCTTGACTTTCTATTACATTTTATTATGTAAACCTTTTACTTAAATATGTATATGAATTTCATCAAATAAAAAAAAATGTATATGGTTTTATAATTAAAAGGAGTGGGCCGAGTGGCTTTAACTCGTGAAAACATATTAATTAAAAAGTTTGTGCATTTTCTTTGCTTTATTTTTTATATTGACGCGCTAGATGATAGCAAACACTAGGTTGTTTCATTTTTAGGTTGCAGGTAATCAGGATTTATTTGACTTCTAATTTAATTAACTGTTTCCTTCTTCTTCTTTTTTTTTTATATGCAAAACTGTTTTCTTGTTTTCATTGATTTGATTTGTTTTCTACACTATGATCTCCTGTGAAGATTTCTTTCATGTTTTACTTTGAGGAGTTCATTATAGTGTTTTCGTTGTACTTAGTATATTCTCTGGGAAACACATCTTGGAGAGAGTTCTCTTGTGCACCCTAAATTTGCCAAAAGCATGGAAATGCTGACGTACAAGAAAGCAGGACACAAGTGATCAGTGTGGGCGTGCCATAAAGTTGGAAGGAAATACAGTCTCTGGCAATGTTCTATGGATGATAACAAAAGTTTCATGGGATGCATTTGAATTTATTACTGTTCTGTAAGCTTTTTGGTGAAATCAAAGATTTAAATGTTGTCTCATTTGAGACCACAACCCAACACGAGACAAATATCTGTAGCATAATATTTTTTACTGTTGTAAATTGAATTGAGACTTGCTAGAATTAGAGAAGAAAAGTAGAAGAACTAAGAACTTTTATTACTATAAAGAGCTACAAAGAACTACAACTACAAAGTAAAAGAGGAGAAATGAGAGAGTTGAAATGAGAAGTTGTATACAACTTGGTGTGTTTTTACAATGAGGTTGGCACCCTTTATATAGACCATTTGGTGATGATGATAAATGTACTTAGACAATGTTTACAAGTAACACATACATCACATGTCATACAACTCTTCACAAGCAACATTGACAATACATGGAATAATGAGTACATTTGATATGGATACAAGTAAGGGTCATGCTTGATACTACCACTCAATGTAAGAGCCATGCTTGACAATGATTAGTCATACAAAGTCTTGATCAATTGTTCATCCATATCATAACACCCCTCTTTGAATGACAATTGTTGAGAGAATGTGCCTCGTTAAAACTTCTACTAGAAAAAACCCTATAGAAAAAATCTAACAAAAGAAAAAGAGTACACATTTCTTATTAATTTTAAGATAAGTATAATATTGTTAGGATTGTCTCATTAAAAAAACCTTGCTAGGAAAACCCAATGGGATAAAACCATAGCTAAGGGAAAAAGAGTGCAATACACTAATCAATAACTCCCCTCATGTGAACATGAGTAAAACTTGTTCAGGTTTCTTTACTTGCAATGTCTTTAAGTTTACGCAAGCCAATACCATATGTAAGCCTTTTAAATGTCGTAGTTGGTAAGGCTTTTGTGAATAAATCAGTAAGATTATCGCTCGATCGGATTTGCTTGACATCAATTTCACCATTCTTCTGAAGCTCATGTGCATAAAAGAATTTTGGTGAAATATGTTTTGTTCTATCCCCTTTTATGAATCCTTCACTTAATTGTGTAATACATGTTGCATTATCTTCATATAATATGGTTAGAGAATCTTTTATTGAAGGCAATCCACATGATTTTTGAATATGTTCAATCATGTTTCTCAACCAAACACATTCACGACTTGCTTCATGAATTGCAAGTACTTCAGAATGATTGGAAGAAGTGGCAACCATAGTTTGTTTTACTGACTTCCATGATACAACAGTATTACCACAGGTGAATACATATCCCGTTTGAGAACGGGCCTTATGGGGATCTGATAAAAATCCAAAGATCGCATAACCTTGGAGATTCAATTTTACCCTCTCGAGTAAAATAAACCCATGTCACTTGTTCCTCGAAGATATCGAAAAATGTGTTTAACACCATTCCAATGTCTTCGAGTTGGTGAAGAGCTATATCTTGCAAGTAGGTTGACAAAGAAAAGCAATATCGGGTCTTGTACAATTTGCAAGATACATAAGTGCACCAATTGCACTTAAATATGGTACCTCCGGACCAATTAGCTCTTCATCACTTTCTTGAGGTCGAAATGGATCCTTATCCACTTCAAGTGATCTGACAACCATTGGAGAGCTCAATGGATGTGCCTTGTCCATATAAAATCTTTTTAATAATTTTTCAATATAATTTGATTGATGGACAAGTACTCCACTTGAAAAATGTTCAATTTGCAAACCAAGACAAAGTCTTGTTTTTCCAAGTTCTTTCATCTCGAATTCCTTTTTCAAGTATTCGGATGATCTTTTAATGAAGACACATGGGCAAAGCGGATTATTTACATATCCTTTAATGAAGACACATGGGCAAAGCATATTATTTACATATCCTTCTTTCAGTAAATAATCACTAAGACGTTTGTACCACATTCGTCCGAATTGTTTCAACCCGTACAAAGACCTTTGTAATTTTATAGAATGCATGTTATGAGGTTTTGATTTTATTTCATCGGATATTACAAATCCATCAGGGTTTTCATATATATCTCACTGTCTAGAGATCCGTACAGATATGCTGTAACGACATCCATTAAATGCATATCAAGCCCTTCAGAAACTGCAAGGCTTATCAAGAACCGAAATGTGATTACATCTATAACAGGAGAATATGTTTCCTCATAATCGATGTCAGGTCTTTGTGAGAAACCTTGAGCTACAAGTCTTGCTTTGTACCTTGTAACTTCATTTTTTTCGTTTCTCTTTCGTACAAATACCCATTTATATCCAACAGGCTTTACGCCATCCGACGTTTGGACAATTGGTCCAAAAACCTCTCGTTTCCTTAACGAGTTTAGCTCTGCTTGGATAGCATCTTTGCCATTTTTGCCAATCAGGTCTTTTATTGACATTCGTCCACTGATCGTGGTTCTGGATCATCATCATTTTCACATATTTCAAAGGACACATTGAAAACAAATATATCATCAGGAACAATTTTATTTCGATCCCAAATCTTACCAGAGTTTAAGTAATTTATTGAGATCTCATTACTTTCATCTTTTTCTAGAGGAAGTTGTTCCACATCAGAATCATCTTGTTCTGACAAACCCTTATCAAAGGATTCTTGTGCTTTCTCAGGAGTATTTTGATTTGTATTTATTTTTACTCCCGTTTTCCTTTTTCGAGGAATTGTATCCTTTGAACCAACCGGTCTTCCACGCTTTAAGCGTTTCGTTGGTTCTTGTGCATTTTGTTGCACAGATACATCAATTCTTGCAGGAGCATTTACAGCTGGAATGTGTGATTTTGTCACTTGTTTTGCATCATTAAATGCATCTGGTAATTGATTTGCAATTTGTTGCAAATGAATGATCTTTCGAACTTCAAGTTCACACTGATTTGTTCGTGGATCATAATGTGATAAAGTTGATGTATTCCAAGCAATTTCGCGCCATTCTTTTTGAATTGACTTCTTATCTCCCCTAATGGTGGGAAAATTGCTTCATCAAAGTGACAATCAAGAAAACGTGCAAGAAATAAATCCCCTGTTAAGGGCTCAAGGTATCTTATAATGAACGATGAGTTAAATCCAACATAAATCCCAAGTTTTCGTTGTGGACCCATCTTAGTTCTATTGGGAGGTGGTATAGGAACATACACTGCACAACCAAAAATTCTTAAGTGTGAAATATTTGGTTGTTGACCTAAAATGAGTTACATGGGGGAATGTTCATGGTATGCAGTAGGCCTATAACGAATGATAGATGCTGCATGAAGGACTGCATGTCCCCAAACTAAAGTTGATAACTTAGTTCTCATGATTAAAGGTCTGGCAATTAATTGAATGCGTTTGATTAGAGATTATGCCAAACCATTTTGGGTATGCACATGTGGAACAGAATGTTCAATGGTAATTCCTATAGACATGCAATAATTTTTAAATGCTTGAGATTGAAATTCCTCGGCATTATCAAGACGGATGGTCTTGATTGGTTGTCAGGGAATTGTGCTCTTAACTTAATGATTTGGCTAAAAGTCTAGCAAATGCAACATTGCGGGTCGAAAGCAAACAAACATGTGACCACCTAGTTGATGCATCTATCAAAACCATGAAATATCTAAATGGTCCACAGTGAGGATGAATAGGTCCACATATGTCTCCCTGAATGCGTTCTAAGAAAATTGGGGATTCCACAACAATCTTACTTGAGGATGATTTAACTATCAATTTACCTTGAGAACAACTAGCACAATTATAATCACTAGCTGAAAATATTTTGTGACTCCTTAAAGGATGTCCATGCGAATTATTAATTATTCTTCGCATCATTGATGATCCTGGATGACCAAGCCGGTAATGCCATAAAATGAATGTCTTTGGATCATTAATTTTCTTATTTAAGACGACATTCATTTCGACATGCCTTATATGAGTAAAATATAATCCAGAGGATAAAGCTGGGAATTTTTCTAACACTTCTTTTTTCCCATTTGAAACCAATGTGACATAGAGAAATTCTCTATTATTTTCGTTCATGGTTTCAATTTGATATCCATTTTGTCGAATATCTTTAAAGTTGAGTAAATTTCTTCTGGATTTTTCAAAGTATAAGTGTAACAACCCTAAATTTTTAATTCGACTTGTACGGCAATTGTCAGAATGGTGACCCGGCTACGTGAATACTGGTCAATATTTTGAACTTCGGAGTCGACGCCGAAGTGATTTTATGATTCTTTGATTGTGTGTAATAGTATGTTAGTATTTTACGAGTCTCGCGCCGGTTGGGCGATATTTAATTGAGTGAGGTTTCGACTAGTCAAACGGGGGAGTAAAACATATAAATAAATGAATTTTAATTAATTTAATAAATTAGTTAATGAGATGTGGCGAGAAAATGGACACGACGAGCCAATTGACGGGGAAATACGGACCGAGGAACGTCGTTTGAACGTGAGAGTTAGTTAAATATGTAACATGCGGACTATGTGATTAGTATTGTAAAAGTGACACAACCTAATGGTAAGGAGCCATGAGATTGGCCTAGAGATGTGTGTGTGTGCTAAGATGAGATGATGTGGTAAAAGACCCATAAGGGTAGATGTGTTTAAATGTATGAAGTGAAGGGAGAAGGGCAAAAAGGTCATTTGATGTTATATATATACAAACCGTTTCAACAATCAAACCCTACTATTCATCTCCTTCTCCAACACCCTCACCACCGCCGCCACCTCTCCTCTCCTCCTCTCCTCTTTCGACCCACGCCCGGCGGAGCACATTCGCCGAACCTCACCGAAGGTCGGTGGTCTCTCTCCTCCACTCTCTCTCGGTTTCAAAACGAAAAAAAAAAAAAAAAAAACCAGAGACGCAAGCGTCTCTGGTCAAGAGAAAAACAAATTTGAAGAAGATGCACACGTGCATCATTATCTAATATTATATATATAAATATAATATATATATATATATATATATATATGTATGTATATATATATATATGTATATATATGTATATGTATAGAAGAAAAATAGCAAATATATATTGAAAAATTCAGAAAAATATGATAAATTAGGAAATGGGTTCATAAATGAGTTTTGGGATTCTCTCGGAAATGTTGGCGGGATATAGTCGGGGTTTTAGCCTCGAAAAACGTGAAAATTGATATAATGTATCAAATTGAAGCTAATTTAATGACAAATAATCTTAGGTATAATTCGGGTGGTAATTTTGATTTGTTTGGCATTTATTCAAGCTGGACTGGATAATTGGAGTGCGGTATAGGAAATCGGGAAGTCGCGTTAGGATCTCGGAGTTGTCATACGGGTCACGATAGTTCAGGTAAGTACATTTGTCTTAAAAAGCATTTGTATGTTTGTAAGCCAGTTAGAAAATGCCATGTGATTCATTTTCATGCCATTGTGTTTGTTATTATTTACTTGTTGGCCTTCAATTCCATACTTCTTGTATGTGTGATTCCGCGTAAGTGTTTTGTCTCGAAAGTACTAGGACCCGCACTAGAGGGATAAAACGCGGCACTCGCGACCACGAGTGTGTGACCACCCTTAGTGATCGTGTGACACCGAGTACTTGGGTGGATGGGTTCGAGTCCCTTTCCAAATCATAGGCGTGCCTTCGCTTGTGTCGATGCCGGAAGACCTCGCGAGGTCTTCGCCGTTATGCTATGGACTAGACCACTTATGAGCCTCTTTTGATTCTTTGGAACACACTTAACTCTCGATTGATATCCATTAGTCTGTTTATCATGCATCTTGTCTATTTAATTTCTGTCTTTTTATTTCCGCATGATATTTAGACTACTTTATTTGAATTATCATGAATTACTTGTTGTTTTCTCATTGGCATTACATTCGATTTTATTCAGCTTACTCACCGTCTAGTTTGTGACGGTGGGTGCGAGATAGGGCGGAGAGCGCAAGGGCAAGGGACCTTGCCTAGGTGATCTATTGTGAGGATTAGCGAATTTGGATTTGGAGACTATTTTATAGGTTTCCTTATGTTTTGCTTTTATGTATATCGTTTTATATATATATGCTTTCGGATTATTAAACTTGGCAAATTTTGATGAGATTGGTATCATGTACCTTTGCATTTCGAATTGTACATGAATACCCGGGTTTTCCACACTTATAGAATTCCTATAATTTCCTTTGATTGAGTTATTTCCCTTTGTTTTAATTGTTTAGTCTTCGTTTTTATTATTGCAATAACTCTTTCATAAATTACTAAATTGACTAAATTGAAGGCTGACTAGGCTCGTCAGGTTGCCGAGTGATGACTCGGGGCTTGTACGGGTCTAGGCCGGGCGTACCCAATTGCATGGGGAAATTGGGGCCGTCACAGTTGGTATCAGAGCCTAGGCTTTAGAATCTTAGGGACATGGTATATAGTTATCTAAAAATTGTGATACCAACGTCACAGTTGGTATCAGAGCACAAGGTTCTAAAGACCGGACTCTTGATTCAAATTCATAAAACACAAGCCATTTAAACCAGCGGAAGTTAGGAACGGTTGAACTTAGAGTGGAAACCCTATGATCTTGACTTAGAATCCTAGTTGGGGAGTGGGATAAGTCTGATGTGATGTTTATATATATTACGATTGTTGTGTGTATTATATGGTATCGGTAACTATCCACTGATCCGAAATACGCTTTCGTTATGAGAGGGCGATGGCGGATCAGAAGGGTCCTAGTGACGACAGCGGGACGTCGAGTACTCGAGCCGGTTAACATCGACAGTTTCGAGACTTTGACGCAGAGAGTCGCATCTCAAGAGCGATAGTTGGAAGAGATTTTGGCGATAATGAGGCGTCGATTCTTTGTTGCATCGGTACCATCAACGGCTAGAGTAACCATTACTCAAGAGGCAAACACACCGGGGTGACGACCATGACTTTGCTTCCTTCCACCACTTCAATGACACCGCTTATGGCGGTTGTACCTCGTGCACCGACAAAGGTATGACATTACGACGACTATTGAGGTCGAGCAATGGCGAGAGTTCAAGAGGCACGACCCTGTCATTTCTATGGAGGTACTGACGTGACCGTAACAGAGTTGTTCTTGAAGAGTCACGAGAAGATTGAACCTGATCGACCTGAGTTGTAATTAGAGCGCCGATCAGGGGAAACATGATGGGAAACGAACGAGAAATTCGAACGATGATAGTGGTTCTCGAAAGCGGAAGTTGTGTTACCAATGCGAACAGCCTGGACATTTTTAGAAACGATGTACTGATTTGTGCGAGGATGTGCACGTGGCGAATGAACAATAACTTATAGTGGTTCGTGATACTAACGGAGATAAAAAAAATTTCCTGGTTATCATATGACATGCATGGAACCGATTAAATGAAGCTTTAGGTGTTTAAATAAGATGTTGGACGTCATGTGACAGAGTTAGGGTTGATACTGGCTAGAGTATTACCGTTTAAACTTAGCAGTGTTGTCTAGGATGAGACAAACCTAACTTAGATAAGAGTCCGAAAGAGATGGTAAGTTTGGGCACAATGGTGCCAAAACTAGCCACAAGTACACCTAAAGAGAGCGGGACCAGGATCTGTTGTGATTCATCTTACGATGCATGGACACGTAGTGTACATGGTGGCCACGGTTACAACTTTGTCGAATCTATTTTACTGCCTGGGTATAGATAAACTTGCGTCGAGACGCGAGTAGGTTGGGAGGTTTTCACGAGTATGGCGTACGAGTCGCGATCGTAGCGTCTTACGTCGTGATCACCAAGCTTGAGTCGTGGTAGTGGGCGATGTTTGAGACGAGGTCGTGGCATTCCTAACATTTTGGGAAAACGGGAGCGATGCAGAGAGAGACCGTAGTTGAATTAGGTTGTTTGAATTGGTTGGGACCTACATCCCAAGACGAGATAAAATCAAGTCGTTGGAAGTGACATTCGCGAGAGTTCACAGTTGGTTATAGCTTATTGAGCAATGTCTGAAGTGACTATGCATTGGTTTGCAATTCAACGATGATGAACGAGCCGTCATGCAAGTGACTTTGAGGTAGTCCACGCTTCGAGAAAGAGGATCTAAGTCGTCTCAAGCAAACGATCGTAAGCCCACGGTTTGGGAGAGGTGCGAACTAGATATAAACATTATATGCGTTGATTTGTGGATACGAGAAGATCAACGTTGTTGCTTGATGCGTTGCGCTTATTTGCAAAGGATTGGATGCGAGAGGTAGTTATATGTTAAAGAACCTACGAGCGTGGTTTATGTGAGGCATTCGAGTTGATGAGATCGGCGGACGTGCCGACGACTACCGAACCCGGATACGTGGTCAAACGATGTTGTGGACCGTCTCATTTGGCATTGTGCGTGAGGGACAGCAAGGCGATGCGTCATACCAGCGGTGCAGTGAGATGGTGGATAGTTCCGATTTCCCAGACAAGAGTCGGTCGACAGACTCATGCTAGAGGTATCGCGGCGACCGGGGTTTCCATTGGTGGGCGATGTGTGAAGAGTTACTTCAGAGATTCATCGTTTTGGTTTTGTTGTGTATCCGGGTCGACCTAAGATGTGCGCTGATATGCGACATTCTTTTGGTGGCCAGGGATGATTTTCGAGGTGTTGAAGTTATTCGAACGTGTGATATTCCAGCGCGTAGAGGCTGGGCATCGATGACCTGGAGAACTACTACAGCCCCACCCATTTCTTAATGGAATTGGGTAAATATGGATATGGATTTCGTTAGTGGTTGCCCCGATCTCCTCGTGGTTACGATAGCATCTGGGTAGTTGTGGATAGTTTGGTTTGAGACTTAAGAGTGCTCAGGAGTGGCAGAATAAATACTTGACGAGTATCACGATGAGCTTCAGTGCGATTCAGGGAGATTATGAATACCTGAAGGTCTCTTCACTGAAGGGTCACGAACGGTTCAGAGTCAAGAAATGACTCACTCTGAGTTTTTATCGGTTCCGTTAGGAGCTGCGAAGAGTCGTTAATCTAGCTTACTTATTAGATAAATTTCGGGACGAAATTCTAATAAGTGGGGAGACTGTAACAACCCCAAATTTTTAATCCGACTTGTACGGCAATTGTCGAATGGTGACCCGGCTACGTGAATACTTGGTCAATATTTCGAACTTCGGAGTCGACGCCGAAGTGATTTTATGATTCTTTGATTGTGTGTAATAGTATGTTAGTATTTTACGAGTCTCGCGCCGGTTGGGCGATATTTAATTGAGTGAGGTTTCGACTAGTCAAACGGGGAGTAAAACATATAAATAAATGAATTTTAATTAATTTAATAAATTAGTTAATGGGATGTGGCGAGAAAATGGACACGACGAGCCAATTGACGGGGAAATACGGACCGAGGAACGTCGTTTGAACGTGGGAGTTAGTTAAATATGTAACATGCGGACTATGTGATTAGTATTGTAAAAGTGACACAACCTAATGGTAAGGAGCCATGAGATTGGCCTAGAGATGTGTGTGTGTGTGCTAAGATGAGATGATGTGGTAAAAGACCCATAAGGGTAGATGTGTTTAAATGTATGAAGTGAAGGGAGAAGGGCAAAAAGGTCATTTGATGTTATATATATACAAACCGTTTCAACAATCAAACCCTACTATTCATCTCCTTCTCCAACACCCTCACCACCGCCGCCACCTCTCTCTCCTCTCCTCTTTCGACCCACGCCTTTGGCGGAGCACATTCGCCGAACCCTCACCGAAGGTCGGTGGTCTCTCTCCTCCACTCTCTCTCGGTTTCAAAACGAAAAAAAAAAAAAAAAAAAAAGAAACCAGAGAGACGCAAGCGTCTCTCGGTCAAGAGAAAAACAAATTTGAAGAAGATGCACACGTGCATCATTATCTAATATTATATATATAAATATAATATATATATATATATATATATATATATATGTATGTATATATATATATGTATATATATGTATATGTATAGAAGAAAAATAGCAAATATATATATATATATTGAAAAATTCAGAAAAATATGATAAATTAGGAAATGGGTTCATAAATGAGTTTTGGGATTCTCTCGGAAATGTTGGCGGGATATAGTCGGGATTTTAGCCTCGAAAAACGTGAAAATTGATATAATGTATCAAATTGAAGCTAATTTAATGACAAATAATCTTAGGTATAATTCGGGTGGTAATTTTGATTTGTTTGGCATTTATTCAAGCTGGACTGGATAATTGGAGTGCGGTATAGGAAATCGGGAAGTCGCGTTAGGATCTCGGAGTTGTCATACGGGTCACGATAGTTCAGGTAAGTACATTTGTCTTAAAAAGCATTTGTATGTTTGTAAGCCAGTTAGAAAATGTCATGTGATTCATTTTCATGCCATTGTGTTTGTTATTATTTACTTGTTGGCCTTCAATTCCATACTTCTTGTATGTGTGATTCCCGGCGTAAGTGTTTTGTCTCGAAAGTACTAGGACCTGCACTAGAGGGATAAAACGCGGGCACTCGCGCCCACGAGTGTGTGACCACCCTTAGTGATCGTGTGACACCGAGTACTGGGTGGATGGGTTCGAGTCCCTTTCCAGTCATAGCTGTGCCTTCGCTTGTGTCGATGCCGGGAAGACCTCGCGAGGTCTTCGCCGTTATGCTATGGACTAGACCACTTATGAGCCTCTTTTGATTCTTTGGAACACACTTAACTCTCGATTGATATCCATTAGTCTGTTTATCATGCATCTTGTCTATTTAATTTCCTGTCTTTTTATTTCCGCATGATATTTAGACTACTTTATTTGAATTATCATGAATTACTGTTGTTTTCTCACTGGCATTACATTCGATTTTATTCAGTTACTCACCGTCTAGTTTGTGACGGTGGGTGCAGATAGGGCGGAGAGCGCAAGGGCAAGGGACCTTGCCTAGGTGATCTATTGTGAGGATTAGCGGGCTGGATTTGGAGACTATTTTATAGGTTTCCTTATGTTTTGCTTTTATGTATATCGTTTTATATATATATGCTTTCGATTATTAAACTTGGCAAATTTTGATGAGATTGGTATCATGTACCTTTGCATTTCGAATTGTACATGAATACCCGGGGTTTTCCACACTTATAGAATTCCTATAATTTCCTTTGATTGAGTTATTTCCCTTTGTTTTAATTGTTTAGTCTTCCATTGTTTATTATTGCAATAACTCTTTCATAAATTACTAAATTGACTAAATTGAAGGCTGACTAGGCTCGTCAGGTTGCCGAGTGATGACTCGGGGCTTGTACGGGTCTAGGCCGGGCGTACCCAATTGCATGGGGAAATTGGGACCGTCACAATAAGGCATTGTCAACATGAATTATTGTTCCCCTAGGCAACATAATATTTGCTCTTCCAGTGCCATTAATCAAATTGGAGATGCCAGATATTGTTTGAACATTAGCCTCAACTAAGTTCAAATTGGAGAAATATTCTCTTCTTTTGAGGATAGTGTGCGTTGTAGCACAATCAATAAGACATATATTGCCATAATCTAAACAAATAACTTGATGATCCATTTCTACATTGAAAAACAATATGGTATTAAAGAAATACCCTTTTCGTACTAAAATACGAATATCTCAAACTTTTTGGATCATTAGTCAACAAAAACATAGTAAAATATCACAAAAATATTTGGGTATTGTATATATGACAATATTTAGGCAGCATAGCCGTTCATATGTGACAAAAAATGTCACAATTATGAGCGCTCCTTGTCAATACTAATTTACCCTTTCTAGTGGTGCACCACTTTTTATTTTGACTATCAATGGAATTGTCAATATGACTTTTACCATATCTTTTCACCTTTTTCACGTCCATAAATTTGTAATTGTGACCATGGTCATTATATGCAACATATGCTTCTTAATTTGAAGCTAAATCAATTGGACATGAGTGATATTATATTTATAATATCTTATTATTTTACTCAGCTACCACGAGACAATGATTCAATCCATAATTAATATTTAATGAATTGACGTGCGCGCTCGATAATTTGTTGCAGTAATACATCGAGGCGAGCCACGTGGCTTTTATTTGTCTCATCAGTCATATTTCTGCATAGCCTCAATATAGAGGTAATTGAAATTGCAGAATAATAGATGATATTTGACTGATATAAATTTTGTAGCGTGAGACGCAGCCACTCATTTTGAGCCTTTTGGAGCATAACCGATTTTGGTCTTGATATAGATAGCTCCATGATGTGAAATGATAATATAAAGTGAAATATTCACTTTTCAAATCTCTAAAGAGTCTAAAGAGATATTTGACGAATAAATATTTATACGCATAGCCTTGCATAGATACTTTATATATAATTTGAGCATCCCGTTGCCTTGACAAGTAATTAGTATTGTCAATATTGTTAAGGTAATTAATTCAATTATAATTAAATAAAATCTTTATGAAAATAGGGATAAACTAAATAGTTTTCTTTTTATACAAAATAGATAATATACCATTAAATATATGTTCACAACTTGATTATAAATACGCAAAATGTAACACTTATATGAGTTGGTGGGACAACCTCCAGATTGGGTGGCGAGACGAAGTCTACTTAAAACCATGCCTCCTCGAACGAGATAACCCGTCTCCCTTTCAATGTTTAGCTTTACCGAGGACAAAGCTTACCCACTATCAACCCAAACTCATAACATTATTTGCAATATAAAAAATCAAGAATGGAGCATAATTAATCGTTTGTAGTATAGCGAGAAAACTAGTTATGTCATATATTGACTTTTGATTTCTGATGTAGAAGATCGTACAAGACGCAATTACAGAGCATACTTTCGCAATCAGTGACGTTATAATGCATAATATATGAATAAAGCATGCATATAAAAGTGAAGCAACCAAGATAATATAGAAATAAACCGAACTCATAAAAGTTATACCTTCCTAGCTTTGTTTTCTTAACAAGCCTTCTTGAACTTCAAGATCTCCTTAATGCTAGAGCAAGCTCGTGCTGATAATGTGTTGTAAATTGAATTGAGACTTGCTAGAATTAGAGAAAGAAAGTAGAAGAACTAAGAACTTCTACTACTACAAAGAGCTACAAAGAACTACAATTACAAAGTAGAAGAGGAGAAATGAGAGAGTTGAAATGAAAAGTTGTATACAACTTAGTGTGTTTTTACAATGAGGTTGACACCCTTTATATAGGCCCTTTAGTGATAATGATAAATGTACTTAAACAATATTTACAAGTAACACATACATCACATGTCATACAACTCTTCACAAGCAACATTGACAATACATAGAATAATGAGTACATTTGATATGGATACAAGTAAGGGCCATGCTTGATACTACCACTCAATGTAAGAGCCATGCTTGACAATGATTAGTCATACAAAGTCTTGATCAATTATTCATCCATATCATAACATTTACTATCATTTTTTCTGAAACAAAACATATTTAAATTATTATAATATTTATAAAAATGATAAATATTTAAACCTAGAAAATCAAATATATCTATCTATTAATACTTAATAAGCACCAATACAAGTATACAACAGTTTTCGACCGTAACTTGAATGGTCGTGTTTGCCCCTCGCGAATCTTCCTCTTTTTTTGTTTCTAATATGTGTCAGATCTATCTTCTCTTCCTCACGACTTGGTTTGGTTTATTCGATTCATTGGCCCTCCATCTTCTTTTTCCACAAGCATTTGTAACTGATTTTTATAAAAAAAAAAAAATTTGTTACCTATTTTTTAAATTTATCTACAAGTTACTCGTTATTGTATGAATTATATTCCCGCTAGCACAGTAAGCGGGTCGGTGATGCGTGGCACCTTAGAAAACTAGTATATTTAATAATTATGTATACAGAAACGATTCATCTGATGATTAAAAAAAGAAAACCATTAATCTAAAACTATTCTTTTTAGTCAAAAAAGTTTTCCTTGAAAAAAAATAACTCGGGTATTGAAGAAAGGTCTTATGAACATGAAGAGAAAGGTAGTGATAACGAAAGACAAGGCGTCATTTTATCTCATCCAACTCATACACGGAACTCCTCCATCTCCATTGCCTCAAACAATTTCACTTCGAAATAAACTGTGACGGTTCTAGTTCCACAACCTAAAGCTAGACCCTGCCCAGCCTAGACTTACATGGACCCCGAGTCAACTCTTGCACAATCAACGCAAGCTTAGTTAGCCTTACCTCACCATTTACCAATATTAAACAATTAAAGTTGAGTTCATCAATTTAGTGAGTTATCAAAGATTATACGAAGCGATAAAATCTTCAAACTAAATGAACCAACTCTCGGACACTCATTAGGACAAGTTTGTGGTTGTTGGGACCGTCACATAAACATAATGCTAAAGGTACCAAATATGTCTATTTTCAATAGTAGTCCTTGATAAATCACGACTACACAGTCATCCCAGATTCCCACATTCTATTAGTTGATGTATATGACTCGTTGGAAGAGGACTTCGTAGTCCTTTGATACATTGATAAGAAAACAGGTTCTAAATACAGCAAGGCTTGGAGTTTGAGATATTTTGTATGACAACATTTTGACCGTTTGTTGCCTGAGGAACATTATGTTAGATATCTGACCTCAAAAAAAATAAATAAAAAAAAGCGTGTTAGAGATCTCCAACATCAAATGTGGTCGGGCCGAGCAATTGATCGAGTTCATAAAAGATGTGAAGCTCAAATTAGGGAAGGAAGACGGAGACACTTTACCAAAAGAAGGTTTTTACGTGATCCCAGGCTTCGTAGGAAAGATAACTTAATTCATCCATTCAAGATTAATTTATAAGGATTTGAAACAATTGTTTGTCAATATTATTAAGGAAACTGGTTGGTCCACTTCCAGGTATCGCAAATAAAGAAATCATCGAAAGCTCCTCATTCAAAGTCTTGGAACAGAGAGTAGGACATGCTGTTGAGGTTGTAAGTAACCTTGACGAATTACAGGGCTTGGGTCAATGGCCATTTCTAGTTGGAAGTTGGAACTAAGCCTCTCACTGATTACATGGTACCAAATACTAATGTGGTTTGGTGGGACCAGTAAAGCCGCACTAGAAACCAATAGTACAGTCACTATCATTGATGCAAACTGGGAGAACTAAATCGGGAGCACGCAATTTGAAGACGCGAGGAGTACAAGTAGCATACTTCAATTTATGGAAGAGGGAGATGGCAGTCGCATAGTTTCTGAAGCTAAACAAGATGAAATAGTTCAGAATGAATAAACCAAACTGAATCATTGAATTTGAACGTAAGTGAAGCGTGATAGATGGAGATACTTTAATTAATTGTAACCAGAACATCTATATGTATCTAACTATCTTTATGTCAACGTTTCTTGAGTTTAAACATCAAAGTCTTCATAATTTGAGTGCTCACACCTTCTGAGTTTAATTTTTAGGAAAATGATAAAATGACCACTTTCCACACATACTCTTGTCTTTTAGCCATTTATGACTCTATCTTGTCTCCCTAGGCGTGGGCTCCACATCTGACAAAACACCATAAATGACTAAAAGGCAAAAGTGTGCGCCCAAAGTGTGCGTTGAGAGTGTGTTAGATTATCATTTTCCTTATTTTTATAGAACAATGTGTTATAATTTGTTCATTAAGTCTTTTAATGGTTTGATGATAAAAATGGTTAGCAAGAGCTCTTTTGCTTATTGTTGCATTTAGAGTTTGTTCGTACCTAAAATGGACCGTGTGAGTGATTTTTTTTTTCGAAGGCGTGAGTGATTTGTTGTAGTTCCATTGTTTTGGGTAAGCTGTTTTCTCTTACCCCTTTTTTTATGTCATTAATTATATCCAAACACTTTCCAGTTGGGTCTTCGACAAAACCTTATTCGGTTTATCAATGAATCTTGAAAGTATCTGTTATCAAAACTCAAATCAATCTCTTAAAAAGCGTAATCCATGATTTGAAAGCAATAAGTCCAACTATGGAAAGGGATTAAGTAGTTCCAAAAGCAGATCACACAGAAAGCGCGCCATTTATCACAAAAAATCATTAATTAAAAGCTAGGGTTTACTTCAGAAAATAAAAAAAATATATATCTAGGGTTAGAGAATTCCCATCTAACCTGTCCAGTTGAATGGATTCTCCTTCTCATCTTGATCAGCGATTTCTTCAAAACTTCATCATCTGGTGGTTGCGTTTGGTTCTGTAAATCCTTTAGTGCACCCCGAGCCTAGGGTTTCTTTGAGTTTGGCCGTGTTTTGGCGCGAGATTTGAATTTATGCTTCTCGGGAAGTGATTAGCTGAAATACCTTTTTAAAATAAAAATAAAAAAATTAGCGAACCAATTTCATTCATTAACTAGGAAAATACTTTTGTAGTCTAGGAAAGAAATGCACAAACGACAAACATCTGTTTCGCTGCCCTTAATATTCGGAATCCTAAGACTCGTTGAACGAACTCTGAGAAATACATTTTATTTTTACATACCTTTCTTAATGTACAATAGTAGATCTTTAGAAATAACATCTAAAAAAAATAGGTAGGATACGACTTCTTTTCAATTACAAGAGACATTATTCTCACTAACTAGTTGAACTTACAAGCAACTCTATTTATCTTAATCACCTAGAGCCCAAATTATAAACAACTCTATTTATAAGCTACTCTATTTATCTTATTAACTAGTTGGTATGCTTTTCTTTTCTTTTTTTTGTAACCCTCATAATATATATTTTGGATGTCACACTAACCAAATTAGAAGAAATGACAATATCTCTAATGGTGAAGCTCTTCTTGAATTGTTGTTTTTGTGCAAAGTGAGAAAACTATTAATACGAATGGTCCCGTTGTGATCACAAAATACCTCACTATGCTAAATTTGTAGTAAATGAGTTTTACGATGGGTACATATTGTAAATCTACTATGTGAGTTTGAGATGGATATGAGTATTAAATATATATAAACAGTAATAATCATTTTTTTTTAAGTAAAGTAATTTTTGTTTGTAAATTTATATTTTGTTTTTTCAAAAAATGATAAAATGATACACTTTCAACGCACACTTTGAGTGCATACCCTTGTCTTTTAACTATTTATGATTATTTGTCATCTCCCTAAGCGTGGGTCTCACATCTAACAAAACATTATAAATAGTTAAAAGACAAGAGTGTGCGCCAAAATAAAAGTGTGTTTGATCATAATTTTCCTTCTTTTTTTTTATTTTTTATTAACAGATTCCCCCACGCCCAACGGCTTATAAATATCTTCTAACGGCTACTTTCGCCCCTTCTTCTTGTGTTGTGTTAGAGAGGACAATCCTAACACATCGCCCAATCGCAAACCCTTCTAGGTTCTTCTTAGCGTTTCACGGCAAAACCCCCCTTTTTCGATCGATTCTCTGCGGTTATTCTCTCCGGAGAAGAAATGGGACGAAAATCAGCTGCTTCGGCTGCTCTATCGAGCTCTAGCGAAGTAATCGAACTCATTTGGTATTTCTGTTGTGTTTTTTCTTCTATTGAATCATCGATTAATCGTTGTTGTCTCGGTTTGGTTTGCGAGAATCGCTGTTCGTTTCCATTGTCGCTTAAAGGTTGTTGATGATGACGATGATCCGTCTTTGTTTTTGTTCACTTGAATTTGATCTTGCTTAGGTTTGCTAAAGTGTTTGTTTTGACCTAATTTCTGCAACCTTCAATTTACAGAAGCAAAGACCGCAGGAGCTGATTGCGGTGGTGGATCTGATCTGGTTTGTTTTGTATTTCGTTCCGCTGTTACGCCTCTTCTGTTGTTGTTTATTTTGTCATTGATGATAAATTTGGCTTGATCGGTATTTTTTATTCTGTTTAAACAAAGGTAGTTTAGATCTTGCTTAGAAAACACAGAGGGAAAAACCTAGAAGGATCATTTGGGACTCGGATGTCTTTGACGCTGAAATTGTTGATGATTGGTTGTGTTACACAGTTCAGGCAGCCACATCGTTAATGGCGATGTGTTATGGTTCTAGTTCCCTCTGATTTTGAAAAGTTTTGGTGAGTAAGAAACTTAGGTTTGTCGGAACTAAATATGTTATCAGATGTCGAACAAGAAATTCTGTTTACTACAGGGGAGAATAACCAGATTAGGGTTGGTCTGATGTTTAGAAACTGCTTTAGGATAGTAGAGCCTTCTTGTGTTTGTATGCAATTCTTTTTAGTATGATTGGTGCTGATACTTGCTATATAATTTCATCAGCTTTTTTGAATTTGAGTCACTGACCTAAAGGATGGTTCCTAAGTAGATTTTTTTTTAGTTATATCTTATAATGTTATGTGATTTGTTTGTGTGAAACATGGTTATTGCTTGTTGAAGATTTTGGGCTGTATGCTAAGAGCTAGTCATTGAATTGTACCCAATGGTTTTTTTTGGTGATTGTGTGAACGAGGTCTCCCAAATAGGAGAAGGAAGGAGAGATGCTATTTGAAACTTATTAACGATTCATTGTCAATTCTTAGTCACACGTTCACATTCGAATTTGTTGCTGACATGGAATCCATGCAGGTGAGATTATTTGGCTTGTTTTATGAATGGAACAAAGCTTCTTTTGTGCTTTATGGTCAATTAATGCAATTCATTCTACTTTTTAGTTGCAAATTAAACTTTCTTACAAACAACTTGCACATCGATGTTGTTCTTTTCTTGAGGTGTTTAGTTTTACATCGATGACATTTTTGTTGTTTCGTATAAAGTAGAATGCTCCTTAACAAAAACAACAAAGCCTCTATCTCATGTGATCCGGTTTAAAGCCAAAAGAAAGGAAATTCCTATATTTATTATGATGTTTAATATTAGAAGGTTTTGAATTTAGTTTGTTACTAAATAAGTTTAGGATGAGTTTAGGAAGTTTCTTTAGTGTTTTTATATCTATTTTGTGATGGCTCTAGGTAATTAGAAGTTTCTTTAGCACCAGGCGAGTGTGGTGGAGTGGTGTAAAGATCGTACAAGGGTATGTTCCAAACCAGGCCGCTCGTGTTTGAATCCTCGCTCTCGCATTGAAGCCATTTCTTTGCCTGTTTCTCCCGGCTGATGGGTGTGGTGCCACCGACTTAGCCCCATGGGACTAGTCGCAGAAGACAAGCTGTGTGTACCCATGGTTATCAAAAAAAAAAAAAAAAAAAAGAAGTTTCTTTAAGTTATTTGCTTGTATTTTAGGAATTAGAAAGTTATTTGAAATTAGGAAGTTTCCTTTTTGTTTAGTTTCTATTTAGGAATTAGGAAATTTTATTATTCAATAGTGAGAGTTGATTTTTGAGTTATTGAGATTCTCTGTGAGAGATTTTACACCTTGTGGTGGTTTGAACTTACCAAATCCGTTGGGATTTGTGGCATTCAAGATCTTAGATCCTTTTTAATAGAGCTTATCCAACATCCTTGTTTTTGGCGCTCATTCTATCCCTTTTTTTTTCTTATTCTCTTACTTGGATTACGGGCAATTCGCATTCCGTTCCGCATCAATTAGTATCAGAGCGCCGTGAACAAGGATGCTCAATAAGCTTGTTGAAAAGATCCCACAAGTAATGAATTACTTGATAAGACCATGAACGCCACAACCCACACAAGGATTGATAAGTTCTTACACACACTGGCGCAAACTCTTTCACAGAGATCTTAATACTCAAAAATCAACTTCCTTTATTGAATCATAGAAGTGCCTTTATATAGGCTTACATAAGACTCAAAAATAGAAACTAAGCAAAAAATAAACTTCCTTATTCCTAATTAACTTCTAATTCCTAAAATAAAAGCAAATAACTTAAGAAACTTCTAGAGGCATCATAAAATATAAATAAAAACACTAAAGAAACTTTCTAAGCTCATCCTAGACTTATTTAGTAACAAACTAAATCCAAAACCTTCTAAATGTCAAACATCATAAAAACTATAGGAATTTCCTTTATTTTGACTTTAAACCGGATCACATTAACAAGACAAGAATATTCTTGTATGAAATTGTCTTTCATTGAGTCACGCTTTTGGTTATTTAGCACTGTACAACATATTTTACTCCTTAATTACAGTAAGTCAACTCTCTAATCACATCCTAAAATACAACAGAGTATAGCTTTGTACAACATATTTTACTCCTCAAGTACAGTAAGTCAACTCTCTAATCACATCCTAAATATCTATTAACATTCTAAAAATACAATAACCTATTCTTAGGAAAGTAGATATTTACAATATCTTTGATAGATATGCTTGACATCCCCCCTCAAATTGATGCTAGTGAATCAAGCAACATCATTTTTTGTCGAAAAATTGATGTCGAGTGCATGGGAGAGGCATGAGGATATCAACAATCTGTTGATTAGTAGAAACATGAGGAAGCGTGATAAAACTATTATCTAATGATTCCCGAATGGAATGACAATCGACTTCAATATGTTTCATACGATCATAGAAGACGGGATTTGATGCAATCTGAATAGCACTAGTATTGTCAGCATTGAGAGGATTTGGTGACCTAGTTCAGAGAGTAGACCACATAACTAAGTAATTTCCGAGCATGTGGCAGACATGGCATAACTATTCTGCTTCAGTTGAGGATTTGGAGACTCTTCTCTTGTTTCTTGCACTTCCAAGAAATTAAGGCATCTCCCAAGTATACACACCAACCCGTTGTAGAGCAATGCGTATCAGGACATCCTGCAATCAACATCACTATAAGCAACTAGATTAAGAGAATAATGAGCTGAATAAAAAAGACCACGATGAGTGGTGCCATATAAATAGCGAATAATTCGTTTCACTGCAGCCATATGTAAATGACGTGGAGAACCCATAAAATTGACTCATTAAGCAACTAGATTAAGAGAATAATGAGCTGAATAAAAAAGACCACGATGAGTGGTGCCATATAAATAGCGAATAATTCGTTTCACTGCAGCCATATGTAAATGACGTGGAGAACCCATAAAATTGACTCATTAAGTTAACTGCAAAAGATATATCTGGTCTAGTGATTGTCAAATAAACTAGACTTCCAACTAGATGCCGATACAATGTAGGATCCTGGAGAAGAGCACCTTCATCCTTACGATATTGACATTTATTTCCATGGGGGTATCTACGAAAGTAGTATTTTCTAATCCAGCTAACTAAATTATATCCATGAGATATTTATGTGATTAACAAAAATTCCTTTCTTGTTTCTGTGGATTTCCAAACCAAAAAATATGCAAGAGAACCTAGATCTTTCATGTAAAAAGAAGCATGTAGAGATATTTTTCAATTCTTGAATTTTGTCTATGTCAGAACCAGTAATTAAAATATCATCTACGTATACAAGTGACATGACAATTCCTTGAGTAGTCTTGCATAAAAAAAGTGAAGGATCATACCTGTTTTGTACGAAGGACAAATCAAGTATAGTCTTTTTGAATTTTGCGAACCAAGCATGAGGAGCTTGTTTAAGCCCATATATTAAGGAATGTATCAAGTGACATACCTCATGTGCAACAATTGTTAAACCAGGTGGAGAACGCATATAAATATTCTCTGTTAAATCCCCATGGAGAAATGCGTTTTTTACATCCATCTGATTAATAGACCGGTCTTGAGAAGCTGCTAAAGCCAAGATTGTACGAACGGTATTCATTTTGGCAACTGGAGCAAATGTTTCTTCGTAGTCAATTCCATATTCTTGTCTATTTCCAAGAGTTACCAAACGAACCTTACACCGGTCAAGTGATCCATCTTATTTTAGTTTGACGGAGAAGACCCATTTACAACCAATAGGAGTAACATTAGAAGGACAAGTAACAACATCCAAAGTCTGAGTATGGTTCAAAGCATCAAGTTCCTTTTGAATAGCGCGTCACCAACACTCATGTTGTATTGCTTATGAATATGATCTTGGTATGCTAATGGAGGAAAGGGTAGCAATCATAGATTTATGATAATTAAATCTTTCGGGAGAATATCCATACCTGTCTGGCGGATGTGAAGTGTGAGTGGATTTCTTAAGTGGAATCGGATCACTGGCAGTGGTTGATGAGAGAGTGCAGGAGCCAAATCTTTGTGATGGACATTATCCCTAGTTCGACGTGTGTAAACAAGATGCGGCTGGAATTTGGAGATAGGAGGAAGAGAATGGGAAGGAGGTTCACGAGACATATCATCAAAAGCAGGAAGAAGAGAATGAGTAGAATCATTAGAATGGACAATAGATAAAGGAAAAAAATATTGTTGGTAAAAAAAATAACATTACGAGAAACACGAATTCGTTGAGTGATAGGATCAAAGCACATATATCACATTTGACAGATTGAGGAGTGATTTTAGTACGTTCATGAGAGGGAAGAAGAACAAAGCAAACACACCCAAATGGGTGGAGATGATGATATGTAGGCTGCTCTTGATAGAGAATGAAATATGGTGTTTTATGTTGAAGTGTAGGCGTAGGAAGACGATTTATTAAATTGACAGCTGTAGACAAGGCTTCAGCCCAAAATCTTGATGGAACATAAGACTCAATGAGCGAAGAACGAACCACATCGAGAAGATGTCGGTTTTTCCGTTTGGCAACTCCGTTTTGCTGGGGTGTATAAGGACAACTTCTTTGAGAAATAATGCCATTTTGTTGAAGGAAATTTTGGAAATGCCGAGACATATATTCCCCGCCCGAGTCAGTACATAAAATTTTGATATTTTTGGAAAACTGATTTTTAATCACATCCTAAAATACAACAATGGAAAGCATCTATTCAAATTCTAAAACTACAATAACCTATTCTTAGGAAAGTAGATATTTACAATATCTTTGACAGCTATGCTTGACACACATCACTATCCCAAATTAGTTGGGGTCCGCTACATGGATCAAACTTTTCCGTTACGCTCGATTTAGTGCAATTGACGGTGTGCAAAATGCTTCTTCACATGATACTTATTAATGTTTTATTCAACTGATCCAAAATGCTTCTTCGCATGATACTTATTAATGTTTTATTCAACTGATCCACAATGCATAATAAATGACTTGTTGGATCCAACTTTAAGAAACCTCTTGGTAAAAAAGGTAGTATTCTATTTGCGCGTTTATACATATAGTAATATTTTTTTTTGTGGCCATGTTTTTTGTGATTGATATAATCTTCCAAATCAGAGGAGCTGTAAAATTTGGCGTGTAGTTAAAAAACTCAACAGAAGAATGTGTGACCACATTAAATGACTTGAAACATCTCTGGAATGTGGATAATAGTGCTCCTTTTTATTTTGCACGTCTTTTATTTATTTAGCAACATGGATAGGGGAATGTTTGCATGGAAATTGATTGCATCATAAATATGCTTTTTCTTTTGAGTCCCACAAAGGCGCATAAATATGCATTTCACTTTAAAATGCTCTGGGCTCCAGGGAATCTTGCCTATTCATTTTTATCTTAGAATGCGGAATATAAGGCCTCATTTGGTTCATTTTACTAACTTCCAAGGAAGTTTAATTTTTCGAGAAGTTTACCACTAAGGAAGTTGTACTTTTCATGTTTGGTTCAACTTTGAACTTCCTGGGAAGTTCCATATTTTAAAAACAATAAAATAATATAATTGACATAAATTCTCTTTTCATTGTTTTTGAGAGAGATTGTAGGGAATAAAGGTAGAGAGAGCATTAAATCACCCACCCACCCAAGTGAGTTATCTTCTCATTTGTGGGGGAAGTTGGGGGTCAAACTTCCAGGGAAGTTTTTTGAAAATATCCAACCAAACAAGGTGAGTTGGAACTTCCCTGGAAGTTATCTCACTTCCTTCAACTTCCCCCCGAACCAAACAAGGCCTAACTTGAAAGATATTGGAAGAAATTAAAGGAAGGAGGAGATAGGATAGCAAAATTGTTGATTGATAGTTTGAATGTCTTTACTTCTACCATGTACTAAAGAAATACTCTTGATGCTTTCTATGTACCAGTGTCTCAATAATGGAAAACATGTTATACTACTTGTTTGCATTTCATATGAAATACCAAGATCACTAGAAAGCATTCTTCCATTATTTGCACTACCTTGAAATTCATTTTAGTACCTTTTTATGATAAATTATTGATAGTACGCTAATGAGGCATTTTTTAGAATTTAGGATCTTATTGCAGGCAATAGATCAGTAAAGAAGGGAAGTGACCCCTCTTTGAAGAAAACGACCATTGTTTCATTTTGATGAGCTTGTAAAAGGAAGTAATTTTGTTAATTTATAATATTGAAGCTTAACAAATCTAACTTTCCTTCTTGCATGGAGGATTATTGTATTTTATTTTTAAACATTGTTTGATGAAAAAATGCGCTAGTAAAGGGACAAGTTGGCTTGGAACTGTCACAACATATTTGTGGTCTTTTAGAAAAAGTGTTAGTGTTCCATTGATTGCCAGTTGAAGCCAACATGCACAAGTAAGACCTTACCATGAGTGATTGGAAATCTAGTCTTTTCAAGAAGAGAGTTGAAATTTCTAGCATAGTACTAATGCTTGTTCTATTCCTTGAGCTTTCAGATTTTGTTTTTTTCATTTTTTTGCTTGTTGTTCCTTGCTTTTGTCACTAAATGCTGAATTTTAGGATTGAGGCTTTTGTTGTTGCTGTATTTAAATGGAAGTAGTAAAGATGAAGAATAAATTGGAAAAAGATCTTCCTTAATTTTTTTTTATCAATAGATTGCTTGAAACTTAGCAAATTTTCCTAATCAACAGGTAAAAACTCTTAGTGATACTAGCTATTCACATCTGAATTATAAGTTTAACTTATGCAAATGCTTAAATATAGTGATGGAAAGGTCACTTTGTTATATGACTCATGCAATTCTTTTTTCCCTACAGTTGGATTTTAATAGCTTCCGTAATCTTTGTACAATCACCTTAAGTGACAGATAATAGAAATGGAGAAAGTTGTAAAAAATTGTCTTGTTGAGGTGTGCTTATATAAGCAATAAATATGACAGGCTTGACAGCCGTGGCTCTTCATTTACCTTTTTAAAAATCTGATTTATCCTTTAAAGTGCAAGTTGAAAGAAAATTTTTATCAAAAAAAAAAAAGAAAGTTGAAAGAAAAATGAAACTTTCATTGGTGAAAAGTATTGCTAGTTATAGAAAGTCTTTCATGTCTCTTGGATTGATTGATTCACAATTTTATTTATATAAATTTTTCTACAAATGCCCCCACTAGAAAACTCGTCTCGCTAGAAACTGAAGAAATTAGACGATGTAGGGTAAACTGAAGCTAAATTGGGATACATTGATGAAGAGGGATATAAAGGATTTGAAAAGCACACCATTAATTGCGCTAACTTGAGCACAATGTTAGAGTTTGATCTATGTATCCAACCCCAACTAATTTGGGACTGAGGCTTTGTTGTTGTTATATAAGTTTTACTGTATAATGTTAGAAATTCATGGACTCCTCTCATTTTAAGAGTTTTCTCTTGGGTATCATTAAATTGTTCTGTTAGTTAATTCATTTTATAGATTTGATAGATTAAGAATTCTTTAGTTACATACATTCCGTGGTTGATGTCCTTATACGTAGGAATGTTTCCTAATCATTATGGTATTGTGTGATTATGATGGCGTGGTTTTCATAATTACAAAACATGCACACGGATTATATACTCAATATAATGGAAATGTGTACCATAAATACAACAACAACAACAAACAATTACATAGCCTCAATCCCAAAATTTGTTGGGGTCGGCTACATGGAAATATGTACTATAAATACATGGTAATTAATTCAATTCAAAATAATCTAACAATCTCCATTTGATTGCAAACAAATGGATCCTTACATTGACCACTTTAATGTGACCGGAAAATGTTCATATGTATGCAGGACACTTTTTGTCCCTCTTCATTTGTAGTTCAAAAATGGCGTTGTTGCGTTTTATATTTTATATGTTTTCTACAAAATTGTTTTATTACTTGTCTGATATGTATGATAATTGGAGTTTTCTCACTTGAAACCACAACCGAACCACTAGACAAACATCTTTGGCTTGAGTTTTTGACAATCTGTCTCATAGAGTTAATGTTTTCACACTGCACATTTGTTTTGTTTTTTTCTTTTGGTTTTTTTAGCGTTCTTTGAATACCTACAAACATAATATACATGTCTATTAGAAAGTGAGAAGGAGATAATGAGAAACATAATCAGAACATTAATGTGTGTAGCAATACTTGTACAAAGTCCTGCTGGTTTTATGATGACAAGAAGGGGAACTGCTAAAAGTTGTTTTGTATGATTGTATCCCTTCATCAGGTCTCAACCTTTTCCACATTGGTGGATCATCTTGCACAGTTAGCTTGATCTTTTTACTGTTATATATCAATGCCAATGAATATTCACCCGTTTCTAGGAAAGATCTGGATCTTTTTTTCTGATTTTTTCTTATCAATTTCTTAAAAGCAACTAAGTCCATCAATTCTCAAGACCATCATGTTAATTTTAGGGCACTTGGTTCCATGATTCTTTAGGGGCTTATTATGGTACTTGAATATTCCTTCTTGATACTCACATTGGTACCTAGTTGAGATATTCACAAATGACAATCTCTAATGTACTCATTTTCCTTGTTGAGAATCTTGAGATGTTCAGTCATCCCTGTCCTTGTCCTGGTATGCTCTTGACTAGAATTCCTTACGCTTGATGTGTATTTAGTTTCCTCCTCCATTTCCTTGTATAAAAATTTTATTTAGGCAAAACATAATTTGCTCCAATAGGCAGGACTAGGAGTTGCAAAGTAAGCACCCCCCCTTTGATTTCCCTCAAGGTGAATGCATGTTGCATTTATGAATGTGGGTTGTCTATATCCTGAATGTATTTGATGTCGGTATAAAAGGGGATAGAGTAGTTCGAGTAGTTTGCTTACGGCTATTGAAGCTTGAAATACCACCAAAGAAATCTTACCTACTTCTGACTGAATGTAACTTACAATCATATATGCTCTATATTCCACAATGCGATTTACAAATTTGACTAAATTAAGCCAATAAACAGTTAAACAATATAGAAGTTCCTATGTGCATGCCCATATTGGAAAACAACAACAACAACAACAACAACATAGCCTCAGTCCCAAATTAATTGGGGTAGGCCACACGGATCAAACTCTTCCATTGTGCTTGATTTAGCGCAATTGATGGTGAACATTCCAAACCATTCACGTCCCTCCTAATTAATGCATCCCAAGTTAACTTTGGTATACCCTTATCTCGTCGAATTTCTTCAGTTTCTATTGAGTCAAGTTTTCTAGTGGGGGAATTTTTAGGCCGTCTTTGCAAGTGTCCAAACCACCGTAACCACCCTTATCTAATCTTTGTGTCAACTAGTGCTACTCCTACTTTTCTTTGAATTTTTGTGTTTCTTATTTTGTCCTTACAAGTTTTACCATATATCCACCTAAGCATCCTCATTTCTGCTACGCTCATTTTTTGTAATTGTTGTTGCTTTACCGCCTAACATTCACTTCCATAGAGCGTAGCTGGCCTAATTGCAATCCTATAAAATTTTCCTTTTAACTTGGTAGGGATATTTTTACACAGATCACACCTGTTGCACTCCTCCATTTCTTCCATCCAGCTTGAATTCTATGCGCGACGTCATGTGTTTGATCCATTTCATGAAGAGTGACAAAGGTTTTACGCTGGCTGTCAACCTATTGCAACCCTACTCTATCCGGATTTGGGACCGGCTATGTAGCACACTTAGTGTTCTACATAGGTGGAGGTCATGCCCATATTGGTAAGATGTACAAAATTTATAGCGTGACGCATTGCTATAAAGGATTGAAGTTTTCTGCTTGATAATTGGATTTTCTTGGAATGGAGTACATAAGGAGTATCTAAATTAAGTCTATTCTCTTTAACCAATTCCTATCTGATTGTGCCTTGTGAGTTCCAAAATTGCCTTTGATGTAGCTGCCGTTCATAGTTAATTATGATGTGCTGAAACCTTTCTAAGTAGTACATAAGGAGTATCTAAATTAAGTCTATTCTCCTTAACCAATTCCTATCTGATTGTGCCTTGCGAGTTTCAAAATTGCCTTCGATGTAGCTGCCGTTCATAGTTAATTATGATGTGCTGAAAGTCTGAAACCTTTCTAAGTGCTTTCGCATTTGCTAGTGTTATGAAATTTAGATTTCTAGTGAAATGCTAAAATTTTCATTATCTAATGAAATCTCCAATTCTTTTCAAGGTTTCGGTGCATATATCTTCTAGCTGAAATTAAATAATAAACTGGTTGGATGTAAGGTGTAACCTTGTAATCACAAGCATCTCTGTTTTGTAATTATATGATTTACCTGCTTTTTTTCCTTGCAACGTCCTGTTTTGCGTGCAAATTCTTTACTTGATCTTATTGTGTTTGTATATTCAAATGAGCGCTAGAACACTTTTCTTATCATGTTGGTTGTGCTCTGCCAGCCCAACCTCTTAACAGAAACTTCTTTAATGTCATTTGGAAATCCACAAACACTGCATATGGGCACTTCTAGAATCTAGATTGATAGTGCACTTCTGCAAACCGATGAATATTCCAAGAGTAAATGATAATTTCCATCAAGTGCATATTTTTTTAAACAAATGAAGTGTATAAATCAGTGGATCTCTCCTCTTATTAAGAGAAGATTCAGTTTGAATACAGTGTGAGCCAACAGATGGTTCTTGTTCAATCTGTCACTAAGAAAATGCAATTTGCAATTATGACTGTGATATTTAATTGTACCATCAATTTCATTAGAATGACTCATGAGAAGTTTGAGACTGAGAAATTTTTTTTATTATAGGGATATTAGGAGTCACTTCACTTTCAATGGAATGGGTTGATATGGGACTTGGGCGTGAAATGCAGAAGACTGTCGCGAACCTGGCTGTTCATTATCAGAGATACAGAATATTAGGCAAGTTGAAGTCAGTTCTGGACCGCGGTATGTGAGCTTTAAATTGAAAAGTACACATAATCTGCCACATATTCTGATGTATGGAACTCTTGTGTTCACTGGTTGAGTTTTGTCTGATGGTAGGTTAATAGTGGCAGATCTATCTTCCAAAGCCTTGAAAGCTAGAGAAGAACACTCCTTGAGAAAAAGACGCATGAACTTATGACAAATCCCCGTTGTCAGCGTGTTATTCACAGTTAGTTAGGTAAGAGTAGCCATAATTGATCAACTTAAGGTGAGTTCGAATCAGATTCATCGCCAAAGAAGCTTCTGGGGCCTGGAGAATGAAGGACTCAATGCGTCTAATCAGGGATATTTGGGGCACCAAATCTGTTGGCGGACCAGGATAGCAGGTTTCCTGTCAAAATTGGCTAGCTTACAAGTATGTCTGCCGCTTCTTCTTTCTCTTGCAATCTAACGAGGATGGGACTAGTAAGGGGGACAACATAATCTAGAAAACATATCTCTGATTTGGTAAGGAAAACCCAAGGAGCTCCACTAACTGTCTGTGATTGCTGTTCTGATTGTATTTCTTTTATGACGTTCTACTATAAAAAGAGGTTGTTGATAAGTGTTGGAGATGTGTGAACCGAAAGTTTGTGTGACATCGATCAGTGTGACTTCTTCCCGAAGTACATAAGTGTAGATCTCTCTTGAATTAGTACTTTCGGTCCACACATCTCTCTCTCTCTTGAATTAGTACTTTCGGTCCACACATCTCCAAGAATAAGGTAAAACTAGAATAAGGTAAAACTGTCACTGTTTTATGTTTGCCTGAAGTGAAGAGTTTATGAAATTATATCTTATTAACCCGAATTGAATTTCAACTTGTTAGAAAGTAGATTTAATCTGGTTCAATATGTCTGAGTATGGATTTCATTGACAGTATAATGATAAGCTAAATTTACATTCAGGTGCATCGACAAAAAAATTTATTTATGCAGTGCAGTTTTACTGTGTTTAAGGAGAAATGTTGATGCAAACATTGTTCTTTTTACCAGCACCACGTCCCAATTTAGTTGGATCCACTGCATGGATCAAATGCTTCTATTCAACTTGATTTAAAGCAGTTGATGTATTTTCATAATCCTTTAAATTGTTCCTAATTAGTAATCCCAATTTATATTTGGTCTAACCTATACCACATGTAAGTCTGATGTTCAATGATTGGAATTGTGTTATGTGAATTGGGAAAATATGTAAAAAGTGTTTCCTTCAAACTGCTTTAGGTGTTATTGTTAGAAAAAGAAAAGTATTTCTAGGAGTGGACCATTGCTGTCTCAGGATTTTGTATATTTGCTTTGCACGTGTATTGATTGGCTTCAGTAAAAATATGCCAAAAGGAAATGTTGATGCAAACATTGTTCTTTTTACCAGCACCACTTGTCCCAATTTAGTTGGATCCACTACATGGATCAAATGCTTCTACTCAACTTGATTTAAAGCAGTTGATGATGTATTTTCATAATACTTTAAATCGTTCTTAATTAATAATCCCAATTTATACATGTAAGTCTGATGTTCAATGATTGGAATTGTGTTATGTGAATTGGGGAAAATATGTAAAAAGTGTTTCCTTCAAACTGCTTTAGGTGTTATTGTTAGAAAAAGAAAAGTATTTCTTGGAGTGGACCATTGCTGTCTCAGGATCGTGTATATTTGCTTTGCACGTGTATTGATTGGCTTCAGTAGAAATATTCCAAAAGGAAAGTGTCATCTATGTTACATTTATTAGGCCCTGCAAAAGGTGGAGCCCTCCATGTTATTGTATGGGTGGCTCTGCCAATTTCGTAGTGTGCAAGCTCCCTTTAAAAAAATTAATGCCATTATCATTACCCTAGTGTGTAAATTTTATAGAAGTTCAATACAAACACAAAAAACCAGCTCAATATAAAATATGGGTATGCTTTGTTTCTGTTGATTGTTTTGAATTACCAACATTGTTTACCCATGGTTGAAAAATGTTTAATGATGGCTTGAAAAAAAGAAAAAAAAATGTTTAATGATGAAAGAGGTCATGGGATCGAACCCTGTCATCCAACTCCAAACATGTTGAATTCTCCTTGGTCATAGGATTGGTGTGTTTGACTCACTCTCGTGGGAATAGTTGAGTCTAAGTTGGAAGGGGTCAAGGCACCTATGATTATCAATGATTACAACAACAAAACTTCAATTTTAAATTAATTAGAGTCGGCTATCTGGATCAAACTCTTCCACTCTGCATGATTCCATGTCCTTAATGACGTGCTTTCAACAAACACTTTTGCGGATGCTATCTTACATGTTCTTTTAATTATTTCATTGTCATTAGGATCATGTATCAGGTTCAAGACGTACAAAATCTTATCCTTTGTTAGAAACATGAAAATCTAGTAGATGATGGGCAGAGCAGGTGAAGCAGAACAGACCTGAAGTGATGGAGCTAATTGTGATGGCAATTATTTAGTAAAAAGGATTCACCTTAAATTGGGCTGTGTCATATGTTAGTGTATTAGGTAATTGCATTAGGCAATTATTTGTGTTGATTGAATCAAATGCATGGCCCAGACAGACCTTTAGCATCCACATGTGGAGCTTGCTTTGGAAGTTTCTATCATTTCTTGTTTTTTGTATTCAGATAAAAAATTATGAGGGAGAAACCCAAGAATGCTAATGTTGGTACTTAGTAGTATGTGTGCTTTCTGTTTAATAATTGGTGTTGAATGATGCTTGCAATTAACATCCTGAAAACTTTCATGTTCTCAGCTGTTACTGGAAGGAAAGGATGTATTATTATAAGTTTATAACCTTTATTTACTTTAACATGTTACTGACAGAGATGCTTTCATTATGAACATGATTCTTATTCAAGTTAACTTCACAAACTGGCAAAAGAAGAAAAAAAAGTCTATCCCTCTATCAACTATGTGATTGGCTGCCCTACTAGAATAACTCCACATTCTTTTAACCCTCCCTAGAAAAGATTGGTTCAGGCTCTGCTTCCTTTTCTTCATTTTCTCTTAATGGAGAATCATATTATTATTGTTATTATTATTATTATTATTATTATTTTTATTTTTATTTTTATTTTTATTTTTTTTTTGATAATGTGGTATCCAGAATTACCCTTGACTATTTGATTGAGACATACTCCCACCCTACAAGAAATATGCCTTGACAGTTAAAAGATTCGAGCTTGTAATTTAGAGAAGACCAGGTGAACATCTAATAGGTCTCAATCACAGCATCAAGGCAATGATTGGTGAGTAGCAATTAGCTAGGGTGTGAACCACCAACATATCTGGACTAACCAACTACTGCGGGCTCGAGCTGTATTCGGCTCATTAGGGGCTTTGGCTCTCCCAACAAAGGGAATTCTATATGTAGAGGGCTAAAACTCGAGACCATCACTTAAAGAGCCGAGTGGCTGACCACACAATCTCACATGTAGAGGGCTAAAACTCGAGACCACCACTTAAATCGGTTCTTGCAGTCAAAAGAATGGTTCTTGTCCTTCTGTTTTTTTTTTCTTTTTCCAACCTGCAGTTTTGAGCATAAGGTAAGTTCATGAATTAGGAAATATTTCTGGTACATTGTAACTGAGAAACTCTCCTGCTTTGACTGTTTGTTTTCTTTTGGAAATATTTCATTATTGTACACAAAGTGAAAATAAAATTCTTTACCGTAGAAGTAATCCTACTTGCCATTTGTTTATTTTTTTCCTCAGACATAATCCAAACAAAGTGGAAACAACAAATTCAAAATCTCACAATACAAACAACAATGCATCCAAATCTGATTATATCACCACTTGGGAGGGGTCAAAGCCATTTTAATGCTGCTTCTGTCTTTGCTTGCTTGTAGCTGCAGCTTATGCCTCTGATCAAATCATAATAATAACAATGGTTTCCTTTCCTTTTACCTGGTTCTTCACCTGTCCTTTTTGCTATTCACAAGAGATATGAGCCTCTGTTAGGCTCGTTTCTTTCGGCGTTGAAAGAATGTGAAAGTTTCAGTAGCAAAAGCGAGAAATCTTTCTAAGAATTAATATATTTGATGGATAGTGATACACACGCATGACTTGAAGATGAATCTGATGTGCAGGTAATTAATCAGTTTAGTGCTAGGAATTGGGAACAAATGTGCCAACATGACCAAATCCGACGACGAAGAATGCAATGGCTTGAAGGTAGAGGTATATGAAGTAATGGTTCTTCCCAAATGCGACATCATAACAAGCACAAAAGAAGAGGTACGCCCCCACACCAAGCTCCAAAAGGTGGAGTCTGTTTAAGAAAACCAAAACAAATTAAATGACAACTCTTAGTGAAACGATTAACATATTTTCAATGTAAAAATAAAAAGCTTTACCTCTCTCCGATCCGTAGGCGAGGCTTCTTGGGGGCTTTGAATGCTGCTTTTGCCTTTAGTGCATCTCCTAATTTTTCTGTGACAACCCATTCATTCACTCTTCCTGCTTCTAGGAGGCCAATGAAGGTCGCTTTGGTTCGATGTAAGGACATCACATTCTCGAAAAGAATCCAAAAAACGAGTAGGTGCAGAGATCTGAAAATGATCAAATAGGAAGGAATCAGAGTTGAACAAACAAAGTTTTTTGCAATTGCTTAAATTAGAGAATGTAGGATCTATCTAGGCAGGCAGACCTTGGAGTTCCTACTGCATTTAGGAGAGTGATAATGGAGGGAATGTATACTGAACCCCACTTAGGGATTTCTACTTCAGGGACTAGGACAGTGGTTGGAATTACGACGCAGTAGAATACGAATGTGACAATGTGTGCTACAATCTTTCGGACGAAGAAGAAGTTGTAGATCACATGCACCTTCTTCCATAAATTCACCTTCTGCAGTAGTCATAGCGAATTCAGGATGAATAGTTAGGGATTACAAATGAATTTGGAAGAGAATAAAAAAAAAAAACAAGATTTTAGAAGCAAAGGAAGCTGACCTTATTCTTGATGATCTCCATTACCATTTTCCTGAATAAATTAGCAGGTCCACATGACCACCTGTGCTGCTGATAGCGGTATGCCTTGAAAGTACTTGGCAACTCGTTTTTCACCTGTTATGAAAAGTTAGATTGTAATTTAATGTGACCCTGCAATTGTTCAGCTACTAAGAATTAAACGTTTATTTTTTTCAAAGATCAATTATTAGATTTTTTTTCTTACAATAGTGATCTAATCTAGTTTTCAGGTGTCATCTCCTCCAAATGCGATGGATGGTGATAAGCTTTTTCCGCAAGTCATTTTAAGAATTGTCTCCAATAGAATTTGTGCAATGGTAAAGTTATTAAAACATGCTTGATAGCCAGATGGTCATATGATCGAATTCAGGCATTCAATATTAAATATGTTAATTTCACTTAGGTCATTAATTTTTTCAAAATAGTCCGAGCCTAAGTGAGGGGCAAAAAAAAGGTTCAGAGACTATTTTCAGGATTTTTGTAATAGATTTGTAGCTGACTGTGACTAAGGTAGGATGTAGGATTGAGACGTTATTGTTGTTGTTATTTTTTTTTTGGTAGAAATTGTTGTTATTGTAATCGTGTTTTTAAGAGGGTGTCTACTGAAGTGACAAGCATTTTGAATTTATTAAATGATGATGAATGAAGACAAATACTTTATACTACTAAGATAGCCGCTAATCATGGTTGGAAAAAAAAAAAAAAAAAAAAAGGTGTAGGTTAGCCGTTAATCTGGCCTACCCTGCCTGCTGAGCCGTTAGTGGCAAGTTGGAAAATTAGTGCAGTCAAGGACCCAATTTAAGTTGAAAAATATGTAGTCAACTTCTGCACCAATTCGTAATACAAAAACTACACGTGTCAAGTGTAAACTCCCTCATTTTTGTCGTTTCTACAGAATCGTCGGCAGACGTTAAGGGGATTATTATACTTAAGGAATATGATTCAGTAGAACAGGGTGTGAAATACGTACCTTGAGACTACCGACGTAGACGAATTTCCAGCCTTTGAGAGTGGCACGGACGGCCAGATCCATGTCCTCCACTGTGGTCCGGTCCTTCCACCCTCCCGCCTCGTTCAATGCCGCGATCCTCCACACTCCCGCAGTCCCTACACCAACCAAACCCCACCTCAATAAATAATAAGAAGAATGGAAACCACTAGTGTGTTTGTGAAACCGGAGGAGCTCGGTGTTGGTGGTTTACCGTTGAAGCCGAAGAAGGCGTAGGTGGAAGACCCCACCTCCTGCTCCACCGTGAAATGGTAGTCCAGCGACATCTCTTGCATTCGAGTCATTAGACACTCGTCGGCATTGACTGCAAAACCACCCGGAAAACCACCCAATGTCAATAATGTAACTACAGTTGTAATTTGTGTGGTGTAAAATTATAAGACGTGCTCTGTGACTAACCATGCAGACAGCTCACTCGTTTTCGTTTGACAAGAGATTGAGAGTTAAGAGTGTTAAAAGTGGGCAAGTCGAGGTTTTTTTTTATTAAAAAAAATTGTACTCTTTTTTTAAAAGGCGTCGGTTCAAATTATAATAGTTGAAAAAGATTTGAACAACCATTAATGCCAAAAAATAATTGAACACTCTTCGTAAAAAAAAAGTTATTAAAAATTTCACACCAAAAAATAAATAAAAAAAGTCTAAACACTTTACCTAATGCATGGTGTGTGTTTATAATTTATTAATTACTACTGTTATTGCCTATGGAGAGAACAGTCATCGAAGTGTCGGTGGACAGGGTGAGGCCAGGCCTACAAGTAAAGAAAGCACGTGGAGTTCTCTCGAAGGGTGTAAATGCCTTGTTTTTTGTCTGTTAAGTCACTATTGCCCTCACGTTTCGGCGGCTTTTTCCAAAACGAGACACTGCAGGTTGATACTCTGGCAACTCTGCTGCCCTGACTTTTTGGGTATTTTCGTAACTTGACGTCCATAAAGCGGAAAAAAACGATTCTTCCATCTCCTTCCATACCTTTTTTTAGGGTTAGAGTAAACTCCATAAAGTCGTACAGGTAATAGTAACAAAGAAAAATTAATGACCATCTATGATCCCATGCTCCGGAGGGTCGATTAACTTACTCACTTCAGCTACACACGATCATAGTAACTCTTAATCAAACCCATAAACAGTGTTTAATAGTTCAGTAAATTACTACCGTTTCATGTGGGGCAGTTGGATTAAACTAAACCCGCTTAAACAATTAAACCACTTCTCTCTTGTGACGACCTGCCACGTGCACAGGTCAACGTTTCACAGACATGAAAGAGATGCATAGAGAGGGAGAGGGAGAGGGAGAAAGACAAACACACATAACACACAACGAACCATCGTGATTGAGTAGGTGAGTGGTTCGACGTGGTCGGAACCGTGATTGATGGGAGTGCGCAGTGGACCCATATTGGTCCACAACAAACACACTGATCACCACCACCGACACACAACATTACACACTCCAACTAGTGGACTTGAATGCCCTGTCTCACCAATTACTATCTCGATTGGGATCAACTAATTTGGTGAACGTGAATGTAATTGAAGGATTAGAAACACATTAATTTGATGCATTAATTAGGAAGGAAGGATTTAAAGAGCACTTAATTAAGTACATTAAATCGAATTATGGCTCCATTGGGATCACATTAAGTTGAGGACTAAATTTAAATTAATTCGAGATGCATTAATTATGTAGGATTCATAAACCGAGCCTAATGAAAGAATTTGATCTATGAGATTGCGACTAATTTTAAAATGAAGTAGAGATTTAGAGTTGTTACCGAATTTCCAACGAGACTGGACGAGAGCGATCTCTGGGTTGTGAACAAGGAAGGGGATGGTGCGCCAGAGGAAATCTGGTTCAGGTTGGAAATCTGCGTCGAAAATGGCGACGTAGTCGCAATGCTTCACATAGTTACGCTTCATTCCCTCCTTGAGTGCCCCTGCTTTGTACCCATTTCGATTGTCTCTTATTTCATATTTGATGTTAATGCCCTTGCTTGCCCATCTCTGGCACTCCAGCTCCACCAAATCCTGCCCAAATTTGTCAAAACTTCTTCATCTTCTCAGTTCAAAAGAAACTTTTGATAGCAAAATGTACGAAGTAAGAGCGAGCTTGAGCTTAAGTCGGTTACATAGTTTAAGGTTCAATTACATTGTCTGAGTCAGTGGTTACGCTTGCGCTAATTGCACCAGGACGTCGTGAGAATAGCGCACGGATATTAAAAAAAAAAAAATGCACTTGAAAGTATGATCAAACAAGAGTACCTTGATGGTTGGGTCTGTGGAGTCATCAAGAACTTGGATGATGATCCGATCGGACGGCCAGGAGAGACCACAAGCAGCTCCAATGGAGAGCTGGTACACCTGCAACAAAACCAAACTGTTAAAAAGTTAATACAAACAGAGAGTAGTTGTTGAGAAACAGAGCAATTGAAAAACAGAGGAGTGAAAGATGCGTGACCTCTTTTTCGTTGTACATGGGGATTTGAACCAGAACCATTGGGTAGGACAAATTACCCATCTCGAGGTCGTCTTTGATGGGCTCCCATTTGTAACGCTTCTCTGGTTTTCGCCCAAACAGCTTCAAAAGAACTATCACAACGCCCATGTAGACTCTCTCGATGAAGAGCATGATCGACATTGTTAGACACACAACGACTAAGACTGTTAACAGGGGAACGATTAATGGGGCTTTGATCTGGTCCCATATGAACCCAATTTGCTCTGTAATGTCGTCTCTCGAGCCCTCAAACGACTCTGGAAGAAGAGCACTCGAAGAAAGCCTATTCATATTTCTTAAAAAACAGAGCAAGTGAGACCAACAACTATGCTGTCGAGATCTACTACTAATGTGAGGCTCTGATGGAGCTGCCCTGTCTGTGAGGCCCCCAAAACACTAATTGAGAGAGACCCATTTCAGATCTCACTAGTTTTTAGCTAGAACAACAACGGATCTCGCTTTTCCGACTAGTTCGACCTCTAATTTGCTCTGTTTTTTCAATCAAAACAAACAGAGAAACAGAGAGGGGTGAACAGAGCAGAGCAAAACAGAACAGAAAACAGGGTCTCTTGTCGGTCTCTCTGAGCCACCCTAGTGTTTGATAGAAGTGTAACGTGTAGTTTATATAACAGATAGGAAACAAAACGGGTTTATAATTGCGGCCCGGCCCGGCCCGGCCCGAGACCCTGACAGGGTTTTGTTCACAAAATTGGAGCTTCAATTTGACTAATGTTCACCATATACATAGCCTTAATTTATGTCTAATTAAGGGTAGGTTTAATTAATGACGTTAATGTTGTAGGTAGCTGATGGCATATGCATCATATTTATTTTTGCTTGTCATTTATTTACATTTAAGCCTGCTGGATATTTTTATTTTATTAATTTGTCTCTTCTTTTTTTATGATTTATGAATCGGTTTGTTTAAAATTGTAGGGCACCGTTTTAAATCGAAATATAAAAATAAACAACGTTTGGGTAATATAATGACAATTGTGTTATGCACTTCAAAATTTGAAGGCTAGCAAGTCAGGGAAATCTAGACCATTCACACGAACGAGTATTGTGCGTTTTCTTATGTGTTTCAAATGTAATTGTAGCTTTTCCTTGAAATGAGTTTTAGGTTTTTCATGCATAAAAAGAAAACAAACTATGGCACTTTGTCTAGAGCTTTCATACAAACTTATTTAGTTGTTGGAGTTCTTTTATATCATTCAGCTTAGTAAAAAATTATGATTTTTTTAGACCCAAAAAATGTAATGATTTTTAAAAACAAAAAAAGAAAACTATGATATTTTGAGTTATACTATCAAATTGGGGGGAGTATAATTATGTTTTAATTGTAAAGGCCTTCTATCACTTTGCCTAATAAGCAAGTTAAGCATCCTCCTTATTTATGACTACCTTTTAAGGGGCATAATGTCCCCTATAAATGTTTCAATTATACTGACTTTGTTTAATGCATGTGCTCATCTTTAACCAAAAGGAGAGGTGGTTAGGTTTCATAAAACATCTAATCTAATTGAAGATTAAAATGTCATGCTCTAAGTTAAAACACCTCTAGCTCCACTTTGATGGAATTCTCACCTTAATTGAAGATTAATGTGCTATCTTATAACTACATTTTAAACTCTTAAAAAACCCTACTGTTTATCTATAACAATCAATATGGTATTTGCACATTTATGTGAGCATTTACTTTCCTTTATCTTAGTTAATGTACCTAATGAGTTACTATTAATTTTACTGAGCTATATGAAAAATAGGACACGTGCATACACTCCCATACATAATTTGTCAAGAACTTTGTCACCGACCATATAGGGACTCTCTATAATGTTTTAACTCATCAATCTGTTTTCCACCCAAAAAAAAAAAAAAAAAAAAAAAACTCATCAAGCTAGATCTTCCTTAATGTACTTGACAAGTCTACTCGATATAGAAATTTCTCATTTGTGGAATTTCTCATTTGTGGTTTTGTCGTTCTCATTTGTGTCATATTTAACCATACTTGCGCATCAGTTTGCTTTAAAATACAAGTGTGCAAAATTTACGTTTTCATTATTTCATGTTGCATAATCGTTTAGTAGCTCCATTGATTTACTCCTTACGTTCCATATTATCTGTCATATTTCGACTTGTGCATAAAAATTAAGGTGATAATAAATTACCATTAAGATTTTATAACAAGACTATATTACCCTTCCATAAATGACTTCATTTATTATATGTATTGTATAAAAAAAGGAAAATGATAATCTAACACACTTTTGGCGCACACTTAGAACGCACACTTTGTCTTTTAGCACATTTATAGATATTTCTTGTCTCCCAAGGAGTGGGCCTACATCTAACAAAACACCATAAATAAACTAAAAGACAAAGTGTGCGCCCCAAATGTGAGCCCAAAGTGTGTTAGATTATCATTTTTCTATAAAAAAGTGATTGGTGGTGTCGTTAGAGGGGATGGGATCATAACAACCTAGCTTTATTAAAAAAATTCTTTTTTTTATTCACTTTTGAGATTTTTGTTCTTGAACCACTGTTGACCATTTCAACAACGACAATGATTCCAATTAAATCCCTTTTGTTCTTTGTTAATTCAATAAACTACAGATCTAATCAGATTTGTAGAGATTGGTCCATCCTTGTTGTAGTGCATCTTCATCAACGGTGTTGTGTGGATTTGTGCGGCTCGCTGGATTGATTTATCTTTAGTTTTTACTTTATAGTTCGTTTTCTTCCTTAGTTGGAAGTCTTTGATTAGTCTTCTCCTTGTTGGAAAGTTTTAGGTCTTCTCCTTGTTGGAAAGTTTTGTTATCCATTTTGTGGTTCTAGTACTTTTATGTATTATCATGAGTTTCAACGTTGTAAAGAGCAGTACCTAATTGTCAAATGTTTTAATTTCGAAAAAAAACCAAATTAATGGTAGTTTGTTTGCACAAATAGGATTAGCGAATCAATGTACTTGATTTTATGTTTGTTTTGTATTGAGCCATGAATAATTAATAAAATTTTGATTTCTCTTTAAAAAAACTAAACAGAATAGGGTTAGAATTGGAAATAAAACATTTAATGCTTTATTGATTTCTTAATGTGAGGCGTATTGTAGAAAAAAACCCATAATGTGGCAGATAATGTGACAGTCTCAGTTCCCACAAACTGGATCCCGCCCAGCCTAAACCTACATGGACCCCGAGGCGGCCCTCGCAAGGTCAACGCAGGCCTAGTCAGCCTCCAATTTCATTATTATCATTAGTTTAGTATTTGTAGCGGCCCAAATTTCCACATTGGTCCGCCACGAGAGGCCACGCGGGCCCACAACTGGCCACATAACTGTCAGCTGTGTCTCACGCCCAATTAACCATCATTATCAATTAATTCAGCCTAAGTTAGTCAGTAATTAACATTTTAATATTTGTAAACAGCGGAAGCTTATAAATTATGTAATTTCCTCAAGTTAGAGAGCATTAATCCTATGTGGAAAACCCTAGGTAAAGTACACCGTATATAACATAACAAAGTGTAATACATACATGTACTTGGTATCTCAAACAAATCCCCATAAACTCAAAAATAAGTCAATACGGCAAAATAAAAACATACAAGTTGAACTCCGTCAGTGACAAGGTCACAAGTAGTCTGCGAGAGTCTCCTTGCCCCTGGTCGTAGTAGATCCTGCACTCATTCATCACAAGAAGTAGATAACGAGTCCAGTGAGTAAAATCCAGAAGTACACAAACCAGCATTTATAATAAGGGAAGCCAATAACTGTTAAATAAACATGCGCAGTAAAACAGACAACTGTAATTAAGACGCATGCATACATAACATCGATAAACACAAATAATGGATGTGTGCCGTGTAGCAAGAATGAACCCTAATCCAGACATCGGCATTCCCCCGGTGGCTTCTCCAGCCCCCTCACCGGCCCGAACCCTTATTCTGTCCCTATTGTCAAGCCTACCCAAGTCCGCCCACACAGCACAGAGTAAATCAGAAGATCCGGCGGTGAATGACAAAACCAACCGTGCAACATATGTATGAACATGGAAATAGAGTAAACAACGATAAACAATAATAGCTGGAATCAAATGAAATCAAATAAATAAACACTCGAGTGTGTTTCTTAAGGGTTTTACTTACCTCAATCGCACTCCAATTACTCGATATTTGTAACGGCCCAAATTTTATTAAGGCCGTTATTCGCGTATTTTCAGACGTGGACGCCAACTTAGGTCCACGGAGACACCACGATCGGCGAAGATACGCCCAGTTGGGCGGAAATATTATTTTTGACTCGATTGTTTGATTAATCGTGATGATAATGACTAGGCTATGACTCATTACATCGCAGTGTGGTTTAATATTGTTTAGATCGGGTGAGATTTAGTGTCGGGTATTCGCTAAAGATGCGTGCGGACGCGGAACTGGAAGAGCGAGCGACGGGAACACTAGGCCTGGGAATGCGTTTAGTTCGATAAAAATAAAATAAATTTGACAAAAATAGTAAATTGGTGGGCGCTAGTGACACGCGAGGTCGTGGTCGACACGCGTGGGTGGTAGTGTAGTGTGCACGCCCGAGTACGCTCGTCGGCGCAAGCACAACGAAATTCTAGGCGCGAAAGTATAGGTGAGTATGTATATATATATTTATATATATGTATATAAGAATTTAATATATATATAAATATATATTAAAAATCAGAAAAATAAAATAGAAAATGCAAAATTACCAAAAGGGTATTGAAGGAAAGAAGGAAAGAAATAGACATGAGGGGCATTTTGGTCATTTCACTTCCAAAAATGGGGATAAACACCACCGACACCACTATTTTCCACATTTTGATCGACCGAAGAAGAAGAAAAGAGAAGACGAGACGAGGAGCGAGAGACCGAGAGGAGGAGAGGTGGTGGTCTCGTGGTGGAGAGGCAAACGAGGTGAGTTGTTATGTTGTTTATTGTTGTGTTTTTGTGTTCATTTTTGGAGGGTGGTGTTGGCGGATGTGGTGGTTTGGTGGTGGCGGGGTGGAATTTGGGAGCTCGGACGAACTGCAAGAGCAGTTCGTCCGAGAGGGAGACGACAACATGTCGTTCTCCCCTCTCCCTCTCCCTCTCCCTCTCCTCTCTCGATTCATAAATGAAAAAAAAAAAAAAAAAAAAAACGAGCGAGCGACGCTCTGCTCTTGAGAAGAAGAAGAAGGGCCCGGTTCGGCCTGCCTCGAACCGGCCGGTTAGCCGAACAACCGCCCTTAAATTAAAAAAAAAAAAAATAAAGAAAAATGGAAAAGAAAATCCGAAAAATAGGAAAAATTATGGAAAAATTCTGAAAAATCAGAGAAAATGTGAGAAATTAGAAAATGGTTGAAAAAGTGAATTTCAAGACTTTTGGGGTGGTTGGCACCCCTGTAACTCGAAAAACGTGCTACAACTAAAAATTGGAATGAAATTCTAATTTTTATTGTCACGATATAAAATCAATTAGTTTGATGCTAAATCACATAAAATGACTTATTCGGACACCAGGGACTTAGGAGACCATAGTCGGGTGTCGTGCGCGTATCTCGAGGCGAGAGCGGGATCAGACCGGGACGTATATCGAGTAATTGGAGTACGGTTGAGGTAAGTAAAACCCTTAAGTAACACACTCGAGTGTTTATTTACTTGATTTCATTTGATTTCATTTGATTCCAGCTATTATTGTTTATCGTTGTTTACTCTATTTCCATGTTCATACTCATGTTGCACGGTTGGTTTTGTCATTCACCACCGGATCTTCTGGTTTACTCTGTGATGTGTGGGCGGACTTGGGTAGGCTGGACAATAGGGACAGAATAAGGGTTCGGACCGGTGAGGGGGTTGGAGAAGCCACCGAGGGAATTCCGATGTCTGGATTAGGGTTCAGTCCTGCTACACGGCACACATCCATTATTGGTGTTTATCGATGTTATGTATGCATGCGTCTTAATTACAGTTGCCTGTTTTACTGCGCATGTTTATTTAACAGTTTATTGGCTTCAATTATTATAAATGCTGGTTTGTGTACTTCTGGGTTTTACTCACTGGACTCGTCATCTACTTCTTGTGATGATTGAGTGCAGGATCTACTACGACCAGGGGCAAGGAGACTCTTGCAGACTATCTGTGACCTTGTCACCGACGGAGTTCGTCTTGTATGTTTTTATTTTGCTGTATTGACTTATTTTTGGGTTTATGGGGACTGTTTGAGATACCAGTACATGTATGTATCACATTTTGTTATGCTATATACAGTGTACTTTACCGGGTTTTCCACATAGGATTAATGCTCTCTAATTTGAGGAATTTACATAATTTATAAGCTTCCGCTGTTTACAAATATTAAAATGTCAATTACTGACTTAGGATGAATTAATTGATAATGATGCTTAATTGGGCGTGGGACACAGCTGGCAGTTACGTGGTCAGTTGTGGGCCCGCGTGGCCTCCCGTGGCGGATCAATGTGGAAAATTGGGGCCGCCACAATATTTGTCCCGATCTGATCCCACTCTCGCCTCGAGATGCGCACCCGACACCTGACTATGGTCTCCTAAGTCCCTGGTGTCCGAATAAGTCATTTTATATGATTTAGTATCAAACTAATTGATTTTATATCGTGACAATAAAAATTAGAATTTTATTCCAATTTTTAGTTGTAGCACGTTTTTCAAGTTACACCGGGGTGCCAACCGCCCGAAAAGTCTCGAAATTCACTTTTCAACCCTTTTTCAAATTTCTCAATTTATTCTGAATTTTCTATTTTTTTTCCATTTTTTCAGGAATTTTTCCCATATTTTTCAGATTTTATTTAATTTTTAAACTTCTTTTTTTTTCCTGGTTGGACTGAGCCGGGTCCGAACCGATAGTGTTTATCAAAATTTTGGGGTGAAATGACCAAAATGCCCCTGCATTCTTATCCACATCATTCACAATCACATACCATTTTTTGGTCATTTCACAATTAATCATTTATTTTCTGATTTTAATATATATATATATATTTTTTTTTAAATTACATATATACATATATATAAATATATATATTCGCCTATATTTTTGTGCCTACAATTTCGTTGTGCGTGCCGACGAGCGTACTCGGGAGTGCACTCTACACTACCACCCACGCGTGTCGACCACGACCCCGCGTGTCATTAGGCGCCCACCAATTTACTATTTTTGTCAAATTTATTCAATTTTTATCGAAGTAAACGCATTCCCCGGCCTAGTGTTCCCGCGCGCACTTGTCCGGTTCCCCATCTGCACGTATTTTTAGGCAAATACCTGACACAAAATCTCACCCGATCTAGTCAATATTAAACCACACCTGCGATGTAATGAGTCATAGCCTAGTCATTATCATCACAGTTAATCAAACAATCAGTCAAAAATAATACTTTCCACCCGACCAGTATCATCACCAGTTCGTGGCGTCTCCGTGGACCTACGTTGGCGTCCACGTCTGAAAATACGCGAATAACGGCCTTAATAAAATTTGGGCCGTTACAGTATTTTAGAGTTGAGTTATTAAGTTATGAAATTTTTAATGTTAAACAACGAAATTAAACTTAAGCAGATATAATAACTCAAACAAGTAGAGTCGGGACAACCTAAAATGTGAAACCCTGCAAATATATAGATAGTCTTACATATCTGGTGAAAAACAGTGAGAAAAGTGCAATAATACATGAATCTGTCTCTCAATCCCAAAATACCCCAAGTGTCATCAAAACAGTATAATATATACATAATCACAGTACAAAAAGTGCAAAACCTATAAGTAAATAAAGGAGAAGCCGCTTTAAGAGTCCTCAGAGGAAGTCACCAATCACCGACTCCTTGCCCTTGCTCGTCTGCGGGTATGCACTCATGTTATCATGACGAGTCCAATAAATAAAAGCCAGTAGGATCTAAACAATAATTCATTAGTAAATAAAGCAGTCTAAAGATCATACAAGAATTTAAAAGACAGATAAATAATGGAAAGTGCATGATAAATAGACTGGAAATAATAACAACGACAATGAGTGTTTAGGAGTCAAGGGAAGGCGACTAAGTGGTCCAAATCCATCGAGAGCGGGTGCCACTACTCGAATTCCTAGAACTGCAACTTTAGAAGCTCACAAGTTCAGTTTGGTGTAAGATGGGGGCATCAACGGTGCCACGAATACCTTGCCCACTTCTATTACTTACAATCCAGTACTCGAGGTGAGGCCACATTTGTAACGGTCCGTTATTTATTAACACCATTATTTAATTATTTCAGATTAGGACGCTAGCTCGGACGACGCGTGGACGCCTCAGATAGGCTAAGCATGACACTGATCTAGGGTACTAACTGTGTACAGTTGTATTTTAGTTATGTGATGTATTATTATTATCATTTTTGTATTGTCATATTATTCATCATAGGTGTGCATCTCTATCATCTTGTCGGACGAGATTGAGCGTCGTGGTTTCGTTTCGTAGAACGCGCCAACACGAGGGTTTGATAGTTGTGAGGCCGGGCATTGGGGTTAAACTGAAGTTAATAATAACTATATGACTATGGTTGAGGACTTATATTAATGAGATTTAAATATAACTTTAGGCTAAGCTAAGTAAATCAATTAAGTACACTAAGTGTGGGATCGCCTCGGGGTGCATGCCGGGCGCGGGGCACGAGGTGCCGGGTAGTCGAGAAGTTAGTGTGACCCTACTTCCCATTTTATAGAATTTATTTGATGGTTTTAGTTAAGTTATATAAGTTGAATCAAGTTAATATATACAAATCTTATAGTTGTAACCAAACAAATTAGCACACCTAAGATTGCCCTCGAGACACACAACAGAGAGATACAAGGAAATTAGTGTTAGGATGAGGTGTCCAGGATTTGAGTGACACAAGCTGATCAGGGACCGTCTGATTAGCCTCGAGATGCGTGTGCACGTTAGATTAAAACACCAACTATAAAACCCATTCGATGAGTGCTCACCATGCAAATCGAAAACTTTCTTAACAAAATTCTGGTCTCTATGTGAGCAAAATTTGTATTGGAGAGGAGAATTCAAGGGTTGGGGGAAAGAATTTGGACATCAAACCACAAAATCTGATAATTTACTCACCCACAACTTGAATTTCCATGGAAACTTTTTTTCTTGAGTTAAGGTTTAAATCAGATTTATGGATGAATTTGTCACTGTTTTTGTGGGTTTTGATGTTCATGAGGTTTGTGGTGAATTATGTTGATTTGGGTTAAATTCGTGGGAAATTCAAATGATTTGGATAAAGTTTGGATTTTTGGACATGCATGTTTGATCCACTGGTTTTTAGGTTTAATTGTGTTAAAATCTGGGTTTTGGACATGTTTTGATGTGATTGAAGTGCGAGTGTGTCGATAATCATGTTTGGGTGTTGGAAAAACCCTAGAAACCCAAAATTCGTTGCTGGAATTTTGGGCAGGGGCGTACCCATCGCGCTGGGTGATGAACACTAGTGCGCTGGGCATGCTGGAGAAGACGAGTCTCCTTCTTGGGTGAAGAATGGCCTAGCGTGTTGAGGACCCAACACCCAGGAACAGTAACCAGACCACCCAGCACGCTGGCCACCATGCCTAACGCGCTAGGGACCAGAACCACTAAAATTCTAAATATGAAATCGAGCCTAATTGACAACAAACCCACTTAATTAACCATAAAACACCGAAAATCAATCTCAGGAGTCACGGGACAGTATTTGGAGTTGGGGACTAGTCGGGGGTTGGACCGAGGTGTTTTTGGGGTTATTGAGTGCGGTTTAAGATACGTAAAACCCAAGTGAACATCACTACTGCATTATTTATTGTTATTCATTTGAGCTGTTAATCTTTGATAATCTATGAGTCCATCTTTACTGGGACGGTTGAGTTATTCCCATCTATGTATCTGAGGGTTATTATGGTCGCTTGCTAAGTGTGTAGCGCGTGTTCTCGGCTTTGGTAGATGATACCCCGAGTAGAATACCGATTCACGTGTTCGATGTACCCCACTAGGGCTCATGCCTCTAGGACACAATCGTAGGGGTGATGGCATAGACCACGACCAGGGCTCCTGTTCCTAAGTAATACACCTTAGTCAGCTGTGTTTACACCCATTTGTATATCTGTATTTATATTCATGCGATGAGCTTTGAGCAGTTGTTTGCATTTTTCCTTTTTCCTGCATGTTTATTTAACACCATTTATTGGCTCTGTTATTTATTTCTTAAATTATGATGCATGGTGGTTTTCCTTGGGATTTTACTTACTGGGCTCGTCATCTGGTTTTCGTGATGGCTGAGCGCAGATCCTAGTACCAGCAGGGGTAAGGGGATTCTTGACGATTACATCTGACTTACCTGGGCCGAGGCCTGCTAGTACGTTTGTTGGTAGATATTACTTTTGATATTTTGTATTATCTTTTAGGGTCGAGAGACTATATTCACACCTATACTTGTATATATTAATATTATAGTTTGATTGCTTATATGCATAGTACTACCGGGATTTCCACTATAGGTGAACAAGTTAACTTAATATCCTCTTTTGTAATATAAAGATTTCCGCTTTTATTTATTATAAATGTTGATGATCCATTTGCAACTTAATTGTTAAATCTAAAAACTATATGTAAACTGCTAAATTAATTGGCACGAAACTCAAGGTTAAATGGATAGACTAGTGACGTGGCAGGTGCTTCCGGTGCACGGGCAGGGGAAGTAGCTGGCCATGCGGCGGCCTCGAAAATTGGGGCCGTCACAATTTGTCCATCTAGCACAAGACCTAAGAGTACCTTCCTGCAGACTTAGGTCGTAGACACTCAATGATAAAGAATGAAAATTCAAAAATAAGTGTATATCAATGACAAGAAATCATAATACATAATGAATTACTGTGCATCCCCTATCTGGTTTTACTTACCTCAAACGTCGCAAAAATTAGCTCTCGCGATTCCACACGTCACCCAACAATCCTCGTCACTCGGCACTAACTCCTTAGGCACCTAGTATCATTTAGATTCAATTTACATGTGTTAGAGCTCATTTAATTTAACTATTTTAGTTAATTTATAAAACAACCCCTATTGTGCCTCTATTGGATTTTTACTTTACCTAGACCAATCTTCCAAGTTGAGCTTGTTAATAAAGGTCTATACCTATAACTCAGAGTTCATAGTTACTTACCTTGGTATTTTAATGGATTTAGTATGATACCAACCCTAGAGGAATTATTTTGATTGGTTTTAAGACATTAGGATAAAAACATTCCACATATTTACAATTGTTCAATCCCCATGAAACAAACCTTGACTTCCAATCCATTTTTGACAAAGGATACGACCTAATTCTGGAAAACCAGTGATACTAGGTGATAGGTCTCTCTCTTAGCTTTCCGAAAATATGCAAAAAGTTAAAAACGGAGTTGAAACGAAGAAGTTATGGCCGAAATACGAAAGTCACTTAGGTATGTAAAAAATAACATCATTTGTACAAAAAAAGAAGTTGTTTGTTCATTTATGGTGCCGTGCCTTATTAGGGATGACGCCCACTTTGTGGTGCCTCCAAAATGATGATGTTTAGAGTCGCGCCTTATAAGACATGTCGCTAACATCGGGTTTGGTCTGTTTTTGGATTTTTCTCAATTTTTTTGTAGTTCAACCCCCATGGCCCTAATGTCATTCAAAAACAAATCAAATGAGGTGTAACGGCCCAATTAATAATTGTCGTTATATTGATGACGTCATGGTAGATGTGGACGTCAGCGGGGATGTTCGTGGGTCCCACAGCGAGGCTGGAGCACGCTCGTATTAGATAAGTAATTATTTTGTGTGTTATTTTTGTTTAATTTTCCGATGTTTGTGTTAAAATAGGTTAAACGACATCGCGATATGTGTAATTATATTTCAATTGACGTGTGAGATTGTGTGTTAAATATTCGCATCGATATGCATGTTGGCGTGGATGCCGGGTAGACTAAAAGACGAAATATTAAGTTGAGGAAAATATTACAAACATTAAATGAATTAAATGTGATAGAATAGTAAATTTGTAGGCGCCTAGTAACAAGCGGGGTCATGGTCAACACGCGTGGGTGGTATGATAATGCATACGCCCGAGTACGCTCGTTGGTGCGCACGACGAAATTGTAGGTGCGAAAATATAGGCGAATATATATTTATATATATGTAATTTAAAATAAATATGTATATATAAATATATATATATATTAAAAATCAGAAAATAAAGAAATAATTGTGAAATGACCAGAAAGGGTATTTGATTATTAAGAAAGAGGATAAGAACATAAGGGCAAAATGGTCATTTCACCCCAAGATTTGATAAACACCCACCACCGACACCACATTTCTCACAATTTCTTCACATTTTGATCGAAATCGAGAGACCGAGAGAAGAAGAAGAAGGAAGGAAAGAGAGAGGGATCGCGAGCTCGACGAGGTCGTCGCGAGTCGAGGTGAGTTTGTGTATTTGCTTGTTGTTGTTGTGGTGTACGTTGCTGTTATTGTGGTGGCTGTGATAGTTCGGTGGTTCGGTGGGGTAGAGTCCGAGGAGGGAGACGACACCCCAATTCCATTAAAAAAAATTGGGTTTCAAACAGAGGCGTTCACCTCTGTTTTGAGGAAGAAAATGCACGTGCGTGCACCCCTTGGGCCGGGCTGGATCGGCCCAGGCCCGACCCGGACTCGGTCCAGGTGGGTCGAACCGGGTCTGACCCGATTGGGTGGGTCAAACCCGGTTCAGGGGACCCACCCATATTAAATATATAATATTTTTATTTTATTTTATTATTTTATTTAAATAAATTAAAAACAGTTGTAAATAAAATAAAATACAGAAAAATAGCTAAAAATTCTGAAAAATATGAGAAATTAGAAAAAGGGTTCATAAATGAATTTTGGGATTTTCTCAAGATTTTGGCAAGATGTTGTCGGGTTTTTACCTCGTAAAACATAAAATTGACATAATATACCAAATTGAAGCTAATTTAATGACAAATGATCTTAGGTACATTTGGTGATCATTTTGGTTGTCGGGTGTTCATTGGAGTTGGACATGTGTTTATTTTACGAGATGAGGAGTGCAGTTTGATGTGTGTAGTAACCCAACTGAAATTCACTTTAGTAATTACTGCTTGATTTATTTGAATTCACTCATGTTCATTTACTACTCTATTTCCTTATTACTTTATGGTGGTTGAGTACTCTCACATGGTGACTTTACAGTAGTTGAGTTTACTCCTACTTGGTGTCTTTACGATGTTGAGATCACTCCCACATGGTGTTTATTTGTTGCGGGGGCATAGGGTCCACTAAGCCATAGCACATGTCTAAGTATGCACTGGTGAATATGCTACCAGGGTATGATAGGCATGTGTGGGTGCACCGTGAATATATGTTGGCTACCTAGAGGGTCCAAGGTCACCCGTTAGAGGTATCCTCACGGGTCGTGCTTGGCTGATAGCCCGAAATATGGCTTAGTCTGACTTTGATTGTACACGCACTTTGTGCTTCACTGCTATATTTATGCATGTGATAATCTTCCACAGTTACATGTATTCTTTTGTTTCGCATGTTTATTTATATTATTTTAAATTCTAGCAGTTTATTTATGTATTTACTTGGTGAATTTCCTTAGGATTACTCACTCTGGACTCGTCATTTGCCTTTTGTGATGGCTTGAGTGTAGATCCTAGTACGAGCCGAGGGAAGGGTAAGCTTGAGGACTACATTGATTGACTGCATTTGCCCTACTCGTACGTTTGTTTATTTTTTTATTTCTTTGTTTTATGCTAGGTTTAAGGTATTGAGAGATAGATATGACTTGTATATAAATCGTAGGTTATATTTTTGATATTTTGAGGATCTCAGTTGATATGTACATGATATTTATTTGAGATGGTTTCCACCTTAGGTAATATGCTCATAAAACACCTTGATGATTTTAATTATCCGCTGCGTACTTTGAGGTAAAATGATAATAAATAATCCAAAGCTAATTTAAATCAATAATTATTAATACATAACTTAAAGTTAGCAAGAATTTGATTATATTGAGTTTACGAGTGGTCGTGGGACACAGCTAGATGATGAATTGGAAGGGTTGTGGGCCTGCGGTGCACGCTGTAGCTGCTGATGGATCGTAAGCTGCTACATGAGGTGCAATTACTATCTATCGTCAACAACAACATCCACATAGCCACAGTTTCAAGAATCATCATTCATTCATCCCATTTCTTAATCATAAAGTTGAAATTCGACTCACCTAGTGTAATGGCCCCAAATCTCGGAGGCTCGCCATAGGTACCAACGTGGACCCACAACTGGCCACGTAGCTGCCAGTTGTATTCCACGCGCTTACTCATCGTTTATCCGAGTTATAAACATTTGAAATGCATTAATTTAGAATAAGCCTTAAAAATATGTAATTTGTAATTTATGTAGCGGCCCCAAAATTTGAGGTTTGCCACGCTGTACACCATGGACCCACAACCATACCTATACCAGATTAGTTGTGTTTCACATGTACTAAATCATCTGTCAATCGTCATTGCTTCTAACTGTCCTTAAATTGATATAAAAAAGTTAGTTTCTGGAGTACAAATCATCTGTTAAACCTTAAATAATTCAGCAGAAGAATTTAATTAATAAATCATTATATCTGTGAATTGTAAATTATGTGAGAACATTATTTTTAATATGAAAAACCCATCATAGTATATAAAACTGTAACGTCTAGTCAAAACATCAAAAGGACCTCAACATGTCAATATACATATCTCACAATCACTTAAGTTCCAAAAGCCAGCATAAAATGAATAAAATAAACACACATACGAGTAGAGAATATCTGATCAGTCAGAAAAAATCCTCAAACGTGCCATTCCCTCTGCTCGTACTGGGTCTGCACTCAACCATTACAACAAAACAGATGACGATTCCAGAGTGAGTAATCCCAAGGAAATTCAAAGAGTAAATACAATAAATAAATGTTGAAATCAGAATACTATTAAATAGCCATATGGAAGAAAAGAACACAGGCAACTGTGGAAGATCATCGCATGAATATCAATATCATAGAACAATAAAGTGCGTGCACGATCTAGGTTAGACTAGTACCATATTTCAAGCTATCATCTAGGCACCGTTAGTGAGCACACCTCGAACTGACCGAAGTCGCTGAACCCACTAGGTAGCCGGCGTAGACCACGACGCACCCACATGCATCTAGTATAAATCAACATTCGAGTCGACTATCCACTGAAATGTCACTAGAACACATGTTATGGCCTAGTGGACCACATGCGCCTACAATATAATAAACCCGATGGAAGTAAACTCAACCGACCTTAAATAAATTCGGAAAGTAAGATTACTGAATAAAAATGATTGAATTCAAATAACCAAGCAGTTAATCCTCAAATTGAAGTTCAATTGGGATACTACACACCTCAATTCGCACTCCTCTAAGGCCACATCAATGCACGCCCTATCCGCGTATCGGTTACTCGTCAATTCAGCCTAAAGCCTGAATTCCTGAACATTCCAATCAATTTTGTAAACCTCATAAATCATTAATCAACGTCAAATCCTCGATAAAACCATCCATTTAACCATTTAAATGGGTTATATAAACCTCTAAATATACCCACGATTTTTTTCAATTTTATTTAAAATTTATAGTCTATCACTGTTCTGGGCGCCGCCAGGAGTAAAGCCTCCACGACGTCCAGAGTGTCGTGACAGACGTCGTCAAGAACACTCCACCTACGGCGCCATATAAAGCGTGGGTAGGGGGTTTCGCCTCTGGTTTAGGTGTCGTAGGTGGCGCCGTTGCCTCCAAATAGCCATGGAGCGATTGGCGGTGTTCGAGCCAGAACACATTCTTGGGGTTTTTTTGGACCCCCTCAGCTTGTCGTCGTGGTCCGCTCTCATCCAAACCACTTACAAAACCTCCAATAAACCACAATCTATTAAAACCCCTCAACAAAAAATCGTCTGAGACGCAAACCCCAGGTTTTCTCGCCAAAATCGAAAATTTCATTGAACAACCATAACAACTCCACAAACAACATCACAAACACAACTTTTGTTGCTCAAAACCAATACTAGAAGCTATTGTGCCCAACTCACACCCCAGAAACCTCGTCAAAACCCGAGAAAATAGGTTTGATTCGTAGAGAAGAGATAGAGATAGAAGATATAACCTTGAAATCAATTTCCAAACTTTGTGGTGCTCCCAATGATCTCCAAAAACTACACAAACCCTAGCCAGTCTTCCTTGTTTTCGTTCAACACCACAAAAGGAGAGAGAAAAGGTGATGAGAGTTGGGAGAATTAAGATTTTATATAGGAATGTCATCTTGTGTGTCCACCTAATCCTAAGGCCGATTTTTATGGCCAAGATGTAGTCAAATGGTCTCCCTTAAGTGACTTAAATGGTGACTTTGTGTTCACACCTCTCACTTGTTCCCACAACCATCAAGCTAACTCTCGGTCGTTCTATCACCCGGTCCCGAACCGTCAAGACTATCCAACGTGTACACTCGCGTTACTCACGTATATATGGTATATTATATTGATTATTTAACGTATATTGTTGTTTATTGTGTGTATATTAACCCCCAGCCTAGTGTACTAACCATTCGCCTCCCCGGTTCCCACGTCTAAATGCTACCCGAGGCAAATTTTCGTCACATTGTCTCGCTCGACATATACAATATAACACACAACATTGCGATGTCAATAATCTAATTTACACAATTACATCGCAAATACAACAAACAACATACAAAAGGGACTGTATACCTATAATAGCGTGCTCTGACCTAACGCTGGGGGTCCACGCGCGTCTTGTCAGATGTCCACGTCTGCAACCACGTGTCAGATAATGACAAATTAGATTTTGATCATTACAATTTATTTCATCAAGTTTAAAAGCATCACTCCTATGTGGAAAACCTGACATCGTACACTGTATATAATTTAGCAAAAGTAATTACATACATGTACAAGTATCTCAAAAGTTCCCTATACCAAAAATAGAGTCAAAAACAAATTACATATACATATGAGCAGTCAAGTCAGTGGCAAGTCACAGGTAGTTTGCAAGCGTCACCTTGCCCCTGCTCGTACTAGGATCTGCACTCAAACCATCACAAAAGGTAGATGACGAGTCTAGTGAGTAAAACCCAAAAGGAAACCACCTAGCATTTTTAATAACTGAAGCCAACAATATGCTAAATAAACATTCGCAGTAAAACAAACAACTGTAAATAAAATACATGCATAAATAACCGATAAACCCAAAATGGATGTGTCGTGTAGCAGGACAAAACCATAGTCCAGATATAAGTATCCCCTAAATGGGTTTCCCCTCCTCCTGTCACCTGAGTTTCTCCCTACTGTCCAGCCTACCTAAGTCTGCCTACACATCTCGGAATAAACCAGAATCCAGTGGCAAAGTAAACTGTAACAACCCTCAATTTTAACCTGACTTGTATTGTACTTGTCAAGACCGTAACCCGGCTACGTGATACTGGACAGTAGTTCAAACTTCGAGAGTCAACACCGAAGTAATATTATGTTTCTGTGATGTGTGTATTAGTATTGTAGTCTAATATGAGTCTCGAGCCGTTTGGGCGACTATTTGTCTAAGTGAGGTTTCGCCTAAGTAAACAGGGGAGTAAAACACTGTAAAAATACAAATAAATAAATTTTCAGATAATGTAAATAATTATTTGAGGAGACAAGGCGAGACTACGCGCGCTACGGGAGTCGGGGCAAGGCAAGACAGACCGAGGAACGTCGTTTGAACACGAGGAGTCAGATAACTATATGACAATCAGGCCATGCTATAGGACTGTTAAAGTGACACAACCCAAAGTGAGGGAATCATGAGACTAGCCTCGGGATACGTGTGTGGTTTGAGATGAAAATAAGGGGCTATAAATAGGACACCACCCACCAAACTTTACTATTCACTTTCTCTCCAAACCACACATATTTGACCTCTCCCTTTTATTACCGATCCTCTCTCCCTCTCCCTTAGTGACCGAACCAGACTTTGTCGGAGGCGTTATTGGTTAACCGGAGGTCTCTCTCTCTCTTCCTCTCTGTCTCTCTCTCGTTTTTCTCAACTGTGCGACAGTCCGTGATGACATGTATGGAGGCCGCCAGACTGGGATGGGATTGCGTTTGACGGAGACGACCACAGGCAGTCATCTGAGTCTCGGAAGACCCTAGTCACGGCAAAGCTGTTGTAGACCGAGAGTTGTATATGTTATGTCGTGAATTGTGAGTGTTGCTCTCTCTCTCTCTCTCTCTCCTTTATCGTTCTCTCTCTTCTCTTCCACTCCTCTCCTCCTCTTTTGGTGAGCAACCACTGACCCACAATGGTCCTGTGGTGGCTGGAGGTCACTCATCTCACTGGAAAAAGGGTGGGTTCTTCCTTCTCTCTCTTTCTTTCTCTCCTCGGATCTCACTGTACTTTATTTTTCCCACGAATTGGCCAATTGTTCTGCTGTGCTGTGCCACCATCGCTGACTGCCAGGACATGGTGTAACAACCCCAAATTTTTAACTGACTTCTGTTGCACTTGTCAAGATTGTGACCCGGCCATGTGAATACTGGACAGTATTTCAAACTTCGGGAGTCGACACCGAATTAATATTATGATTCTTTGATTGTGTGTATTAGTATTTTAGTATTTTACAAGTCTCGAGCCGTTCGGGCAATTTTTAGCTGAGTGAGGTTTTGCTAAGTTAAACGGGGGATAAAAACAAATAAAGAGTGCAAATAAATAAATTTTAATTAATTTAATTAATTAGTTGGCGAGTCAAGGTGAGACTGTGTGCGCTACGAGAGTCGGGGCAAGGTAAGACGGACCAAGGAATATTGTTTGAACGCAGGAGTTGGTTAATTATGCATTTTACGGACTATGGAATAAAAACTGTTAAAGTGACACAGCTTTATGAGGAGAGCCACGAGATTGGCATCGAGATTTGTATGTATGTGGAGATGTGATAAAGGAATAAAAGACCAATAAGGGCAACTGTGTTAAAATGTACAAGTAGTAACTTAAAGGGCAACTGTGTTAAAATGTATAAGTAGTAACTTAAAGGGTAAAAGACCAAAAACCTACTATTCACCCATCTCCTCCACTACACACCCGAGTCTACTATTCCCTCTCACCGCCACCCCTCTTCTTCTCTCTCTCTCTCTCTCTCTCTCTCGCCTGTGACTGGACCCAGAGACGCCGTAGTTGCTGTCGACCGAAGGTACGCATCTCCTCTTCTCTCTCTCCCTCTCGGCAGTGATCTCTTTCGAGCTCTCTTGTCTCAGCCTCTCTCTCGTTTTAGCTATGCTCCACGGCCTCACTGCACCACCGGCTCTGACCGAGCTAGTGGTGGTGGCCGGGGTTCACTTTTTCACTGGAGATCTCTCTCTCTGCCTCTTCGTCTCACTGGTTTTTTTTCGTCCTCACTGTTGTCCGCCTCTGGCCGTCCCTGTCGTGAGTGACGGTGGTCGAGGACAGTCTGGGACGGACCATCGTGGCCCACCGGAGGTCCCATATCCCCGGGAGACCTCTGGACGTTGGATACATAGAATGGATGTTGTCCATTCTCTATTTCTCACGTGTTGGTTATCATTTTATGCCATCGCCGGAATTGCCATGACCGGGGGCTTTGCTGGTCGGACCACCAAGCGTGGGGGTTGTCTAGGACCTCTCCATGACCTCGATGATGCCTCGCTTCCCTTGTTGTGATCGATTTAGGGGTGTTGCAACTGTTTTAGTGTCTTGAATCTAGGTGATGTTTTCGTCATGATGTTTGGACTGTTTTTAAGTTCTCGTCAGAAACTGCCCCTAGGGGCGGCACCGCAATTGGACCACCAGGACCCACTGAGCCTTGGCTTGGGTCCGACAGCCCTCCGAATGGTCAACAACAGTGAGGCGAGCACAAACTTTTGATATTCATGTTTTTGTTCATTTCATGGGTGTTGTGCTCCTCCTCGCCGGAATCCGCTGCCGTAGGCAACGCCACTGCTGTGCCACCATGACCAGGGATGTCGGGTACCAAGCTAAGTTCATGCTTGTGTCTCACGACTCTCGGAGTGGCCTAAAACAGCGGAGTTATTGTTATATTATGTCATTTATGTAATTTTATGCATGTTGTAACCTTCTCGTCAGAAACCACCCGTCGTGGTGGCACTGTCGTCGACGCGATGACATGGGGGACTGCCGGAGACCTTACCATGTCCGTCATGGAGTCTCACAGCCCCGGAGCATCCATAACAATGGTGATGAGTTGTAATGGCGAAGTTATGCGTGAGTTATTTCTATCACGACGAGTAGTCATCGACGTGACGTAGGGCATGCACATGACCGTCCCATGTCGTGTTGACACTCTAAGAATGTTAGACCACACCCGCAAGGTTCCCAAACTCGTTGGTGCATGGTCATTTTGAGTTGTATTATTTTACAGATTTGCGTTAAAGGTCGAGAATTGGTTATGACGTCGTGATCACACCGCCGGTCCTCGAGGCTATGGCGTGACCCACATACGACTGAGCCGAACCTATGATTCATGAGTAGGTTTACATGTGTCATGGTTATCGATGTTGTGATATCGTAGTCGTGGTTATTGTTATGGTTTTTCAAACCTGAGAGAGAGTATTCATTATTTTATCGATTTGTCGAGTTGTTTGAGTCCTTAAAATATTGGGAAAAACACTAGAGAATTAACCTAGGGTTAGTTGATGACTTGAACCATTAATTAGAGTTTTTGAACTTATCAGATAGCGGGAAACTAGGGGATACGCATTAGGATTCGCGGGAGTGTTGTTACATGGGTTGCGTTGTCAGGTAAGTACACTTGCCTTAAAAGCTTGTGTATGATTTGTAAGCCAGTAAGAAAATGCCATGTGATTCATTATCATTTATTCAGTCTTGTTATGCTCTATTATTGGTATTCCAGTCCATTCCTTGTTGTGTGTTTCCCGGCTTAAGTGTTTCGTCTCAAAAGTACTAGGACCTGCACTAGAGGGATAAAATGCGGGCACTCATGTACAGGAGTGTGTGACCACCCTTAGTGACCTTATGACACCGAGTACTAGGTGGGTGGGTTTGAGTCCCTCCCATCATAGCTGTGCCTTTGCTTGTGTCGATGTCCGGGAAGACCTCGCGCGGTCTTCGTCGTTATGCTATGATTTAGACCACTTATGGGCCTCTTTTGATTCTTTGGAACACACTTGACTTTCGATTGATATATATTAGTTTGTTTATCATGCATCTTGTCTATTTAAATTCCTATCTTTTTATTACCGCATGATATTTAGACTACTTTACTTGTTATATCATGAATCACTGTTATATTCTTCTGGCATTACATTCGATTTCTTCAGTTGTTCACCGTCTAGTTTGTGATGGTGGGTGCAGATAGAGCAGAGCACTGTAGAAGCAAGGAGCCCTGCTTAGGCAACTTTTTGTGAGGATTAGCAGCTGGACTTGGAGACTATTTAGTAGGTTTTATGCTTTGCTGATTTGTATATCGTGTCATACTTATGTTTTTGGATTTATAGAACTTGGTATTATTATTGATATTGGTATCATGTATGTTAGTTTATCGAATTGTACATGAATACCCCGAGTTTTTCTACATTATAGAATTTCTAATTTCCCTTTGATTGAGTTATTTCCCCTTGTTATTTATTGTTTAGTCTTTCGCTGTGTATTATAGCAATAACTCTTTCATAAATTACTAAATTGATTAAATCGAAGGCTGACTAGGCTCGTCAGGTTGCTAAGTGATGACTTAGGGTCTGCACAGGTCTAGGCTGGGCGTACTTAATTGCACGGGGAAATTGGGGTCGTCACACATGGGGATACATCGAGGACTCTTCCATGATCATGTGGGTGCCTCATAATCCCCGGAGCGGTCAGTAAAGTGGCGGCAGTGGTGCGTTCTTGTATAGGGTATTATTTGAGGTTGTCTTGACAGTTCGCCGAAAAACACCTGTGTAGGCGGCGCTGCTGGCTGGACCACCACTCCAGGGAGGTTTTCGGGGACCAGTTCTTGCCCTTGTTGGTGTCCTGCAACCCTCTGGTGTGTTTGAACCAGTTGTGTTGTTTGGATCTTGATTTCATGTGATTTTTGTTGTGTTTTTTCTCGCCGGAAACCACTTGTTTGAACGGCTTTGCTGCCAAACCGCCATGACTGGAACACTATTGGGGACCCCACCAAGCTCCCGCTTATGTCCCACTGCCTCCGGAGTTGTCGAATCCGTGGTGGCAAGTTGTCTTTGTTGTAGTTTCATGTGTATTAGTCAAGGGTTTTTATCTAAGTTGCAATTTACTTTTCGATCTGGTTGGGGAGTTTTCTGGCGTCCCAATGTCGTGGGGACTCCTCCCCAATGTCGGACAACACCAATGTATTGCTACAATAGTTTTGGTGTGTTCGGTCTTGGTTATGTCTCGAGGATACGTTGTGTTGAGTTTCTTCTTATATTGAAGAGCTCACGACATGAATACATGATTGTGTGATTTGAGTTCATGCATACGTGAGAACATATATGTGTCGAGTACGGTATTGGTTTATGTATGCGTGTGTTGTTGGTTTAGGTTCATGATGAGATGTGGTTATGGTTTGGTGTATATGTTGTGTTTGTGTCGTGAACTAGTTATGACGTCGTGGTCACACCGTCGGTCCTCGAGGCTATGGCGTGACCCATATGCGACTGAGCTGAGCCTACAATTCATGAGCAGGCTTACAGGCGTTATGGTTGTCGATGTTGTGATATTGTAGTCGTGGTTATTGTTATAGTTTTTCAAACCCGATAGAGTATTCATTTTCCTATCGATTTGTCAAGTTGTTTGAGTCCTTAAAACAATTAGGAAGAACACTAGGGTTTAACCTAGGGTTTAGTTGATGACTTGACATATTAACACGAGTTTTCCGACCTTGTCAGGTAGCGGGAAACTCGGGGATATGCATTAGGGACGCAAGAGTGTCTACGGGTTGCGTGTAGACAGGTAAGTACACTTGCCCCAAAGCTTGTGTATGTTAGTAAGCCAGTAAGGAAATATCATGTGATTCACTATTATTCATTTGTTGTTTTACTTTTATCCATTGTTGACGTTCAAATTCCATTATTTCCTTGGTATGTGTGTTCTTGGCGTGAGTGTATTGGAACGTGTTTCGTGGGCCAACACCAGTTGGGAAAACGCGAGGCTTTCCTGCAGAACTGTCTGACCACCTCTAGTGTTGTGTGTTATCAGGACACTGGGTATTAGGAGTAGTTGCGACTGCTTTTATAATCATGCTGCGCTAGTGTTGCGACATTGCCTGGGGACATCTTGCGAGATGTTTCCGTATTGTATGATAGACCTCTTATGGGCCTCTTTTAATTATTATGACACACATGTTTTAATTGATATTTGTTAGTCTGTTTATCATGCACCTTGATCTATTTAAACTTTTATCTCTTTCAATTACTGCATGATATTTAGGTTGTTTTACTTGTTAAATCATGAATTATTGTTATATTCTTCTGGCATTATTTTCGATTTCTCTCAGTTGCTCACCGTCTAGTTTGTGATGGTAGGTGCAGATAGACCGAAGTGCTCTAGGGGAAAGGAACTCTGCTTAGGAGATTATAGCTGAGGACTAGCGGCTGGATCGGCGGAGATCTAGGGGAAAGAGACTTTGCTTAGGAGATTACAGCTGAGGACTAGCGGCTGGATCGGCGGACCTTAGAGCAGGTTTTATATTGCTTGGATGTATGCTCGTTTATATATAAGTTGTTGTTAAACTTGGGTTAATATTGATGTCATGTATTGTTCATCTCGAATTTTACGTGAATATTTGGGGTTTCCACATAATAGATACCAGATTTCCCTTTGACTGAGTTATTTCCTATATTGTTTAATTTGTTTATTTTTCCACTGCGTGTAACTTGTAATAACTTTTTCATAAACTGTTAAATTAATTAATCGGAGGCTGACTAGGCTCGTCAGGCTCGTCGAGTATCGATTCGGGACCTGTACAGGTGTAGGCCACGCGTACCCAAATGCATTAAAAATTCGAGGCTGTCACATAAACAACCAACCGTGCAACATAAGTAAACACATGAAAATAGTATACAACGATAAACAATAATAGTTGGATCAAATGAAACACCAACAAATAAATACTCAAGTGTATTCCTTAAGGGGTTTATGCATCTCAACCACACTCCAATACTCGGTATTAATCCTCGACCCAATCCAGTTATAATACGTGCCCAATACCTTATTAGGTCCTCATAAGTCCTCTGTTTCCTAATAAACCATTGAAATCCTCGAAACATGGAAATCCAATCAATTATCAATTTTTATTTTTCTTTATTCTTTTTATTTTTTTATTGTGCAAGGCATCGTGGGCGGCACTACCGTGAGCAAATGCTCACGGTGCCTAGGGCAGTATATCCTTGTTCTCCACATCGTGGTCCGTGCAGTCGTGGGTTAACACCCACGGTGTGCCAAAAAACATCCAGGGTAGGGAGCCTCTAGACGTGACGTCTTTTGTGGCGTCCTCCCTGTCCCGAGTTAGGTTGATTTCTCGAACCCCTCGGCCTATCTCCGTGGTTCTAACCTATTCTTAATCCTTATGGTTCTCCAAAACAACCATAATATGCGTTCAAACCTCGATAAACCCTAGTAAAATCGAAACACCTGACGATTTCTGCCAAAACACCATAAAATTCTCGTTTTTCTTCAAAGCAACTACAATAATTTCCACAAATCCATCACCTTAGGCTCAAAATCACCATTGAAATCAGACCAAAACTCTGGAACTAGTGAACTCATGTCACTCTTCGGAAACTACCGCCAAAACACGCAAAACTTGGCTCAAAAGATGAAGAACGACAAGGGGAGTTTGAATTTTACCTCAGATCGTTGATCTCCTAGAACTAACTCCTTCAAATCTCTAAGAAAGCATCACCAAACCCTCCACTTTTTTCACCACTTTTCGTCTAAGAGAGAGAGGAGAGAGAAAAGGTGGTGAAAAAAACCAAAAACCCATTTATATACCTTGATCTTCATCAAGTGTGGTTACCTCATCCCTAAGACTATCTTGAGGCCTTAATTGAGTCAAAAAATTCCACTCTAAAGTGACTTGGATTGTGACGACCCTCCCCCGACCTAGGGTCGGGTCGCCCGGCCCAAACCGTTACTTAGACCCAATACCTGAACCAGGTCCAAATAACGACTTGGCACGCCTAAATAACCTGCGGAATAATCATTCTAAACAATATATATATAATAACAAGTGTGTGATAAATAATCACAACAAAACCATATAACATGTATATCATACTAATATCAATCATCTTTAATATTAAATATCTCATACAACCTCAGAGTAATATTATAAAGGTTCAAAACTACCCATTAACTAATTCTCAAGCTATAACCCACGTACGAGATTTACAAAACGATTAATATTAATAATAAACTAGTATTATATGAGTCTCACATATGAAGGCACTTCAAGATAAATCCTTTCCCTTGCCTTTCTTGTCTATCGCGCTGGTAGAGGGACCTGTGGGGTAGAGTGGGGTGAGCTAAAGAACCAACGATGCTCAATAAGAGGAAAGATTCGCTCAAACATTAAATATGCAAGTACTACCTAGTACTCATGCAAATTCTACATGACATCTAATCCATACGCATAACACGACATGTAATAACTGAATACATGTAAATCAAAACAAACTTATAAGCATAATAATTTAGCACATAATTCGATACAATTAAATATATGGTTTATGCTCATCGTAGTTATGAAAAATGGAATTATATTCTAAGAAGAAATGTCTAAATATTATTTCCATATCCAATTTAGATATTCAATAATTCTATATATCAATATTTCAATTCGTATTCCAATCACCATACTAAACATAAAAGCCTAACAGTTTTACAACACATTTGATAAACATTCATATATGTCATGCATAATAATATTCATCACTTTTCATTTGTAAATTTACACATGACATACAAATAAAGTCAAATGAAATATTTAAATAAAATGCGATAGATATAAATATTAATATAAGTCGTTGTTCCATTCAATGCGAACTAGATATTGGTAAGGATCCGGTGACCGAATCATCTATTTTCGAATTTGTACAAAGATCAGTGGAAACGCAATGGCCATTACGCCCTTTAGATAATCGCACCGAAACAAAGATAGATTCATCCAAGCCGTCACCGCTACACGTCTCAAAGAATCATCAAATAACAAAGGATGGTAACTCCAAACCCTTACCCTCGAATAATTCACCTTATGCATTCAATTAGTCAAGCAAACCCTCGGTGGTTATCTACCACACACTCTGGGGCGTCCAAGATATAGACCACTTGCTAATTTGGCCCTCGGTGGTTAACTACCACACACTCTGGGGCACCGAATAACATAAAAGGCAAGACAATGTATTCACAATTCCATAGATAATAGAGATCCAAACCAATATCACGACGCAACCCATTCCCAAGTCATTAAATTCAAAACATGCATTCCTAATTATCTAATAATCAAGCCATATTTAATGCACAAGCGAAGCTCCCCACTTACCTGGACCCGTCGGGACGCCTATACCGACTCCTCGCACGTTTGGGGTCCCACGTGAACCGCCTCGCGAATCTACGCAATTTATACAATTTTATATAAGAATTTTACTAAATTTAAAGTTGTATATTCTAATTTTTAAATTCATATTTGGGAACCCAAATGGTGTGGGTACCACGTGATGTGCCATTAAGGGCTTTGTCGAGGTTGTCGACGCCCACCGTAAGTTTTCCTATTTTATTTTTTAAAAAATTTTTTTTTCTATTTATTTTGGCCAGGTCCCTGTTTAGTTGAACAGGGACCAAATGGTCCCTGTTTGGTTGGCCAGGGGAGTTCCAACTTCCACCGAAATCCAATACACAGGCTCGAAGCATGTCCTCAAGTATCTGAATCAATCTCTCGGTCTGCCCATCAGTCTGAGGGTGAAAGGCCGTCCTGAGATTGAGTTGAGTTCCCATCTCTGTGCTTGGAAACCCTCTCCAAAACTGAGAGGTAAATCTCGGATCACGATCCGACACTATAGTCACCGGAACTCCATGTAATCTGACAATTTCATTGACGTACATGCCTCCAAGTCTATATGCTGAATATCCCATGGAGATAGGAATAAAGTGTGCCGACTTAGTCAAACGATCTACAACCACCCAAACCGCATCATGTCCTTTTTGTGTGTTCGGCAGCCCCGAAACAAAATCCATGGCTATGTGTTCCCACTTCCATTGGGAATAGGCAATGGTTGCAATAATCCTCCCGGCTTTTGGTGATCTGCTTTTACTAGCTGACAGATCTCGCAGTTCTGAATGTAAGTAGCGATGTCGACTTTCATCCCCGGCCACCAATACATTCGTTACATATCTTGGTACATTTTGTTGCCTCCCGGATGCACTGTAAACCAGGATCTATGCGCTTCTTTGAGTAAATCATCTCTCAACTGTCTATGAGATGGTATCCATACTGTGACGGCCCCAAATTCCACAACCCTAAAATCGGGCGCCGCCCGGCCTGAACCCGCGCGAACCCCCGAGCCAACCCCGCAGAGTCGCGCGGGGCCAGTGAGCCTATCCTTACCATTCCATCATTTGTTAATCATTTAAAAGTGAAGTCAATTAATTAGCGAGTTATCAAAGTATAAAGCGGAAGCAATTAATCTCAGCTAATAAATCAACTTCGAAAGCTACAAGTTAGGACAAAAACCTAGGGTGTGGGAACCCCGTATATCATATGTATCATGTAAAGCAAGGAGAGAATCATCTAAGTCATAATATCCAAAAAGATCTCTCAACCCATTACCCCATGTACAAAAAACAATATAAGTAGCTAATACACCAAAATGTCACCTATATCAACAGAGGATGGCCGCTCAAAGTATATCGCCTAATCATGCGTGGCCTTTCCTTTCTTTGATCGTGGATCCGCACTCGGTCAAACACAAGAATGACGAGTCCAGGTAAGTAACGCCAAGCGGGAACAACAATAAATACAAAGATATTTCGAATTTAACTAAATGAACAAATCAATTCATGCCGATAGAAAGAAAAGGACAAGGAGCGCATGAATATATAAAAACTGTAAATAAATAAATAAGCAATCGAAATTGAGTGTCCCGAATACAAGGGAAAGGCACAAGTGGTCCCGACCAATTAAAGTCGTTAAGCCGAGGACAAAATCTCCTCAAAGGCTAGGAGTCGAGACAGAATCTCCTCTAAGACTCCTACGCGAGTGCAGAGTCCCCAGCAATCTGGTGGAGAACTCTCACCCCGTACATGTCATTACAACTAATCGTGTCTCCCCAGCCGTAAACTCCGATATAATACACCGCGAGCCCGGAATTCTGCAAGGATCACGCTTGACACACTTGCCTTAGGACAACTCAAAAGGAATGGAATGACAAAATAGTATCGAAACAATATCAATAAATAATTAAAAGCTCAAGAAATACTGTGGTGTTCCTCACTGGTTTACTTACCTCGATCCAAGCTAATTCGCGCTAACCCGCACTCCGAAACGTCCCTTTCGGTCCCCGTGTGTACAATAATCCTGAGGACGCAATTTATATCAATTTCCTCAATTTCCTATGATTTTTTTAAATTTCTAGCTATTTTTGCCAAATCTCACGTTTTCCAAGGCAAAAACCCCGACAAAACGTCCCGTAAAAATTTTGAATATTTCACTTTTCTTAGAAATTCCCAAATTTCTCTTTATTTGATGAAAATATAATTTTTCTAGAATTTTCTAGAATTTTTCCTATTTTTCAGGAATTTATTTCAATTAAAATCAATTTTTAGTATATTTAATCAAAATAAATAATTTTTATTAATATAATATATAGGTGGGTCGCGGGTCGGGTCTGACCCGACCCGGCTGGGTCGGGTCATGACCGGTCAAATCAGTCCGACTGACCAGGTCAAACCGGTTTGACCGGTCCACGAGTCAAACCCGGTCGAGACCGGTCAAACCGGTCGAGACCGGTCGACCCAAACCGGGTCGGGTCACCTTGACCCGGCCGGTTCTCTCATCTTCTTCGTTGCTTGCTGGAAAAATTTCCAAAAGCAAGCAACAACAACAACCTTTTTTTTTTTTTTTTTTTTTTTTTTCTTTGCAACAACAACAATCACATACACCTAACCACCATCATCAACCCCATTTTCACCATTTGAATCCACCCTTCCCTCAACAACAACCTCAACAACAAATCTCGAAAAAATCACAACGACAACACCAACAACGAAATCAATGACTCCTTACCTCGATCTCGCCTCGACGGTGCGTCCACGCTTTCCGCGAATCGCCGTTCTCCTCTCCTTGAACTCCCTTCTCTCGATCGATTTCTCCCTTTCTCAAAAATTTTTTTTTTGATCGAAAGTGTGGTTGTGGTGACGGTGGTGTGATGAAATTGGGGTATTTTGGTCAAATGACCAAAATACCCCTCACCCTTATATATACCATTTACAACTTTATTGCCCTTTTGGTCTTTTCACAATTTTACCTACCAACTTTGCTAACTTAATTGAGTGACTTAGTTGACTTTTGGTCTTTCACTCTAGCCTCTCCACCACATCTTTTGTGCAATCCTAACTCGACTCGCGCCGCACTACGCGTGTCTTGCGCACTTGGTCGAATTGTGTACCACTTGTTTCGATAAATTTGAATTTATATTTTATCAGTGTTTTTAATTAAGTTTTGTTCCTCGAACTACCAACTCTCGTATACAACGCCTTTACACGTTAAAAACTTGAAATTGTACAAATGAAATACAATATATTACAAACACCATACAAAAATTAACATACCTCGGCGTCGACGTCCGAGAATTGATGACTGTACCACAGCATGGGCCCACATATCACCTGTATTGACACGTGGCACGAGTTACATTTTTAGGGTCGTTACAGTCTTCCCAACTAACTGGAATTTCGTCCTCGAAATTTAAACGAAATTAAAGGAAAGACTTACCGAACTTAAAAGAGGTAGGGGAAACACTCGCGCATATATGACTCCAACTCCCACGTCAGCTCCTCGTCCCCATGGTGCTGCCACTTGACGAGGACCGATGGGATCTCCTTGTTCCTCGTAATCTTGACCTTACGGTCCTAAGATCCGGATAGTCGCTCGTCGTATGTAACATCCTCTCTTAGCTCTATCTGGCTCAAATCTACTGTCGGTCGTTTGCCCTCCCTGGACCTATCCAGTCGCAACATCGATATGTGAAAGACAGGATGAATTCCTGACATCGGAGGTGGTAACTCTAGTTCGTACGCGACCTTGCCTACCCGCTTCACCACTCTGAACGGACCAATGAACCTCGGCGCAAGTTTCCCCTTGATTCCAAACCTCTTGTGCCCCTTCAATGGAGATACTTTCAGATATACAAAGTCCCCGACTCGGTATTCTAACTCTCCGTGATACAAGTCATAATACTTTTTCTCTCTCTCCGCACCCTTCAATCTCAAACGGATCCGCGTATCTTCTCTGTATGATCTACCACAATCTCTGGTCCAATCGCTGCCACATCTTCGGGCTCCGCCCAACAAGATGGAGATCTACACGGTCTCCCGTACAATGCCTCAAATGGTGCCATGCCGATACGGCTCGATAACCGTTATTATATGCAAACTCACACGAGATGAAGGTACTCCTCCCAAGATCCGCCGTACTCTAACACACACATCCTCGGCATATCTTCGAGAATCTGGATCAAACGCTCGATCGTCCATCGGTCCATGTGGGTGATAGGCGGTACTAAGATTCAACTTCGTGCCAAATCGTGCTCGCATGCTCGCCATATCTCGATGATAAATCGCGCCCTCTCGTCGGACACAATCGACAACGGTACCCCATGCAACCTAACAATCTCTCTCTCATAAAGCTCGCGCGATCTGTCTACCCGATGTGTGGTCGAGATCGGTATGAAGTGCGCGGATTTAGTTAATCTGTCCACAATCACCCGATGCTATCATGTCGTTGCGAGATCGAGGTAGCCCATCGACGAAGTCCATTGCAATGTGCTCCCACTTCCAATGAGGAATGGGAAGTGGTCGTAATAACCCCCGGTCTGCGATGCTCGGCCTTTAACACGCCGACAAATATCACACCCTCGAATAAAATCAGCAACGTCGGTCTTCATCCCCGCCACCAAAAGAGACGACGCACCTCTGCGTACATCTTAGTCCCGCCGGATGAACCGTAAATCGTGAGCGGTGCGCCTCATAAAGTATCTCATCGCGTAGCTCGACATCGATGGAATCCACAAATCGTCTCTAAATCTCAAGCATGAGTCGTCGACGACTCCAATCTGGATGATCGAACTCTGCGCCGGCTCTAAGAACTTTTGATATCGCTCGTCGTCGGTTGACCCTCGAGTACACTCTGTATCGACACTGTCTGAGTCCTCATCTGCCCGCAAATTATTACTCTAGTATCGGTCGGAATGTCATCGGTACAAATCCTCTCAACCGCCTCGAGCAAACTGTAATCATGCGTCATGTGGCAGGTAACAACCTCTCGAGTCGACCTCTACGGCTCAACGCGCTCGCAACCACATTAGCCTTCCCGGGTGGTACTCCAATGAGAAATCATAGTCCTTAAGGAACTCAAGCCATCGCCTCGTCGCATATTCAATTCTTTTTGCGTGAAGATGTACTTCAAACTCTTGTGGTCGATAAATAGGACGAATCTCTCCCCATAGAGATAGTGGCGCCAAATCTTCAGTGCAAAAACCACCGCCGCCAACTCCAAGTCGTGAGTAGGGTAATTCTTTTCATGAATCTTCAGCTGTCGGGATGCGTAGGCAATCACTCTACTCTCTTGCATCAGAACACAACCCAAACCGATCTTGGAAGCGTCGGTGTTTACCTCAAAACCCTTCCCGACTCGGGAAAAATCAAAATCGGTGCGGTAGTCGGGCCGTTCCTTCAATGTCCCGAACGCCGCTCACGCTTATCGTTCCACCGAAATTTGACCTCCTTCTTCGTCAACCGTCAAGCTGCGTCATCGGTGTCGCGATCCTCGAGAAGTCCCGTACAAAACGCCGGTAATAACCTGCCAAGCCCAGAAAACTACGAATATCTGACGTTGATCTCGGTGTAGGCCAATCGCTAACTGCCCTGACCTTAGCGGGGTCCACTGACACTCCGGCGGTCCCAACAATGTGACCTAAGAATCCTACCTCTGTCAACCAAAACTCACATTTACTGAACTTAGCGAACAATCGATGCTCTCTAAGTGTCCGCAAAACCAACCTAAGGTGCTCCTCGTGCTCCTCGCGAGTCTGGGAATATATCAAAATGTCGTCGATGAACACAATGACAAATCTGTCCAAGTACTGTCTCAACACTCGATGCATCAAATCCATGAACATCGCTGGAGCGTTAGTCAATCCAAATGGCATTACTGTAACCTGATAGTGCCCATATCGTGTGCGAAATGCAGTCTTCTCCATGTCCTCTGCTCTAATCCTCAGTTAATGATACCCGGATCTCAGATCAATCTTCGAGAAACACTGCGAACCTGTCAACTGGTCGAACAAATCGTCGATGCGAGGAAGTGGATACTTGTTTTTCACCGTAACCTTGTTCAACTGTCTATAGTCGATGCATAATCTCAAGCTGCCGTCTTTCTTCTTCACAAACAATACGGCGCTCCCAAGGCGACATACTCGGCGAATAAAGCCTAACTCCAACAACTCGTCGAGTTGTCCTCTCAGCTCATCTAGCTCTTTCGGAGCCATGCGATACGGAGGGATAGAAATGGGTTTGGTCCCTGGGACCAAGTCAACGATGAAATCTATCTCCCTAGGTGGTGGCAAGCCCGGTAACTCGCCGGGAAAAACATCGGGAAATCGCATACTACGGCACATCCTCTAACCTAGTCTTTACTTTGCTCGTCGTACTCAACACGCCAAATGAATGTCTCTACATCTACGCTAGTGGCGACTCTACCCCCGGTGATCGGTAAATTGGTCGAAGTCCCTTGGAAGCTAAACTCCGGATGTCCAAGTATCGAAACGTGATCCTCTTACCGTAGCAGTAAGGATCGTGCATGATAAGCACCCAACCAATCCATGCCCGATGGTGCATCAAACTCTAGGAACTCCAACACTCTCAGTCTGCAGGTAAGGTGTGTCCCTCTATCTCTACCTACGGACCTACACACACTAAATTCGGGTAAATCTTATCCCCAGCAGCCGTGCTAAGGATCAAGGGTCTCTCTAATCGAATAGGTCTCAACCCTAACTCGTCAACCATACGACCCGAAATAAAAGAAACTGTAGAACCGGAATCAAACATAGTATGCATAAATCGACTGCAAATGTAAACTGTACCCTCAATCAGGTTCTGTGAGGCAGTCGCGTCTGGTGCGGCAACGACATGAACCTGCTCTCGGCTCTGTGGCTGTCCTCGGCCCAATCGTGGGCAAGCGTTGACGAAGTGGCCTAACTGTCCGCACTCGAAACATGCTCCCCTCTGAGACCCTGAACTAGACGGACCACGTCCCCCTGTCTCGGTGCTCGACCGAAACTCGTCCCGACCCGATCGCGTCGCTGTCCCTGTCGGTATCTCTGCTCCTGACCACCGCCTCGGCCCTCAGTCCTCTGGTGCTGCTGTCTATGCTGGCCCGACTGAGACTGTGGTGACTGAACACTAGCATAACTCCGTGCTGGAGCGGATGATACAACTACTGTGGTGGGTGGAGATGCTACTGATGCTACACTATGCGCTCGGCCTCTCTGCGACCACTGCCTGAACCTCTTCCTCCTACTATCCTCCGAAGGCCTCCTCGACTGAGAATGTGCCGATGAAGTAGACTGTGCCCCAGCGCGTGTCCTGACAAAGCCCTCACTGGCCATAGCTCTCTCGTATGCCGCCTGCAACGTGCTCGGAGCTGTCGTAACCACCATCGAACCTATCGAATCAAGTAGCCCGTGTACAAAGTAATAAGCCTGGTCAGCGTCAGTATCTGCTGCTCCTCCGGCATACTCCATCAGTCGTAGATAGCGGTCCATGTACTGCATCACGGACTCGTCGGCTCTCTGCCGAATATTCTGAAACTCGGTCCTCTTCAAGTTACGAACCGTAGGAGGAATGTATTTCTGCTCAAATCTCCCCTTGAACTCAGCCCAATCTCGGGGCTTCCCCTTCGTGGCCACCGTAGTGCGCCACCAGACGTCGGCCTCTCCGAACAATGAAGCGGAAGATATACTAGGTTGCATGTGGGCCGGTGTAGCAAGAATGTCGTGAATCTTTTCGTGACTCCTCAAAAAGATTTCTGCTGCCTCAAGATTCATACCTCCGTAGAACTTTTCGGGCTGATGCCTCTGAAATTCTCTGGCCTGTCTCGCCTCCGGCGTAGCCTTAGTACTCGGAGTAGTCGGGGTACTAGGCGTCTCAGTGAGTGACGTACTCGGTGTCGATGGTATCACCTCCGTCTGAGTAGGCAATACAACCCCGTCTCGTGCTATCGGAGCTACGGTGGTCTCCGCATCACCGCAATCGGAATAGGAGGTGTCGACGTCGCCGCGGTAGGCCGGTGTACCGGTTTCTGTGCAACGAGAGCAACGAGAAGTAGTCGGCGTAGATGGTGTCGTCGTAGGGGTGCTCTCAATAGTCTCAAGATCTCCTCAAGTCGATGATCTTGACTCATAATCCTTTGAGTCCACATCTGGAACTCCTCCATACTGACTCCTCTAGGACCTGGCGTCCCACTATCATCACCTGAACCTGGCTGATCCGCCATTGTAGTCTGCGATTAGGCGAATCTCCGAATCAGTGAATAGCTAATCGATATTATAATAATACACCATCTCAAATATAGCATGTACCTTACAAGTTTCGACTTTTCCCCAACTTTCCTCACTTCCCAACTAAGATTTAAGTTAGGTCCATAGGGTTCCACTCTAAGTTCAAACAATATCCTAACTTCCGCTTTCCTGTGTTTTAGTGGATTGTGATTTAAATTCAAGAGTATTTTATTCAACCTTTATGCTCTGATACCAACTGTGACGGCCCCAAATTCCACAACCCTAAAATCGGGCGCCGCCCGGCCTGGACCCGCGCGAACCCCCGAGCCAACCCCGCAGAGTCGCGCGGGGCCAGTGAGCCTATCCTTACCATTCCATCATTTGTTAATCATTTAAAAGTGAAGTCAATTAATTAGCGAGTTATCAAAGTATAAAGCGGAAGCAATTAATCTCAGCTAATAAATCAACTTCGAAAGCTACAAGTTAGGACAAAAACCTAGGGTGTGGGAACCCCGTATATCATATGTATCATGTAAAGCAAGGAGAGAATCATCTAAGTCATAATATCCAAAAAGATCTCTCAACCCATTACCCCATGTACAAAAAACAATATAAGTAGCTAATACACCAAAATGTCACCTATATCAACAGAGGATGGCCGCTCAAAGTATATCGCCTAACTGCGTGGCCTTTCCTTTGCTGGACTGTGGATCTGCACTCGGTCAAACACAAGAATGACGAGTCCAGGTAAGTAACGCCAAGCAGAACAACAATAAATACAAGATTTCGAATTTAACTAAATGAACAAGTCAATTCATGCCGATAGAAAGAAAAGGACAAGGAGCGCATGAATATATAAAAACTGTAAATAAATAAATAAGCAATCGAAATTGAGTGTCCCGAATACAAGGGAAAGGCACAAGTGGTCCCGACCAATTAAAGTCGTTAAGCGAGGACAAAATCTCCTCAAAGGCTAGGAGTCGAGACGAATCTCCTCTAAGACTCCTACGCGAGTGCAGAGTCCCCAGCAATCTGGTGGAGAACTCTCACCCCGTACATGTCATTACAACTAATCGTGTATCCCCAGCCGTAAACTCCGATATAATACACCGCGAGCCCAGAATTCTGCAAGGATCACGCTTGACACACTTGCCTTAGGACAACTCAAAAGGAATGGAATGACAAGATAGTATCGAAACAATATCAATAAATAATTAAAAGCTCAAGAAATACTGTGGTGTTCCTCACTGGTTTACTTACCTCGATCCAAGCTAATTCGCGCTAACCCGCACTCCGAAACGTCCCTTTCGGTCCCCGTGTGTACAATAATCCTGAGGACGCAATTTATATCAATTTCCTCAATTTCCTATGATTTTTTTAAATTTCTAGCTATTTTTGCCAAATCTCACGTTTTCCAAGGCAAAAACCCCGACAAAACGTCCCGTAAAATTTTTGAATATTTCACTTTTCTTAGAAATTCCCAAATTTCTCTTTATTTGATGAAAATATAATTTTTCTAGAATTTTCTAGAATTTTTCCTGAATTTTTCCTATTTTTCAGGAATTTATTTCAATTAAAATCAATTTTTAGTATATTTAATCAAAATAAATAATTTTTATTAATATAATATATAGGTGGGTCGCGGGTCGGGTCATGACCGGTTTGACCGGGTCTGACCGGTCAAACCGGGTTTGACCGGTCCACCAGGGTCAAACCCGGTCGACCCCAAACCGGTCGGTCACACTGACCGGCCGGTTTCTCTCATCTTCTTCGTTGCTTCTTGGAAAAATTTCCAAAGAAGCAACAAAGCTTTTTTTTTTTTTTTTTTTTTTTTTCTTTGCAACAACAACAATCACATACACCTAACCACCATCATCAACCCCATTTTCACCATTTGAATCCACCCTTCCCTCAACAACAACCTCAACAACAAATCTCGGAAAAATCACAACGACAACACCAACAACGAAATCAATGACTCCTTACCTCGATCTCGCCTCGACGGTGCGTCCACGCTTTCCGCGAATCGCCGTTCTCCTCTCCTTGAACTCCCTTCTCTCGATTGATTTCTCCCTTTCTCAAATTTTTTTTTTTTTTGATCGAAAGTGTGGTTATGGTGACGGTGGTGTGATGAAATTGGGGGTATTTTGGTCAAATGACCAAAATACCCCTCACCCTTATATATACCATTTACAACTTTATTGCCCTTTTGGTCTTTTCACAATTTTACCTACCAACTTTGCTAACTTAATTGAGTGACTTAGTTGACTTTTGGTCTTTCACTCTAGCCTCTCCACCACATCTTTTGTGCAATCCTAACTCGACTCGCGCCGCACTACGCGTGTCTTGCGCACTTGGTCGAATTGTGTACCACTTGTTTCGATAAATTTGAATTTATATTTTATCAGTGTTTTTAATTAAGTTTTGTTCCTCGAACTACCAACTCTCGTATACAACGCCTTTACACGTTAAAAACTTGAAATTGTACAAATGAAATACAATATATTACAAACACCATACAAAAATTAACATACCTCGGCGTCGACGTCCGAGAATTGATGACTGTACCACAGCATGGGCCCACATATCACCTGTATTGACACGTGGCACGAGTTACATTTTTAGGGTCGTTACACATACTCTATCTCGAAACCTCAACGCCCCATCACCTGACAGTCTCCAATCCTTGTCATCACCGTTATCTGCCAATGACCTGTACCGTCCATACTCAGAATCGGCCCTCTGACAATCAATCACTCTAAACAATGCCACTGGCTCCGCTCTCATCTGAACATGCTCTTGACTCCTTATGACATCTGAGTCTTCTACAGGTACTTCATGTATTTGCATTACAACCTCGGACTCTGACTCCAATCGTATACGGCTCAAAGCATCCGCCACTACATTTGCTTTCCCCGGGTGATACTCAAGTGTGAAGTCGTAGTCTTTCAAGAATTCCAACCACCTCCTCTGTCTCATGTTCAAATCACTCTGAGTAAACAGGTACTTCAAACTTTTATGATCTGAGTAAACAATAAACTTTTCTCCGTACAAATAATGTCTCCACAGTTTCAAAGCAAACACCACTCCTGCTAACTCTAAATCATGCACTGGATAATTCTTCTCGTGAATCTTCAGTTGGCGTGAAGCATAGGCGATTACCTTCTTGTCTTGCATTAGTACTCCTCCCAATCCAATCCCTGAAGCGTCGGTGTACACTGACAATTCCTTACCGGACTCTGGTAGTACCAAAATAGGTGCGGTGGTCAAACGCTCCTTCAACAATTGGAAAGCTTTTTCGTATGCATCACTCCAAACATAAGTAACATCCTTCCGCGTCAACTCAGTAAGCGGTGAAAGCAATCGACGAGAAATTTTGTACAAAGCGCCGATAATACCCCTGCTAATCCCAAGAAACTTCGTATTTCGAAGCATTTTTAGGTTGTGGCCATCTAAGTATCGCCTCAATCTTTGTAGGATCAACTGTCACACCCTCTACATTCACCACATGGCCTAAAAATTTCACTTCGAAACCCAAAACTCACACTTGCTCAACTTAGCAAAAAGTTTGTGTTCCCTTAATGTCTGCAAAGACTTTCCTTAGATGCTTTCTATGGTCCGACTCGATCTTAGAATATATCATGATGTCATCGATAAATACAATCACAAACCGGTCGAGGAAAGGTTTGAAAACACGGTGCATCAAATCCATGAACATAGGCTGGTGCATTGGTAAGTCCAAACGGCATCACTGTGAACTGAAAGTGACCATATCGTGTACTAAATGTTGTCTTTGGTATGTCTTCTTCTCGTATGCGCAACTGATGGTACCCCGATCTCAAATCTATTTTCGAAAAGAATCTTGCTCCCCTTAGTTGGTCAAATAAATCATCGATCCTGGGAAGCGGATACTTGTTCCGAATAGTCACCTTATTCAAATGTCGGTAGTCAATACACATTCTCAAACTGCCGTCTTTCTTCTTCACGAATAACACTGGTGCTCCCCATGGCAAAACACTTGGGGAAATTAAGCCTTTCTAAGTCAACTCCTCTAATTGCTTCTTCAACTCTTTCAACTCGGTAGCCGCCATACGGTAAGGTGCCTTAGAAACTGGTCTGGTGCCCGGAATGAGGTCAATCACAAAGTCAATGTCTCGATGTGGAGGAAGTCCCGGAAGATCTGAAGGAAAAACATCTGGAAAGTCCCTAACAACAGGAATCTTCTCAATTATGACTTCTTGTCCCTCCTCTCCCATAGAAGTTAGACTCGCAATAGTCTCTATCTCATCAAAAGTCGCAACTCTACTTACCGATAACATTAGCCAAAGAACAACCTCTAAACTCAAATGGAGTAGTGCCCGGAATCTGAAAGATCACCGTCTTATTGAAACAATCAATCTTAGCGTAATACGTCTCTAACCAGTCCATTCCCAATAGTGCATCATATTCTAAACATTCTAACACTCGCAAATCAAACGGCATAATGTGATCCCCAATTTTAATTATGCACCCCTCACATGTCATATTAGGGTAAATCTTTTCGGTGGAGACTGTGCTCAAAATCAAGTATGTGTGTGCTCTAATTGGTGTCAATCCCAAAGCATGTACCATAGCCCCCGAGATAAGAGAAATAGTAGAACCAGAATCAAATAATGTATGCATGTTATGACCATTAATTGAAACCGTACCTGCGACTAACTGTCGCGCGGCTCTCTGTTCCTGTTCCGCCATAGCATGAACTCTTCCTCGAGCAACTGGGGCTGCACTCTCCTCAGACGATGGTGGGTGTGGACATTGACTTCTGTAATGCCCCGGCGTCTTGCACCGAAAACATACTACATGTGGCTTCTGCGTATTCGAATGTGGCTGCGTGACACTTCCTGATACACTCGGCCTTGGCCCTACCGATCCCCTGCCACTATTCTTACTCTGTTGCGGTGGACGTGGCTGTCTGAATGTCACACCCTGGTTAGTCGAAGGTACGGAAGCATGGGAAGGTGCGGTAGTCCCCGTCAAAATATGTGTGGCCTTCGATGCTACTACAGAGTGTGTCGGTGCACTTGATGCTCTTCCAAAATGAAATTTCTTTGAATTTTTCTCAGATCCCCTCTGATAACTGTCAAAATTTCTTTTGCCTTGACCATACCGACTAGAACGTGTCTCATCAATGCGGAGTGCATCTTCACAGTCGAGTGCCCTGTTATACGCTTGCTGAAATGTCTCTGCCCCTGATGCTGCCACTAGGGAGTGAATCTCCTCTGTCAACCCATCAACGAAACGTCTCCTCCGCGTCGTCTCAGATGGAACGTACTCATGCGCAAACTCTGCTAATTCATTGTACTTCGCTGCATAATCTGCTACACTCATACGCCTTGCACTAAGTCAAGAAATTCTCGAATCTTAGCGCCTTTTTACTTGATTCAGAAACCACTCATCATAAAACAATTTCTTGAATTGTGTCCAAGACATATTTGTTCCTTGAGCTCTTTCAATGGACAACCACCATTTGTGGGCTCGATGCTCCAACAAGAATGATACTAGAGGTACCATAGTCCACTCATCAATACTTAGTGTCTTCATCCTCTTATCCATGTGCAAGATCCATGCTTCAGCTTCTACGGGATCCCTATCCCCATAAAAATGAGGTATGTCATATTTCATAAACTCTTTCTGTAATTTGCCTCGTCGATACGCCTCTGTATCCCTATCTCCTCCAGGTACGGCTGTTGCAACTGTATTTGTAACGGAATCGGCACCTTCCTCTGCTATATGATGCTCATGAACATGTTCTTGTGGAGGATTAGGCCCTTGTCCTACTTGCACTTGCTCGGCTGATCTAGCATTTCCTTGTGTTTGAATAAGTTCCATAATACGAGCCATATTCCTTTCTTGAGCAGACGCCATTTCTTGCAGAGCTTTTTGATGTGACTCCGTCAGGGAAGAGATGCGCTGCTCCATTTCCCTACGCCAATGTCTATCATCTCTGTCCTGAGCATCCCTCAAATTATGCGAACTTCCCCCATGGTTACTCATAGTGCACTGTAGAGCAACAAGTGGTTAGTCCAATAATTTGAGGAATTTGCAAAATATTTAACGTTATAAATATATTACATTCATAAACATATAACAATATATTAACGCTTTATCTTGGGTTTTCGATCCCTTCCCAATCTAAAATTTTGATATTTGTGCACATTAAGTCGACTCAAACCGATGTCCCATACAAGGGATTTGTTCGACTTAAACTTGATTTTTGATTTTTTTAAGGCTCTACAACTTAGGTTTTCCAAACCTAATGTTTTCCTAGGTTCTAATCCCTAAGCTCTGATACCAACTGTGACGACCCTCCCCCGACCTAGGGTCGGGTCGCCCGGCCCAAACCGTTACTTAGACCCAATACCTGAACCAGGCCCAAATAACGACTTGGCACGCCTAAATAACCTGCGGAATAATCATTCTAAACAATATATATATAATAACAAGTGTGTGATAAATAATCACAACAAAACCATATAACCTGTATATCATACTAATATCAATCATCTTTAATATTAAATATCTCATACAACCTCAGAGTAATATTATAAAGGTTCAAAACTACCCATTAACTAATTCTCAAGCTATAACCCACGTACGAGATTTACAAAACGATTAATATTAATAATAAACTAGTATTATATGAGTCTCACATATGAAGGCACTTCAAGATAAATCCTTTCCCTTGCCTTTCTTGTCTATCGCGCTGGTAGAGGGACCCATGTGGGGTAGAGTGGGGTGAGCTAAAGAACCAACGATGCTCAATAAGAGGAAAGATTCGCTCAAACATTAAATATGCAAGTACTACCTAGTACTCATGCAAATTCTACATGACATCCAATCCATACGCATAACACAACATGTAATAACTGAATACATGTAAATCAAAACAAACTTATAAGCATAATAATTTAGCACATAATTCGATACAATTAAATATATGGTTTATGCTCATCGTAGTTATGAAAAATGGAATTATATTCTAAGAAGAAATGTCTAAATATTATTTCCATATCTAATTTAGATATTCAATAATTCTATATATCAATATTTCAATTCGTATTCCAATCACCATACTAAACATAAAAGCCTAACAGTTTTACAACACATTTGATAAACATTCATACATGTCATGCATAATAATATTCATCACTTTTCATTTGTAAATTTACACATGACATACAAATAAAGTCAAATGAAATATTTAAATAAAATGCGATAGATATAAATATTAATATAAGTCGTTGTTCCATTCAATGCGAACTAGATATTGGTAAGGATCCGGTGACCGAATCATCTATTTTTGAATTGCTACAAAGATCAGTGGAAACGCAATGGCCATTACGCCCTCTAGATAATCGCACCAAAACAAAGATAGATTCATCCAAGCCGTCACCGCTACACGTCTCAAAGAATCATCAAATAACAAAGGATGGTAACTCCAAACCCTTACCCTCGAATAATTCACCTTATGCATTCAATTAGTCAAGCAAACCCTCGGTGGTTATCTACCACACACTCTGGGGCGTCCAAGATATAGACCACTTGCTAATTTGGCCCTCGGTGGTTAACTACCACACACTCTGGGGCACCGAATAACATAAAAGGCAAGACAATGTATTCACAATTCCATAGATAATAGAGATCCAAACCAATATCACGACGCAACCCATTCCCAAATCGTTAAATTCAAAACATGCATTCCTAATTATCTAATAATCAAGCCATATTTAATGCACAAGCGAAGCTCCCCACTTACCTGGACCCGTCGCGATGCCTATACCGACTCCTCGCACGTTTGGGGTCCCACGTGAACCGCCTCGCGAATCTATGCAATTTATACAATTTTATATAAGAATTTTACTAAATTTGAAGTTGTATATTCTAATTTTTAAATTCATATTTGGGAACCCAAATGGTGTGGGTCCCACGTGATGTGCCATTAAGGGCTTTGTCGAGGTTGTCGACGCCCACCGTAAGTTTTCCTATTTTATTTTTTTTTTAATTTTTTTTTCTATTTATTTTGGCCAGGTCCCTGTTTAGTTGAACAGGGACCAAATGGTCCCTGTTTGGTTGGCCAGGGGAGTTCCAGCCCCTGGTCAACCGGGTCCAAACCCCCCCCAGGGGCTAGACTGGCCCCTGGAAATGGTCCAGGGGCCTGTCTGCCCCTGGGACCGAGACGCAGGGGCAGACGCCCCTGGCGTTTCGGCTCCACGGGGTGGGGGTTTCCCCCCCCCCACCCCAACCCTCGGATCGAGATCCGAGGGTGGTCCCCAGTGCTCGCCGCAAGATCGGGGACCCCACCACCGCGGTGACCGACCACCGTGGTGGCGGTGGTGGTGGTGGTGATGGAAGAAGGGGGCAATGCCACCCCTTCTTCCTCACGGCTTCATGGGGGTGGCCAAGCCCACCCCCTTTTGGCGGCGCGCCGCCAGCTGAGGAGCAGCAGCAGCGCCCATTGTCTCCTCCGACGGCGCTGGTGGCGCCGCCACCCCCTTTCCCTCTTCCTCCAAATCACCAAACCAAAGAAGAAGAAAAGAAGAAAAGAAGAGAGAAAAGAAAAAGAAAGAAAACCACCAAAAGATTACCTCCCCTTGGGTGTTCAAACCTCCTCTTCTTCTCCTCCCTCTCTAAGTTTGTTGAACAACAAATAGGGTGACTAGGGTTTACAACTTATCCTTATATAGTTAGGAGTTTTCACCAATTTAACCCAAAATTACGTAAATACCCCTTATGGGCCCAATTTCCTTATGGAACCCATTCCATCTATTTTCATTAAATCCAAGTCTTGTTAAGATTAATTTTGTGTAACAATTTCATTTGTTCACAATACTTTAGGTCGGAAAATATTTAGGTCGTTACATGGATGAGTGACTAGTCCTTGGTCTTATCCTTTCAAAACAACTAATACATTCCCGAGCATTCTGATACTTGTTGTGTATACCCGACAAACCGACCTTTCGTTAGAAACTTCAATGATACATCTGGCCTACGTCGTGTTCCCATATCGATTATTTGTTATATTTAATTATATTTTTTTATGTAAACCTATTCCCCGACTTAGTGTTCGCTTCATTCGTCCGTCCGGTTCCCACTTCAGCACGCTTCTCTAGGTAAAAACATGTCACACTACCTCACCCGACCTAATCAATATAAATCACACATACGATGTAATAAGTCATTATATAATCCTTACCATCACAGTTACTTAAACAATTAGTCAAAAATAACATTTTCGCCCAATCTAGGCATACCGTAGCCTGTCCGTGGCATCCCCCTATAGACCTGAGCTGGAGTCCACGTCCGTAAAAATGTGAATAACGACCTTAACGAAATTTAGGTCGTTACACCTAGGGTTTGTTATTGATGATGATTTGTTTCACGACCCTAAAAATCTAACTCGTGTCACGTCTCATTTTAGGTCGTACGTAAGACCATTTGTCGTTATACGCAAGTCCGGTTCTCGGTCGTCAACACCGAGGTATGTTACTTTTGTCTGGTGTTTGTATTACATATATATTACCCGAATGTGTTTCCAATTGTCCAAACGTGCGAGGACGTGTTTATTAATGTATTTGAGTCACGAATTAGTTCGGCCTAGGGAAACGAGTACCAGACGAACGATTTACGGGTAAACGGAGTCCCGGGGGGATAATTTTAATAAAACACTAACAAAACTTAATTAAATATAATAATTAACCGATGTGGGAACATGTTTAGTCTGTCCGTATTTTTATTGAGACACGATTGTGTGAGTCGTGTTGTGAAATGGTCATTCCACTGACACCAGGAAAGCCTTTGGTTGTGTTAGGAAAGGATAGGGACAAGAGACCAAGCCAACAAGGAGCCACCCAAAGGTTTCATTTAAGTGGATGGATTGAGTGATTGTAGGCCTTGGGATGAACCTTGATATTGGAGATTGAGGCAAGATTGGGTTTTTGGTATAAATAGTGAGTTGTAGGTGGACTCACCACCTTTTCTCTCTTCTCTCTCTCTAGGACGAAAACTCGAAAGGGTTTGAGTGATTTGCGTTGCAAATTGACGCCAAGGGATCACGTAACGACGTGAGAAAATGTTAGATCTCACCAGGTCATTCAATTCTTTACGTTTTGGTATTAGTTTTACTGGGTTTTGTCGCGATTTTCGAACACCGACTTGGGTTCCAAATTTTTTGGTTTTTGGTATTAATATTGGGTGTGATGATGTTTATTAATAGCACACATATGTTTGTTGCTACGGTTGTTGAGAAGGAATTGTGGTTTCGATCAATTTTGAGGATTTTGGATTTGATTTTTGGATCGTGGTTTGTGGATGTTTGGATGTGATTTGATGGTGGTTTATGAGGGTATTTGAGATCCCTAAGTGAATGGGATAGGCTCGAAACACGACGACATGAGCCGAGGTTTTGAAAACTCGGATTCAAAATTTGCATGAGACGCCGCTAGGGACGTCGTGGAGCCTGAAGCTCCATGACGTGTGTCACGGCGTCTAGGACAGCACCATGCCCTGGATCACGTTTTATGTGACGTCGTAAAGAATTGCTCTCCACAGAGTCGGTCATGGCGCCTGGGGCAGGGACACCCCTGCCCCCACACTTTTGAGGATGTAGTACCCCACGACACCCAAAACAATTTGTGAATAAAATTTTTAAAAACTTCTCTCGGGTATCCAATGGGTTCAAATGTGATCCAATAATTGGGGGATCGACCCAATTACGAAATTATGGAAATTTTGGGTAAAACTTTAAGTTAATTAATTGTGGTTTAAATACAACTCTAAATAGCCAAATTAAACTTAAATGAATACTAGGAAGGGTAATTCACTAACGAACATTGGGAATAGAGTTGGTGGCGTGTCAGAGCGCTGGAGTGCGTGTTTAGTTCGGATACAGGTAAGTAAACTAGTTAGGAAATATACAGTTATTTCAATTGAGCTTTAATTTGTTATTGTTATTGCTCTGTATCTATCTTTGGATTTCCATTATGATTGAGTTGCCCGAGGGCAATTGAGTCAACAGTGATCCTTGGAAGGAGTGGTCATCTGAGGTAATATTGTCAGGACCCATTTCCCAAATGAATCTCGACCGGCCTAGCCCAATTCATAACTCGCCAACCAACTCGGTTGTTGAGTTATGAACCAAACTAGTGAGCATTTTTTCAACACTAACTCATTATCATTTATCATAATTGCAACTGAATAATAATTAATTCAAAATTTTAACATAAAAACTATCATGTCCTTCAAAAGTTCTCAACTAGAAAATACCTCTAGTTCAACTTATTCAAATTCAAACCCCATGATAATATATATAAATAAAAACATAGTGAATGGTTCAATCTCGAACAATACCAAATCAGAAATCATAAACACTCTTCTAGATAGCTAGAGCTACTCCTTTCCTTTTATCGACTCTCGGCGAAAAACCTATGGAGAAAAATGTTGGGTGAGCACAAAAGGTTCAACGAGGCTAAATAAGTTAAGTTAAGTTACGAGCGTTATGAACATTCCATTTAATAAATGCAAAATTAAATAAAATGCATGACTTGCAAATATTTAATATGACGAAAGGAATAAACAAGAAAGTATATAAACGAAGTATTTAATAATGCATCAAAATGTGCAAATGCTAGACATGTATGAGCCACTGTGATAGGCTTCTCAACCACACTAAAGTTCGTGAAGGTTGACCCTACTATGGCCGTAGCGGTGTCAACACTCAATTCCCTTACACTATGCAAGATTCAACTATCACCAAGTCCACAAACTAGTCCAACTGGACTTAGCACCTACTACAAGCATTTATTGAGAACATTGGAATTAATCGTATTCTCAATTATTAAATATTCAGCAGTAGCCCTACGTTGTTCTCCCTTGCACGGTCTAACTGTCCTGAACTTCTGGTCGAACTAGTAACATCTGGTGCAAAGACTCCTAGCGAGCTCCACTAAGTTGTCTACATACAATGTCTAACAATGCACCCCGATCTACCCACATGACTTACTTACATGATTCCTATCATATAGTCTAGTATAGAGGTAAATAATCATAAAACTAATAGCTTAAATCCTAATTTACTTGGTACGCTAATTTCCAAATGTCTAGTTAGCACTCACGAGCGTACTTCAAAGTTCAATCAACCTAAATAGGTTAAATGCTTATTAACTATACAAGCTGACTTGGATTTTTTTATAATAAAACTAATTTCAAAAATCTTTCGAAAAGTACCTTTAGAAATACTTATTCAAAACATTTTGAACCATCTCTTCTTCGTTCATATTTGAAAACCCACTATTTATTTATTTTTATTTTTTAAAATCAATAATAAATCTTGCGACGAGATTTTTCTAGCTTAAAAGAATTTCAATCAACAGAGAAACTTGTTTGAATATCTTAATAACATATAGATCTCACACAATACTCGAGTATATCGATAGAAAACTCGATTAAACCTTAACATCAACTGAACAAATTTAAAAACTAAATTAAAAGAGATTACCTAATGCGAGGAACTTCAAAGATCGCCTCCCTCGTTCCCCTATCAGCTCTCTTCTCGATTTTGTGTGAACCCTTTCCGCACACTTTTAAAAGGAGATCAATTAAGATCCTAAATTTACTCCCCAAATCACACCTTCCTTAATTCTCTCTTTCTTCCTTGCACACCAAATTGACCACATTCAACCTACCTTGAATTTTAGGGATTCTCGTGGGTCCCACTTTCCATTAAGTATTAGGGTTTCCTAGTTTACAAAATAAATACCTACAAATACTATGTCTTATTTTGTTTAAATTAGGGTCATTACAAATATGCAAGAGCAATGACCTCGGGATGCACTGCACAGGTTACTGGTTATGTATAGGGCATAAGTACTTAGCTGGATTACCAAGGAGTCTCACCTCTAGTGGATTTAGGGCTTGTTGAATGTACCACGTCTTAGAATCTGAATCTTGTATGGTTTTCCTCGACTCAACTATTGTTTGGTCAAGACTACTGCGTCTCTTTGCTTTGATTTCCTGGACACTCATTTTTCGATTGATCATTGATTTATTTACAGTTTTGTTATTCACGCGTTCCTTATATTTTTCTTTCTATTTGTATGAATTATATTGTTTTACTTGTTTCAAAATGTTGTATACATTCTGCTTGGCATTACTTATGTGACGACCCGTCTCCGACCTAAGGTCGGGTCGCCCGGCCCAGGCTGCCTTTTAAGCCCAATACCTGAACCAGACCCAAATAATGGTTTGGCACGCCTAAACAAATAAACCTGCGGAATACACATTGGCTAAAAAAGGATAATAATTACGGAATAAATATAAAGAGATATCCTTAAGCCAATAGATTTAAGTTTATAGAACAGTAATAAAACTATCATGGGTTCATGTTCATTTAAACTAAATAAGTTTATTAAATCTCCGAAATGGATCAACTAAAGGTAACTAGAATTCAAGCTACCCAAAGATCTATTTTAATTTTAACCCCAAGTTGAATAGTTTCAAAATCAAATATACATAATATATATCAACAAAGGCTCACATCAAGAGGAGACTTCAAGTTCGTCTCTCCCTTGCCTCAACCTAACGCTGTCGTGGATACTTGAGATGTAAGTGGGGTGAGCTAAAAGAACCAACGAAGCTCGGTAATGCGGAAAACCCGCTTAACCATCAAATATGCAAGTAATACCTAATAAGCATGTAAAGTCTAGCATGTACTTGAAAACAAACAAGGATTCATTGAATAATAGCATGGTAGCAGGATTTCATAAGAGATAGACTTATAATGAACCATCAAGTACTATCATGGACATAAGATTTGTAAGCCACAAATAAATAGGAATTCATCATTTCATAAAAAATACGACATATTCATAAGCCATCAAGTTGTAACAACAATAATCATGCATAGCATTAAAGAGATTGACAAATCATTACATAAATTCAAGCTTTCATGCAAAGGAGGGGGTTTCACGAGATTATTTACTATAAAATATAGTAATACGATAAGTCGATGTTTCATTCAATGCATACTAGGTATTGGCAAGAATCCGATGACCGATTCTCCTACTCTCGAGGTGATGGAAACAACTAGCTAGCACACAGGCCTTATGCGCCCTCTCGTTCGTCCCATCAAATCAACAGTAGGTTCGTCCAAGCCATCACCGATGCATATCTCTATGTCTCAAGAGTACAAGAGAAGGAATTCCGACTCATGTCCCTACGTGACATACTTATGAATTTAATTAGTCAAGAAGCTCTCAGTGGTAGACTCCACAAACATCCTGGGGTGTTAAGGACCCTCGGTGGTACCACAACACTCTGAGGTATTCATATAGATTTACTTGCTAATAAGGCCCTCGGTGGAACTCCACAAACATCCTGGGGCCCTGAATAACATAGATAAGAAAAACAGTGCATTCACATTCCATAGATACGTAAGTTCAAGCCAATACCACGACACAACCAATAAATCCCAAGTCTTTAATTCAAATTGTGAATCCTAAACATAACTAGTAATCATGCCATATTTGATAATTGAGCAAGCTGTAACAACCCCAAATTTTTAACTGACTTGCATTACACTTGTCAGGATTGTGACCCGGCTACGTGAATACTAGGCACTATTTCGAACTTCGGGAGTCGACACTGAAGTAATATTATGATTCTTTGATGGTGTGTATTAGTATTTTAGTATTTTACGGGTCTCAAGCCGTTCAGGTGATTTTTAGTTGAGTGAGGTTTCGCCTAGTTAAACGGGGGATAAAAATAAGGTAAGAGTACAAATAAATGAATTTTTAATTAATTAGTTGGCGAGACAAGGCGAGATTACACGCGCTACAGGAGTCGGGGCAAGGCAAGATGGACCGAGGAACGTCGTTTGAACGCGGGAGTTGGTTAACTCCACAACATACAGGCTATGGAAAAGAAATTGTTAAAGTGACACAACTCAAATGAGGAGAGCCATGAGATTTGCATTGAGATTTGTGTGTATGATGAGATGTAATAAAGTGGTAAAAGACCTATAAGGGCAATAGTTCAAAAATAAGCAAGTATGAAATTAAAGGGCAAAGGGGTCATTTCACACTTGTCCCATATATATAAACAAACAAAAACATAATCCACTATTCACTCATCTCCTCCACACACCCACCTAAACCTCACGCTCTCTCCCACCACCACCGCCCCTCTCCCTCGTCAGGGTAGTCATGCCTCTCGCCAGAACCCTCACCGGAGGTCCGTTATCTCTCTCTCCCTCTTTCTCGGTCTCGGTTTCTCCACTCTTATCATCTCACCTCTCGGTCTCTCACTTCTTCGATCCCTCTCTCGACCATCATCTCGGCTCTCCCTTGGTGACCAAACGTCGAAACTCTCACCGGAGTTTCTCTTTCTCTTTCTCTTTCTCTCTCTCGGTTTATCTCTCTTTCTCTCTTTCGATTTTTCTTTCTTTCTCTCTTTCTCTCTCTCTCGTTGGCCTCTGTTGTGGATTTTCTTGCGTGTTTAGTCGCTGGAGTGGTGGCTGCCACGTTGGGATGTTCGGAGACCATTTCCAATCATGCACCAAGGTCTGAACAGGCCATTGAACACCCTACCTCGCTACACAGGCACGAAGACCGCAGCTTCTCTTCTCTATGAACAGGGCACTGCTGCGTTTTTTTTTCTTCTTCTTTATTGAGCCTGTCCGTCCAACATGGGGAAGCGATGATCAGGAAATGTGGTGGAGACGACTCTTCAATGTCTCCCCAGTTCCAGAGCTTCCCATATTGGTAGACATAAAGGTTCTACCCACTGAAAAGAACTCCTTGAATGCACTCTGTTTATAGTTGTCATTATGTTTTGATTATTTTAGATTTATTATTTCATGTGTTGTAGTTGTTTGAGTCATTGCCGGAAAATGCCTCAAGGGGCGGTGCCACCGCTGTGCCACCGTGACCAGAGAGGTCAGGGACCAAGCTAAGTCCATGCTTATGTCTCACGACTCTCAGAGTGGCCTAAAACAGCGACATTATTGTCTATATTATATTGTAATGTGTTGTACGCATTTTGTACCTTTCTCGCCAGAAACCACCATCATGGTGGCTTTGCCATCGACGCAATGACTTGGGGGATTGCCGGAGACATTACCATGTCCATCATGGAGTCTCACAGCCCCCGGAGCGTCTCTATTAGTGGTGGTAAGTTTTATGAGCGTCATTTCATGTGATATCGTTGTTGCGCGTCTCGTCGCAAACCATCGTGAATTGTCGGCATTGTCGTCGGACGCCATGACTAAAGGAGTGTTGGGAATCACAACAAAACTCTCGTGTGTGTCCTATAACTCCCAGAGCGTCCATATCGATAGTGATGAGTCATTGTAATGGCGAATTCACGACTTTTCCATGTCGTGTTGGCACTTTACGGGCGTTGGACCACACCCGATGAGGTTCCCTACTTGCCGGTGTATGGTCATGTTGAGTTTCGTGTGAAGTCGTGATTGTTGAGCAACCTCGAAGTTGTGTTTCACGTTGGTTGAACGGTAGTGACGTCGTGGTCACGCTGCCGATCCTCGAGACTATGGTGTGACCCACATACGACTGAGCCGAGCCTATAATTCATGAGTAGGCTTACATGCGTTATGATTCTCGATGTTGTTATATCGCAGTCTGATTATTGTTGTGGTTTTTCAAACCCGAGAGAGTATTCATTTTCCTATCGAATTGTAAAGTTGTTTGAGTTCTTAAAACACTTGGAAAAACACTGGGGTTTTAACCTAGGTTTAGGTAATAACTCGACCCATTAATTAGAGTTTTCGACCTTGCAGGTAGCGAAAAACTCGAGGATACGTACTAGGAACGCGAGAGTGTTGTTAGGCGGGTTGCAATTAGTCAGGTAAGTACATTTGCCACAAGCTTATGTATGATTTGTAAGCCAGTAAGAAAATCTCATGTGATTTGTTATCATTTATTCAGATTTGTTATGCTCCATTATTGGTATTCCATTCCATTCCTTGTTGTGTGTTTCCCGGCGTAAGTGTTTCATCTCAAAAGTATTAGGACATGCACTAAAGGGATAAAACGCGGGCACTCATGTACAGGAGTGTGTGACCACCCTTAGTGACCGTGTGACACCGAGTACTAGGTGGGTGGGTTTGAGTCCCTCCCATCATATTTGTGCCTTCGCTTGTGTCGATGCCCGGGAAGACCTCGCGAGATCTTCGCCGTTATGCTATGATTTAAACCACTTATGGACCTCTTTTGATTCATTGGAACACACTTGACTTTCGATTGATATCTATTAGTCTGTTTATCATGCATCTTGTCTATTTAAATTCTTGTCTTTTTATTACAGCATGATATTTAGACTGCTTTACTTGTTACATTATGAATTACTGTTATCTTCTTCTGGCATTACATTCGATTTCTTCAATTGCTCACCGTCTAGTTTGTGACGGTGGGTGCAGATAGAGCAGAGTGCGGTAGAGGCAAGGAGCCCTGCTTAGACAACTTTTTATGAGGATTAGCGTCTGGACTTGGAGACTATTTAGTAGGTTTTATGTTTTGCTTATTTGTATATCGTTTCATACTTATGTTTTTGGGATTATTGAACTTGGCATTTTTTGTGAGACTGGTATCATGTATATATGCTTATCGAATTGTACATGAATACTCGGGGTTTTCCACATTTATAGAATTCCTATATTTCCTTTGATTGAGTTATTTCCCCTTATGTTTAGTTTATTTACTTTCCGCTGCGTAAAATTTGCAATAACTCTTTTATAAATTGTATAATTGAATGATTAGAGGCTGACTAGGCTAGTCAGGTTGCCGAGTAATGACTAGGGGCCTGCACGGGTCTAGGCCGGGCATACCCAAATTGCACGGAGAAATTGGGGTCGTCACACAAGCTCCCCACTTACCTGCACTCACCGCAAATCCTAATCTCGATCCTCTTGCGTTTGGGTGTGAACCGTCTCGCGAATCTAGACAATTTGAAAGAATAATTACTTTATATATCTACAACCATACAAGTTTAACATCAATTGTCTAGACCTTAGAAATTCACCCTATTTTATAGCTGACTTCACTAAAGGTCATTCACGACTCTAAAATTGATACTTAAAATTAGAATCGATGATTTAAGTAAAATAAGAATATGATGATGTAAAACAAAGAAAATCCGCTAAGACTTAGTTTTTCCAACAAAAATCGAAGACGTTCGATTAATTATATTTAAAAAAATACAAATCACCATACAAGACTCAATTTAGACTTTAAATTTCCGAATGACAATATTCAGTCAAAGTCCACAAATTTATCAAATAAGTTTATTTCCCAAAGAAAAGATTCAAAGTCCCTTTTTAAATCTCAACTCAACCTTAAATGCCAAATCCATATCAATAAACTTCAACCACGTTGAATTTGCTAAAATCATAGGGAAACCCTTTCATGTACCATCAAACCATGGCAAACAAGATTGATTCATCTATAATACTCGTTATCATAAAGCTTTAAAATTTGTATAACCCATTTCAAGACTAGATCTAAGAAAAATTGAACAAACTTTAAAAATCATTAACTCTCATTGCCAATACCAACACTAAGACAATAAATCTAGAGACTATTAGAGTCTCACCATGCCTTCAATGGAATCTTTGACTCCAAATCCTTTCCAAAATCTCATTCTAACATAGATCAAATCTTTCCTTTCTTCTTTTCTTCTTTATTTTCCTCGCGTGCTTGCCGCTGTCGATGCCATCGACCCTTTGGTCTCCAAATCTTCAATAAATAATAAAAAAATCAAGGAGGGATGTAAGGTTGTACCTCTTTTGAGTTTGAACCCTCCTCTTGCTCTCCTCCTCTCTACGTGGATGTTTAACAAGATTGGGGCTACGGTTTTCTTTGATTTGCTTAAATAACATTAGAGTTAGGGATTAGAGTTGTGATTATACAACTTGTCTAAAATGTCCTTTTAGGTCATAATCTCAATTGGACTTTATTATTTAAAATAAAACTTTACTTACTCCCTAACTCATATTTAATTTGACAAGGTTATAATTGTATTTCCACATCAAACGTCCAATATATTTTTTATCATGAAATTACCAAAACACCCATAGGTTGGGTCGTGAAGAATTCGGGTCGTTACAACTTACCTAGACTTATCATTCTCGTGTTTTACTGAATGCAGATTTGCAGTCAAGTAGGAACAAGGCTCCATTATTGGGTGATTCACTGTGAGGACATTGGAGCTGTTTTCCCTCTCGTATTGATGTAGGTTTCCTATTTTTGTATTGTGTGTGTATATATATTATCACATTGAGTTTATGAGTTTGTGAGAGATCTTGGGACACGTGTATAATATGATTTGATCTCATGTGACTTGATATACTTGATGATGGTATACCAATGCAAGGTTTCCACACTCTAGGTTGTCCTGATTTGTGTCTTAGAGATTATTCAGTTAATTGATGTTTTTAATCGCTTCTGCAATAATTTGATAACTCACTAATTCGAATAACTCATTTAAATTGTTATAATAATGCTTAATTAATGAATAATAGTAAGGAAGACTTACTAGACTTACGTTAACTTCGCGAGGGTTGACTCGGGGTTTACGTAAGTCTAGGCCGGGTGGGGCCCAGTTTAAGGTTGTGGAACTAGGGTTGTCATAGTTTGTCTCCTAGCTCAAATTTGTGGAAAGTTCCCAACTTAGTGCTTCTAATCGATCTCTCCAACAACAATTGGAACACTCTCTGCTCTTCCTCTCAACCCTTGCTTATGGAGTGTTCCTAGTTGAGTTTCATGAACAAAATGTTCTCAGTGTCCATTTATATACTTACAGTTTGATTTTTTATAAACTCGCATTTTGAGGAAAATCTGAAAACTCCCATTTAAGTTGTCCAAGCCTTTGGTGACTCACATTATGGACATAATCAAGCCTAGATAGACATAACTGGGATGGGTTCTTGATTTTTTTGTTGTCCAACAACCATAGGCCCTACTTACGTTTGTTCTACTTAATTTGATTAAACACATTTATGTGGTCACGTTGGATCTATTTAATATTATATACAAAATTATACTAACCACGACTTCCCGGTAACTGATGCCCCGCGACTCGGCACACATTCCTAGGCAAAATTTGCCCGTAAATTCTGCAAATTTAAATTAGAAAATATATTGGGATGAGTTAAATTTTGCATTTGGATATAAATATGTAATACAAACACTATAGAAAAATAAAATATATCGTGGTGTCGACTTCCGAGGCTTGACCGAATACGCCTCGTCACGTCAACTCTACGTTAGTCCTTAAATGTGACATGTGGCATAGGTTAGAAATGAGGGTCGTTACAGAAAATATGAAACGGAGGGACTAGTATTTAGGGTTGTAGTTTTCATAATGTGTGGGAGTAGGAGTTGTTGATGGGTGGTATAGAAGATGTAGGCTTTCTCATAAAAGCAATTCACACATTTTTTTAAAAAAATTTTAGGAGAAATAAACACAACTTTGGTAACCAAGTGGACAACTCACTGATTTCTGATGGAGTTATTTAAGTGAGGTAGGAGTTAGAGCCTCTCATCGAGCAAATTATAGTTTTTTTTTTCTTATAAAAAAAGGAAACAATTTGATGGAGGCATTAACTTTGTTCACATTCTAAATGTAATATTGATTCCCTATTTAAATAGAGAAGTGCTAGAATGACAACGGCTACGTACACACATTGGCTCATAGAAGTTGTTCATGTACGCCTCGAAATGCAAGCATACATAGATCCCGATATATAACATGCGGGTCAAGGCTATATGGACAACTTCTATGAGCTAATATGTGTTCCAGTGTGTGAGATAGAGTCGTCATTCTAGTATTTTTCATTTAAATATAATTACCAGACTTAATTATATGTTCATAGGATTTCTTTACCCATTTGAACTGAAAACCTGAGTGATATACTCTCTCACTTGGACAAAAAAAATAAAAGTTACTCTCAACACTGTTTTGCTAAATCCATTGAAATAATTGAAAATAAATTAAGAGTACAATGATCCCTATAATGGGTTATTGGCATAAAGAGGGTTTTTTTTTCCTTGAGTGATCACTTATTGAAGTGGGTAGTTCATTAGTTTGTTATGAGATTATTTAGGTAAGAAGTTGGGGGTTTGAGTGTCAAGGGAGGAAGTTGGTTTCTTTCTTATTAAAAAAAATAATCAAATTGAACCTTTTCAATGACCAATATAATGATGATATACCCACTTTTTATACAACATAAATTTACCTCTGCAACAATTGTGATTGCACAATATTGAAAAAGAAAAACCTTTATGGACTGGTGGCATTATATATATATATATATATATATATATATATATATATATATATATATGACATTTATACATATAGTGTGATACTACATATATTATATACGATAATTAAGGACATAAATCCTTCAAAAAAAAAATCCTTGAGGGGCCATTGTCAGTCAATACAACAAAACTGAAGGACAAGATCTTAAAGAAAGCATTGGATTGATTTTTTAAAATAGCTATCTAATCGAAAAGTCAATAATTAATTTCTTGAAAAAATTTAGTTAAAAATAATCAAGGGAATAATGGTGTATAAAGAAAAAGAAGGGAAGGCTATATATTATAGGAAAATGATAATCTAACACACTTTCAACGCATACTTCGGGTGCACATCTTGTCTTTTAGTCGTTTATGGTATTTTGTCAGATGTGGAGCTCACATCTGGAGAGACAAGAAAGTGTCATAAATAGTTAAAAAATAAGAATGTGAGTTGAAAGTAGATCATTTTATCATTTTTCTATATTATATACAACGAGTCATTAAAAGCCATGTGTGTTTGGCCTACATTTGATTATGATGTATTGTTGGAGACCTTCTTGTTTCCATAATGTCAGCACAGCCTGTACCGATGTGAGGACTTCTCAACTGCTGGTTATACAGCTCACCAGTTTAATAATTAAGTACAATTTTATGTTAAGATTAATCACGATTACTTCCTAAATTAGTACTAGTATAAATTTAAGCAGCCTTCACCCTCTTATTTAATTATTTTTGTATTAACTAGATCTAATACACCATTGTGAATTTGTGATAAAAAAAAGAATAGATTCATATCCTACACAAAATACGAAAAATAATTACGCACCTTAGCATAATATTGCTCCTATTATTAAAAACTGTGTTATGTCATAAAAAAGGTACTGCTATTTTTTTTTTGGAAGTAACAAGGTACTGCCATTTAGACTTACGAGTCTCGATCCAATTTCTATTTTTTTTTTTCCAAAATCATCCTCTAAAGTTTACCTTATTTTTCAAACACACATCTACAAATTCGGGGGATTTGAATTTTTATTATTGGATCCTCTAAAAACACAACAATTTATAAAAAAAAATTGGAAAAATTTGGTCTGAACTCATGTGTTAAATTCTTACGGTGGCACTGTACATGCGTAGCACATGGATCTTCTCTACTAGCACCAATATTGTCTCCAACTTAACTACCCTTCAACTCAAAGGTGTAAAGTTTTAACTCAAAAGGCCTCGATTCTAGTTGGGAGGAGTTAATAACTTATATACTTCATTTTGAAGTTTCGTTTAATCGATGTAGAACTAGGTATATACATTTTCAACAACATGAGTCCGCATGAATTTATAAATTTGTAAACGCGAGGTGACCCTGACCATTTGTGTGGATCTATTGTGCATTATGTTGTGTGTTTAGGGTGTGATTGCAGCATTTCCCAATAGTTATTGACTTTTACTAGATCCTAAGATGACCCGAAAGAGGGGTTGGTTTGAGTTCTATTAATGAGATTCTAAACATGTGGTTGTTTGTTTGCTTATGGAGAGAAGTAGAGAAAGTATAGGACATTGCTTTGTGGATTCTTTAGAGAAGCAAACAAAAGAGTAAGAGAGTGGATGGTGCTTTTTCATTTGAATGGTACAAAATGTGTTGCCAAACGTCCCAATTAAAAGGAGCCCCTTTTAAAGTACCACAATATACAAAGATTTCTGTTGGTCATTTCATTTATATACTGTGCAATGCTTTCTCAAAATATGTATATTGTGCAATGCATTTTCATTAGATGTGTTTCTTGGCACCAGAACAATTTTGGTCTTTAATAAAGGTTTTAAAACCTCTATTAAAGATGAGTGTTATTAAAGCCATGTGAGAAATTTGTTCAATGGGTCGTATTTTAATTCATTAGAAGAGTTTTGACATTTAATAACACATAATTGATAAAGGTTTTAAGTAACCTCTACGTTATACTCCCTCCATTCTATATTATCTGTCACATTAAAGGTTTTTTTTTTTGTTCCACAATAGGTGTCACATTAAAAATCAAAAAAATATTAAATGTTTTATTTCCAATTCTAACATCATTCTATTTAGTCAATGACACCACCAATCACTTTTTTTTATGCAATACATATAATAAACGAAATCATTTATGATGTCACAAAAAAATCATTTATGGAAAGGTAATATAGTCTTGTTATAAAATCTTAATGATAATTAATTATCACCTTAATTCTTATGCAAAAGTCAAAATATGACCGATAATATGGAAGAGAGGAAGTACCTTAATAGAAATTAAAACATGACCCATCAAAAACGTTTTTCATATGACATTTAATAACACTCATCTTTAATATAGGCTTTAAAACCTCTATTAAAGATCAAAATTGCTCTAAATGATGTTGCAATTAATCAACACTGATATCACCATTAAAAGGTTGGGAGTGAGGAAACTAAAAGGAAAAGCAAAGATACTGCATTAACCTTGACATATCAAACACACAAAAGCCTCTTTGATGTCGTCTAATACACCTCAAGTTAAGCGAGAAGCATGATTTAAGGTGCATTTTACAATAAATAAGGATCTTTAGTGTATTTATTGTCCCAATCGAATTTAAATAGCAGTTCATTGAAAATAAAAAGTTTTTTTTTTTTTTTTTTTGACTTCAGTGGGAATCGAACAACAATCTCCTGAGGTCTTGCTTTTTAACAAACGATGTTTTTACCATCTCACATAAGAGGTTTTGACAAAATAAATAAATAAAAAATGAAGGTTCTTCTTAATATGTGTAGAAAATGATATTAAACATACATGGATGGTTTCTTGAAATTTTGCGGTTGAATAAAGTTTGGGATTTTTTAAGTATTTTTGGTGGTAAGTCATGTGTGTGACTTACTTGCAAGGAGACCCTTAATTTTATATTATGTGGTATATGGGAGAACCTAATTAAAATGGTGCTTTGGTCAAAGTTTGGTTGGAGGTCTTTAGGGTCCGTGGTGCACATGAGGGAAGTGACGTACCAACTAACTTTTTTAATCAAATCAGAACCCTAAATGAAAGCAGTTTGGGTTTAATGAGATGCTTGTGAAGAAACTGTCATCTATCTATCTATCAACTTTGAGCACTTACCATATTTTCTATCCATCTCTCTTCTGAAATTCTTTAATTTGGATTTTTTTTTTCCTTCCTCTCTTTAAGCAAATTTCCTCAATTATTTAAACAAAATACTTGTCTGCTCAAATGAAAGAGATGTACATCTAATTGACCTCTCAAAACAAATCAACTTGAAACCATTGGTATTTCTTAGGATGTGTGGGCCGAAATGTATATAATATTTTATAATTATAAACAATTTCAGAATGTAGAATATAAGTGTGGAACTCTTCCAATTTAGTACAGGCCTTTTGTAGTACTAGTCGGCTCAACTATGTTCTACAGTTTTTGTTCGTGCGATCATTCACATTTAACTTTGTTGTGCTTCTACTCCTACACATGGTATCAAAAACAACATTAAAAAGAAAAAGAAAAAAAAATAAAAAAAATAAAAAAAAATCTCCCTTACCTGCATGCCAATGAGCCAATTGTATAAATTTTTTCACAAATGAAAAGACCAACTGCAAATATAATTTGCTTAAAGGTGCCTCACTGCCTCTTTTAATTTGACAAGAACATATACTAATTAAGAAGCCCTGTAATTCTCTAGGTCCAGTGCTTTCCTCTTTCCATAATATTCATATTTAATTTCAACCTCTTTGGGAATCATTTATTTATATTAAGCTTATATAATTTAGGACCCATTAGGATTCTCAAGCCCTTTTATTGCTTGGCATTATGTCTTTTTTTTTTTGGTAGGACTTGGCATTATGTTTTTAGTCACAACTTTAGTGGCACTTTGACATGTAAAGTTGTGGTTCATATGCCACGTACTCTAATTGGAATTGCATTCCAAAATCCAAAACCCCAAATAAATTAAAGAAAGATTACTGAATGATATGGTGTTTTGTCTCGTTCATTGATTTTGTTTGGTTTTCTTTCCCTTAATTGCCAACATTTAGTTTCATATATCACTCTAAATATTAGTTGTTGTTGAACAAATTCTTAAGCCAACCATTTAAAACAGTAGGTGATCATACCTCTAACTGCCATATTAGCTTATATGGCACTCTCTTTTGTTGATGACATGTGTCGTCTAGGCATTGGCGGTGGTTGTTGATGTTGTTAATGATGATGTTATTTTTTCTACAGTCATCACATGATCTAACTGATCTTAATTTTTAGGTCATAGTCAGTTAATGTGCTGATGGTGTTCACCGTACTTGTGATTTGGACTAAAGGGTTCAATACATGACATACTTTAACAATTATGTAGCAAATGTATGCGTTAATATTATGTCATGCAACCACTTTCATTTGTAACGCTCCCCTGTACTTTCAGTTGGTGTATGAAGTTTTTCTTATTATCTATTTAAAAAATCAGGAAGATTGTTTTTTAAGGGTTTTTTTTTTTAATGGGAATTGAACTACAATCTCTCAAAATCTTGTCTTTTTAACAAATGATGTTTTACCATCTCACTTGAAAAGTTTCTCTTTTAAGTTATAGACTAAACTATTATCATTATGCAACTTTAAAATTTGTAGCGACAATGCAACTTATCTATTTTTTTATTTTGTAAATAAAATTAAAAACTTAAATGGAAGATACATATTTGGATAATTGAGTGTGGACTTTTTTTCCGCCCCTTCCTACTAAAACTTGTTCAAAACACAACTATTCTTACAAGCGTCAGCAACCGCACTGACTAATTCACGCTTGAACGCTGTCAGACCTAATATGGGGGGTGACCCCCCAATTCAATTTTTTTCATTCACCATACTGAAAACTCGAGACCTCTCTTAAGGAAGCCAAATCTTTTACTACTTGGCCGAACTAGTTGTTGGTCTCTTCTCGTCATACACCTTCACGATCTTAAATAGACAGAAAATTATTACCAAAAAAAGAAAAATAGACAAGAAAATTCCGTCCCCGAGCTTCAACTTGGAAATGTGGATTTTTGCTCCTAGGCCCATTTATCAGTTCCCATTCACAGATCTATAGGCCCTAGACCCATTCAATTAAAGGCCCATTAATCAGAACTCCCATCATAAGATCCATGCACTAAAATCCAACAAAGAAAAAAAAAAAAAGATCCATTCAATACATTGAGGCTAATGGAAGGGTACTTTGACCCATGCAGCTAACTCCAATTAATCCAAATACCGAAGCTTAAGCTTTGTTGTTATTGTCGTCGTTTTTGAGTTGATAGCTTTGACAGAATTAAATCAAAGAATAGGCTTTTCTTCAGCTAATTTATGCATTTATGAGTTTTCCAAATCATTAGACAATACGTTAGAAAGAAACGAGAGTACTCCCTAGTTAAACTATGAGCTTGAACATCCTGAGCTCTAGTTTGTTTGATTGTTTGATTTTTTTTTACATCCTGAGCTCTAGTTACATAATACAACATCTACCCTTTTTGGTAACATATTTCTGATGCCATTGAAATGAGGGTCTAGCACCACTCCAGCTTGAATTTTCTCACCTTCTAACATAGCTTCATTGTATTTAATTAGATCTTTGGAATGTTGTTAATCAGATTACTTGTAAGGGAAAATAAGCTGATAAACTAGTTTGTGCTTGCCAAACATAGCCTAAATGAGTTACGAACCTTTCGTAGTCTCCAAAAGGCCAACAATACACCACTATAGTAAAGGATCACCAAGATAAGATGGCAGTCAAATTAACATACCACCACATATTCACAAAATCATATACATCTTTTACTGTTCACATTCATACTTCATATTTACTTGAAAAGATAAAAACCAAGACAACATATATATTTGCTAAAAACAAAGAGATACAGCAAAGGATACACAAGGCTTATTGATTTTTTTTTTTAGTCAAGATAAGGCTTATTGATTTTGCTCACATAAACATGGTCAAGCACCAAGAGGAGGGTGCACTTCAACCCTTGCAACCCCCTCTTTCTCCTCCACCACCTTTGCCACTTCCACCTCTCCTACCACCAATTCTTCACCACTCTCCTCCTCTTTCTCCTCATCAACATAATTGGGGTCCCTCTCATCCACCGCCGGCACCGCCTCAAGCTCCGCCTCGGCAGGGTCATCAGGACCCTCCCAAGTGAACTTGCCGCCGTGGCCACCCTTCGGAATGCGGGTGAGGCTCAGGCCGTCAGTCGGGTGATGCTCCATTCTCAACACGCCCTTGTCCGCCAGCTTCTTCTCCATGTACTTCACCTTGTCCGGGTCACTGTGCGCCTTCTTTATAGTTGATATATTGGTGTTGTCCTCCATTTTAGCTAAGCTTGTTTACACTATATGGCTAGATATTTGATGATTCAATAAGGAAAGACTACTTAGCTTGTGTTTTGCGTTGATTGTGACTATGTGAATTATCTTTATGCGCTGGTTTAATAATTTATAGACTTACATAGAATAGTGTGGTAGTGTAGAAAGTTAGAGATGATGCTAGAAGATTCATGCATTAAAGATAATAAAGAGATTTCTAGAAGAAACAACAAATGTTGGTTTTTTCTTTTCTTTTCCAGTAAAGACGAAACGAGAGAAAGGGTCTTACAGTGCCTTATCTTAATGAGGACGAAACTCATTATTTAATCGCTCAACTTTGTATCTTTTTTACTTTTAGTCTCTGAACTTTTATTATTACACAATTGAACCTTGAACTACATTTAGTCCTTCTACCATTTAAAGTGTTAAATTCTACTAACATGGGTAACAAAAGTATCACGTGATCACTCAAGAAGAGTAACATGGTTTATATTACTGAACTGAACGACTTACATCAACCAACAAAAATCAAAAAAAAATTAATTTCCTCCAAAAACATAAGAAACTCAAAGTTCGGACGCTAAAAGCATAAAACTTAAAAGTTCAAAGACCAAATGTACACTAATAAAAGTTCAAAGACCAAAAACATAAAAAACTCAAAATTCAAGGACCAAAAAATATGTTTTGCCTTAATTAGTAGATGCTTGACATGACAATTGAAATCATGGGTAGCAAAGATCACGACCTTTGAATGTTTTACAACTTGAGAATTTAGCTAAAGCATTTCTAGTTAGATAGATGAGATAGGGTTCAACTTATATTGAAGTCAAGGGATTGTAATTATTAATTAAGTTAGTTTTTTCTAAAATAATTAAAAAAAAAAAAACAGTTTGAGGATGTACGTTAGGAGCTTGATTGGGTGACAATATTACACATGCATAAATTTCCTTTTCGAAACAGGGAATGTCACTTAAATCTAAAATTTATGGCATGCACCTTCACCTTTACCCAAACACATAACAAGAAAACCAAATGCATAAACGAAAATTCTACATAAAATGTCACTATGTAAGCATAAAGGAAATGGCATGCTGCATGCATCTTTGCCGAAACACATAATAAGAAATCCAAATAAATAAACTTAAATCATGTATCCTCAAGAGGAGCCAATGTCAAAATATCACAATGTGGACAAAAACTTAACAAACACTATATAAATACCATGCCTTTGCTGTTTTCTCTCTCAATAAAAAAAATACCATGTCTTTGTTGTTGATTCTCAACGAGATTATGCAGTCTCGTACTATAATTGTAGTTGTTCTTATTGATCTAAAGACCATTTTGCTAATAGGAACGCTTTATTAGCCTTCATTCAACACCTTTGAGTAAAGCAAAATGTGTCTCTATACTAATCTTACTCATTTATGCCATTCAGACCAAAGCAATGGGGAACGAATGACTTTGCAGAAGATTAGTACCAAGCAGATGATCTTCATTCAGTAGTCCATGGGGGAGCCACGAATAACAATGGTGTCCATAAAGGACGAGGTCCTATATATTCTGATCGTCATCCTCATGCCCAGCTTCTTTGCCTTCTTCGATCGGTGCAGATGTTGCGGTATCAGAGATATCCATTTCAAAAGTAGGTGCCAAGGTTGTAGGCGTCTCTTTTCATGTGCAAGGCTTGGGATCGCAGGGATCTGATTTTCTTAAGGAGTAAGGGTCGTCGCTGCAAAGATCTCATTTTCAAGGTCCAGTGATTGGGGTTGCAGAGCTTTCATTTTCAGGTGTAATTTCAAATGTGGTTTTAATTCTTGTTCCCACTTCATTCAAAAAAGTCATTGGGATTGCAGAGCTTTCGTTCTAGGGAGACTCAAAACACCATAAATTGTATAAAAACAAATTGTGTGCCCCAAGTGTGTGTCAAAAGTGTGTTAAATTATCATTTTCCATATAAATATATTAGTACAATGTTGGAAGTCAATAACATAAAATATCTATAAAGATTTGAATAAACAACTTTTAGCACTAAAATAAAGCAGGTGCAACTACCTGGTCTTTTTTTAGGGCATGCGCTAAAAGCCTACTATCACTAACAATATTAAAAGTTCACGATTACGTGCAGTAGCCATAAATCTTAACTTTCTTATTTATTTTTAAGAGTTTCACCTAAAACAGCTTCTTGCAAACCTCTAGTTTCTTAAGAGGTTGAAATTAGAATCACTACGTACTATCAAAATATTTGCAGTCAGACCAAAAAATCCAAAAACCCAACTAAGGGTAAAATTTTGCATGTCCTCATTGTTGCTCCAGTGAAACTTGCCACCACTTTAAGCTCAGAACAGTGCCGCAAACACCACACCTCATTAATTTACTACTCATTTTTGTAGTTTTCAATGAATTTGGCGTCTCGTCGTTACTTTGGATCCATACTTAGTAAGAGAAGTACTTTTTACTTTATAAATGGTAAATTGATCCCCTTTCTGCATTGATTCTCCAATTAATTGATGAGTGTTGCAATGTGCCAATGGTGCAATGCCACAATTCTCAATTGTTTATTTATGTTATGCATCATGCATCTTGTTCCTATGCATACACCGCACTGCCTTCACTACCCAATTTGAAAATACTTCCTTTTTGAAATGTTAAATCCTTTTTGCGACAATGTCCACGAAAACGAAGGGCGTCGAATCTATAGTGCGCCGTAGTAAATAACTACACTATGGTTGAAATCAAGTATCAGGGCATTCTAAAATAGCAGCAATGATAAAGAAAAGATAAGAAGCATAGGACAACGCAACTTCAAAAGTCTCTTGTACTTAACAATCACATCTTAGTTAAAAAAGTGGTATTTTCAAATGGAAAATGATAATCTAACACACTTTCGGCGCACACGCGCACACTTTATTTTTAGTCTATTTATGGCTCTTTCTTGTTTCACTATATGTGAGTCCCACATCTAACAAAACATAATAAATAGGTTAGAAGAAAAAATGTATGCCCAAAGTGTGTTAGATTATCATTTTTGTTTCTAAAATAGATCGAAGACGTCCCTATATACAAATAATGGATTTTACACAAGATGAGTATCCATGCTAAAGTGGAACCGAAATAGAACTAAAAGTCAAGGTCAAATAACGACACAGGTATAGCAGAGAACCAACTCTATTCTAGGCATTCACTTTCTTAAAATAAATAGCTAGACCAACGAGTCGACATATGGAATGCAGATATTTTGGAATTGCCATGTTAAACCCTAACCATGTTTTGGGCATCATCATCGACCTATATAATTTTGTGTTTAGTTTTTTAGTCATTTATAGTGTTTCGTCAGATTTGGAGCCCACACTTGGAAAGAGAAAAAGAGTCTGGCTAAAAAATAAAGTGTACGTTCAAAGTATGTTAAATTATCTTTTTTCATCTTGAAATGACTTTTCAATTGACATCCAATGGTTTTTAAATACTTCCCTAAATTACAATTACGTGTACAATTCATTACAACCGGATTCAAAAAGGGCTTCCTTTGCATGACAATACCAACGCGAGACAAGAAGTACTAGAGAGTGCATAAATCATTTGAGTTAACAAATGCTGGAATACCAAATCGACGACCTAGGAAATTTCTATTGATTGATAAACCTAAGTTCCCCTTCCATTCTAAACTACAAGAGCAAATCAATGCGGCTAACGTAGACGTGTCCAAAGTATTTTGATGTTTGTGAATTGTGAGCACACAAATAGATGTGTATCTATTATCAAAAGGACACCAACAAGTGTGTTCATTTGGGGATCATGGACTGCATGTGTTTCCATAAATCAACATAAACATCGAAATCAAACTCACTAACAGAATTAGCATTGTGTATGCGATATTAGTATTACCGTGTTGCGGTTCGACCTAATGTTAGCAAATACTGCACCGATCAGTCAATCTTATCCGCAAAAGCCTCCTTGGCCGTGTCAATTCCACCAATACAGTCCATCTCCTGAACACAGATCATTTGAATACGAGTCTCCATTGACGAAACGATCGCCATGGTTGCGATTGCGACTGAGTAAACCTGGGCGGTGTGACTCCGACAAAAAGTTGAGTTCACTAGCAGTCGAGTAAAACATGTGTATCGAGGTACATCCAACTGAAGAGTTTCCTTTTAGAATTTTTTTATTTTAAAAAATTCTCTCCATAAAATTTTTAGAATGCAAATTTTTGTAAAGTTTTTTTTTTTTTAAGAGAAATTAAAATTTCATTATTCATTTATAGCTTAATACAGGACCAAACATAGAATAAGTACATTGATTTGTTAATCCTATTTGTGCGAACAAATTGTCATTAATTTGACTTTTTTTTTTTCAAAATTGAAACAGTTTGACAATCATAAACTACTTACTGTCTACAACGTTAAAACTCATAACAATACAAAAAAGTACTAGAACTACAAAACGAATAACAAAACTTTTAAACAAAGAGAAGACTTGTAACTTCCCAATAAGAAGAAGACAAATCAAAAACTTCTAACTAGGGAATAAAACTAACTATAAAGTAAAAACTAAAGATAAATCAATCCAGCACAATGCACAAATCCACGTAATATCATTGATGAAGATGTACCGCAATAAGGATTAACAAATATCTATAAATCTGATTAGATATGTTGTTTATCAAATGAAAAAAGAGCAAAAGGGATTTGATTGGAACTACCACTGATCGTCGAGATGATCATCGGTGGTTCAAGAACAAAAATTCAAAACTGAATCAAAAACGAATTTTGGCAAATTTTTGTAAAGTTGTTTGATAAGATATTAAAAAAATTATTTTAAGAAAAAAAAGTGACGAGTGCCTACTAAAAAAAGTGAAAAAGTGGGTCAACTTTTTTCTCTTTCTTAAGAGCATCCACACAATGGTTTGACTCAGTCGATGTCAACATTTCATTGCACTCTTCCTTAGATCAACTCCAACTAGCGCCATTGGTGGAGCTACAGAAATGATGTATAGAGCGCCATTACACAAATGTCATCTATGTGGGATGGCATTTTGTGAATAATGCGTCACCATTTTGGTGGGCACTATTCACCAAATGTTTCACTATTCACTATTATTTTATTTAATTTTTTGTTTTTATATTCTTTAAAGTTATCTTTATAATTTTATTACTTTTATATTAAAAATTAAATTGAATAAAATAATAATATAAAGTAAAATAGTGTAAAAGATAGTCTTGATGGGTTGAAGACATGAATAGTGTTAGTGTCACTATTTACACCAAAATAGACATAAATAGTGTAAGTGTTATGCTATTTTAATGTTGTTGGGTTCGAGATGCCCTTACTACACTCCCCTTATCATTAAATTCTTCACTAAACATTTTTAGGACTCACAATCACATCACACTATACATATAAAATTATAATTTTCATAGCATTCAATTTAACTAGGAAAAAAGAAAACCTTATGATTTTGTGGGTCTCACATGCTTTATTGCAATGGGCCCACACATTTCACCGTTCAATCTCAGCGGTGGCTACGAATCACGATTGAACGTTAAGTGGTGTGTAGTGAACGAGCACTCAAGACAATTATTGTAGATGGCATAATAACGAAAGAGATTAAATGGGGTCACGTTAAAAACACTCCGTTTTTACCCATTTTCACACCATTCAAGAGTAAAAAATAAAATGGAGAAAATTGTATGGTGTGACTTTTTTTTTTTTTTTAATACAGTTATAAAAGCTAGCAAACTATTAAAAAAAAACAGTTATACAAAAAAAAAATCTTTCATTAATTTTTTTCATTTTCTTTGCTATCTTTGACTATATGGATTATTCTCAATAATGTACAATGCAATTGGCGTAGAAACCTCCAATGACATTATAGATTTGAGGTCTAATCTTTTCTAGTATCCGTGTTGGATAATTGACAATCTATTCAGAAAACATAGTTTACTTTTAAAATAGGTAAAAATTAATAAAGGGGAATGATCGAAAGAGGTTTGACATGTGGCTCGGGTTGCATCAGTCTTAATTAGTGGTTTTGAGTTTATGGCCTACAACCCTAGGTTTGGAGTCCTTTTGAAACTCTTGAGGGTGAGTTTTACCGTCACCAGACTCGAGTCTATATGCTAGTTGGGGTCCGTTATACTTAAAATACCGAGTGACTTAAATAAAAAAAAAGATAAGGAAAAATGATCTTTTATGCCAACAACCGGTTGGACCAAGTGGTAAGACTTGTTCCCTTTAAATAAGGTTTGAGTTTGAATCTTGTGACTGAAAAAATAAGGTTGATTGGACCACCCTCTATATAGGACCCAACAGTGCTGAACGTGGATAGTCGGTGCGCTTGGTGCAAAACACCATGTGAGAAATCCAAAAAAATAAAATAAAATAAATTATCTCAGTTCAAATTAGTTAGTCTTTTGGCTTTCACAACAAAATAGAAAAGGCAAAAGAAGTTATAACATCAACGCGAAACATTCAAAATTCCTACCCTCTTCAGAATATCCATCTCACAAAACTCCCCACTAATTAACTTACCACCCAATTCCCTTGTCCATCCTCAACAACGACACAAGCATATTCTAAAACAGTCATAGAGTTCCCAAAACCATCTCCCACTCAAGACTTAACACGCACATAGTAAGTCAATAGTATGGACTCATCGCGCATAGTTAACTCACCCAACAAGACAACATACACACACAGTGGCACACTCATTTGTTGGACTCATCGCAATTTCACAATTGCAATAGCACAATCAGTGTACAAAGTACATTTAACACGTAATATTCCTAATGTTGTTCCTTTCCTTTCAGGGCTCAAAGGGGCACGATAAGTTAACAGTCCTCGGTCGCACCGCTTCTCGTCTGTCGCGTTCTTCGTGGGCTCCTCGGCCCGGCCCGGCCCGGCCCAGTCGCGGCCATTTGACGCTGCTCGTTGCGTATAAATACGCACGCGCGCGATTCTCATTTGCGACTCCACCTATAACGGCTATTTGGGTTGTTAGTAATAGTGGATGAAGAAGTGTATATATTTGCTGGGGGACGCGTTTGGAGGTGATTGAATAATCTGTTTTTGTTGCACTGTTTTGGTGTTTGTTATTTTGATTAAGAAGTTGTTCTGTGTAGAATTTGCATTTTTTTCAAGTTTTTCTATTGACATTGAAAGTGTTCCTGATCATCACAATTATTGTTCTTAACTGAGATCATTTTTTTAAGGCTATGATTAGAAATTAGGGTTACAATTTCCATTGCTTATATTTTATAGGCTATGGTTAGAAATTAGGGTTACAATTTCAATTGCTTATGTTTTTCATACAATCCACGGCTTAGCGAATTTCGTGATAGTTGGTGATTTCTTTTATATCTGTGGCTATCCAGGCAAGCTTGACTATTCGCATGAGGCCTTGGTGCAATCGGCCTGAGCGTAACCCAGTTGCCTGAACAATCTTGATGCAACAGGGAATTGAATCTGAGACCATGCGCCAAACCTACATAATCCCAAGCTGGCCCTTGTCGTTGGGTGAGTCTGTCGGGGCTATTTTTTGGTGAACTTTTTTGGAACAAATACTGGGAGATCAGTAGAGATTTAGTGTTGTGTAGTATTCAGGGCTGAAAAATGGGGACAGATTCATGGGTTGGTAATTTATTGAAGAGTTCTGGAATGAGACATTCAGAAGGCGAGAAATCTGTGATCGGAGTGTTGACGTTTGAGGTTGCGGGTTTGATGTCGAAGGTGGTTCATCTCTGGCAGTGTTTAGGCGAAAAGCAATTTGCAAAGATGAGAGCGGAAATAACAAATTCAATGGGCATAAAGATGCTCGTTTCGGAAGATGATGATTTCCTTTTAAGGTTGGCTTGTGCCGAGATAATTGGCAATTTAAGATCATTGGCCACTTCAGTGGCGCGACTCGGGAAGAGAAGCACTAGTCCTGTGTTTCAGCAGTTTGAGCATGTGTTCGGCAATGTGGTATGTAATTGTCTGGATTTGTATGGTTTGGAGTACAGATTGCCGAAGATGGAGAAGAAAGTTAAGAAAATGAGTAAATTCACTGCGGTTTGTATTAGTTTGTATCAAGAGTTGGAGGTGCTGGCTGAGCTGGAACAGTCTTTGAGGACGATGCGAGTGATGAATGATCCGAGTAGAGGGAAGTTGGTTGAGTTCCGGCAGAAGGTTGTTTGGCACCGGCAGGAGGTGAAGAATCTGCGGCAATGTTCTTTGTGGAATAGAACGTATGATTACACTGTCCGCCTTCTGGCAAGATCGTTGTGCACAATATACTTGAGAATCAGACATGTCTTTGGAATCCAGCTGATGGCAGCTGTGGTCGGAATCGGTGGTTGTAAGAATAAGAATGTTGATCGATTGCCTCCTAGCCCGTCAATTCCTCCTCAGATGCAACGTACAGTTCTTCCGTCTGAGATTGGATTAGCTACCTTTTCTTCAGGTCCTCTCGGGAGGACAATGAAAAGACCAAACCGAATTCCAAGTCCAAATGAAGTGTATAGCAGGCAGTGGCAGATTCATCATCACATGTCTACTCATTCATTCAAGCAACCTGCATCGAAAACTAAGCAGTCATCAGACCTTTTCAAAGAATGCGTGGTTGGTGGTATTGGTTCTCCGGTTCCAGAGAGTCGTACGCCTGTTAGCAGAAGCTATCCCGGATCAAATGGGGTTCATTCAGAAGTTTTATATGGGAAGAGCAGTACCAAAACAGCCTGCTTTACCAAGCGGAAGTTCTTGATTCCGTCTCCATCAACTCTTGGTGCTGCTGCTTTGGCTCTCCATTATGCAAAGATAGTGATTTTTGTCGAGCAGTTAGTGATGTCTCCTCACCTGGTCGGTCGCAATGCTAGGGATGATCTCTACAATATGTTAACAACAAGTTTAAAAGTAGCTTTGAGATCTAGACTAAAGTCATCTGCAAAAAGCTCTTCTTCATCCTTTTATGATGCCGACACTGTGGTGAAGCAGCGCGAAGTATTGGTAGGAATACTGAAGTGGTTGATTCCACTTGCTCAGAATATGATAACATGGCAATCAGATCGGAATTTCGAGCAGCAGCACTGGTTTTCTAGGACAAATGTGCTACTCGTGCGAACCCTCTACTTCGCAGATCAGGAAAAGACAGAAGCTATAATTGTTGAGCTTCTTGCGGGTGTAGATTACATCTGGAGATTTGGCAAAAGGACTACACGCAAGAGCTTTTCTAGAGTGCGTCAGCATCCAAATTGTATTAATGGCTACATGAATTCGAAAGGATAAATTTTCTGCCTGTACCAACAACTCAGAGATGCCTGTCTCTCAATACTACAAGGAACTGCATTCTTCAACTTGCTTTGACATGTGCATTACCAGAGACAAGCTCTGGTTAGGGTCATGATGCATTATCCTGAATGCGGTTCGAGGGAAATTAGGCCATGTTTTGCAGCAATTTATTCTTTCCGATTGATTGGTGAACTAAAGGCAATCTAAAGGCAATCTAAAGGCAATCAGGTAATATTTAACTGTTAAACCTATTCTCTGAATCATGCATGTCCTGTTTCTTTGCCAATTTACAACTTAAAACTTGCCTTCAGATCCATTTCCTCTTAGGCATAGACTGTACAGTTCAAAAAAGGTGACATTGAACCCGTGGTATCATATTTATAATCTGTAAATTCATTACAGCGTAGATTGTATACATAATTGATCAATTTATAGAAATGCAAGATTTATTCAAAAATTACTTTTGCCTATGACTTCATTGTAGCTGTTTTTGTGCTATGCCGGCACAGTTAACTTTACATTAGATTGTTTAATTAGTGTGGTACTGATGGTGTTATTTTTATTAATCTTTGTACATGCCATGACAATCATCCATTTTGTCTGCTGTTCCTTGGTATCTATCGTATAGGTGTGCAATGTGCATCATAGGACTGTTGCATTGTGGGTTGGAATGGCATGGAGGTTGTGCATGACTTCTTATGATGACATGTTGGACAAGGGTGTTGCTTTAATTACATCCACTCATGAAGACCAAAGTTGATGTACCAAAAGTCTTTCTAGGTCCACTAATTAATTTCATGGTTTCCATAGCATCTCTCAATGTTAAAGGCTTCTATTTTTAATGTACAACAAAACTATCTGAAGACGTGCTCCCACCTCTGTGAGGTCGAGTGATTGAATCCTTAAAAAAAAAAATCTGAAGACAACCATTAGGAAACTGCTTAATATGAGTGGTAGAGCACTGCATGAGTGCTTTTTCTATTGCTAGATACACTTCCAAATTTCATTGATAACTCGATAAGGAAATACTATTGTATTTAAGCTTTCAAGTGAGGAGCTGGATCACCACGGAGGTGCATGGAATTCTATTTTCATGGAAAGGGTTAGCGACATAAGAACAGTTTAAAAGTTCATTTACTTTCTAAGTTTGATAAACATAAATTGTAGTATTAATCAGTGTTGTGCCTAGGCATTTTTTGCTCAACAAAGTGTAGAGTGCCTATCAGTTCGTAGGAGGGATTTAAAAAATTTGGTAAGCACACCATCAACTGCACTAAATCGTGTGCAATGGAAGTGTTTGATCCATGTAGCGGACCCCAACTAATTTGGATTAAGGCTTTGTTGTTTTAACTAATAAAAGTTGCATAGCACTTTGTCACCAATATACATATTCTCTTGCATCTAATGTGATGTATTTTTGAAATTTAACATCTCAAGTGACTTAGTTATATCCTAAACAACATTATTTTCCTTTGGTATTTAATGACTTGAAACCAATTCTATTTCAAAAAGATATATCCATTATTTACTAGCTTTATAGTTCTTTATTTTAAAACTATTAATATCAATATTGTGATAATAATCAATATTTTTTCCTTGTATAGTTTATGACAATTTTAAAACACCTCTTTAATTGTTTTAGTTCCAAATAATATTGGGAACATTTATAGGAAAGCCTAATACTTGTCTCGGCAGCTGCCTAAATGTTTAGCATACAATGCCTTGGGAATCGCCTACTTGGATGACTAATAGCCTTCATGAAAATATCAGGGTAAAGGGATCTTCAGATGATCTCTCATGTGTTAAGCTTCAAAATATGTTAAGTCTTAGTTGATTAATCTCTTCCTCAAAGTAGGATAAATGCCAAGTTGTCATATCCTAGAATAAAAGAAGCGTTTGAAATAAGCTATTGTAAACACAACATTTTTAATGTAGATTTGACAATAGAAGTATAAAAGTAGGTATGATAACAAGTGATTTCAAGGAAATGTAGTGCGACCAATTTCAGTTATCTATTTGATATTTCAAATTATTTATAAGGATGAGGATTGTAAAAGAATATGTTTTCCATTGAAACAAAATAGAGGACGTGGAGTATAATGATCCTTTCGCATTTGGTGGTAAACGAATGCTGCTCATCTCAGTGGGTAGTCGCAAGTACATTTGCTACTGGCGTTGAGCCTATGACTTATCGAGTGATTGCGATATTGGAGGAATCTGTTTTGATGAAATGCTAGTTCCCCTGAGTTGTAGAATCTGTCCTTTATATAAGTAAATTGTATTCTTGCTTTTGTTCAAAATAAACTATCAGATACATAAGAGACAGCCACTATATGTCAACAATGGATTGAAACATCGTTTACGACAAAGCTCTAACAGTAATGTGAGCTGCACCTTATGGGAAAAGGAATCAAGCGATAACTTATACTTAAGATTAGTATAGGTAAGATGATGGTTTGAGGTTCTTATCAAAAAAATGTTTTTTTCTTATCAAAAAAAAAAGATGATGGTGTGAGGTCTAATCGGAAAGCAAGGAAACGAAAAAATTAAAGTAACAGTTTTGATATGTGATGAGTAGGAATATTAAGAAAGAAGTTAAATAGTCTAGCTAAATGGTGATAATTTTTGGGAAGAAATGGCTAGCGTAGTGAAACATTGATTATTGATTTAGTACTATGTAATATGTGAGAGTCATGTTTCAAGAGGCGAGGACAAGCCTTAAATTGGGTTTCTATGGAGGCATTTAGTTCCCTTGCATTTGACCCATGGAAGTATCTTGATGCATTGTCTATAATGTAACGCCAAATCACAATTAGAAGGTAAGCGTCTGAGGGAACCCCAGTATTTTTCAGTTGGATGACACTCGGGAATTCGGGGCAATGATCTTAGTTTTTTTAACTTGTTTTGTTTCATGTGCATTTGGATAATATTTTGGATGATGGAGCATTGAAGATCAGCCTTGCTGAAGCACAAACATTTGGAAGAATACAATTGCAGTTAGATCTTATATGATTAGTTTCCCAAGTTATTGTGTTATATCATGATTCTGATGTTCCTCTATTCGAAATATGACTACTCATGTGGTTAGACTCCTCTGCACATTTGTTTAATCAGACTAAGTCTGATACAGTGAGTATCAACTGGACGGAGTTGCAAATCTTCCTTTTGTTCTAAAAGAAGGAAAAAAGCGATGTGTGCTTAAGTATATATGTTGTTTGTTGTATTATTAACAATGCTGGAAATTTGGCCAGGGAACTAAAAATGTCACTAAGAGGGAACACAGTGCTTTCTTAGCAATACAAGTTACATGAGTCCTTGTGAAGAAAGCAAATCAGGGAAAGACACACATCGTTCTACAATCCAATATCCAAGGGTGGGATATCAAATAGTCGAGGGATTAGCACAAGATTATGATTTGGTGATGTAAAGCTGTTCACTAAGCCACAATTAAGAAGAAAATGAAAGGCTATTTAGCTATCTTGGTGGATGAATCATGTAAAGAAGTGCTCTCTTTGCTGTAATTTCTTCTTATGGAGGATAGAGTCGTGATCTTTGTTGTAAAAATTTTAGGCCTGTTACAAGCATGCTTTATTTCGTTCAATTCACTGCAAAAACTTTGTTCTGTTGAAATCTTGCAATAACTAATAAGTAATAACTTGTCATGTTGCTCCTTTTGTTTCCTGATCTATATGTCGCGATTTTGCGACTGCCTTCAATGGATCGGCCTTCCGCAATGTTATCCCCATCCTCTCTTTCATGTCCATTTTTTCTGGCGTCATTCCACTCTCAAGAGTCCATTCAAATGAATGTAGTAAGGAAGCTAGTGTGAGGTGAAGCACTCTGTGAGCCAGTGGCAGGCCTACACATATTCGTCGTCCAGCACCGAAAGGGATTAGCTGAAAATGCTGTCCCTTGTAATCGACACTGGAATTCATGAACCTCTCAGGCTTGAAATATAATGGATCATCCCAGGTAGTTGGGTCTCTTCCTATTGCCCAGACATTCACAAAGATCTGTGTGCCCTTCGGTATCGAGTATCCCATGAATTCAATGTTATCTATGGCCTTGTGAGGTACCAATAAAGGCACAGGAGGATGCAGCCTTAATGTTTCCTTCACAACAGCCTGCAAATATGGGAGACCCTCTATGTCTTCTTCTTCAATACTCGTCTTCTCACCCACCACTCTGTTGAGTTCGGCCTGGACTTCACTTAGAACTCTAGCATTGCACAGTAGCTCTATCATCGCCCATTCTAATGTGCTAGTGACTGTGTCGGTTGATGCCGTGAATAATTCCTGCGACAGTAGTACAGAAATTGATTACGTGCGCTTAATATGAAGTGAAGAAATTGATTGTTCTTTTTTTTTTATATATATATTTCTCACCAGTATCAGCACGTTAACATCTTTTTCCATGATCTTTGCAGGCTCTCCGGCTTTCTGATCACCTTGAAACTCCAGCAGCAGATCGAGGAAATCCTTTTTCCTGTGCTCATCCTGATCGGATTTCCGTTGTTGAATCCGTTCCTTCACGAATTTGGAAGCAAAGCGAAGGGCAAGTCCGAGGTCCCGCTCCATTTTCTTCTTTATGCCTTGCGGATCAAGGCGCTTCAAGAGTGGAAAAAAATCGGCCACATTCGGCTTTCCACCCCACTGTACAAACCGAGACACTGAGGTGAAGAACTCATCTCCTTGTTTAGATTGTGGATCCACCAAGTCTTGCGAGAGCATGAGATTGGCGATCAGGTTGAAGCTCATGTAGGACACATGACGGGCAATCTCCACGCTGCCTTTCTCCTCCATTTCATCTGAAATCCACGTGTGCATGTTGTTGATGCACTTCCTCCTCACATTCTCACTCTCTTTCATCCTTGTGTTGGTGAGGAGCTGGGCTGTGCAAATGCGCCGCAGTGCTCTCCAATACGGGCCATACTGGGCAAGCGCCATGGAGCCTTCGTTATAGGAACAGGCCCTCATGGCCTCAGTTATGGTACGGCCATTGAAGGAAAGGTCGTTGTTCTTGAACATCTCCATGGCCGCGTCTGCTGATGATACCACCATGGTGTTTACTGAACCAAGACGAAGCCATATGAGTGGGCCGTATTTGTTTTTCAAATCGGCTAATCTCTGATGCGGCTTTGAACTCAAATCAAGCATGTTGCCAATTACAGGCCATCCAGGAGGCCCTGGAGGGAGATTCTTACTACCACCTCTGCTCTTCTTATTACTAAAGCCGACGAGAAGCAAAGCCCATGCGAAGATGCTTGACCAAACACAAACACAAAACCAGGTCCAATCCATTCTTTCTGTCTTCCAATGGAGGTATGCTCTCTCGCAAACACAAAACCAGATCAAATCAAACATGTTGCTGTGATTCCTCTTTTGTAGAAGACGACCATAACAAAACAAATGAATCCGTCCACAGCAACTGTTTAATTTTATTATTTTATACATGTGTGTGGCTCTCATGAGTCATGACACATAATTTAGATAATTTAATAAGAATCATATACATTAAACATTGATATTGCCGTCGTTACCAATGAATTGATAAGTCATATCTTGTGGACTATTTCTTAAGACTATTTATATATTTTTATAGTAAAGTCAAAAATATTAATCTGAGTGTTTATTTGTTATTTTCAAATATTATGGAATGCTAGTTGAATGGGGGGTGAAGAACTATGTCAAATGGAGTATCCATATACCTAGATATGTTCTACATCAAAAAATCATGTTAACACGTATCTCGAGGTGGATTTGGTGGGCCCACACGTGAAGAGCAAGGTTGCAGACAGTGGAGGCAGTTTCACGTGTTCCTTGCATTCCAAGTCAAAAGAAATAATTTTAGATTAGAAAGATTTTACTTTAATATATAATATTATATATGTACATATTTATATATGGGTACTTCTACCGTAGAAATCAAATATATACTCATGTTATAAGTAAACTATTTAGAACCATTAAATTTAAATCACATTAATCGATGCAACATAAATGCACAAAGCATTTAATGCACAACATATTTTGAGGGTTCTCATATTATAGATATATATATTTCATCTCTATTGTAGAATTTTCCTTTATATATATATATCTTACTATATACATAGATATGTATGTATATATAGAGAGAAAAAAAGGATCGGAAGAGATGAGGGAACTGAATTCAATTCTTGTGTAAATGTAAGAACTAGTCGGCACAGTGTTTTTTTCTCTATTTTTTAATGGTGTTCTTCAACACTATCTCCGGTTAATCTTTTATGGATCTAAGCCGGAGGTGGATCAAACAAGTCGTTGGCAACATAAAAATTTAGATTAGAGCAACTCACAAAGACGATGATATTGATGGTTCTTGATGAAAAAGAAGCAGGTTTATTGAAGTCATCATCACGAAACTCCAAGAGTACATCCAAGTAGTCTTTTCTCTTACTTGCCATGTTTTCATTTTTACTTTCCAATCTCTATTTAATAAACTCACTAGCAATGTCAAATGCTTGTTGGATGTGAAACTGGGTCTTCCTCTTTATTCCCTGTAGATCAAACCATTTTAGCATTGGGAAGTAATCTGCTACATTAGGCTTTCCTACCAACTCCACGACCTTCCCTGCATGGTGAAAGAACACAGCACCTTCCTTCGATTTTAACTCCAAAAGATCTTTTGAAAACATCAAGTTCCCAATAAGGTTGAATGACATCAAGAAGATGAATCTCCCAACATCGATCGTATTGTTGCGCATCCACTTGCTTCTTCGATATTATGCAACATGCGATGGATGCACTTCTTACGCACATTTTGCATTGCGTCGAGACGACTATTAATGAAGAACTCATTAGTGCATAGTCGCCTCAACTTTTGCCAATGTGCACCATATTGTGATGTTATCATGGTGCCCTCATTTTCATTCTCGATCTCCTTTCATGGCCTCATAAATCTTTCTTCCTGCTAACACATCATGATTCTTAAACATATTATGACAATGGTTGTCATTGCACCAAGACGAATAGTCATGATCGATCGGACCGTGTTTGCGAGCCAATTCCATGAATGATATGTGGTGTGCCCAACTTAGTTGAAAAATATTGCCAACCACAGGCCACCCTTTAGGTCCAGGAGTTAGGAGGCCTAACAACTCTTCCTTGCATTGTTGGCGCCACTCGGTGTTCTTTGCCCAGATGCACCATAGTGCTAGAGCCAACAACATACCCACAATCTTATAATCCATGTCTTCCCCTTGTATCTGTTTATTTGGTTGATGAAAAATTTTGTTAGCTAGATTAGTATATATATAGCTAGGCTTTGTGTTTTCTTGTGTTGTACATGACTAAAAGTTTACATTGATGACAACAACGCGCGCTCACTTAGTGATGTGGATGTGATGTGATTTTATAAGGAAATAAAATTTTTACTTATACAACGCTTGTTTATGATTTTTTTTTTTGTTTACGTATAAAAAAATAATGTATAATGATTGATTAAATATTATAAAATAATAAATTTCATTCAGTTTATGAATTTTTATACTTTTTTTTATATATCTATTCATTATTAAATGAGTTTTAATATAATTTTGTTATGTATTTATGAATTATTAATTTAATTGGTTAAAATATTGATGTGTGTCGAGCGCGTCAAAATAAATATATATCCCGATGAGATTACCAATAACCACAAGAACTGCAGTAGTGACAAACACGGGGTCGAACCACGAAGACCAAGTTTTCAACTTAGGGTACTAACCTAAAACTAACCTAGAGTGTTCACAGAAAATATCTTTAATTTTACTAAAAACAATAATTCAAATATAACGTAAATAAATCAATCAAAATGGAAAAGAACAATCCAAACCATCAGTTTCACAAATCTCTTCAATTTGGCATAATTTTACATATGGTCCTCAATCTAATTAAAGCATGCAAATCACAATAATTTAGTGTAGCTATAGACCCGGTAATGTACGCGGGTCTTCACGCTTCCTGATGTCGGTAGCCAAGGTACGACCGTTGACTACTTCTCTGACCAATTACGCAACCTGATCGCTAGTGCTCCGGATTTAACGCATTGGTCGCATTACTTCGATTAGTGAAGGCACTACACCTAGACAATCGGATCGCTAGTGCTCCCAATTTAGCCTAGATTTCTAAGGTATTTAACCAATCCCAAAAGGGTCTAATCAATTGGTATGGTCAATTGCTACTAGTGTGGTCTTGTTGCATAAGCACGGGTGCTTACGACTCACTGGCATATGAATTGAAGTTTAAACTAGTGTTTAACTTCAATTGTTAAAATAATACCAAAGAAAATAAATTACTATGAAAGACAAATTAAATAAATAATAAAATAGATCTCGCATATGTTTTATGCCAAAAAGAGTGATTTGATCCACTTCCGGTTCAGACTGATGAGTTTAGCCGGCCATCGACGTCATAAACTCCATTAAAATCCAAAAATAAAGTGTTGAAAAAAGAGGAGAGAAAATACTAGAAAACACTAAGAAAAGAAGAAAACAATGTCTCTCCGACTCTCTGCCAAAAACCCTAATTAATACTCCCAAATTTGGGTCCTATTTTCGAGTTTGGTGCATGACACGTGTGTCGAGGACAATCTGTGGCTATTTTTTGGTATTTTCTGGACTCTGCCACGTGTCACAGTGTGATTCGCTGAAAAACTGGAGCGTGCTAACGTGGCGCAACCGGATTGGCTGGGACAGGCTCGCATGACGTGCTGGACGTGGAGGCAGCGACACGTGGCGCACTGTGAGTGGAGAAGCAACTGCCACTGTCTTGGCTGGACGAACAGGAACGCGCCACATGGCGGGCAACATGAGGGAGGGAGCTCGCGTGGAGTCGTGCGAACAAGTGGGAGACAGCACCAACACGGATCCCGAGGATGATCAACGGCGTAGGTGAGGAGCTCGCGTGATGTGCTACGTGACGTGTTCTGCAGTGACATGGCTGAGCAAATGGGACAGCGACACGTGGCAGACTGGCGAATGGGACAGCGACACATGGCAGATCAAAACTCCCATTCACCTACTCTTGTCTACACTCCAAAACAGACCCTCCAGTATCCGATTTCTTCAAGTAAATACTCTATTTTGAGTATTTTACGCCCGATCCAACCGTGAAAAGTCCTGAAAATGACAAATAGATATAATTAGGCCCATAATTCGGAAAATCAACACTAAAATATATAAATAAACTATATATAATATGCATAATTAGGCCCATAATTCTATCATTTTGCAACTTTTGTTATTTATATCCTAATATTTTGAAATTTGTTAATTATTACATCCTCACCTCTATAGATGGTTAAATTTGTATCCCTATTTAACTTTTAACTTAAAATTCCAAGAGACAACTCTTTAATTATGAGTTTAAAAGCCACACCATCATCCATAAGCCATAATGATCAAAATAATTATTAATTGTATGATTTAAATTCATTATTTAAGTGCTAAATCATCAAATTAGGAGTTCAAAAATGGTTTAGGATACAAATTAAACAATCTAGAATTGTTATGATATAATAACAAATTTTAAAAGGTTAAGATATCATAATAAAAGTTGTGAAATGATAGGATATTTTAACCAGTGGTCAATATGAACATAATTGCAAATATGGAATTAAGAAGATGCATGTATATAAGTTTCATGCATGTGGAATATCAAATTAATATCACTAAAGTCTCACCCTCCCACTTTTTTTTTTAAAGTAAAATAGAAATTTCATTAATAATGATGGTTCAATACATTTGGTAGAACATGATAAAACATATAATAAATTACCTTGATAAAAACACATTGATTCACTAATCCTAATTATTCATCAGAACATTCAACTATCATAGTTGATTTTAAGAAACTGCCAATTGTAAGAATAAAACAATTTGGCAATTAGTGATTGTTCTTGCTTAATTTCATATTTGCAATTATGTTCATATTGACCACTTTAACTAAATTAAAGTTTATGAAATGTTATATTTTACAATTAGTGATTGTTCTTGCTTAATTTCATATTTGCAATTATGTTCATATTGACCACTTTAACTAAATTAAAGTTTATAAATGTTATATTTTATAATTCTTTTAAAGTTAATGAAATGTTATATTTTATAATTCTTTTTTTGAAGTGAAGGTAAAGTTTTTTGCCTTCTACCAAATGTGACATACCAGTTTGGTTATCCATGATCTTTCTCCCAAATTCCACATCAACAAATAGATGATGAATCAGTGATGATGATGATGCATGGGTCGGATTGGAATCTTTTCTTGTTTGTTTTCTATGCATCAAATCTTCTTTTATAACTTTTTTTTTTGGGGTGAAGAATCTTCTTTTATACTATACATTTAAAACAATATATTTGTATTAATTTGTACTTGTACTTGTGTTATATTGCATGTCGTCAGTAAATAAGATGCAAGGGAACATTTGTTGGGTAGCCATATCGATCCGTTTAAGCAAAGTTAATTGCTTGTTTTCTAGACAAGGTTGCTTTTTAGTTCATGTAATTGTTCTTGCAAACGAGCTTAGATAAGAACGCATATATACTTCAAGCAGGGGGACAGTCCTAACATTTTTTAAGCCCAAGGCGAGGGACGGGGCCTTAATATTAAAATTATCATCTATTCTTTTTTCTCATCAATAAAAAAACATTATTGTCCATTCATCAACATTTAATTTTTTTGTACATATATCACATGTAATTATATTAGACATTGATTTGAACGCACTCTTTATTTTTTAGTCATTTAATGACTCTTTCTTGTGTCTTGAGGCGTAACCCCCACATATAACAAAACATCATAAATGCTAAAAAACAAAATGTGCGACCAAAGTGTGTTAAATAACACCCATTTATAGTTTGTGAGTGCATACTATGTTACTATGTACAGGAGTGCACATTAATTGTGAAGGCTGCCCGCATAGAATTGGACAAAGTAGCTTTGAGGCCACAAACATACTCCAGCAGTGGTTTTGACACATAAACCACCGCTAGGAGAGCTTCACCCTTTAGTGAGCCGATCCAACTCAAGCCTCCAGTCATTGCAGAGTGTGAGAACAAATCAAGTCCATTGAAGCAATTTCCAATACGAGACATTTACTTTGTATGGAGTTAGAATTTTGAAATGAAACAAGAAATTAACAGTAAAATCACAGTTCAACAAAGTAGTTAATGAGAAAGGCAAATAAGCTGTAGAAAGAAGTCCTGCTCAATTATTTTGAACAGTATACTCCAGTCATTGCAGATGAGTTTTTATGCAGCACAAGTTTCAACAATTCAAATGAGATTGCTCAACCATATCAAAATTGTATAATCTAAAAAAGAAATATGAAACATAAGAACAACAACTATTGATACATTTTGAAATCCCAACCAAACTGTAAATTTTCCATTTGATTTGAATTTATAAAGCAAAAATACAACAGCCTCTTGAAGGAACAAAACTCGAATAGACTCCTGATAGGGCGTCGAATTCCCTAAAACCAACTGACAAGCCAAAAACATCGAAAAACCTGCTCTAAATTTTCTTCAACTTTCTTATTTTAGATGGCGTATAAATAGAAGGCAGACCACAAATGAAAACAGTTACAATGAAACTACACATTCCTTCTTACATTCTAAGATGTATGACTACAGAGATTCATCACCTGGCAGGACCGCGCCTCGCTAAGGCATTGAAGCGATGCCCCAAAAGAATATGATAGCTCAAACCATAAAAGAAAAACACAATCACATACTAAGCCGATCACAATGAGCTCTTCTGAATCCGCCAGCCCCAGCATCATACCCTCCTTACCTATTTTTTGCCCCTCGTTGAATCCTGAGAGACTGAACTTGGTAGATAGGGTATTCTTTTGTAGACAAACTTATGCTCATGAGCATTCTACAACCTCGTCAAAGTAAACCGGCAAGAATGGCACCAGGGTCTGTGGGATCTATAGGGGGCGAGGACACTTGTGGTTGTGCCGGTGAAGGAACAGGGGCGGGCAACGGAATGTAAACCAACTGTTCCTTGATGAATTCCTTCAACCTGTATAGAATTACAGTTAAGTATCCTCTTACAGTCTTAAGATTTGTGCTTCATATAGATAGATCTCAGCGAGTCAGTGAGAGAGAGAAAACAACTTACTCAAATGTTAATGCTGCGTCCCCAGATGAAACAGTCATTCGAAGCTGCGTTCTGTCAGCTGGATCTGTTTCAATTCTCATCTGAAACGTACAACAGAAACAAAAGGATGATTAAAAACAAACATACAAGTTACCAACAACATAGAAAGTTGTCTTTGATAATAGGACAAGTATTTCGAAGTCCTGGATAAAGGACTCAGCTTTGGAAAAAGTTTCAATTGATCATAAGTTCTGCAATAGGTCATATTACCAAAAAAATGGAACATTTTAATAAAGCTAGAGCATATTTTATGCAGTTATTTCTTACCAAGCAAAGCATAGCACCGGTACTCTCAGAATAGAATGTTGTGCTTGCAACCAGATTATTTGGATTTGGATCCTGAAAAAGCACGTTATGTCTAGTATGGATCACACAAAAAACACTAATGCTGCATAGAGATGGAAACTTACAAGCCCTGGTGACACTGTCAAGTGAAGACTGTTGAATAAGTTGGCCATTTCAGGAAGAGATAGTGGTTTTACGCCTCTAACCTGCTCATTGTGTGAGTTAAGTTAAGAGGCAAATGTCCAAAAAGATGAAAAACAGATGTTTGCATTTGTCATAGAAAAATGAGAAATTAAATACAACTGTCAACTGAATAAAAGCAGGTAACACGAACAAAGCACAGAATCATTCTTTTATTTTGGTAGAAAAGGCTGGATGACCGATTTTTTGCACAGAATCATTCTTTAACAACGTTCACATAGTTGCAAATTTGAAAAAATATGATTTTAGTACTTTTCTCATGCTTCTAGTTACAGATGCACTCCACTTTGTTCAATAGGTGCTAGAGCTCTTGATAAAATTAATTGGTCATCATGCAGTAGAAGGAAAGCAATAAGGTTGAAATTGATCATCAACGAGGCATGTCAAAATCCTAACTCCAGACCTATTAACAATGGATATGATGAGATCATAAATACAAAGAATCAATAACAGCTAATATTGTAGAAGTAATAAAAAAATTAGGTAATATTGTTCAAAGTAATAAAAAAAAAAGTTAGATGAAATGATTTTGTAACATGTAGCTAAAAAAAAAAATGTACAGTTTAAATTCTTTTTTGAAGACATGTACAGTTTAAATTCTAATGCCGATTATATTAGAGCTGAAAGAAATCACGTGAAATATCTCATGCAGCTGACAGACAGGCCAATTTTGCATTCGACAAAGGAAAAGGGTTTGAGAATTCAACACAAAAATTGGTAAGACGGCACAATAAAATAAGTCAGGCAAAACCTACCACTTCTTGAAGCTTCAAAGGAGGCCCAGAAAGTGACCTCCACTGAGGAAAGAACTCTTCAGTTGATAATGATATATGCTGCAAAAATTTATTCAACATGGCTGGAAGGCGAAGCTTGACACTGACCTGCAGATAGGCAAAATAGCAATTAATAGTCAGCGACGAGGAGCCAGTCTAACTTCAAATGAATTCCATTATAACAAGCATGACTGCCACACAATATAGTACCAAGGTAGTTCCAAACATGTATGAAAAATCAAGAACAGCTAAATCCCTGCTAGGACGAAGATTGACAACTTCAAGTGGGCACTGAACCTGCAACATCAGCAGGAAAAAAAAATTAGAATTGACAGATACATACAGTTAATGGACAGTTATTTGTTTTACAGTCATGACCTGTGCCCGAGGAGGGATTGTATCAGGCACTACAGAGAGTTCGATCTTTAAATGTGAAGGAGGCAACATTAGAGCTTTAACAGAAGCAAGTGACGATGTGCTTTTGTTTCCCAGGAAAAGAACAAAGCGACCATGATGAGTACGCCATTCAGCCTTTATGCCAATCTGTCCAAGTATTTGGAAAACAATAATCATCAAGTTCCAGCAACAATTCAAGTAAAAAACTATTAGATTCCATTGTGAATTCTTGAAAAAAAGAGTCACCAGTCATCAATATAATCATGGATTTTCTCACACCAATATCAACAGGAAGAAATTCTCATAAATGATAATTGTTCTAAGAACAGCTACATATAAATGATAAAAAAAAAAGGCACAACAAACCTGAAGATAAGGATCCTCGTACAGCACACCACTATCCTTCAGGCATAAAGCATGAAATCTTTCAGCAACATTTCCTATAGGCTGAAAATAAATGGAATAGATCAACCAAAAAAAGAAAATAACCAAAAGTACTTGCATGTGTGACACTTATTAGCAACAACATGAAAGAACAATGTGTGAATAGTCATAAATTACAAGAAAATAACATATTGAGAAGTATAATTAATTTATATTTCTTAGATTTTAGTAAATTAGTCCGCAAGCCAAAATTATCAAACAAGACCATGTAATAATTAGCAGGAAGTAAACATAACTCTTATCTATAGGGCTATTATGAATGGCTCTTCTAAGAAATTCAGAATTATGATGAAAATACGAGAGGGTCTCAATGCATAAATCAAAAAGTCCCAGTTAAAGTTGGAAGGACTGGAACCATCCCATTATATGTTTGGAATTGATACAGTGATACTAGAGGACTTCACATAGTGAAAATCCCTAACAATGTTTGGGTGTCCCAAGCAACTAACTTTTGCAAAAGAGAGGAGTATACATAATTAGAAATGCATATTGTGTATGTGTCTGTTGGTGAGATAAGATATGAGAAGATTAGAAATGTTTGAAACCCCCAACAAGACGAGTCCTTTAATAGCAAAATATCTAATATATATGCATGTAAAGAACAAGAAGTGATAAATCAGGAAATGTGCTGGATTCTTCAAAAATTATAGAAATATATAATAGGGCAAGCATACTTACGTTAAATCCAAAGGTAAATACATCAAAATAATGGACAATCAAACTAAAAATATTCAACAGTTATATTTTGACTATACTTTTTCTAGATCAGGGCCTACAAAAGAAGTCCAAATCAGAAATCAAATTTAAGCTCAAAATATGAATAAATGAAAGAAAATGGTTTACTTTCCCTTCATAGACAGATAATACTACAATAAAAGTCATCTGGTGTTCGGTGTTTCATACGATACTCAACTGTTTATTAAAAAGGACACACATTAAGAATTTAAGATGTATCTTTCAAACATCGACTGCATTACAATGTGTATCCAACAAATCACAAACAACTTGAGTACCGTGTGAGCAGGTTCCAACACCATATTTCTATCAAACCCAAGTTCAAAAGTTGAAAAAAATAGTATACATTTTCCCAAAATGGAAAGCCTTCATCAATTTGACAATATAAGAGGAAACAATTGAGTTTCAGAACCTGTTTGCTTCAAAATTTGAAAACATTACTCTATTTTCAAATATTAAAAAGCCAAACTTAATACAGGATCTATGTTTGCCAATTCGAAACCCATAAATTGTTTGTTGGATTCTATCAAAAGTTTCAGTATTAAATCAGAAAAACTTGGAAACAATTTCCTACAGCTTAAAGTTTCTAGAACTTGAGCAGGACAGAATTGAGGAAAGTAAAGGATCTTGCAGTTCTGTTGACAAAAAAATGTTGTTGAATTCTGAACCAAAGAAAACCTTCAATCTTTCTCTTCGCAAGTTTTTCTAGCTTAATCTAACAACAACAACAACATAGCCTCAGTCCAAATTAATTGGAGTCGGCTACATGGATGATGTATCAAACTTGGGATGCAGGTGGGGCGGGATATCCCCATTCCCCGCAGGGATTCGCCCCAATGGGGTAGATTCCCCGCCAACTAGCTCCCACAGGGCGGGGAATGAGGGACTTTCATCCCCGCCATGTGAGACGGGGCGAGGGTGGTATTTCCCCACCCTACACTGTGGGGTTCCCCACAAGGAACCTTTGATATTCCCCATGGGGATTTCTATTCCCCTTGAGATTCCCACATAACATAAAAATGCAAATGAGAGGTGAGGGGAATTAAACTAGGCAACGGCTAAACGGACCCCAGTTTTGAATTTTTACTTCGTGTACCCCACTTTTTACTTAGTTTACCCCACTTTTATTCTAAAGATTCTAAAAATACTCTTGCTCACCTCATTACCCATACCCCACTTTTGAATAAGTGTTGCCTGCAGGTTTCGGACGAACCGAGCCGACATCTCTAAAGAGGACACACAGGGCCAATACTTCTTTAGAGGTCTCGGCCGACTCAAACCGACAATGTGAAGATAGCTTGATCTCAGTGGGTGACGGAGGGATCCAGCCGAAACCTCTTTAGATGTGTCAGCCATGTGTGTCCGATACCTCTTCAGAGGTATCGGTCGTGCGTGTCTGACACCTCTTCAGAGGTTTCGACCCTGTAAGAGGTATCGGACACACATGGCTGACACATCTAAAGAGGTTTCGGCCATGTAAGTCCAAACCCACATGCGACCAAAATGAAAAAAAAACTTCAAAACTCCCAAAATATACATGATAATGGTAAAAAAAAAATAGTGGGTTTTGCTCGGAATCACTTAATATTTTTGATTCCATCGAAACTTTGTACCCATAATGCAAGATTCAAGCTTCAAACCGAAACCCTAAACCCAAAAACAAATTTACAAACAAAACAACTCAAAAAGAAAAAAAAAAAAACCCTAAAAAACCTCGAAATCGACACTAAAAGAGATGATGAATGCACCCACAACGTCAAATCTATGTGGTTTTGCTCGAATTTTGTCAATTTGGTTGCTGATGAGTGCAATTTGATAGAGAGGTGACTGGGATATAGATGAGTAAAACCCCTTTTACATGGAAGGGTAGTTGGTAACTTCACAAAATTGGGGTCCTTTTAGCTAAAACTGGGGTCCTTTTAGCCATTGCCTTAAACTATGTCTACAAAAGTTCTTCCATTTTAGACTAACCATCACGCCAAACTAAAAACTTTTTTTAATAAACCAAATTAGTTTTTTATTTATTTGAGTTAAACTTACTTTTATAAATGCATTTCAATAGTAAGTAACTATGTTGCTACTTTATTTCACCTTATATTATAGTTAACTTATGTGAAAAAGTGATGGGGTGGGGAATGGGGGTCCAAATTTCCCTCGTAGGGAAATTCAAGTGAGGAATCCCCGCCCCGCCATAAGCGGGGGATGGGGATGGAGATTGCATTCCCCGCCCCACCTGCATCCCTGATTCAAACTCTTCCATTATGCTAGATTTAGTGCAATTGATAGTGATCTTTCCAAACCATTCAAATCCCTCCTAATTAATGCATCCCAAGTTAACTTCGATCTACCCTACCTCGTCAAATTTCTCTAATTTCTATTGAGTTAAGTTTTCTAGTAGGTGCATTTGTAGGCCATCTTTGCAGGTGACCAAACCACAACAATCGCCATTCTCTAATCTTTGGGTCAATCGGCGCTACTCTTACTTGTCTTTGAATTTTTGTATTTTTATTCTATCTTTATGAGTTTTACCACATCCACCTAAACATTCTCATTTATGTTACGTTCATTTTATGTAGTTGTTTTACTGCCCAACATTCACTTCCATATAGCATAATTGGTCTGATTGCGGTCCTATAAAATTTTCATTTTAATTTAATAAGAATATTTCTATCACAGATCACACTTGTTGCACTCATCCATTTCTTCCACTCAACTTGGATCTTATGTATGACATCATTCTCAATATTGTCATCATTTTGTATGATTGATCTTAGACATCTAAAGTGATTCACCTTAGAACTTCTACTTGCCCTAATTTGACCACTCCATCATCTCGATATCTAGTATTTCTAAACTCAAGTGCATGTATTCGGTCTTCGTCCTATTCAACTTAAAGCCTTTACATTTTAATGTACTCCTCCAAAGTTCTAATTTCATATACACTTCATCTCTTGTTTTATCCACTAAGACAATATTATTTGCAAATAACATAAACCAAGGTATATCCTCTTAATATGTCTAGTTAATTCATCCATAATTAGAGTAAAGAGATATGGGTTTAAAGCCGATCCTTGATGTAATCCTATCGTAATGGAAAATTCTTTTGTAGTTCCTCCAAATGACTTTATACTCGTTACTACTCCCTCATACATATATCCTTGATAGTATTGTGTTTGATCCATTTCATGAAGAGTGACGAGTTTTATGCTAGTTGTCAACCTATCACAACCCTCCTTTATCGGGCTTGGGACAGACTATGTAGCGCACGTAGTTTTCTACATAGGTGGAGTTTTCTAACTTAATCTAACAATTACATAAATTTTCCCAATACAACTCCAGCTCTTGTGTTATTCCTTTCCTTCCCTTTTAACCTATCATTAGTCCTTTTCTTAACTCATAGCATTTTTAAAATTATCCAATGATGTATAACCTGCTTTATGAAATGGTGAAATTCGGATACTCATCAAACGTGTCCATGCTCCTTTTCCTTTCTTTAAAAAGGAAACTGATACTTCTGTATACAAGAGAGTTTGAAGAACTGCAGTAAATAAAAAATAAAAAAAAAAAATACCTGAACAGAATTTGACAACTCACTAACTGGGGCAAGTGCCAAGGCATCAACTCCACCTACGACACTCTCCAATCCAGATACTGGCTTTTGCTCAGTTGTGACAGCAGCAGCCGGACCTTCAATGGCTAATAGATCACCAATGAGACCTTCTGAAGGCATGGCAGATTGAGAATCATCTACTGCACCAAAGGTCCCATTTTCATGGCTCAATCTCTCATCAGATAAGCTAGTTTCCTGCAAACCTCCTCCGTTATTATGGAAACACTGTTTGTAGATAAGGTCCAAATTACCACCAGGTAAGGAAAAAAAATAAAAGTTCTCACCACGTTACTGCTGATGCTTGGTATCTTTGCAAGAGTCAGCGGACCAACAGGGAGAGGCCCATTTGAAGGTGGTTGATCTGTTACTACCAAAGCATTTGAAGGCTGCTGCTGCTGGGCCCTCAACTTGATTGCACTTTGTTCCGCAGCATCAGTTTCTGGGTCTTCAGCCTTTTTTATCAATGCAGACTTGTTTTGGGAAAATACAGTTAGTATCAAAAACTGTCCCCGTTTTCAGGAAATGTTCTTTCAAAAAACAATGCCACAGAAAAACTGGTTTTTTATGGACATGTGTAACTCAAAAGCTTGAGCATTTCAACTCCCATCTGTCCCTAACAAGTAATGAGGAAAATGCACTTACAAAACAGCAAATCAATATGTTTTACATACCTGACGTTCGGGAAACTTGGGCATTTCAGCTAGTACATCCACTAAAGCTGCGCCTTTCCTACATAATACAAAATATTCAACAGCTCTCTGCTGTATTTCAACATCAATGCAGCTCTCATACCTGAAACAACTTAAAGAATTAGAAATAGGAAACTGAAGAAAGGTGAGGCATACATATTTACAACAAAAGAGACAAAGAAAACCACACGATCAAATCCAGGCTCTAGATGTGATAAGAGATGGAGGAAAATCATGTGATAAGAGATGGAGGAAAATCATGGAAGTCAATCTTACTTGTTGAATACTGCCCAAACTTGATCCCGTAACTCTGGATCAGGGGGCTGACTGTGCACCAAGATTTTAGCATATGCAGAAAGAAGAATAGGAAGAGTTGTCGTCCTGTCAATAGTAAGTTTTTAGAGTGTTGAAATGGATGTATGCAATACAAAAAAGAGCAGAAAAAGTAATGATTTTGTCAATCTTACGATACAGTAGGCAGCTTTTCGTGCATGATGCTAAAGATTTCCTTAGGGCTACAGCCTGGCCTTCTTGCCAACAGGTGGCTGTACTCTCCAAGAAGATAAGAACTAACCTGTTGCTCACAATTCAGCATAATAAATGAGGCCAATTGCAAAAATACTTAAATTTTATTGAACAGTGCTTCATAAGTAAATCATTAAAATTTAGATTATCATATAATACGGCCTCTATCCAAATTGGATAATCATATGTACAAGAAAATAAAATAGAAATGGTTATCATTTCCCAAAAGCAATTTATTTTAATATAGCACAGTATTTTTATATTGACAAATATGAAATGAAGCTTCAAGCTGCAAAAGGTAACATCATTGAAGTAGAAAGCTGCCACTTTGAATAGAAAGACTGCAGATATAACGAGTTATATGGCTACTAATAATCAGGCTCAACCCAATTCATGTTATACTCTCCTTTATAAATCTGAAAACAAACGAAAAACCAAAAATCAAAGGGAAGACTGTAGGAAAAAGAAGCAAACCTTGACCATTGTCTCGTGAAGTGCGGGCTTGTCAAGATACTCTCTAGCCTTCGCTGCAGCATAAGGCTGAGAAGAATAACCATTATTAGGTATCAATTAATAGACAATACTAAGAAGATAACAATCTTGCATGTATAAGCATCTCAAAAACCTGTAGATCTTCATTGTTTGTAACAAACTGAACAACGCGAAACCATATGTCATCACTGACAAAATCTCCTGCCTTGTCAATCAACTGAAGTATCACATCTATGTACCTGTATTAAAGAGGCACAAGACAATATATTATGAGGGTTAATACAATCTACAGTCTGCATTAAGACAAATTCTATAATAGATTTTAAAGTATTTTTCATCTCGGCCAAGGATAGGAGAGGTTATAAAATAGAAAGAGAAACAATTTGGATGGTCAAGGAGAAAAAACTTGATTTTGAGGGCAAAAGAAGTGGATCAACCTGTCACAAACAAATATTTCAATACTTATGCTAGCCAACATGACAAAAATTGCTCTCAAACAATAGATATGATTAAATGGGCTGAAAAAAAAAAACATATTTCAAAATATAAAACCTTAAAAATAAACGATCAACTCTGTTCTCATATCCACCATTATTTGCCCAAAACTACAAGAAAATTAAATGGGCTGAAAAAGTAGTAGACTCATACATCCATGTAGATGGCTGAACGTTTTAGAATTAAAAATAAAGGAAGCAATTCTTTAATCTTTACACTCTTTCCTTCTAAAAATCAAAAAGTAGCTGAGCTCTCAGTATTTATCTTGCATCTATCGTCCTTGTCAAGGTCCTCAAGGAGAACCTTCTAATATATACAAAGCTCTCCAAGTAACTGTCGACTTCAAAGTTAGGACATCACCTTGTTCTCTTAACATAAGTAACATCATGAAGAAAAGCCATGGACCAAGATTCATGAGAATCCAAAAAGGAAAAGAATTTTGTTTTCACCATATAAAACTTGGAGATTGAGTAGAAACATTGTTTGGCATAAAAAAAAAAAAAAAAAAAGATTAAAATCAAATGCAAAACAACAAAGGTAATAGTACTGTATGCACGCACACACTATTTATTTTATCTTTAGAAGAAACTTTCAATATGAAGAGAAAATGTATAATCATTTGTTGGAACCTTGCTATTCAAAGTGAATCTCCCAAAGGATATATTTTAGTTGAACTAATTAAACTCACCAAAATTTATGCCAAAAATCATAGTTCCGTGAACAATGAGCAAAAACTAATGTATGGAAGTTCAAAATTTCACATATTTTAAAGGAGCATCAATTTTGATCTCACTCACACATACGTAATATTCACCTGTTATTCTCCTAGATGGGCATCAAAATAAAAATAACATAGATTTGAGAAGAATTAGCAAAGTGCTATACAAACAAGTTGACTAGATTGTTCTTGTGCATCTACAATACAATTGCTGCTGATTGTCAAAACAATCAGAACCATCTCTTTTGTATATACTTCATCCTTACCAAGCTAGATCAGGAGCAAATTTCTCTGCAAGAATAGCAGCCTTTAATGCCAACTCTTCGCGCATTGCGAATTCAGCTGCACTTAGATACTGAAAGCAAAAACAGATGAATTGTATTAAGTGGTAAGCATGATGTACTAAGACTAAAGTTATCACCAGAGCACTTTAAACCATAAAAATTAACTTAAATCTCCTTCACTAGACAAAACTAGAAAAATATAGCTTCATGCTAAAGCAGGTTTTACCTGCAGCAACTCTTCAACTATATCCTTTGCATTTGTAATATCGCACATGGCATAGAGCAAATCAAGAGCACGCCTCCTAATACTGCACGCAGATTGTTGCTACAACATCAAAACCATTTTCCAATGACCTCTGAAAGAAATTAACAGTTTTCCAAGATAGCAAGTTTCTGAGACCAAGAAACATTAGCACTTTGTCTGAATTACACTACTGAAACAATCGACAACAACTGTGTCAAATGAGGCAACACAACAATAATATGACGCAAAACTACAATAACAGATCGTGATTCCAGTTTTAGGACAATCATAAACTTAACAAGGAAGTAGATTATATTAGACTTCTACATTGAGGAGAAAGTTATGTCCAGCAACAAGATTCTATTGCTATAAAAGTATACTAGATTTTTCCTGTATGATCAAGGCAAATATATCTTCAAAAGTTTTTCCTGTATGATCAAGGCAAATATATCTTCAAAATAAGAATATATCAAAACAACAACCAAAACATAGAAAGGGTAACACTTACAAAGAATAATTGATTACATGAATAGGAAATTCAATAAAAACAACAAACATTACAGGAGATTATGTGTGATTAAATCATGCTGATTACACAAGTTACATTGAGATGAGAATGAGAGTAAGACACTAGCATGGGCATCATTGCATGAGCTTCTAAATCCATCATTATCAATTCAAACAGAGATTACAGATAGATTCAACTATATTAAAAAAAAAAAAAAATGCTGAAGTGACCCACTATTGACACTCACTAAGAGAACGCACCTTGATTTTTATTTTATTGTTTTACTTTTTTTACAATTTTGCGCTTGAGGATAATGCTAAGGTTACCCACCACGGACACTCAATATGACTATAAAACAAAATAAAATAAAAAAATCAAGTGCATGCTCATAGGAGTGTACATAGTGAGTCAACGTAGCATTACTCAAAAAAAATAACAGCATTACAATCATTTTTTTTGGGTGAATCAATCATAAAATTGAAGTTAATTGTATCCAGTTTTAAAGCCAAAATTACAAAACTAACATAAAACTAATTAAAGGTAAACAGAGATAATCAAATTTTAACCAACAATTTTTTTTTGCTTCCTTTTTCTCTGTAAAAATACTTTACGGCTATCAATTTAAAGAAATACAAATATGGCAAAGCTTGAATAATCATCAACATGTAATCTCCTTTACTTGCATAAAAATATCAACTTTATGTTCAATAAGATACGAAAGAATCAATTAGAAACATATTTATAAATAAAATGAAACTACATTTAAACAAAAAGGCTATACAAAGGGTCTTATGTTAAAAAAGTTCATGAAACACAAAAAAGAGAGCCTTTTTTTTTAATAACAATAATTTTCTTAAAATATTACACCTACAGAACGGTCGAAAGATTATCTATGAAAGATTATCTACAAAAATAAATAAGGAAAGGAAAAGCTAAACTTAAAAAATTGGAGACATTTTATTCGTCAAAAAAATGAAGATTTTGCTTAGTTTCTGTCCAATGTGCCAAAAGACATGCAAGTCTCACATTAAAATATTAAATGAATACACAATTGACCTATTCAACTACTGAAGTCTACTAGGGATTGATGATTGTACACGACCTCAATCCCAAATTAGTTGGGGTCGGCTACAAAGGTCAAACTCTTCCATCGTGCTCAATTTAGTGCACAATTGATGGTGAGCTTTCCAAACAATCTTTTGTTAAATACATGGTTGCATAATCAAGATCAATAAAATTTTAGAATTAAAAATCAATTTACACTCGAAGAATATGAAGGAAAAAAACAATACTTTTGAACCCACAAAGTGCCATGGATTACACAATGTTGGATTAACATAAGTTTTCATCTACATTGTAGAGAGTAGAGACACTTCAGAAATACGATAAATGCTGCATCTACCCACCCCATCCCATAGTAGTTTCCAAGCAACATAACACATTTCTTTTTAAGAAAAAAGCACATCCATAGCGAAACTACCAGAAATCCTACTCTCCTTAAGAAGTTGATGATCTACTTTCAAAAGAATTAAATCACTTCTAAAGATCTTCCAGTGCTTAAGCAGTTGCTCCAAAAATATAGTACATTTTGATAGTACTTTTACCTGATATCTGGATCCTTTAATGAGGTGATAATTTGGGCCTGATGTCTCTTGATGATATCCTGTACATCTGTCACCATCAACATTCTTGTCATATTCTCCTGCAAAAACAACAAAACAAAAATGGACTCCTTAAAATCACAGTTAGATTTTTCAAAGCATTAAAGAAGGTTATTCTTCTGTCAAACAGTAAAGAATCTATTGATAAGTTCAAGGATTTTAGTTTTCAGCCTTCAGCGTAATATAGCCGACTCTAGCCTCCCTGCCAACTTTTCTTTTGATAAGAAACATAAATTTACAGAAGCTAAAAAAGCTATAAGGCATTACTGCTAAAGAAAGCAAAAGACAAACTTCCCTTGGACAGCATCAAATGCAGACCCAAACCCAAACTTCAAAAAGCATGGATCTCATAGTTCACACACAAAGAAAGCAGAACAAGACAAGCAATTAACCGAAACTTAACCAGGGAAAAGCTTACAAGACCGAGATATCGAATATTTGGTTCGCGCACAGCAATAAATTTCCCTAGCAAGGCAACACATTGAGACATCATTTCCTTTTCAGCATCAAGATGCATGACCTGAGATGGGACAAGAAGAATGTAGTCAAAGCTATATATATATGATAAGTATGTCCATGAATTCTTAGGTGCATCAGTGGTGACCAGTACTTATGTGAAACTTCACAAATCAAATATGCTTCTAGGAGACAACGTACCAGCGAAAGAGCTTCAAAAAGAACAGCATGAGATGCATTATTTTTGTTCACATTTTTCACCACATCTGTTCCCATTAAAATGCGTTGCAAGACCTACAATCATCAACAGCAAAGCTGTGAGAAATAGCAGCATGCATGCGAGATATTCAATGCATTGTGTGATCAGAAAGCAAACCTCAAATAAAGACCTCCTTGTATTGGGATCTTCAACTGTAGGAAAATATTGAAGAGCCCTCATTGTCTTAACCTGCACAAGGGATGAAGTTTTGTTAAGAACAAAAGCTCACTTGATGATTGTTACTCAGGCCCACATGCACAATTAAGATTAGATCTCATTGTTTCCACAAGAACCAAGAGGTAATCACATTTCTCATACCAGAATCTAAAAGTCTCAAGAAGTTTTCGCCATATCCAAATACTAGGTAACCTCGAATAGAGTCCAGTGATGCAAGGTAGAATGCCAAAATCAAACTCAGAGCATGAAACACACGAATGAAGTTCTCCTTTTGAAAGAGATGCACCAAATGAAATTATAATAAATTATAATATCCAATGTCATTAATAGAGGGAAGAGAATTGGTGGGAGGGAAGATGATTGGTAACTAGCAGTTGGCACCAGCAGGAAAAAAAAACTTTCAATGCAGATATGAAGTAAAGTTGAGTTTGATAATGATTCCTACTTTTATTCATACAGATGATAGGATAAATCTTCATGCCCATTTAGAGTCAGTTCCTGAACACTCGAAATTTGCATAAGATACATAACAGGTCCATGTCCTTTTCTACACAAAATTACTCATTCTTTTGTTTACAGAGATGAGGAGAAATCTTCATGCTTATTTAGAGTCCGTTCCTCAACACAAGATATTTGTGTAAGATACATAACAGCCCCATGTCGTTTTGTGTTCACCAGACACGTGCAAACTAATTGGGGTCGGCTACATGGATCAAACTCTTCCATTGTGCTCGATTTAGTGCAATTGATGGTGAGCTTTCCAAACCATTTAAATCCGTCCTAGTTAATGTGTTCCAAGTTAACTTCCATCTACCCCTACCTCGTTTAATTTCTTTAATTTCTATTGAATCAAGTTTTATAGTGGGGGCATTTGTAAGCCGTCTTTAGAGGTGTCCAAACCACCGCAATGGCCCTTCCCTAATTTTAGTGTCAATTGATGTTACTCCTACTTTTCTTTGAATCTCTATATTTCTTATTCTATATTTACAAGTTTTACAACACATCCACCTACGCATCGTCATTTATGTTGCGTTTATTTTATGTAATTGTTGTTGCTTTACCACCCAACATTCACTTCCATAGAGCACACTTGAAAAAACTTAAATGAGAACGGCGTGCAAGATAATGTAAAAAAATTATTTGGCTCTTGACCATCAAAACTTACCCTTCAAAATCAGCAGAACTCTTTTAAAAACTTCATGGTTCGTATATATACTAGTTAAGAGTATAACTTTCAAAACATTTGTATAGGCGTGTGGCTGTGTATTTATGTACACCACCTGTGTGTACAACATTCATTATTTATCACTTTCAGGAGGAACAAGAAATAACCTATCGTAGCAAAGACCGAGATTTTCTAGAAAGCCCAGTAGCTTTTCGTAAAAGTTTCCCAAGAATCATGAGTAGGTTGGAGGTTAACCATGATAAGAGATTCAACACGATAACCAGTAACGCACTTAAGTGAACAGTTTGCAGATTCACAACAACTCCAAATTCAACAGAAAATATAACATACTTAGACGTAACTATTTTGCACTTGTATGCCATTTCCATTTAAATAAAGTCAACCACATATATCAATTCAATAATGTTAATACTTAAGAGTCCTAAAACTAATTAAAGAACAATTCATGGTATAAAAGAACAACTATAGTAGTTGGGGTGGGCATGTCATGGTGGCTAAGAAGCTTAAGAGATATGTTTACGACATTATATGTGCATGAGTATCAATTACCAATAACCATTGCTCCAAATTCTGCTACAATCCACAAACATTCTGAACTAGAAAGACAACATCAATCTTCAATTGTCCTCTTCCTTTTCATGAAAAGATGTTAATATCTATTTAAAGAAAAGAAAAGGGCAGAAAAAGGAGGAATAGTAGAAGATTCGTTGAACAAAAGTACTAACAATAATTAAAAAAATAAAAAATAAAAAAAGAAGTGAACCTGAAGCCATGGAGATGGGATCCCATAATAGGTATACTCTTGAGGAACGTCATGGTTCCTAGCAAGCCTTTCCAAGATTCTAACACATTTTGGAAGGCAACTCCAATACTGATCATGGCTATTTGAGACTAAGGCAACAAGAAGGCTCATGACAGCCGTCAAAACTCCCATGTCGCGTTCATCAAGAAGTTGTGCCATGCGATCTGACCTGGAACATTATTGAAAAACCAGAACAATTGAGAAGAATGCTTTAACTAAGAATTGTTCTTGCAGCAAAACATGAAGCACAATCTTACCAGCCATCTATGTTGACGACATCTGGATTTTTCCTGTACAAGCGTAGGAGACAAAGCGCGGCTTTCTTCCTAACAAGAGGCCTACAGCTGCTTGATAGCTAATAACAAAACCTCCTATTAGGAATGGTCATCTCACTAAATAAATTAAACAGATTTAAACACACACACACACACACACACAGATATTCTTACCAGTAATTTTTGAACATCAAGTGCCAATGACTCAGAGAACTCTCTCCCACCAATATTCCCAACCTGTTAGACATCAAATAAAACAAAAACCTTAAGGAAAGTATCTAAAAATAGAATGAGATCCAACCAGAAAGTAAAATGAAAGATTCATACATGCAGATTTTGAATGGTGTCTGAACTTTTTATAAGTAGAATATCACATTTAATTTAAGAAGTAATGCCAAATACAAACAAGCTTCTGAAAACGGGAAAACTAGAGCCCTTTAACGCAATATCTATCTATCTATCATATATATATATATATTCACACCTCCGATATACAACATTTAAGGATTTAATCCCTCGCGGCAAATGTAACTAAGACCATTCTAGAAAAAAAAACTCGTGGCCAAGTTCCACAAACATCTGTATAACATAAAAATTTCCTCAAAACAATAGATAAAAGAAATACACGAAAAAACAATGGACGTTGAGCCAGATATATGTACTAAATGACCAATAAAGACTGTTACCTTGGACTCAGGTATAGGGGGCAGGTGTGTCTACAAGTGGACTTGCAACTTCTTTAATTAAGGATATGGGAATTCAACAAAAAATGTCCAAAAAATTAGACACATACGCTTATATATATATGCTAACATATATATATATATATATATATATATATATATATATATATATATATAACCTCCATTCTTTCTTGTTTTCCATTTCTTTTTCTACATAGGGAAGCTCTTATTATTTTTTCTTTCTTCTTTTACATTTTGAATCTTCTTTACACAAAAAGCTCTTAAATTCCATTGTCCAAATCTTTTGAAGTGTCAGACTCATTTTTCAAGTGTCTAGCCCGTGTACTTTGGGTTGGAGTGAAGGATCCAGAGAACATAGAATGAATAATATTGAATTTGAACATAGAACAAAAGTATAATGAAAAAAATATGAGTGAGCTCTGTACCATGGTCAATGCCAAACACTGAAATGTCTCATTGCGCCCAATAATATCATTTCGCACAGAATTTATGGCCAACCTAAGAAAATCATGGTTCTCATTAAGCAAACATGATGTCACTATGTATCCAACCTGCAAATGTAGGATGCAAACAATTAGGTGGACATCAAATATAATTAAAATAAACACTATGGTTTCCCACATGTTATACACCAGCTATCAACTCTAAGCAACTGTCTCATCAAGGTCTAAGCTTCACATTTACATTAAAATAGCATAAAATAACATGAAGAACCAAAAAAAAAAAAAAATTGCTTGCATGATGAGGAGGAATGTTATTGAAGCACCATGTGAGAGTGAAATTAAAGTAAATAGCCGACAATTGATGATTCAAACTCCGATAAGTACATCATCCGTCTGCTTAATAGTTATAGTTAACAAATGTGAAAACAATGTAAAACAAATATCAATGCTAACTAATATTGGTGACTTACCTGCTTTTCAGGATACTTTGGGGCAGATATCAAAGAAACAGCCTCCATATGACCAAAATCTACATCATAGCCCAGCATATAGATATAAAGCATTTTCCAGACATATTTCTTCTTCTCATAAGGTGACAAACCCTGTCAAAAGAATAAATAATGGCCCTCAGTCTTAAAAATAACGTTTCTCAACAAACAAATTATTGGATAAGGTAGTGGAATGAAATGGTGAGCATCAACATCTAGCATCTGGTGAAAAAATGGACGTAATAAAACTCATATTGGCACAGAGCAGCCACAACTCTCCTCTGGTTAACAGCAAAACAATCACAACAGCAGTTAGCGAGATTTGGAGATCAAGAAACCAGAAGCAGCAGGATAAAGTTCAAAAGATTGATGGAGAAAAAGACAAAGCCGTTTTCCAATCATCCTTGGATAGGCATATGAAGATTGGCCCAAAGAGTGAAATCAGTTGGAATCAAAGCAGAGTAAGAGTGGCAAGTTGCTTTTGAAGCATAATCATAAGAGAACACAGATACAATCCTCATCCCAAAATTGAAGGAAAAAAATGAAATGGCTGGAATTAAATTATCACCATAGCAGCAACCCAGGAGAGTAATGCTAAAAGATTTAAACCATGTTAGCAACATTTACGAAATTCAATTTGAGATTCACGGCAATTGCTGACCAAGCCTTGGCAGAATCATATATTTTTACTGTCCACGAACGAGAATTGATAAGTACCATGACGAAGAAAAGGGCATTGTAATACAGAAGTCACAGGACAAAAGGCTAAAGGGGAAATTCCTAGAACAGCAGTCTCAGGAAACTGTCCAGAGAAAATGGTGGTAGAGCATCATAGGTGACACAAAGGAGTAGCATCATATGCCATTTTGTAAATATTAAACATGCCTTTGTAGTAGTTCCTCCTCATTCATAGTACTTCACTCTATAAGCATGCGTTAGGTCATCAGTGAGTCCATCAAGGAAGACTGATTCACAAGCATGCTTCTCAAGCCAACAAGGTTGAAACGTAAAATCTAACTGTTGACCAAGTATGCACCAAAAACATTGAACCTCATGACTTTCAGCAGGGAAGAAAGCTTCTATACACCATGAATTTGACAGTAATTTAATCTTACTGATATCCCGTTAGGTCAAAAATCAACATTCAGCAGTAACCATAATTCCTAAATGTAAAGAAAATGCCGCGGCCAACAACAAAGGTCAAGGATTCAAGAACAAGCAGGCTAGTAAAATATTTGGCAGCTCAAGGTTCATTTCTGACAAACATGACAATGATTTGATGTATCTAGATTCTAGAAGGAAGTACAGGCATTAAATTGTTGACAATGGTCAGTAGTGCATCAAGTATAATATCCTTCCAAGAATCTGAAAAGAATTCGATCATCTCCAACTATTTCTTTATAGTTAAAGGTAGGAAATTATTTTACAAGGGCAAGCACCCAAACATACAGCTGAAGGCTAGCATCCACATTCTCAAATATTTCCTTTGCCAAGTTCAACGTGATAGACAGAATGCTAATATTATCTTCCTCCCCCATAAGACAACAATAAATAGACAATATCGTGACAAATGCCATTGCTTTCCTCCAACATGAGGGTTATGATTCTCTCCAAATGCGCAAATTCATAAATGGCCAATTCAATAACAACATTTTTAACTTGAGCATTACCACAAGGCACAAGGTGCAAGGAATGTTGTTATTTAAACAAAGCAAACCATATTTTTTGGTCCCTGAACTTTCATTATTGTACATTTGGTCCCGAACTTTGCCTTTAAACACCAATTAAAGTTCATTAGTGTACATTTGGTCCCTGAACTTTCATTGTTGTACATTTGGTCCCTAAACTTTTTATGCTTTTGGTCCCTGAACTTTGAGTTTTTTATATTTTTGGAGGAAATTAATTTTTTTTCGGCTTTTGTTGGTCGATGTAAGTCATCCAGGTTCAGTAATATAAACCACTTTACTCTTATTGACTAGTCACATTTACCCATGTCGGTGGAATTTAACACTTTTAATGGTGGAAGGACTAAATGTAGATCTTTGTGAAAGTTCAAGGACCAAATGTGTAATAATAAAAGTTCAAGGACCAAAAGCATAAAAGACACAAAGTTCACGGACTAAATGATGGTGCCTTTAAACAATCTCACCGAAGTAAGAAGAAATAGCAATTATGACATAAAAATACACATGCTACTTAAGATCACCAACAATAATGGCTTTTAATGGAGGAGATAATGCAGTTGAAGATGTTCTCTAGTCAGTGGATTAAGAAGTTGATGTCCAACTACTATAAGTTGATGTTCAAGTAAAAGCATCGTATAGGAAACTTATTTTTCTACATTTAGGTCATCTTCTGCATTAATCAATCTGCTCTCTTCTTAAAGTAATATTCTCTAAAACATACCCATCTTAGAGTTGAGGGTGATGCCATGTACCTTTACTTTAAATACATAAACTAAAAGAAAATCATAATACATGGGGTGTTATGGAGGAAAAAAAAAAAAAAAAAAGATACATATCATACTTAAGGTGCAATAAGGTAAGGGCACGGTAAGGCATGTTGCACCTTACTTAACCAGTGCAAGTGCAACCATGAAAATTGTTTGACCCACCCGTGCCTATATCCATGAGTCTCCACTAGTACCAATATTGTCCCCACTTCAGCCACCTTCAACTCACAAGTGTAGGTTTTACATCAAAAGGCATCAATACTGCTCGGGGAGATCCACACTTATGTTCTTCTTTATGACATCGCACTTAACCGATCTGAGACTAATATTTAGGTCCACACATCTCTAAAAATAATACTAGCAAAGCCTAAGTCATATCTATATGGGCGCTAAGAGCTCAAACCCATGCCCGTGTAGCTGAGAGATTTAGTGAATTTTTAAAGATAGCACCTAGAAGTAAAACCATGCTAACAATTATCTGAGGTATGATTTCAAAAGCTCCATCTACTTCCTAGGGTTGCAATCATCTATAGTTCTTCACAGATCATTCATTCATTCCTAGCAAAGAAATGAATCATACGCCAAATTATGGTCCCTGATCACAGCTTCTAAACCAAAATTTCCAAATTAGTAGCTCCCAACAGTCCATATCACCGCAAAATCACATCTTTCGCATTCAAACCACCTACTCTCACAAAACCCATCATCCTAGGGCATCATTAGCTCCCAAAAGTCTGTATCGCTGCAAAATCACATCTTTTCGCATTCTAACCACCTACTTTCACAACATCCCTCATCCTAGGGCATCACTAACTCCATAATCCAAACAAATTTCAAACAATCACATTTCACATACAGAAACAACTACATCTACACCAATTCCACCTCAAATCGTAGCAACCAAAAACATGGATCAATGAAAACCCTAACCTTCTCACTCTTGAACCTAGTCCGGATGTTGCCGAGCTCCTTGTCGACTCTGAGCCTCTCCTGCTCCTTGTTCTGGCAGTTGCGGATGTCGCTGATGAAGACGGAGAGACCTCTCATGCCAGACAAGGCCATCTCCGCTCAAATCCGCAGATTCGAACGCTGGGACTCGGAATCGCCTCTGAATCCGCGCGATCCGAAGAGCGGAATCAGAGATCTCGCGAAGGATCGCCAAAGAGAGAGCGATAAAGAGGAATCGATCGAGTGAGGAGAGAAGAGGAGACTTCAATGGCGATGGCGAAATTTGGACCAAAAAAAAAGTAAAAATTAATAAGAAAAAGAATAGTCGAATTGAAGAAAGTGGGAAATGGGAATGCTCAGGAGAGAGAGAGAGAGAGAGAGAGAGGAGAGCGACTTTGGTCTTTGGCGACCTACATTATTACTGCTTATTAATTTGTTAATTTCATTATTGTTAATGTATCTAAGGCAAGGAGCCTTGCCCCGACTAATTCCGATAGCCACGGCCTTTGGCCAAGAGTTTATAGTTTTAATAGTTTTTCATTTACAAAGGTTGAACTCAAGACCGTTGGTTAAGGGAGGAGGACCATAAATAACTAATTTGTTAATTTACTGACAAAAGATATAATTTAGTCTGCCCTAACTAATTTGAGATTCACGCTAAGTTGTTATTGTTATTGTTGTCAATAAATTTACTAATATGGCTAAATCTAGATGATGAAGATGACGAGATGAGGTCTGGGTCCTCCGCATTCAATGAAATCGATTGATTAATGGCGACAAGCCGCTAGTAGCCGAAAGTGACCAGTGATGACAACATTCAATGATGGTGATCTTGATTGAGGCGGCACCTCGACTAATCTACTATCTTTTACTTCTTTGGATCAAGATTATAGGTTCTTATTGCTTAGTTATATTTGGTTCTTGTGTACCACCTGCATGTGGATTTACTTTAAGTCCATTATGGATCTTGGTAGAATAACCCAAGTTATAGATCTTGGTAGATCTCTAGGTCCACATGGATCCCGGTAGGTATGCAGGTCATTATGGGTCACTAGACTCACCTTGGCTCTATAGGCTTGTTGTGTCAACCCATCTAAGTTTTATGGGTCTACTTTGACTGATTAAGTCTGTTCATTGAGTGTCAGTAAGCTTGTAATTGCTTTTCGTGAGCTTGTAATTAGGGACAATTTTGATTCTTAATAGGGCAAGTATGAAGTTATCTATTTAGGCTTTAAAAAAAATACTGATTTATTAAGTTATTAACGTTAGTTGTTTCATAACATAATAATAATCAAGAGGTCATTAGTGATTTTATTCAACTAATTTGAGATTCAGGTTAAGTTGTTATTGTTATTGTTGTCAATAAATTTACTAATTTATTAAATTATTAACATTACTTGTTTCGGAACATAATACTAATCTAGAGTTCTTTAGTGATTTTATTTTTGTGGAAGAGGGAGATTAATGATATTAAATGAAGACAATGAATTTTTAATTGTTGACATTTGTAAAGAAGATAGTCTACGGTGGTAATTACAAACTCAAATGGTTTTAATGAGGTAATGCTTCAATAGAAATAGATTTTTTTTTCAATTTCATTTACTAATAGTATTTAATATCTTATCAATGATTTTTCCGCTCACAAAGCGGGAGGATGAAGTTTTTTTTTTTTTTGGGAATGGGCTTTTATTGATTTACTTGTATTACAATGACCATTTAACTACAGAAGCATTCGAAACTCAAATCCACATTGATAAGTGTCGTAAATCACTCCTTAATGCAGTGAGGGATCCAAGGTTCACTCCATATAAATTGAGCTAAGTTGATATAACCGGATAACCCCACTTCTTAAGTTTGACGTCCAATTAAGGGTATTTGATCTGTTAAGAACAGTACTCCTAAAGAATTTGTATTGAGTTGCGAGTTTAGGATTTTTATTTTTTTATTGAAAAATGATAGAATGACACTCATATTCATAAATGCGCAACAAGAATAATGCCCCCCACTACAAGATACACAAATCCATATTTTGAGGTCCACACCGACGTAGAACGTGGGGCCGTCGTGCATTGAAAGTGTTATTATAGCACTGTTCATTTTCTATTCTACTGAGTTTTTTGTCCTTTTTTTCACATTTGTTACAAACTGTGTATTTCAAATTAATGGAAGATGTTAATTTAACATTCTTGGAGACATACAATGGACAGACAACCTTATTACATATTAACATTGCAGATGTCAACGTAAAAAAGACTATCAAAATACATCACCAAAACCAAAAGTCCCCACACATTGCTCACTCCCCCCTATGCTGCTCCGGCGCCTCCTTTCTCACGATCTTCCTTGTAAACCTCTGCATTTTCAATCTTAGATTTCAAAAGATTCCAATCAACAGCACCAGGGAAATGCTCATCCACATCAAGTCGAAGATCAATAGCACCTTGTCGTCGCGCTTTTGACAATGCCTTTTGGTACTCATCCGATTCCTTAAACTTGATCAAAGCAGTAATAGCGTGCATTTCATCAGCCTTAGCCTTCTCAACCGCACGCATCAATTCCGCGTTCTTTGTTGTCAAACAAGCTTTCTCTTCTTGAAGAACCTCCAAAGAAGCCTTGGACGCAGCCAACTCTCTCTTCGTCTCGGCGAGAGCACTCTCCAACTCGTTCACTCTCGCATTGCTTGCATTTAGCTTACTAATCACACGACGCTTGCCTGATCGAAAACGACTCAAATCTTCTTGAATTTTGTACAATGAGAAGGTAAGCTGCAAAAAGATTCAAAATTAAATCAACATTATAAAAACATCCAACAAGCCTAGTCCAAAAAAAAAAAAAAAAACCACACTAAAAACCAACGCACGCATACCTTGCTAGACCAATCAATGGCATCTTCGACCTTCACTCTCGTGGGAACATTGTCAAGTCGCGCTGCCTCTTCTTTATTAATGCCAACCATAAACTGTCTATTCTGCTTATATACATAGTTTTCTTTCGAAGGCAAATCCAGCATTGCGGGGGCATTATTCATTGCCATACTAAATGATCCAATAGCAGGAATAACAGATGCAAAAACACCGGGCATTGCAACACTAACATCAGACATTCTCATCTTTTTGTTAGGTTCCAATGAAGGGCGCTCTAATTCTCCGCCATTATCAAAATTAATATGTCTTGATGGCGGGTTCATATGAATGGTAGACTCTGCAACACGAGGAATATTACAAGAAGTTTTCCTCTTCCTAGCCAACCTAGCTTCTCTGGCTAGTCTTGTGTTATCCAATTCCTTCTCATCAACGTCAAGGTATTCATGCTCTGGCTTCCCTTTTGTAGCAGTGCCCATAGCTGCATAACAAACACAAATAAAGGAGCATGTAAACCAGCTGAGTGTACAAAATTTAGTTCTGTTGAAATAATGAAGCACCCCCTCAAGATAAAAGACGGAGAAGTAGCTCAACTACTTACGATCAAGACAAACACTTGCGGATAATCCTACCGCGTATAAAAGATTAGGGTCTACCAAGTCATCAAACTGACGCTTTGATGGCGGGATTGCATAAAGCCTACTTGCCAAAGAATTTGCGATCCTATTTCCCCTGGGCTTTGTCCATGACGCTGTAACATAAACAAGCACATTGACTAAGTCCCGAAACAGGAATGAACAAAAGAATATATGTATACGTGAATGCATTACCACCAACGCTAGAGAAACGAGTAGGAGTAAGCCCAGGTTCAGCATCCCAATTTCCGGACACAAAGCACCAACGACCTTTCCAGTTTTGACAAGACGTAGGTTTCAATACAATTAGGGAACCTCGTCCTTCTCCTTTATCACAGTATGCACTACAATAATGCCAACCCTTTTTTGTCCTCCCTGGATGGGGCTTAGTCTGGAATATGCATTGAAAATCTTCTAAAGTAAGTTCAGGGAGGCCATGTTCCTTACAAAGCGCTAGAACACCTATCAATTGCCTCCAAAAATTTGGGTTTAATTGGCATGGTGCTAAACCCAATGCTCGAAGCATCAAAGCAACTGGTTTTTGAATCGGCAAGCGAAGTCCACAAGAAAAGAATCTTAAGGATATTGCAACTTCACCATCTGGTGGACTACTAGGTAGCTCATGATCTTTAGGAATCCTGAGCAATATATCGCTTGGGATTTTATACGCTTCTCGATATTTAGCAATCTCCCGAGCATTCACTTTTGAACGTATTAAATCCATAGCGTAAGGAATCTCTTCATCTTTTGCATCATCATTCTCCCTACTAACATTCTCCACGATGTCATCAATTGACCCTTGAACAGATAATGAAGCGGACGATTCCTCGGAAGGGGAAGAAGGTAGGGAAATGACAGAAGCCATCAAAAACCACTCTATCAAATCATTATTCTATCATTGTTATGACATGTCATTGTTGTCCTGAAGATACAAAAAATGTGAATAAGCAACGTACTTTTCCACTCTACTCATAAAAACACAAATTAAGCAAAATCAATCAAAATTAGATAACAAAAAATATAAAAAATAATGACATGCAACAACAACAATCAATCGTAAATTAGTTAAGGTCAATTATATGGATCAAAAATTTCCACTCCTGTTGATTTTATGCACTTGATGACATGTTCTCAAAATCCTTTACATCCATCCTCATTAATACACCCCAAGTTATCTTAAGTAAAAAGGAAAATAGAAAAAGAACTAATACATCTATCAACTATATAAAAGAGCCAATAACCAATTGTTGAGTGGTAAGCAAAATTACTCTCTTGCCCTTTTTAATTTTGTGATATATATATATAAGTAATATAATAAGCACGAATGTTGGTTTTTTCATCCGTCACTTAATTTTACAATTTTACCCTTTTTAAATCAATATCATAGATATTCATATATCTTTCTATCCTTTATTAGATTTCCTTTATTTCTTTCTTTTTTTTAACAATTACGATTTTTCAAGTGAAATACATTCCAATTTATAGATATCAAAGTCTAGCAATCAACTTTCATATACCCAAAGTAAAAAGTCTCTCATTACTTCTTTATATTTTGTCATATTCAAGGACTTTTTTATTTTTAATCTTTTTTATCGCAATTGCTGGTAAAAAAACATTTTGTTAGATTGATAGACCGCTTTCATTCTTCATATTTATATATTGTTTTGTTTCTTATATTAGAATTTAATTGTCCTATATACCTTTAAAAATTGATAATTTTATTTTTTTTGAATAATTAAAGCATATTCTCGTACTTGAATTAATTCCCGTGAGTGCAACGAGCGGGTTTGTTCGTGCGAAGCACGTTTGTCAACTAGTATATATATATATATATATAAGTTATAGTACAACAAAAAATCGACTAACCTAAATGGTGATAATCACTTAAATATTGAATGTAATGACCTCCATCTTACATCCATTAGATACAATACTTCTGACGATAATTTACACATTTGGTCAAAACCGGCTTAGGCAGGTGGTATCCTTCTAAGTAATTTTTATAATTTCGAAGGGGTTATTTACAATTAAGTTTGATAATAAGAATAACTACCCAGGTCCCAACAATAAAATCTTAACACAATTATTATCACATAGGACCTAAAGACTTGTTACTATTTTCGAAGTATATATTGAATATGAATCATCTCACCATCATTTACACTAAATTGAGCGCAATAAAAGAGTTTGATCCATGTAACCGATCCCAAATAATTTAAGATAGGCTATGTAATTTAAGGACCCATAAATAAATAATTAATTATTAACGAACCTTTAAACAAATACTATTGTGTCCGCCTAGATCAGGAAATCTCCTCCCGATCCCAGGGACCGACAATTATATAAGAATACTATAGGGTAGTGTCAGAGGAAGCTCTAACGCTGCTCTACAGGCAATACCGCGAAAAGATCGTACCTTTTAGGGCAACCATCATTCATCTTAACATATTGCAAGGTAATTACACTTCATAGCAACTACATTCAAACCAGTTTCGTTTCAATTCGCATTCATAAAAGCCATACTAAGATCAAAAACCAAAATTGCCCTAATTTAGATTTAAAAAAAAAAAAAAAAACCCAAAAATTCTCACTTTTGAATCAAGTCTCCAATCTCCCATGTTCTTTGCTGTGGAAATTGCAGCTCAAATCGGCTGAATCAAACGCGGGAAATCAAAATCGCTTCTGAATTTTCGCGGATCCGAAGATTCTAAACTGGATCTGACGGAGGAGTGGTCGAAGTGACGAGCAGAGTAGAGGCTCACAATCGAGAGGTTCGTGGGGTCGGTGGCCGACCACTTATAATGGCACGAGTCAGCTGATGGACCCATTCATGATCGGTTGAGTCGTCACATGTATCTGGTCCTATCACGAGCCTCTAAAGTCCGGCGATCTAATGCACTAGGCGGACCTAGGAGACTCGCATCTCGAAGTATATCATGCGGTTCCCGCTTAGTAAGTGATTTTAAGTCAGGACTTAAAGTGACCTATCATACGACAACAATGTAGAATTCTCGATTTGTGCTTGTTCCGCATGGGCCATGTAAATTAAGTATCTCTGTATGATTTACTTTAGTAGTACTATTTAACTCATAAGTCTAAACTCTTAGGAGTCTTATGAAATTTTTTTATTTTAAAGTCATCCTCAAGTAATCAATGACTTGAAAATTATAACTTGCAACTTTTCTTTGATATTTGCAAGAAATTTAAAAACTCTCCTATAAGTCCGGACTTTTAAAGTCCAAATAAATTTTTTATTTTTTTTATATGGTGTCCGACACGTACAATTAGGCACTATCACCTATATTTGATATGGCCAGACAACCATGTTAATTAGTAATAAATATATAATATAATGACCACTCTTTGGTGCATGTCGCTTGACTTCATGAGAAGAGATGATCACGTATTAAACTATACAAATTTCACCAATTCGAACTCTGAATTACTATTGAATCGCAAGTTGTTTTAGTATATATATTAATTATTGTTTACAAAAAATATATATCTTTATATATATATCTTAATTATTATTGTATCCACAAATATTAAACTTATGTTTATTAGGAGTTGTTAGAGTCCTTGGATTTGTATATTGTGATGTGTGTAAATATGAATTATGCGTTGATGCTTGAGTAGGGAGCTCAAACTGTCAAACATTCTAATGGAAAGTCTCAGTCAAAATACTCTAAAGACTCTATGCAAGGTGCATTTCTCACTTCCTCGGTTCCTCCAATCCACTTTACTTTCTTTTTTGAAAGGCAATATACTTCTCAAAAGCCATTGATGGAACTCGATCAATCCCTAATTATAACAAAAGGTCTTGAGTTTAAGTTCTTGAAGTTATTGGACGATTAACGCTGGTTCGAGCAATTAGACCTCAAAAAAAAATCATTGAAATTCTCAACTAACCGCAAACTATTACAGATGTATATATGTTTGTTAGTTTTTACATAGTTGTTGGAGTCTCTTAAAATTAGGGGGCATCGGTTTCTACAAAACTGCCAAAACCACTTGGTTTGGTTTGATTTTTTAGATTTACTATTTGGGGATGATTTAGAAAATTTGAAAATCGCAATTTTGTGGTTTGGTGGCGGTTTTTATTTATAAAAAATCGCGGTTCATGCTACCAAAATTTATATATATATATATAAGTTCACCAAACCGAATAGTATTTAAGGAATTTTAATAAATATACACCCTAAAACTCTAAATAAGTAAATATATCACGACAAGTAAACATATCACGACTAGTCGAATACCCCAATTTGTCTTTTCAACTTTTCGCCTCCCTCCTCTCTCGTCCTCTGTCTCTCTCGTCTTCTCACTTGCTCAAACAAACTTGCCGCCATCGCCTCCCTTCTTGCTCACCTCCGAACATGAGTCCGAGGAATCTATGGCATTTTTTTGTTGAAAATGTCGCAGAAAAACCGTAAAACCAAATCGACCAAACTGCACAAACCGTGGGCGTTTCGTTGCGGTTTTGAGGGTTGCGGTTTGATGGTGATTTACAAAACGTCCAAACCGCGAACCCATCGGTTTGCCCACCCCTACTTAAAATGCATGTGAGGTGTGTATACTTTGCTTTCCCAAAAAAAAAAAAAAAAAAAAAAAAAAAAAAGGTGGGTATATATACTTCGAACTGATCAATTAGACCACGAGGTTTGCCAAAAAAAAGAAAAAAAGAAAAATTAGACTACGAGAAAACCATTGAGTAATTCTCAAACTCTTCTCCCATAATCTTTTGGTTATATATAGTCCAAGCATTAAAATGCATATAAAGGTGTGTGTTGGTTCTAAACACCATATTTGATGCACTCTTCGTTCCATATTATCTACTCCCTCCTTCCACTATTATAGACCGTTTGACCAAAAAAAAATATCAAGGAATGCTTTAATTATAGAGTTAAATTACTTTCTTGCCCATTGTCTCATCAAAGTCATTTTTTCCATTCTTTAACTCCTCTTATTCTTTTGAATGTCATATTTGTAGTTTAATTGCAATTAAATGTTAGGAGTTAAATGGGTAAAATGGGTGAGTTATGCATAAAAAGTTCAAAACGGCTTGGAAAGACCAATTTTGCCAAAGCGATCTATAATAATGGATGTAGGGAGTATCACATTTTGACTTGTGCACATGAATTAAGGTGATGATTAAAGTGATTGGTGGTGTTATTTTCACTATAATGAAAAAAAAATAATTAGAATGGGGTTAGAATTGGAAATAAAACATTTAATGTTTTTTTTATTTCCTGACACATATATTGTGAAACAAAAAAAACCCTAATGTGACAGATAATATGAAAACGAGAAGTAGTAATTAAGTTGATTTCTTGTAGAAAAAAAAGGATATTATATATTCCTAAATTTGACATTAGTAGAGTCCAATGAAAATCTGCATTATTTGCAGAAAATGGTGCTCATTTGAAGGTTAGAAAACCATGAGCTGACTTGATTTATGATTAGTGATATAGTATAATATTGTGAGCAAGACTAACTAGGCAATTAATATTGTGACAATCAACTGATCAAGTCTGCTATGATATGGGCGCTTATGTATTAAAGTGGTTTCAAATGTAATTATTATTATTTTTTTTTTTTGGTCAGGCAAATGTAATTTTTAGGATCAACTGAAAGAATGAAAGCAAATAGAGACACCATTTGTGTTATGCTTTAAGTCAAACAAGTTTTTTGAAATTTCCCTTTTGAAAATAACCTTTTCCAGTTCTTGTTTTTGAATCACAAAGAATTGGCAAAACATACTTTCGTCTTTTTTCTTTATTTTTCTCTCACAAGATTTTTAAAATTCAGAAACCGATCTAGGACAACATATTTTTGATATAATATAAATCAAAAGAACCGAAATATGTGCTGCTCTAGAGTTGGAGTTCATAAAATTGGAAAATACCCTTATGCGCTATACATTAAAGGTCCATACATCCTTCAAATGCATTTAAAGGCCAAACATAATTATACCACTTTTAATGGACTTAACTTCACATAACAACTAACAATATATTATTATTAACATATATAAGTTCATCAATATATGGATTTCAATCCAACATTTTCATCTTCTAATTTTTCAAGATATATCCCTCAAGGGGTTTAATAAATATGTTTTCTATAGAATATTTAAGGATAGTCCTATATATTGCATATCAAAAGAAAGAAAAATGTTTTTCTAACTCAGCAATGACATACATCTGTTGGAGTAGCTTCATCTTCACATCATTGTATAAGTGCATGCATCTCAAAATTCATTGAAGGGATGACAATAAGTGCACGTCGTTCCTGAGTTAGTTGGGTCTTAAAAGAAGCCAGTATCTCAAAGTCCTACAATGTTTCTTTAAAAAAAGGGAAAAAGAAAGAAAAATGGTCCTTTTGAAATCTCATACCAAACAGATATGGCGTAGCTAAATTGAGACGCCTTCACGACCGTTTAGTCAAGATTCTTTTCTTTATTTGTAATTATCATCTACTTAGTATGTAGTTATATATATATTAGCTTTGTCACCAAATATAATTGAAGAAAATGGAGGTTTTTCCTTCCTCTCTTCCATCTATTTTATTTGTTATATTTGGTTTTTCTTTCCTTGTAACTTTATACATACTAGGTTTTTCCACCTAATATGTAGTTATTTTATTTTTTATAAAATTAAAATAGATGGAAGAGTGGAAGAAAAAACCTCTATTTTCTTCAATTATATTTGGTGCACAAAGCATATATATATATAAAATTGCATACTAAGTAGATGATAATTACAAATAGAGAAAAAAAAAATCTTGACTAACCAAACAGTCTTACCTAAATAATCAAATAAATCCTACCTAAAATATATGTGTGCAAGACTTACCTGTGATATTTTATATCATCTAATAGCTCCACCACTAAATTCTGTGATGCTCTGCTCCTACAAGTGGTGGTGTTCATGAAGGGCGTGCCATCTTTAACACTTCGCCTTATTGTGGCCCACTTTTAATTAAAATAGTTTGCTTTGGTGAAAGAGGAATTTGAGCAGTTTGTTTTAAGGTTGCTTTGGGTCCGATATCTGGTGCAACAAAGACTGTAGAGCTGAATAAAGAATCATTAATATAATGCCTTTTGCAAATTTGTAGGGTAGTCCAATGATTTTAGATCAAAGATGCATTGGAAACCCAGAAAGTCCAAAAATATTAAGAGGTGATACATACTTTTTTTTTTTTATGAGAAGAGGTAATACATATACACTTGGTGTTACATGTAGTCACAATTTTATTTAATTAATCTAATAAGTTGGTATTCCTATCATATGAATCTATAATTTATACAACCCCGTTTGGTTCAGCTTAAGAGCCTGCTTATTAATGATGTGACATTACAATGTAATTGAAATAGAGTTTTTGGATAATATGTGATTGAGTCACAAATAGCAGATAAACTATTTTTCGAATAAGCATCCCTCCCCATGGTTATCAATATTGCGAATGCGATTTGAGAAGATTTTTCAAGCAAAAGTACTTTTTAAAATGAGGAATAAAACACACGAATTTGCTTATAGTGGACCTGTTTGGTTCAACTTATGCTCTTATTTATTGTTGATGTGGTACTTAGTAAATAACTTTTGTACCATTTAGTTACATTTCATGTTTTTTACGATTGGTTGGCATGACAACCAAAACTACCACAATAAGTGCGATTATCAAAAACATCTCCCAATGTGTTTTTTGTTTTTTATGAGTACTTATTCACGTCATCAAAGCATAAGTTAAAAGCATAAGCTGAACAAGAGCCAACAAAAACAGTTATAGCATAATTGCTTAAGTTATAAGCAATGAGTAATAAGCAAAAGTAGAACCTCAATCTCAAATTAGTTGAGGTTGACAACACGAATCAAACTCTTCCATTGCGCTTTATTTAGCATAACTGATGATGTGCTTTCCAAATAATTTAAATCTCTCATAATCATATGAATCAGGTATATAAATCAGTTTTATAAACTTTACTTTGTCAAATCTTTCATTATAGTGACAGAATAAAAGAAGTTACTGAGAGTAATCACCGCCTACGCCTGAAACCCTTTCATTATCATCAATCTTTTATTTTATTTTTTTCTTTTTATCAGGTTATCTTATGATCTGTACAATTAAAAGTTCGTGTCTTGACTTAATTTTTGGATTCTACCATTATAAAAAAATAGAAGAGATAATTTGAGAATGAACAACTGAAAATGAAATTATTACTGAGCATTTAAAAAATAATAGCTCCAAATTATGGTGTCTTCTATTTATATTTCTTAGAGAGCAAGCCATGGCACCAAAAGCAAGATTTAGTGGGCAGACATATTGCATGAAAGAAGTCTCCCTGATCTCTCAAAAGCAGGCGAAGATACATCTCTTTTGTTTTAAACTCTTTCCACGTGGCATGACTCTATTGGGGGTTGGACCATTTTTGGTCCAGCAAGGCTGGACAGTATAATTTTGTTTAGGCTTGAGACCCATTTTTCTACTAACTCCATTGGCCCTACTTAGTGGTTATACTAGATATATTTCCTTCAGAGGTCTTTTGGCCCATTTGCTTAGACATCCCTCATCAATGTACATATTTTTCTTTATCTCCTCAAATCTTTGACCTGTCAATATAACCCTACTTCAGCCAAATTCTCACTCTAATATTACCAAAGTAAATTTTATGGATCTATATTTGAGGTACTTTCTTAACAATGTTGTTGAGCAAAAATAAAGTTAACTCAAACTGTTTTTATTATAGTAATTAATAATATAGTTATTGAAGTTGTTAATGTTGTAGACTTTAGTTTCAAGTGTTTCAAAAATTATATTAATGTAACTTAACAACGTAATCTATTATGAAAAAAAAATTAATAAACCTCACTATCGAATCATAATTTTGGACATTGAGTCTTTAAACTTAACATTATTTTGGATCAATTCAAAAAAACAAAACAAAATCAATTCAACATTATTTGGAATTTAGAAGTCAAATGTGGAAGGGCCATGCTCAAGTTTCTAAGAGATAAAAGGTGTCTCTGTAAATTATTGTATTGTCCAAGGAGGTAACTCAAATGTGATCCATGCACCTTATGTTCCCTCAAATAAGCTCTAACAGAAGACATTATTCAAACCAAACCCTGCTGCAATGGCTGTTTCATCTGCAACTCTCATTGCCATAGCCTTCTTCCTCCTTATCACCACTCTTTCTTCCTCCACCAACGACACCGCCGCACTCGGCCTCTTTAGATCTCAAAGCGACCGCCATGGCAACCTCTTGGCCAATTGGACATCAGGCAATGCCTGCTCCTCATCATGGTATGGGGTCAAGTGCGGTGCCAGTGGTCGTGTCATATCTCTCTCCCTCCCCTCATTAGACCTCCGAGGCCCCCTGGAAGCCCTCGTCCACCTCGACCAACTCCGCCTCCTCAACCTCCACGACAACCGCCTAAACGGCTCCCTCCTCCCCATCACCAAGTGCACCAATCTCAAGCTCCTCTACCTCTCCAAGAATGAACTCTCTGGCGAAATCCCACCCGAGATCGGATCCTTGAAGCGTCTCGTTAGACTAGACCTCTCGAACAACAACTTCAACGGCTCAATCCCTCGACAGCTCTCGAAGCTTCACCGCCTCGCCACAGCTAGGCTGCAGGACAATGTGTTAACTGGCATGGTGCCTAATGTGTTGCTGTCCATGCCCAAGCTGAAAGAGCTGAATTTGTCCAATAACAAGTTGTATGGCAAGGTCCCTGAAGGGCTGCAAAGAGTGTTTGGTGTGGGAAGCTTGGTTGGGAATGCAGGGCTTTGTGGATCAAAGCCATGGCCTAATTGTTCAATCCCATCAACACCATCACCATTGTCGTCGTCATCATCATCATCATCACAAGGGTCTTCGCCCGATGAGTCTGTGGTTCCGTCGAATCCAAGTTCTTTACCCGCGACGACATTGCCGGGGAGAGGAGGATCTTCACCATCATCAACATATGGGTCTAGTAGGAAACTGAGCACTGGAGCAATTGTTGGAATTGTGTGTGGAAACATAGCTGCAGTGGTTCTAATAGGGGCTATAGTGACGACTTACATGTGTAGAAGAAGAAGCGGAGAAAGTACTTACAACATAAACTGGGGTGGAGAGGAGGAGAATGAGAGCAACAAAGGGAGCAAAGGGGAGAGCAGCCAAGACCATCACAATAACAAGCTCGTGTTCTTCGATAAAACAAAGGCGTTTGAGCTCGAGGAGTTGCTTCGAGCCTCGGCGGAGATGCTTGGGAAAGGAAATTTAGGTACTGTTTACAAGGCTATGCTTGAAAATGGGAGCAGTTTTGCTGTGAAGAGGCTTAAGGAAGCAAATACTTGTTCAAGGAAGGAGTTTGAGAACTGTATGGGCTTGATTTGGAAGCTTAAACATCCTAACATTGTGAGCCTCAGAGCATACTATTACGCGAAAGAAGAAAAGCTTCTCGTCTACGATTATCTCCACAATGGAAGCTTACATTCTCTTCTCCATGGTGAGTAGCCTGAAATTTACCGAAAAACTGAATCGAAGGATTAAGGGTATGACTTAAATTTGACTTAAAACTATGTTTGTTTGTTTTTTTCTTTTTGGTTCTAAAACCAGGAAATAGAGGACCTGGAAGAATACCACTAGACTGGACAACAAGGCTAAGCATTGTATTAGGAGCAGCACAAGGCCTATCTGAGATTCATGAGCAGATGATCGACAACACGAACACCCCTCACGGGAACGTGAAATCGTCGAATATTCTAGTCGACAAGGATGGCGTGGCATGCATGTCCGACTTCGGGCTTGCATTGCTCCTCAGTCCAATTCAAACCACAGCAAGACTGGGAGGATATAGAGCACCAGAACAAGCACAGACAAGGAAACTCTCAATAAAGTCAGATGTGTACAGCTTTGGAGTGTTGTTGTTAGAAGTGCTTACAGGGAGAGCTCCAACACTGAATTTCCCTCCACCAACTGCCAATGTAGGAGATGATGAAGAACAAGGGGTTGATCTTCCAAGATGGGTGAGATCAGTTGTGAGAGACGAGTGGACGGCGGAGGTGTTCGATACGGAACTTCTAAGGTACAAGAACATAGAGGAGGAGATGGTGGCATTGCTTCATGTGGCTTTGGCTTGTGCTGCAGAACAGCCTGAGAAGAGACCTTCAATGAGTGAAGTGGTGAAAATGATTGGAGAGATCAGGGTAGTTCAATCTCCATTAGGAGAGGAGTTTGATGGATCTAGTAACTCTACTCGATCTCCTTCGCTTGCCATCACAGAAGATAGCCGTGTTAGTTGCTGATAGTCTGATGATCCTTCATCGATTTCTCTTTTGTTTTCCTGTCCAATTTTCCTTCTTTGCTTCTTAATCTCTGCTGGAGATTAGAGATGCATGTGTTTGATTGCAGAAACATTTTGGTGCTTTGTTTGCTAGACTGCACAGAATAGAGAGTTGCTTTCAACTCTTGAATGCAATGAATTACTTCCTAGACTGCCACTTTTGATATAGATCGAAAAACATTGAAACATGTTATGGTCAAGTTCATGATCCAAAGCTCTTGTTTTGTCATGTGAGGGAGATGAGATGATGAAGCATGTGAATTGCGTAAAATCTCTATGTTGGTGCATCATTTTCTTTTACTAAAATGTTGTGTATGGCAACTCCAATTGCCCATGTCACTTGCTCGTCTCTTACATTTTTAGGGAAATGATTCTGCTAAATTTGCGTGCACGGTTCTGAACAGGTCAACAGTTGATTTTCTTGTTAAAAGGAAAACACGAGGAAAAAAATGCATCAACCTGCACTTGTATTCCACTCTACCCATCAAAAACTATAGGAGAGTACTTTTCTATAACTGTTATAAGCCTGCGCAAGGCTGTCGACTACATTCTGCATTTCCAACTTTTAAACAAACGCCCCCGCTCCCCCAGCAGATACTTTTTCGGGCCTTTAGGGAATTACATGCTGCGAAATAAATACAGACGAGGAGAGAGAAGAACTTGGTGTAGGACTGAAGTCCTTCACCTGCGTAAAGGGCATAAGATTTATATAACATTAATACCTACAGATGGGGAAGCTCGGAACTTCCCACTCTTATGTGTACAGAAGCGCATCGCTTTGACTTGAGCACATCAGCCTGGTCATGGTGCATGCGCATTACAGTCGGAATACGCAAATTAAGCTGTTCGGCATCTTAAAAGTATAAAGCGTCAGCTGGTTCTTCCCGCTTGATCTGCGAATATACCAATTTGATCTCCACATAATGCTCTTGAAATGTTGCCTTGCTCATGGAGATTGAATATTACAACTGCAATGGCAGATGATTTTGCAACGTTAACAGATACCACGACAAAAAGATAAAAGAAAAAAGGGAGAGAGACCGAAAATAACCAACAATGCCTCACCAGGAATTCCACTCTCTTCACAGAATGTTATTGCCATCACGTCCATGGGGACCATACCCCGGGAAACCAACTCTCTGAAAGATATGTGCTCAAAGGCAACACTATTGTCATCCGCGGTGTTGTTAGCGTTTCTGGAATTGCAGCCAGACATACTATCAACATCTGTGCCTTTTAAAAGTGCACCTGCATTTACTGCAGAGAGAGAGGCCGTCTCAAAATTTTACTTTCACACGGAAGAAATTATCAAAGCATAGTTAATTGGAGTAAGAAAATGTCTTCGGGAGAAATACAAACCTTCTGCTGCTCTCAGGGCTGCCGCTGTATCTGTGGTGAAAAGAGGATTCCCCATGCCAGCACCGATTCCACCAAATATGACCACTCTTCCTTTTTCAAGATGTCGGATGGCTCTTCGCTTGCTATATGGCTCAGCAACCTCTGGCATTGGAAATGCAGTTTGTACACGGGTTTGAACACCCAGCTTCTCCAAAGCTGACTGAAGAAGTACGGCATTCATTACAGTTGCCATCATCCTGGTAAAATTTACGCCACATTATCAAATTAAAAACGGCAACTTAAGTATGCAGTAATCCAGGCATTGATACATTACATGGTTTAAAGGAAAAAAACTATAAAAGATAGCATCATCCTTATTTCTGTAATAATGACTGCATTTGGCTAATGTGATGAGCAAAATTTTTTAGTTGTTTGTTATTACTGATTTTTTCAAATAATTACCAATTTATGCTAATTTTGAGAAGCAGCCACAAGCCTGCTTATAGTTTTAATTATGCAATCTGAAGACTAAAAAACAACAATACCTTTAAATATATCTTCAAAGGTCAAATTTAGCTAGTCATCCCAACGTCTGTCTTGCTCATGTTGTGTATCGAAGAAAAATAACATGTGCATTCAACAATGACTACTTGACTCCGATTTAACGCATATGGTAAAGACATACATTTTAGTGTTTCTTGTACTAGAGAATTTATTACCTCTCCTTTACGAAGCCTATCTTTTTTTTTTGGCATTATCGCCTTTTCAAGTAAAAAGCACTAATCTTGACACTTAAACAAGTTTATTAAGACTAGAAGTACTTCCAACAAAAAAAAGGTGGATAAATAAATTCCCATTAACTTCTGTAAGCAACTCTAAAAGCTCTAGGGGCGATGCTTGTGTACCACCATTTTACGAGCTATCATAAAAGCTTCTAATAGTACTTGTCCATAAAGAATGATTCTTTTGACCAAAACACAACAAAAAGAGAGTTAAGATATCAAATGCAAGCATGCTACCATTAACAAGCTAAACATGAAACCCTCTTTCCAACGGTTGTCTCAAGGAAAGTTTCGGCAATATGGCTCCCAAATACACACACACACACACACACACACACACACACACATATTAGTAGACCCCGCACACAAACACACACACATTAGTAGACCAAGAAATCCAAGAGACCAAGATCAAACTAAGCCCCTTGCATTTGAAGTCATTCTCTGCATAACTTCTTGCTTAATTTGGTTGTAGCAATATCAATATGTCTTCAGTCCAGAATTTTTTCATAGAACACACGTAAAGTAAGCTTCTGACTTAGGGTCGGTAAAAGCTGGGAAACTATATGATTGCTTACTTTTCTCGCTACATGTCATTTTTTCTATAGTTGATTCTGATTTTTCTTCGATATAACAAGGAAAAGAATGGGAGTTGAACCAAAATAAATATCTTTAAAAATCAAACGACACGTCAAGAAGCAATGAAAATGAAGTGTGGAAGAGAATGCAATACAGTTGCTTTTATCTATCATGATTAATTTAACATGGATAATTGCACTGGCTGAAAATTAAATTCTGCAATCTGCACTTGAATTTCTTTTTCTTTTTTTGAGGAACGCACTAAATTCAATCTCTTAACATAGTTTCATGAAATCATCAACAAAACCAAAGTTGGCATTTTAACATCATAGAAGAATTGCCACGAAATAAGACAAACACGACCATACCATAGTAGTGGTTTGTCAGAAAATAACTAATGAAAAAAAAAAGTTTACCCAATTTGGCAGGCTGTAGGTCTATCGAGGCCAGTAGCAGTAACCCATGATTCTCCACAAAAGAAGTTTCGACCTCCAACAACAATTGCAACCTATTAAACAGAATGAAGAAACACATCTGATGCTCAAATGAACATATAAATCAATAATGAGATAGAATGCATTGAAAAAAGGGTTCCATAAGGATGTAAAACAGAAACAATCTTGAATAAACCAAGAAAAAGCATCTTGGATCTACCTCTACGCCACGGCGGCAAGCAATTGCAACTTCCCTAGCAATAAGCAGAGCAACCTAACAATTGAGGGTTGTATCTCAATTTTTATATAGTATAGTAATAAAGAAGAGGCAATAGAAACTCATAAATGTTGATAAGTTTTTATAAAATAAAAAACTGATGAACAAGATAACACCTTCGGGTCTATACTTTGAGAAGCAGTCCCGGCTAATGCAGCACCGCTGATTTTAAAAACCACCCTTCTCCATCTAGGATTTGCCAACATTTTTGAATTCAAGTTATTAACCAAGCCAGCAGGCACGTTTGCAGCAGTGGGATACCTGCTCACACAAATAAAGGAAGAAAATTTTCTGAGAAAAACTTGAATATATATTGTCAAAATATCATGATTACAGGTTCATAACATAAATACAACATCACTGCAGTTCTGTGTGGCTTTAAATGCTTATCGGAAGGTTCCACAGACCATTTTATTCTATGTTGCGAAAACATGTGACTTGGCAACCCCGAGACCCGCCTTACTTGATCTTCAGTTTCTAAGTCGAAGCGAATAATGAAAAACCCTACACTACAAGTGCATAATTTGAGTGCTTCTCGAGTTTTCTATTGAATGCCAAAACAAAGCCTCACAAAAAAGACTCTCTCTAGAAGTTCACCCTTCGCAAGAATCACAACAGATATGCTTGCTCATATGATGGTTAGTTTTCAAAGTCTCAACACAAGGATTCCTGCAATTCCAAATTAGTCGGGTCTGCTACAAGGATCAAACTCTTCCAATGCACTTGATTAAGTGCAATTGATTATTAAAAGTGTTTTTAAGAGTAACAAGATTGGACCTTTACACTCACCTCCTGGCCTGTCTGATCACACCACCAGCATTTCCGCCGCCGCCACTGCCTCCGCAGGCCGCAACCGACTTCCCGTTATCGTCGTCGGAGACCGCCTTGGAAGTGGAGGTGGATGTGGAACTGTTGACGATCTGCTCAATCTTCTTGAACCAAATCCAATGACTAACCGGCGATCCACTGCTAGTCATCCTCTGCAACTCCACCTTATACCTCTTCTTCAAATTGTCCACCTTGTTCTTGCACTGATCGACGCTCTTCCCCGCCTTGGACTTGTCGCAGCGGGAGCTGACCACCGCGGCCACCTCCTCCCAGTCCCTCCCCCTCAGATTCCCCCTGTTGAGCTGCTCGTACTTGTCCGTGTACGCGTCGAGGAGCGATCCGATCGCGCTGTCACTCCACTCCTCCCGATCCTTCCGACAGTCCGATCTGTACTCCATCGACTTCGATCTCTTGTAGTAGGGCGTCCCGCCGTCGCTCAGCTCATCGCGGTCTTTGCGTTTCTCGAGGCGGGAGTTGGTAGCCCTAGATTTCGAGTCGTCATCGAAGGGGTTGCTCGCGTCGTCGTCGAACTGGCTGCAGAACCCGTCGGCGTAGGCGCCGTCGTCTCCACCGGCGGGGTCGTCGTCCTCCTCCGCCGGCGGCGGTGGAATGCTCTTGGGACTCTCGTCTGGGATCGGCGGCGGAGGAGGGTGGGTGTGGATGGGGGTGGGGGTGGCCTTGGCGACGACGAAGCGGTGGGGGTTGAAGTGGTGGTGGTGGTTGTGATTGTGGTGAGGCGGCGGAGGGCGGTGGTTGTGGTGGTGGTGGTGGTGGTTGGGGGGTCGGTGGAGAGGAGGGTGAAGTCGTCGACGTCGTCAACGGAGGCCATTAGAGAGTGTAGAGAGAGAAAGTGTTAGAGAGAGAGAGAGAGAGAGGGAGTTAGGGTTAGGGTTAGGGTTAGGGTTAGGGTTTGGGTTTGGGTTTTGGGAGGGGGAAAGGGAGACGGAAGGTGAGACGGAGAGAGACGACGTTATGGGGGAGGGCCGAGAGGCGTTACAATTAGTAACGGTGAGTGACGGGTCTGTTAAGTCATTTGACGAGTCTGGTTTGACAGAGCGGATGGAGGTGGGGCCCACACATGATAATTAGTAGTAGTAGGATTAGATTAGTGTTCGTTTGTTGGGTTGATTAATTAGTGAGAGAAAGTGATTATTGGAGGAGTAGGTTTGGAGTTTGGTTAGCGAAAGGAGCTGGTGGGGGGTGATGGATGTGGTGAGTGTGTCGAGGCATTGATCTAACGGTCACGAGGCTCCACCGTCTGGAGCCTTATGAACTGGTACTGAATTATGAACACTCTGGTTTTCTTGATTTGGTCATTGAAACTTTGATTTGTCAATCTTTAGTCATAAACATTTATTTTTATACACAATGAGTCTGTCTAACAAATAAGACTAATGAATCGAGTTCAACAAGTGGGAGTAGATGTCCGATAATCGAAGTAAATCGAGTTTAATGAATCAAGAGGGTTTCACATTACTTATTACATGACAATAATTGTTTGTTGCATCAACTTATGTTAACGTCACACGACATAATCAAATGTATGCGGAAAAATAAAAGTTTAAAGATCAAAATTTAACAAATCAGAGTATAAAGTTCAAATCAAGAAAAATTGTATTAGGATCAAATGTTATTACCAAATCAAAATTTAGAGACCAAATTTGTTCTTTTTTAAATAAAAAAAAAGTAGTCATAGAAAGAAATTGTCAAATTCAAGGACCAAATGATGCTCATTTCAAAAAATAAAATAAAAATCAAGGACCACATGATTTAATTAAGTAAAAAAAAAATTATGAGTTTGCTTGCATGGTATTAACATTGGGGATGGGTGTACTCGCAAGTCACAACCTATTGAAGAGATTTTGCGTGACTAATTTGAGCTATTTTACATTTTGTTTCACTATCCAACCAAAAAAATTCTTCATGGTAATTCCATAAGAAATACCAAAGCTTTCTGTCTTTAAGGTTTGGCCAACGCTGTCATTTCTAAAGATACAACACCAGAATGTTTGGCCAAATTTAGTTCTTTATGGGTTGTAGAGTATTGCATGAAAAAAAAAAATTTTTCCTCGAAAATACAGACAACCATCGAGTCTTTATTTTTTATTTTCTTTTGGAGAATCAACTACATGTATTATGAATATTTTATTTTTCTACTACATTTTTGTCCCACCACTCAATAATTAAATATTATTCAAAAAATATTCTCCATTAGCACTCACATCTCATGACAAACAAATAGCATCATTTATGTCTTTTTGCATGTGCGACAAAAAGTTGTCTCATAATCAAGTTATTTGACATTGTATACATTACCAGTTTGCATGCTCTTATGTGCTTCCAAAGTATATACTATATGCATTAAAATCCTTTCAAAACAAGTGCTATATGCATTAAAATTACCAGAAAATAAAACAGGATGCAGCACCGAATTAAAACAACACAACCTCAACCTCAAACAAGTCAAGGTCGACTACATGAATCAAACTCTTCCCCTTCGCTTGAAAATCAAAACAGCAATCTAGTTGTTTAAAGAGACTAAAACATTCTACTAATGATGCAACTGCATTCATGTCATGAATCAAATAATGAAGAGCAGACTAAATGAAGCAACTGAAGATAATCAAGGTGGCATACACTTGCATTAGCATACCTTCCCAAGATACAACAATCAAGCTTTACATTTTGTTTCCTGGATCTCTATACAGTAATTTTGATGTATCACCAACCATGTTTTCAGCATGGTTGCAAAAACATTGTCAACTTTGGCGACGGCTCAACAACACTTGAGATGCGTCTATGCACCTTGAGCATGATGTATAACAAAGCTACAGGAAAATTAAGCCATTGCCTGAAGAAAATAAGAAGAAATGTAATGGGAAAAAGCCACCTTCCTGCCTTTGCCACGACTGCTGCGCCTTCAACTCGAGAAATACATGCCATGCATTTGCAGAAGCAGCAAGGATGGATTTTTCCCACCATGGGGTCTTGAACATGTGTTTTGTTCTCTTTTGTGGTGTGTAAACTTCAAAATTACAGTATTGGCAATATTGAGAAGCTTTTCCGATGGCTTGAACGCTGCGAATGATATCCCTGATCGATTGATGCTCTAGGACTAGGATTCACACTTTCGATGACATCTGGTTGTGTGTCCGACGCTCGTGGCAGAAGCTTGCATCCTATTCTCCTGGCCATTAAGCGGGGAGAACTAAGAGAGCTATGCGATTTGGCCACCTTCTGCATTTCTCGCTTTATCTCACTGAATTCTTGTTCAAGTTCTGCCACTCTCGACCTCATCTTTTCGAGGTCTACTTTCAGGACCTGGTTCTCTCGAACGACAGTAACCCACCCGTCCCTCTGGACAATCTGGTTTGCCATCTCAGTGGGAACAGCGTCGGGACCTGTTGGAGCACTTTCACTATCATCAACATGGAGGCAACCAGCAAGGGCTGTTCTAAGCTGCAACTGCTCAAAGAATAGGACCTGAAGCACTACTCTTAGGGGTAAGCGTTCGTTCTGGGATGCATGGGCACAAGCGTCGATGGAGAGCTTCTTGTAGTCGATGATATTGCAGACTTGCTCCTTTTGGTTTGCTGAAAGCCATGGGTGTTCCTTCATATCGCGCAAAAGATTATGTAATTTAGTAACTTGGTTTCAAATTATTCGAATACAAATATGTCCGAAACGTCAAAAGCCCGAGAGTACATGAGAAATTTGTGATACATGAGATAAGGTTTCGAGGAAGGGATATTTACTGGATAGAACATACCTTGAAGTAGATATCGACTGCTCTATATAAGCCATCATGCAAAGACCTTGAAGATTCAGGAAGCTCTGCCGCTAGTGATCTTAACTTTTCAGGTTTCAAGTTCACATCAGAAGCAATTTCAGCAACATAGTTGTCTATCAATTTTGAAACCTTTCTCAATGTTCCAGATGATGATGATGTCTCTATGTCGAATGACGAAGGAGAAAACAATGCAACATTTTGTTCTGACGACAAGAAGTGCTGGATAATGCGCTCAACACAATCAGTATTGTATAGAGTATCAGAATCTGAGTAATTAGGAATAAGGAGACTGTCAAGTGATGCAAATTCCAGTTGCAACCCTATTCTTCTCTCCAGTGACTCTTGGCATGATTGACTAACACCAAGTATCATAGCAACACGAAGAAGTCCCAACAAGAAGCGGCAGAAAGACTTTCCCTTCTTATCAGGGAGTAGTTTTTCTATTCTTTCCAATAAAACCCGCTGGTCAACAGCAGCGGGTGTCATGCTAAAACTTGCGACAGTTCTAGGTTTCCCAACTTGTCCACCTTGCCATCGGCCAAGGCCTGGTAAGTACTTTCTTGCATAGTACATAATTGCTCCTGCTAGATTTTCCGATCGCATGCCTCTAGCCTTCATAGTATGGACAAGTTTTTCAAATAAATATATGTTGAGATATGACACGTCTTCGAACCACCAATCGGACTCAAAGCTTCTTATTTTTGCGCCGGTGTTTATTCCATTCCACAGAATACTTCCACCGGGGCTCTGCAAGCTACCATACATCTTCATCGGCCATCCAAATAAACTAGGGTCCGTGCAAGCCATTGTAGATATTGCATTCATACATTTGCTCACTATTTCGAGTTTCTCAGCTCTTTCAGTGATAAGCTCTGAACTTTGAAGACACAAAATACACTCCTTCCAGTTATGAAGTACAGTTTTATGGAAGAATTGTTCGGCCTTGGCCAGTAAGTTATCTTCTTCATACTCCGACATTTCAAGAAAATCTGCAGCACAATACGTTATCGCAATGTTCTTCGCTGTTAATTCCACACGGCTCCCATAGCAAAATTTGGCTACAACCAAGAATACTTCAGGCCCACCAGGAAATCCTTTTAGTTCAACGTTTGAAATCCCTCCATCCTTATCCTGAGATTCCTCCAACATCTTTTCTATTTTCCCACATTTTGACATTAGTGGAAACTGGGCAGACATGGTTCACTGTTAGATAATGCTAGAAAAAACTAAATTGGAATTCAATTTCAGAGAAAAGAAAATACCAAACAAAATAAAAAATCGGTTTTCCCATGCCAAGATGTCCTTAGTACTCAATGCACCACAAAAAGCATCCGCAATGGAATACGCCGGATGTAATAGGTATAAAGAAAGGAGTACGAAAGGAAAGCTTTAGAATCAGAGATATCCGAAAGTAATAATACTGTCATCCTTCAGACGATTTTGTCTCACAAAACAGTATGTTAGAGTAAACTGGGGGTAATGTAGGTGCTAGTATTTCCATAAAAAAAAAAGACCAAATTGCTTAAAATATCCTAACCTTTTACAACTTTTGTTATTATATCCTAACATTTTTATATTTGTTATTATATCCTCACCTTTCTAGATTGATAAATTAGTATCCAAAGTCACATTTTAACTCTAAATTTGATGAAAAAAAATGTAGGTGCTAGTATTTCCTGAAAAGAAAATTGTAGGTGCTAGTATTTCTTGAAAAGAAAAATGTAGGTGTATTTTGTTTTTACTTTTCTGCATGTTTTATCTTTGGTGAGGGATGGCGAAAGTCCTTCATGTTTCACAGTTCACACCATCAAATGTTTATTACTTAGAATTATTTGCAATGCCATCTAAACTCAAGCATCAAATGATCACCCATAAAACCAATGCCTGAAATTCTAATCTTATATAACTTAAACAATAAACTCCACCTATGTAGAACATTGTATTTGCTAGATAACTGGTCCCAAGTCCGGATAAAGTAGGTGGATTCCGAAGCCTATTTTCCATTCATGGAAAAATGAGGGAGGGAGGTCCGAAGCTCATTTTCCATTCCTGAAAAATGAGGGATGGTTGCGAAGGTGACTACTAACATAAAACTTTTGTCACTCTTTTATGAATGGATCAAACGAATGAGATAAAAGCACTAAATCGAGCACAATGGAATGTAGCCAACCCCAACCAATTTGGGATTGAGGCTATGTTGTTGACTTGTTGTATATAACTTGAACAGTACTAATAGATTGGGAGTGAAACCAATACCTTATGAAGATGGAACACCGCGTTGTCGACTTCAACTGTAACATCACTAGGCAAACCAGCATTACAGTACCTGCCAACAAACACCCCACAAAACAGTTACAATCCACACATCACAATTCAATACAACCCAATGAAACCACTCAATATGTTAACCAAACAGAATTGATCCCCCAAAAATGCACCTTTTCAACACCCAACTCACACCCCGCCAAATTCAACCCCAAAAACTCTCAGCACAACCAACATCACTTCAACCCCAGAAAACCCAAAAATCTAACACCACACACTTCCCCAAAAACATCAATCCCAATCAAAATTACGCAAAAATCCGCAATACCCAGAACTTCAAATCGCCTAAAAATAGCGAATTTGAACCAAAACATCAAAAAATTGAGAAATCAACAACTACCCATCACCCAAAAAGCCAAAAAAATAAAGGGAAATCAAAGAGATAAGTAGCAGATCACAACTCACCAGTGCTTCCCCTCACAATAGAACTCGCAAGGCTTCCCAGCCCGAGCCATCACCGCGAGCGAGCGAGAGAGAGAGAAATGGGCGAGTCGACTCAGTTGCTCATCGTTTTAGAAACTCCTGAAAAACTAGAAGAAATGGAGAAGAAAGAGATTTGGGACGCTGGGTTCCAATAAATGCAAAGGAATTCAATGGACCACTAAAAGAGGAAACACCACACAAGCCGTATAATAAGTAAGTCTATAAATCAAAATCAAAATCAAAGTATAGTAGTCTCTCTTCTTGTTTTGTATGTTGTTATACTGTGATGTAATAATAATCAGCGCAACTCATGTTTGTCTCACTTTTATGTGCCCGAGTGGGCAGTAGACTTGGTGTGAATGTTGAGGGACCCACAAAAAAAAAAGGTGATGAGGTTTTGCTTTGTGATGAAATAAAGCAAATTGTGGGTGGGTGGGGTTTGAAGGGAATCATGAACTAACAACAGCTCTAGAATCAGTAGTGAGAAGGTTAATTTCATAATTTGTGTTGATTTGGTGGCATTAGAATGAATCATGGACCCTTTTTATTCTTTTTTCTCTTGGGGTGGAGTTGGAGTGGAGTTTAAGGTATGACAGATTTTGGGTCTCTATGATTTGCTTGGTTGGAGTTTTTAAGTGAGGAAATTAGAAAGACAAATTATAGAATAACATCACCTGACATCACACCAAAACACACATCCCCTATATCTCATCAATGTCATCATATATTAAATCTCGAGATGCATTATTCTACGACTCAAGGTAAACATGAACAACCGATACAAAGAGGTGTGCTGTCAGTAGGTGTCATTCTAGCAATCCCCATTTAAAAAATAGTCCATATTATGTGATTAAAAAGTGAATTATGATACCGACAGGGTAGACTAAAGTAGACCAATTTTGAACCTCCAAATGGAGTCCTCTATGGGAGAGCTAAAGTCCCTTACGAACCAATCATTGCATGAACCTGAAGTAGTCAATCAAGTATATATGCCGACCATTAGCGATATAGAAACAAAACACCCCTTAAACACGATTAAAGTTTTAAACCTGATGTGATCAAACCCGAGTCATTGGAGAAACTCCATGCAGTGCCACCAGAAAAAAGAAGTGAGTTTAGACAGTTGACCTGTAATTCTGATGGCATGGTACTAGTAATGACGCCAAGCATGTTTTCAATGAGAGGTCAAAGTCATGTTATATAATAATTCACGTGAACATTGGGAAAAACATTAATGAGAAATTCAATGTATACTGCAAGAATTCCTTTTCTTTTTAAGGAATGATTCAGTTGGCAATGTACATTCCTGTGTAGTAATAAACGTGGTCCTGAAAGTAATACAGCAGTTCAGTAATTGTTATCCCTCTTAATTTTCTTTAGAGGATTAAACCATGTCCCAACTCCCAAGTTTCAAAACTGAAGAGAATCTCATACTCAAAATGTTACTATTTTCACATGAACAGAGGCACCTTTACATGTAATAGAAGCAAGGGATGGGGACTCACCCTAAATGCTTTTATTATGTCAGAATCATGTTAGTTTATTCAAACCATGTGTTGAAACAAACTCTCCCTAAGCGTGGTTGAATTATTGATTTGATAGCAAGTCATGTAGAGCACTAATCTACTTTAGGGCATCAGATCCAAAATACACAACAATCATTTTGGCCCACCACTCTCAAAATGGTGTCACCCCATGGTTAGCAACTATTAGGGTGGGACAATTACATGCAGAAGGGCAGGCCAGGCCAAGGGCAAAAGCTGGCATAGACAACTTTTTCGTTTTTTGAGGGTATGTAATTATGTACGTGTGTTTTGACCTAAATCATACATGCTTCCACAATTGTGAAATTCTTAATTCCAAGAAGAAAAAACAAGGAAAGGAAACAAAAGCATACTTTCGCGATATATTATTATTTAACGAAGAATAAGAAGAGTTGTATATATAAAGTAAAAGTACCATGCCATTGCATATATCACAAGACGAAATACTGTAACTTAAGTCAAGCTCATGATTCAGCGTTCGTAGGTTGATCATCAGCAGCAGAACCTGATTTGGCTTCATCAGAGTTGTCTCTAGATTCCTTCCATCTACCCCATAACCACCTAACAATCATGAAGCCTCCAAGCGCATACACCTGATACAAGAAAAACAAATCAGATTCAATACAAATGACTAGATTTGATGACTAGGAAGGAAAGAATTTATCTAACAACCGGCGAGTTTCGGGTCCATCACACTTTAGGACAAATTCGACATAAATCAAAGCCAAGAGAGAGAGGAAGAGTTCAACACTGTCATCATATGACCACATAATAAGGGGCTACACGAGGGAATGGCTGGGCCATGCATAGAAAAGTCTGTACAATACTCTTTTCCATCTCATGGATGTAACAATAAAACCAGACAACTAGCTGGAAAGTATACCATTTATCAATGAATGTGTCTCAGCAGTGGATGATAAAGGGCATGGGCAGCCCGGACTTTTATATTGACATTGGTTTGTTTAAGTTCAAGCTATAAATTTACAGTAAACATCTAATTATGCACACTTGAGCCATTCAAACAAATCTAATCATGCACACACCAAAAACAGAGAAAGTATAACAAGGAAAGATTGAAACAACAGGAAAAACATATCAAAAGAATGGCCACAGACCTCAGCCGAGAAAACGAGTTCTAGACTTCGTAAACACAAATTGACAAAATATTTCTGACCACAACGAAGAAAAGAGTTGAAGACTTCGTAAACACAAATTAACAATTTTTTTTCCTTTGGTCCACCAATCTACAAGGTGATGGCTTATAGTCACCACTAAAATTACATCAAAGAATTAAGATAATTGTCTAAGGCTGAAGCAATCAAGATTCAACTTGATCAGTTTTAGTGTGATTGGGTAGGGTATTGTTGAAACAATGAAACCATTTAAAGTTTTAAGTCAATAAAACTAAAATAACAATGGATGAGGAGAATGGGATCTGGACGGATGAAACTTGTGTTGCATTCGAGCGACAGTAAGTTTCCTCTCTTCCATGGATTATGTCTACAGATTTGAAAAAGAAAAGACCCTACTTGCATATGCTGCAGAGTGTAATGTGGGACCAGTCCTAGGGCTAAAGTAACGGCTTTTGACATGCATCCTGCCTCTTTCCCTCATTCACTCAGATTCTAAGGATACAGTGAATATTCATAAGAATCTCAATTTGAACCCAACGTCCATTAACTCACAATTCAATTCAATGGAATCAATTTGAGACGTTAACATGAATTCCCAATGTTTCTGAATCTCATACCGGATCTAAAAAAAAAAAAAAATGATCAAAATATTAAAGTAAAATTGGTTCAACAATATATGGAAAAAGAAAATTATAAAACTTAACCCCAGAATTTTCAAGCATCATTATCCAACATCTAAGTTTTAAATAAGTGGTTTAAAAAAAGGTTCTAAATAAGTAACTAGTCTAGTTTTCCCAAAAAAAAAAAAAAAGTAACTAGTCTAATATAGAAACATACTAAAGACATGATGTTCAACAATTTAAACTAGATTAAGGTTCTACTAGGAGCATATTAATATACTAGTTTATGGAGCGTGCTACGCACACTTGAACCCGCTCGTAGAGATTTAATTAATTTAATAATCTTTTTTTATATTCCAAAAAGCATACTATTTTATTTTCATTATGCCTTTTTTGACAGTTAATTAACTATTTAGACATAATAGCTAGAAGGCCCTTAATTAAGGGTAGAATAGTAAATTTAAGTGACAGATGAAACACTTAATTAAGGGTAGAAGAGTAATTTTAAGTGACAGTTGAAAAAATTAATTAAGGGTAGAAGAATAAATTCAAGCGACGGTTTAAAGACTTAATTAAGAGTACAATAATAAATTCACGTGACGGTTGAAAGACTTAATTAAGGGTAGAATAATAAATTCAAGTGACGGTTGAAAGATTGATTATTCGTGCTTATTAAGTATAGTAGAATTTTTAGGGTGAATTTCTCAACAAGAAAAGCAATATAGAAATTAGGTATAAACTGATCACAAATTAAGACAAGGTGCTATAAGAGATAACTGTAATGAATATTCATTTTCAATTTCAATTTGGAAGAATGAGATCAAGTAACTATTCTTTTTTGGTGTTAACTACCCAATATCTGAACTAACCAACTACTCTGGGCCGAGCCGTCGTTGGACCATAAGGGCCTTTGGCTTTGCCAACGGAGGGGACTCCATTTGTAGGATTTGAACTCGAGTCACTACTAAAGGAGCCTGAGTGCCAAGCCACTTGAGCTACACATTTGTTGGTGATCAAGTTACTATTCAAGTACAAAGATATTATAATCAATCAAATTGACTCCTAAATCAATTCATTGAACTCCCAAAACGATGCAACACAAATTCACAGCACTAATAGGCATGTCTTGAACAAGTAACATAATAAAGCATCTTAAATCCATAACAACACATACAATTTATCCACAATACAGTGTAGCATGATCTATAACAACTTACCAAACAGCCAAGTGCAGCTGCAGCAAAAACTGCAAAATCATAAATCTCCACCCACAACATATCCAATAATTCAGTAGCAATTTCAAAGTAGTTGACTCCATAACCAACATACTCCACGACAACAGCCTCAAAAGAATCGGTTCAAGCCCTCATCCCACTAGCGGGAGAAATCACAATTGGCACAATAAGAAGGGTTTCAATTTATTCACATGACAATTTGAACACCTATTGATTCTAACAACTAAATGCAGAGTGGATAATTCAGTCCTTTCAATCCAATGTTCCAAGATGTGTCTCTTGGACCTATTAATGGGGATACTCCAAATACTCATAAAAGAAATCAATCAATGAAAACCATTCATATGATTAAATAATCAACTAATTCAATCAAGAAACCATATAGAATCAAACAATGATCTATCAAGAAGTTTAACTGACCTAAAGAAAAGAAATGAAGTCAAAATATAATGAACGGAGTGCTTTTTCACGGGTAGCAGCATCCCCTCATTTTAGGGAACCCAAAGAAGCATAGGCACAGATGACGGCATAAACACGAGTAGCAGGAGAAGCCGTCAATTTTAATAACGTTCAAACTCTACTTCGTATACTTTCTTCTCTATGTCATCTCGTCAATGAGCTTAGATTGATAGAGGCCCATTAGGCTTGCTTCTCATGAGATTGGGTGAGGGAATCGCCAAATCGGAAAGGGGCTCAGCAAAAGGTAAAGTGGAATGAAACGGATAGTGAAGGAGTCAATATTCGCCCGTTAAACACTTATTTATTGGGATTGCAAAGTACTGCCTGATTTTTTCAACCTACAATTTGATGTATGATTACTATAACTTCACTAATTTCAAAATTTTGACGTAAATTGAAACTTAATTCATCTAGAATGCAACATTCTGCTATAATCTTGGATTTGGCATGAGGGTCACCGAGTCCATTGCGACGCCATATCCACTACCTGAAAGTCAGGGCGTCACACATCGTTTATATATATATTCCCACGAGACACTAGTGCAAAACAATCTTGACGCAGCGGGGACACATCTTCACTCGACAACAACCAAGAAATCATGTGTTTTTCAGAGCAATAACTTCAAAATCCCAAATCCCTAACATATCACACATCTAAACCTAACACTCTAATAAACCCAATTCCATCAAAAACAAAACCTACAACAAATGCATTAGTATCAGAACAACTAGGGTTAGGGTTAGGGTTAGAAACTGACCATCCACATGTTCCCTCCCTGCGCCTCCTCGCTCTCCCACTTCAACGACGGATACTCCATCTCCGTCCACGACCCATCAGGGACCGCAACCCTAACAAAGCTCGGACCTTTCCCATCCCCATCGCCGCCGCCGCCGCCGCCGCCGCTCTCCTTCGCTTTCGATGCCACGCCACCGACCTCTCCAACCTCTGCTTTCTTCAACCGAGGCAACTCCAGATGAGGAAACTTGAAGTTCTGAAAGGCCGAAAACGGAAACCCTAGATCCCCGCTCTTCGTCTTCTTCTCCTCCTTCGTTGCTTCGTGAGACTCCATTGAAGACGACGAGACTGCGAGTTCGAATTCCAGAAAGCGATGATGATGATATCGATTAAGGTTCTGGCGCTTCTGGGTTTCGGACGAGATGAATTAGGGCACGCTTGATGTCCGAGGTGATCTCGCCGTTGCTTAATTCTGTTCGGATCGCGAGGCGGTTTGGGAGGTCAGGAGTGCGGGAGTTCTGGGCTTGTGTTGCTGCCGGGAGTACTAGATACGTGGCGTGTGCGCGCGTAATTGGTAGGTAGGTCCGAGGGCCTCGGTTTTACGGCCCATGTCATTTTTACTACTTTGGGAAATTTCTATTCTATAGGACCGTGCTAGGGTAGGGGTGGGCTTGAAACCCGATGACCCGACTTGGGTCGGGTCACCCGATTAGGTTGGCGGGTGGTGGGTCAGATAGAGTGGATAAAAATAAAGAGTCGGGTCAAAATAATTCGACCCGTCGGGTTTCGGGTTGGGTTTCGGGTATGATCAAAGGTCACCTGACCCGACCAATGCATGGATATATATAATAGGGGTCTATGACCCGACCCGACGACTTCTGTTTTTTTTTTTTAAGGAAACCGGGTCACCCGATGACCCGACCAACGACTTCCGACCCTAAACGTAATTCGGGTATATATCTCTCTAATGATGGCGGGTCGGGTGATGGGTCAATTTTAGGGTGACCCGATATGAGTCGGGTCATCGGGTGTCGGGTCGGGTTAACCCAAACCCGACCCGTGCCCACCCCTATGCTAGGGTACCCCAGACATTAGGACACTAAGATAAAACACGCACTTGCGCCTCAAATAAAAAAAAAAAATTGGTAAGAGCATCTCTAATGATATGTAATTTGAATGTCAATGTGTTACCTTGGACTAAATAGATATTGGAGTAAAAAAATCTCTCTAATGAAATGTGTATTTTGAATGTCAAGATGACGTGGATATACACTATCTATTTTAAATGTCATTTATTGACATTCAAATTGACATCCATATTAGATAACAAGTCTTTTTTTTAAATATTTGCTTATTTTATTTAGGCTTTTTGTTTCAAATTTTAATTAATAAAATTATAAAAGAATGTCACCTTACAAATTTAACGACAAATTCACATCTACCATTGGAGATTTATTTTGAAGTTCAATGTCAATTTAAGCCGCATGAGATAGACATCCTTTTCGTATTGAGAATTCACACCCACAATCTACATTTACCATTGAAGACACTCTAAATGAAAAACTCATAATATATGTTTTTCTAAGAATTGATCACCCGACCTAATAGAGTTTCTTTTTTTTTTTATATTACTTTAGTGAAAATCAAATCACAATCTTTCGAGATCTTACCTTTTTGGCAAGTGATGTCTTTACCATCTCACCTGAGAAGCTTTGACCCGACCTAATAGAGTTATTCTTAACTAAAATTTTTACCCTTTCGATAGCATAAAAAAGGAAAAAAATATTTTGACATCACCAAAGTCACACCTCCATTCACACCTTGAAGTTATATCGACCTTAGAAACTGCATGCACACGCATCTAGAGGTATGAATGGTCGGCTTCTAAGAATAATGTGACTTTTGAGGTATAACTTTAGTGCGTTAATCTACCACTTTTTAATTTAATGGGAAATTTTCATTACTATTGACGCAATATCTCGGTCTAGTATGAACCGGATATTGCAAACCACTCAAGTAAACTACGATATAACGTAGCATCTCGAGAAAGGAGGGGATGTATCGAAAAATAGGGGCTTGCCCACTAACGCAGCGTGCGTCTACTACCTTGGCCTGGAGCATGCCACCTTTCTGAAGTAATTGTTTAATATAGGCTGTTTGAGTAAGAAATAGTCCAGTAGTATCACGTCTAGCCTCCATTCCCAAAAACAAGTTTAAATCACCGATATCTTTTAAAGCAAAAGAATCATTTAACCGAGAAACAAACTGTTGTATTTTGTCAGGATGAGATCCAGTGACAATAATATCATCAACATAAACCAAAATATATAAAACAAATAGAAGAAGAATGAGATATGAAAAGGGAGTTATCACTTTGGAATTCACAAAACCCCACGATAAAAGAGTAGATCGTAATCTGTCAAACCAAGCACGAGGGGCTTGACGAAGACCATAAAGTGCTTTGTGAAGTTTACACACATAAGTAGGAACCACACTATCGATAAATCCTTTAGGTTGGTTTGTATAAACATCTTCAATTAACGACCCATTTAAAAAGGCATTATGAATATCAAGCTGACGAATCGACCAACCAAATTGAACAAAGAATCGATAAAATAATTCGAATAGTGGAGGCTTTTACTATCGGGTCGAAAGTCTCATCAAAATCGATACCCGAAGAATCGTTTGAAGCCCCGAGCCACTAATCTAGCTTTGTATCGATTTATTGAGCCATCTGAATTCTTTTTAACTGTGAAAATCCACTTATTATCAACAACATTTTGAGAAGAGTGAGCAGGCACCAACGACCATGTGCCATTCTTGACAAGTGCTTGATACTCATTCTCCATGGCCTCTCTCCATTTTGGGTCCTTGAGAGCCAAATCCACAGACTGAGGAATGTCCTCAGACACAGACGTGGTAGCAACAAACACCTTTTTCTTAGAAATACCATCCTTAGCTCGAGTTATCATTGGATGAACATTTTGTGGTGTCTCAGATTCATTATTGCCCACGATGCCTTCAGTAATGTAAGGAATTATAGGGACATGTGACACAGCTTTTTTATTATGCAACACAACAGGAGAAGGATTCAGATCAGACTGAGGAGAGGATTGAGGCATAGGAACTGAAGTAGAAGTCCTTTCAGGAACAGATGAAGAGGGAGAACCAAACGTAGTCGAGGGTACTGGTGGTATGCATGCTGCAGGAGAATTAAACTGTGGAACTGGAAGATTGACCAGTGATGTTCCATTTGAAACAAAGAGGGCATGGATTTTGAAGCAAATAGATTTGAGTAAGGAAACTCATCTTCATTGAATAAGACATGACGAGTGATATACATTCTCCCAGATTTATGAAGACATTTATAACCTTTATGAGATGAACTGTACCCTAAGAAGAGACATTTTTCAGAACGAAACTGCAATTTATGGGCATTGTATGGTCGTAAATATGGAAAACAGGTACACCCAAACACTCTTAAGATTGAATAATCTGGAGAACGCCCATACACTCTTTCGTAAGGCGACTGACCCTGCAAAATTCTAGATGGAAGTCTATTGATAAGAAAAACCGCCGTCTCACATGCATCCCACCAATATTTATAGGGTAAATGACTATGAGCTAACATTGTTAAGCACATGTCAATGATATGACGATGCTTACGTTCGGCTCTCCCATTCTGTTCATGAACATGTGGACATGAGTGTTGAAAAACAATACCACAAGAATCGAGAAAAGGCTTCAGTGACCTATACTCCCCTCCCCAATCTGATTGAACCTTCTTGATGCGTGTAGAAAATAGATTTTCAACCAATTTCTTAAAATGCAAAAAAGCGTTGAAAACATCAGATTTGACCTTTAATGGATAGATCCATGTAAACCGTGTGTAATCATCCATGAAATGCACATAGTAAAGAAAACCACCAGTTGACCGTACATGAGAAGGACCCCAAACATCAGTGTGAATGAGCTCCAAAATGTGAGAAGACCGGTGGGTAGACACATGAAAGGGTAAGGCATGGCTCTTACCTAAAGGACAACTTGAACAAAAATCAACAGACTTATTTGACACATTCACTAACTGTAACACCTTCTGCAATGTCTGATGTGCAGGATGTCCCAGTCTGGAATGCCATAATGCGAGTAATTTCTTGTTGAATGCAACAAGAAGCGATCTGTCCGTGAGAAGAGGAGAGAGGGCCAAAAATCGATACAAACCATTGTGAAGAGTACCATGTAGTAGAACCTTCCTAGTTCGATATCCTTCACAAAACAATCACGAGCATAGAATTCAATTAGAACCTTATTCTCACGAGCCAATTGAGATATACTTAATAGATTTTTCTGAATCTGAGGCACACACAATGTGTTGTGAAATGACAAACTGGAGCTAGACGATGGTACTGTTGCAGTACCAACACCAGATATAGAAAGAGAATTTCCATTACCAATAATCAAAGAATGATTACCTTGATAGGGAGTATAGTTATTCAACTGAGAAGGATCTGAAGTGATGTGTGATGTTGCTCCACTATCTGCATACCACGAAGTGTCCGAACCTGGTTCAGAGGCAGCATAGAAAGTACTTGGAGGTGGATGAGAAGATCCAGTAGGTGTAGGGTTGAATCGCAGTTGTTGAGAGGAGGCACCCTGCTGTTGTTGGTTAGTCGAAGCTCCCATATACTTCATATCTTGTCGATAGTAGCAAACTGCAGCGGAGTGTCCAAACTTTCCACATATTTGGCATGTAGGTTTATTACTGTTTTGAGATCGAAAACCCCCTCGTCCACGACTGCGACCACCGCGGTTGCGATTATTTGAGCCACGACCGCCACTGTTTGAGTGTTGATGTTGAACTCCTACTGGCACTTGTTTGATTTCTGCTGAGTTCACTGACTGTGTGGTATCATGAATAGACAAGGAACTGAAACTGTTGAGACCATGAAACCGACTCAAGGTCATCTCAAAACTCAATAGAGATGCTCATAGCTCTCGTCCATCTTAGGGTTTCCTTTTCTTGTAGAACAGAGATGATCGGAAGGTACTCACCATCCAAATCAAGAAGGGTATTGGACACCGATCATCATCTCGAAATAGGAGAACCTCGTAGTTGCAAGAAAATCCGCCATCTCTTTCATCTTCGCAAGTATTCGGACATCGTCATCGATCCTTTCTTTGTATTTTGGATCTTTCGTCCGTACACCCGAACTTGAGCCCTATTGTGAGATCCGCAGTGTTCTTCGATCCTTTTCCATGCTTCATGAGCGGATTCAGCACCAACCACTGCATGAGCAACCTCGTTGGACATCGCACTGATGAGCCATCCAAGGCAGAACTGATCCTTTCCATACCAGTCCTCGTATAATGGATTCGGATCACTTGACCCTGGCAAGAACTCCGGTGGACTCTTCAATGTTCCTAACAGATGTCCATCTAGGCGGCATCCTCGAAAAATCGGTAATACCATCGCCTTCCAGACCAAGAAATTGTTGCGATCTAACTTCATAGTGACGATTTGGTTAAGAGAGTTACCAAAGGGAGTCATCGCGGATATTGAGTCGAAGATCCCGATGAACTGTGTAGATCCGGTCACCCTTGATCCAGATCCTATCTCTCTTAAACCAGATCTGAAGAACGGCGTCTGATCGTCTGCCATTTTATCAACCGTCTCTGTTGAAGAACTGCTTCCTTTATTCGGTGGTGATAGCGGTGATTCCAGTCGATAACGGCGCGAGCCTTCATTGCTCTGATACCATGAAGAGCGAAAACCCTAGATCTGCAGAACTGAAGAAGAAGAAAAACTGAAGGAAAATGAACAGCAGCTCTCGCTGTCTCTCACATCCATATATATTTATATGAGAGGTCACGTGCATAACACGTGATACACATTAAACCTAGTTCACAAGAAATAAATAAACTTACAAAGAAGAAATAACTCTACAAAGACAAGAACTTAATATATTAACTAATGATTTACTCTAACAACTATCAGCTAAATGATACATTTTGATGAATAATTGACATTACATTAATAGGAGTTGTTTTTTAAAAAGTCTCGTACTCATGACCTCACATAAATTTTACTATTTCATGGGAAGCTTGTCAGCTTGTCGAAAAATGTGAACTATTATTCAACTTAAATGACCTTAGATGATGCGATTATAATCTACCACTATTCTCCAACCCGAATGACAATAAGTATGTCACATCGAAAGTCACATAAGACCTTCGACCCGTTTATGCACATCTCAGGATGCAGACATACACATATCTCATTACATAACACATAGAGGTCGAGACTAGATAGGCGGTTTACGTGAGATTGTCAAATTCTTTCTCATATTTTACATTAAAGGCTTTTAAATTTCTTCCCCGCCATCATGATCAGGGGTGGAGCTAATAATAAAATGCTCTGGGCTATAACTCATGACATTTCATTACAAACCTCCTTTATATTTAAAATTTTTTTAAATAAAAAATAAAAATTCTCTATGCTTAGCCTACGAAGATGTTTTAACTTGACCCTACTCCATCTCAAGTTTTGGATAGCCATACCGTCTGCTCAAGCGGTTTTCAAATCCACGGTTTGTTGTCCCGCAACGCAATTCGTCAATGCTAAAAGAACGAACCAACAAAGTCTACAAAACAAACCAATCCCACAAAAGCATTGCAGGGGACCCATGAAAACGTGCCGCGCTAAGCTTGGCATTTACTCAAACACGTCATTTGCACTTTGAATTGGACCCACAAACCAATGACAACTTTTCATCACTTGCACTGCAAATATTTCATCTTTACGTTAACTGGGCTTATCCTCTTGTCACATCAATCAACAATCTAACTATCCATTTGTTTAAACTTTTTTGACAGTTGAGGATATCTAAAGATATTTAAGCCACCGTAGCCGAATGATGGACTTGATTAAATTCTCATTCAACACATATCTGTTCTGACGTATTAGAGACTGAACTTATGTAGTCTCAGTTTCAGTATTCATGAATTTGAATGCCCAACTAACCCTATAAAAGCAGCTCAACAACTGCCAAGTGGGTCTTCAATTTTTCAGATTCAAAGACTAGCTGGATCGATTGAGGCTTACTCAAAAAGGGCAAATTTTGATTCAAAATTTGAATTCTCTCTTTGATTGAAGTCGCAATTGAGCTGCGAAAGTATGCATTCGGCACAGATTAATCTCGAAGAGCCGATCCGAATGGCTTCCATTCTTGAGCCATCAAAGGCAGTTAGTGAATTTAGAACTTGTTGTTTTGATGTTTATATGATGAATTTAAATTCTGGGCTTGTTTTGGTTTTGTTTGTTTTATGTGTCAGAGTTTCTTTCCTGCAATGACGAAGATTGTCGGTACGCTCGGTCCGAAGTCGAGATCAGTGGAAGTGATCTCTGATTGTCTCAAGTCGGGGATGTCCGGTATTCGTCGTGTCTTGATTCCTCTCAGTACTACTTGCAATTCCTTGGGTCGTTGTTGATCAGTTGGTGAACAATGTGTTTCTTCTTTCATATTAGCTTTTCATAGTGCTAGAATTCATGGTTAACATAAAAAGTTGTGATTTTTTTGAGTTTCAACAGCCATCTTCATGTCTGTTGGCAGTGGCGCGGTTTGATTTTTCGTGGGGAGATGCCGAGTATCACCAAGAGACTCTTGAGAACCTGAAGATTGCTATTAAGACCACGAAGAAACTATGCGCTGTGAGTACTGGTTTTTATTCCCATTTCATTCACTCATTGTTACTGTCTTGACTTGAATTTGTGTTCTTCTATTGTGACTTTACCTACTGAGTGATGAGGCCTTGAGTTGCAATCTAGGAACAATTAGTATATATAATGGTGAATCTTTGTCGTTGTTTGACTTGAAATTGGTGTAGTCTCTGTGCCAAAGCTGTGGTTTCAATCCTGTTGCTTCTTCCTTCATTACCAGCTTAGGCTTGTTACATATGGCTGTGTAGTGTTTACGGGCATGTTTAGTAGTTCACTGTTGTGCCTTCTGTCTTGTGATAATGAAGAGGTCGGATGGATATTTGCGAAAGTTCTAATTCGCACTTCAATGAGTACGCCTGTGAATTATTGTTGGAAAGTGTTGAAGTGACTCCACAATTTTATACAAAGTTAATAGAATTCAAATGACGGCAAGCGACACATTTTTTCTTTATTATGGTTTAGAATCTTTGCACATCTAGTTCTGCACTAGATCGACTGATACACTTCAATTTATGCATGCCAGGAACACTTTAACAGTTGGTTGCTTTACATCTTAGTGTTATCTGGCAGCTACTTTCATGAATGAAAGTTTGATGTTTTATGAATTTCAGTCCTTTACTATATATATTTTGCAATCTGGTAGTTGTGTTACCAACTTACCATCCATAAACAGTCAGGTATTGTTCTGTTCCTTATCTTCTGAAAAAAATGGAAGTACGAAAATGGTCATTGTTTATGTGCTCGTAAGTTCCGACAAAACTTGTTTAGAATTCAAATACTTTTTCATTTTCCTTCTTTTCAGGTAATGCTAGATACAGTTGGCCCAGAGTTACAGATTGTCAACAACAGTCAGCATCCTATTTCTCTTGAGGCTGACTCATTTGTTGTCTTAACTCCTTATCAAGATCAAAAAGCCACTTCAAAACTTCTGCCGATCAATTTTCAAGGGCTATCAAAGGTAATGACAACTTCTTGACGTTATAACACGTGAAGTTTTTCAATCTGTCTTATAAATATTCTTATAGCATATTAACGTCTTGTGTTTGGTACGGAAATGTTAAGTCTCTGTGGTTGTGAAAATGTTACGGGCCATGCTGTGGGATATTAGCCTAATAGGTGGATAAGCTCATCAGCATAATTTTTTCCAAAGTTTAGTGTCTCTTGTCCTAGGGAAGTGTTTTGTTTATTGATCTCTGATTCTTTGATGAAAAATGGTGAAGAAATAGATTACAACAACAAACAACAACAACGTAGCCTCAATCCCAAATTAATTGGGGTCGGCTACATGGATCAAACTCTTCAATTGTGCTTGATTTAGTGCTATTGATGGTGAGCTTTCCAAACCCAAAAGAAAAAGATTAATAGCGTAAAATTATGATAATGTCAGCTGGATGATCCTAAACTGAATTGGTAAAATTGAGAACTACAGATTTGTGTATTTTCTGTAAATAATAGGACCAGTTTCTGCCCCCGCTGGGCTGGTGTAGTGGCGAGTCGAATCTTGCAACCAGCTGACTTGAGGCAAAGGATGTGCGTTCGAGTCTTGCCCTCCCCATTTCCTGTGGTTTGACTGGTCGGTCGCATTTGGTCATGTCATCGACCCCGAGAGACTAGTTAGGAGGAGGCCCACTTCAACAAGTGTCATTTGCGGTGTGGTCAAGGTCTAGATACCCTCGGACACCAAAAAAAAAAAAAAAAAGGACCAGTTTCTTTATAGGTTGAAACGACCAACTTATATGTATTAACTGGATCTGGGCTGTCTATGATTTACATGATTTAGAGTTCCCAATGCCATAGTTTATGCAAATGCAATTATGTAAGATTAAAAAAAAAATCTTCTTTCTGAAACTTGGGGCCATGCATCAGTGCCATTGTCAATTATTATTTATATTTATCTGAACCTGGGTGCTCTTTGCTATTGACAATTTTCTTCTTTCTGAAAAGTTATTCCTAGTTTTAGCTTGAAAATTTGATGTATAGTAGTTGGCTGCCGTTGTACAACTCATTATCTTAATGAACATGCTTTTATTTCGAGATTCAGTATGTGCAGTAAATAAAATGGTGCTATGCAGGTGGTGCAGAAGGGTGACACCATATTTATTGGCCAATATCTGTTTACTGGGAGTGAAAACACTTCAGTTTGGATGGAGGTAAGACATTAATGAGAATGGTACGCTGTAGTTTGGTTGACATGGGATGCTCAAAAGTTTTGAAAGTGGATGTTTGGAAATGTTAATTAGCCTAATTATCCAAGTTAAAACACTTTTTTCATTTTATTAATTGGTTTTTTTTTTTTTTTTCTGGGTGTGTATTTGGATAAGAACCATGATCGTTGGAGCAAAAAAACCTGATCAACTTCTTTTTATGAGCTTTTAATTTGTGCAATGAACTACAACCACAGGTAGCAGAGGTGAAAGGAGAAGAAGTGATTTGCATAATAAAAAATTCTGCCACCCTTGCTGGATCATTGTGCACTATACATGTTTCTCAAGTTCGTGTTGATCTACCTACCCTGACAGACAAAGATAAAGAAGTGAGTGTCTGTTTACTTGCATATTATTATCATACTAAAGATAAGCTGGGATTTTATTATTATTATTATTATTATTATTATTATTATTAGTTTATTATTTTATTTTTTTCATGTTCTTTACCATTCTGAGGGAGTGGAAATGCAGATTGAATACCATGTGAACAATTTAAATTATTACATTTTGTAATGGATCTCGGAAATTGTTTCAAACTCAAAATTGATGCATATGCTAACCTTTCTCTCAAATGATGTTTTTCATCCAAACATAGTATTTGAATACATGCTGATCCATTCAAGTTTCTTTAAATCTATATAGTTTTATACTAGTATGTGCTATTTTAATAGTTTTATTTCTATTTGTTGCAAAAGAAATTGCCTTGGTGTCAATGTGATGATATTCAGCTAAAAACCTCAGGTGTTAAGTTCATGGGGCACTCGGAACAATGTAGATTTTATCTCATTATCATATACTCGAGGCGCAGAAGATGTCTGCTGTGTAAGGACTGGACTTCCATTATATAAATTTTATTGGATTTCATTTTTCTCTCATTTATGTAGGTAACCTTCATTGTAGATCTTTTCTTTCCCAAATTCCCTTTTCATGAAAATGGCCATTCTGTTTTTATCATATTTTTACTTTTAGCACTTTAGGAATGCTGATCAAAACCTTTTTTTTTTAATTTAATGCAGGTCCGTGAGTATGTTTCTAGTCTAGGTAACCTCCGTCAAGCTCAGATATTTGCAAAGATTGAAAACATTGAGGTTTGCCCCATTACAATATTCTAATGGATGCAGTAACACTATATAGCTAAGGGTAGTGTTTCCTAAATCAGTTTTTCTGTTTAAAATTTCAGGGCCTTAATCATTTTGATGGGATCTTAAAGGAAGCCGATGGTATTATCCTTTGTCGTGGACACTTGGGTGTAGATCTTCCTCCAGAGAAGGTCACTATGCTCTCTCTTATTACAAATGTTGTCATTACTTGATTCTTGAGATACACTGTCTTGAGTCACTACACTCACTACTTAGGACTTTCAGCTTTCGGACAATGATGTTAAAACTCTAGTTTGTTAGAATTTTTGGACCAGGTCTTGTTGGCAGCATTCGTTCCAAATTTGCATGTCTGCTGACTTCTGTTTTTCTGTATTCATACTTCTGCGCAGGTGGGGCTGCATGTGAGGGAGTGTTATTACTACCTTGGTTTACAATTTTTCATATACCTAATGGAAATAGATATATAAGAGGCTTTGATTTTCCCAGGATTTTGCATAAATATTGGCATGTTAAGCTTGTCCAACTCTAAATCAATTGCTGATTGTTTATATTTTACTTTTCAATGTCCATCATTCTGCTTGGCTTCTGCTGCTAATGACCAGAACCTAGATGATAAAAGATCATCTTATAGTGCTTGGTGATGGTGATTAGTGACGCAATCTTCAATGTCCGGAAGCTGCGGAGTTTTTAGATTATTACATTAGATTTTTTTTTGCAGATTAATTTGCCCTTTTATATTTTTCGTCGGAGTTATAATATTGATGTACGATTCTACGTATCTATGTCTGTAAAACAGTGTACTAAAAAGTACTTAAGAGTTAAGATTCAACTTGATTCTGGCTGTCATTTTACCTAGTTCAGGAGTCTATTGCTCAGTTTGTCTGTGAGAATGAGAAAAGAATGTAGGCTAATGTAAATTTGTGAATAGTGATATTCTCTATGAAAAATGCAAATCTCAGTATATTTTTAAGTACTCTATTTCATTAGTCTTCTTATTCGGTGTTCAGTTGCATTTTTGCCCTTTTTATTTAACCAGGCAATGCCCATTATAGTCTTATGATTTTTCAGGTGTTCTTATTTCAAAAGGCTGCTATTTTCAAGTGCAATATGGCTGGAAAACCTGCTGTAGTTACTCGTGTTGTGGACACAATGACAGAAAACCTGAGACCAACTCGTGCAGAGGCAACTGACGTGGCAAATGCTGTGCTCGATGGTACGCTACTTGCTGCTTTATCTGTCATACGCAAGATTTTTTCATAGGTATGGAAGTCTGTCTAGATAATAAACAAATATAGCATTTGAGTACTGGTAAGTAGGAAAGATCTTTCCAGGTCATTTTGAAGGAAATTCATATATTCAACATTGAGTGCTTTATAGGAATATAAACTTACTGTATAAGTATTTGTCTTACTTTTTTTAAAATTCAATTTGGTACAGGCTGTGATGCGATTTTTCTCGGTGCTGAGACTCTGCGTGGATTGTATCCTGTTGAGTCCGTTTCAACTGTTGGTCGAATTTGTAATGAGGTAAATATTTCTTCTCAATTATTTTTGTGCTGTCAGTCATTGCTATGTCTAATTTCCTACATATGTGGCATGGCTTGAGTGATTTTTCAAGTGGGAATCATAGATAGTTGTAACTTCCTTGGCGAAACGCTTCAGTCAGCCAACTCATCTCTGATGTTGGAACTGCTAATAGCAAGGGTCTTAACAGGTTTAAAATATGTGAAAGATTGCTCGAACGGTGTCTCTTTTATATTGACGCTGATCATGCATGCCATTATGGCAAACTAATACCTTTCTTTTGGTTTACAAATCTGTGCAGGCCTATGTTAAGATTGTGTATGGCACATGCATGATGCCATGCACTGCTATTTTTTTTTTTTTTTGGTAGACATGCACTGCTATTTCATCTCAAGAGGGGAAGCTTTTACAACTCTCTGAACATTGAGATAGAGGGAAAACACACACACAAAAAACTACATCTTTTTAACTCCAACGTCATTTTGCAATAAGGTTGGAGATGGTTTGTCAAGGAGTTCTTTCTATATTGCAACTCCACCATCATGTTTGAAACATTGCGCAATTCGTTATAGAATGATGTTGGGATTCCCTGTTATTGCCATCTTAGTGAAATGCCTGAAATTTGTAGTTAACCGTTGCCCATTTAGTATTTATGTACTTTATTTTATTTTTTTGAGGTCATATTAGTTACTTGAAATTTTGAAATTGATCCTAGCAAATGAATATATTGAACTTGCAGGCAGAGAAAGCTTTCAATCAGGACATTTATTTTAAGAACGTTGTGAAATATGTTGGCGAACCAATGACCCAGTTGGAGTCTATTGCTTCCTCAGCGGTACATTTTTTTGGGAATGCTTATTTTCTTATGTCTATTTCTTACTGCCGACCAGATAGTTTTGCTTTAATGAGCTTACATGTAGAATTTTCATCTAGGTACATACAGCAGTTAACGTAAAAGCATCAGTAATCATTGTCTTCACTTCATCTGGAAGGGCTGCGAGGTAGTTTTTTTTCTCCTAATTGTGAATGAATGGACATATTTATGCATGCTTTCAGTTATTTGGAAGTTGGAACATTGATTAGTTACCCCTTTTGAGCACTTTGCATGGTTGAATTAGTTGATGTCAATTGCCTTTACCTCTCTGAGATATTTTAATGCCTATGCGGTGCAGATTAATCGCCAAGTACAAGCCAACAATGCCTGTACTATCAGTAGTCATTCCTCAGATCAAGACAAATCAACTTCAATGGAATTTCACTGGTGCCTTCGAGGTACAGTTCCTGATTTGGTTACTAATTTTTAATTTTTCTGGTTTCTTCATTTGATGAATGCACAAATTTATCATGAAAAATAGGGAAATTGTGATTGCTATGGATTTTTTTTTCCCTTGGTGCCAAAAAATGTTTTTTCACAATGTGTTTCCTTTTATTTAAGCACTGAATTGAAATTTTTGGTTATAAATCTTATGATTATGAAATTGGCAGGCAAGACAGTCACTTATAGTAAGGGGTCTCTTTCCTATGCTTGCAGATCCGCAACATCAAGTACATTTTTTTCTTCTTGCGTTGTCTTAGTATACCAAATAGTTAACATGAAACAAATTTTTGTTCCAAATCATCTATACTTCTTTTCTTTTGATGTTTCTACTTTTCTTGCAAATCACTTCATTTGCCTAATCTGGTTCATGCATTTATAACCATGTAGGCTGAGTCTAGAAGCCATACGAACGAGTCCATTCTGAAGGTCACTTTAGATCATGGAAGGAGTTCGGGTTTAATAAAGCCTCACGATCGCGTTGTTGTTTGTCAGAAAATCGGCGATGCATCTGTGGTGAAAGTACTTGTGGTCGAAGATTGAAAACAAACTTCTTCTAATCATCCACATATAGCTTACCCTCTGTTTAGATGGTCATGGTAAGACCATACTAGTTTAGTATGTAAACATGGAGGTGGACATGAGAATTGTAGCATTATAACTATATACAACAAACAAATAATATTTCTTCCCCATTGCATATCCTTGATTTTCCTTCTTTAGAGAATTTAAGTTGATTATTTCTTGCAATATTTCCTCCCTAGTTTTTTGTTAGTTGTGCATACATATTCATTTCTACGTGAATCCAATGTTGCAATCCAACCTAGGACCTCCCAACCTTGCGTTTTAGCAAGTGATGCCTCATCCATTTCATTGGAGAAGAGTTGGATTATATAATAAAATGATTTTGTAACTCAACAAGTCTCTATTTCAAATTAGTTGGGTCGATTACATAGATCAAATTTTTTATTGCACTCGAAATAGTACAATTGACAGTGCATGTGCTTTTTAAAATAAAATCATTTAAAGTCCTCCTAATTAATGTGTCACAAATTAACTTTGGTTTGTTACCTTTTAACAGAAAAGTTTCCATCGGCTATGCGCAATAAAAACTTCACCAAATTCGGTCAACGTAAAATGGAGAGTGCTTTTCCAAGGTATGGAGGCCCAGCCAATTTTGTATATATATATATATATATATAATTATACTTATAACAAAGCAAGCAGGTAAGCGCCCGTGGCCTAATGGATAAGGCGTCTGACTTCTAATCAGGCGATTGTGGGTTCGAGTCCCACCGGGCGTGTCACTCATTGAAGGGATCTCGTAAATCTCTTTGATGAGTGATTTTTGTTAAGAGAAATTCAGATTAAAATTTTAGGTTATTTTTTATTAAAAATATTTTTTCTACTATCCATTATGTGTAAAGACCAATTATAGAATTTATTTCACTTTTTTTTTTTTCCTATACAACTAGGGCTGGACACGGGTCGGGTTTGGGTCAACCCGACCCGATGCACGATGACCCGACTCGGCTCGGGTCAGTATAAAAACGACCCATCATCCGACCCGCTAGACAAGATACCCGAACCGGAACCCGACCCGACCCGACCCGATCCGATCCATAGTTTCAAAAACCACAAAAATTCTATAAAAATCATGATGACACTCGAACCCGACCCGACACTAATATAATCACACCCGAACCCGACCCGACACCCGATGGGTTGGGTTTTGATGACCCGACTCATTTTCTTAACTCATCTTACTCGACCCGCCACTCGATTCGGGTGACCCGACCCGAATCGAATACTCGGGTTTCGTGCCCACCCCTATTTACAACCAACTTTAAGTTTTTGACTAAGACACTTTCTTTTCAGTACAACTTATTTGAGTACAACTTATTTAACGTGCTTTCTAAATTAATTCCCGTTGTTACCAAGTTGTCCATTATTTGGGACATAAATTCTATGTGCTTTAAAGAGTTGTAGTAACTAGTCAGTATAACAAGAGACCAAATTCAGTCAAAGTAAAACGCAGAGTGCTTTTCCAAGAAAAAAGGAAGGAGGGCCAGCCAATTTTGTATATATATATATATATATAATTAGACGTATAAAGCAAGTACGCGCCCGTGGCCCAATGGATAAGGGGTCTGACTTCTAATCAGCGACTGTGGGTTCGAGTCCCACCGGGCGTCTCACTCATCGAAGGGATCTTAAGCCTCTTCGATGAGTGATTTTTGTTAAGAGAAACTCAGATTAAAAATTTAGGTTATTTTTTATTAAAAATATTTGTCTACCATCCGTTATGTGTAAAGACCAATTATAGAATTTATTTCTCACTTTTTTTTTTCTCTTTTACAACCAACTTTAGGTTTTTAACTAAGACACTCCCTTTTCACTACAACTTATTTAAAGTGCTTTTTAAATTAATTCGCGTTGTTACCAAGTTGTCCATTGTTTGTCGACATAAATTCTATGTGCTTCAAAGAGTTGTAGTCACTAGTTAGTATAACAAGAAACCGAAACAATGTAACAATGACAAAGTTTTACCAAATAAGAAAATTCAAAACTTAACAAGGAAGATCACAGGTAAGGCAACATTTGCACAAGAATGAGGAATTTTTTAGTTTACAGGTAAAACTAAAATGAGACCCTGACATTCAAGTCTTTGTTAAAGATAAAGTTGGATATCAAGAACAAAACTCTTCTTTTATTACTTTAATGAAACAAGAAGACTAAGGCAGATGCTTTTTGGATCAATTCATCATATATAGTGGCCACATTAAGTCCAATCCCTTAGGCCTTTGGTGTCACGAGTCATGGGGTTGGGGTGCTCGACTGACTAACCTTTTAAACATTAATCAGTTCCATCGGCGTTGCCAAAATAATTTAACATAAGGGTTCACCTATTCTCACAGATAACAAGTACCAGTAGGCAGAGTGCTTTCAAGCTCCAATATATAAACATCAGAAGAATTCGATTCATTATCACTTCATTATACAAGAAATCAAGCATTCAAGTTACATAGGGAAAAGAGAACCTGTTCCTTCTTCCAAATATGGCAAACACCTTGACCAGACTCTTGTATCACAGGAAATGAAAATCTTTCCATCCAAACATCACTAGAACAGATTCACAAAATTTTAAGATGCGAAAACTAACAAAAATGCAATGCGATATTTCGCAATAGATGAAGTTGCTTGTAGCAGTGGTCGTATCGCATTAAGTATCGAATCATGAATCGAATCGTAATATGATCTAAAGGCTTCAAAAATCATTAAAAGCACAACACCAATTAAGGTAAAAGTAAATTGAGAAGAGCAAACATGTGCATATACAACATTCCAAAACTTGGTTACACAAAACTTCAAAGAAAGAAGAAAACAATGCATTGAACCTAAAGAAAGTTTCAACCTGATGTTTTCTTTTGCATGCTTTTTAACCTGTGACTGAAGATGGCTCAGGTCTCTTGTTGGAATCTTGGTGCTGTCTTTGCATGTCAAGCAATTCAAACTCTTTACGACGGAGAAGAAGAACCATCCTCTCGTTTTCAAGCTTCATTCGCTCATTTTTCAACTTCATTCTCTCCATTTCCCTCTCCTTCTTGTTACTGAACTTGAGCCATTTCAATCTCTGCTTCTCAAGCTCATATGCTTGGAGTTGGTAGCTCACTTGTTGCTCCTCCAATCGCAACCACTGATTTCGCATCCACTGCCTCTGCTCCAATGGACTCTTCGTCCCGTCTTGAAGAAAATTAATTAATTCAGTGCTTAACTGGCGAACTAATGGCGAAGAAGCTGAGGAACACATGCCCGTTCTCTGCCTCTTATTCTGCAAAAACTTTTCATTCTCATCTTCATTATCATGTCCTCCACTGTGCTCATTCCCAAATCTCCCTCCACTACCAGCACAATGAACTTCATCACCGTCATCATCGTCCTCATCTTCATCATCGTCTTCATCGTCCTCATCATCATTTTCGCCATCCTCATCGTCTTCTCCCCGACTTCTCTCTTTAGCTACCCTTAATCCCTCCGTTTCTGCCCTGCTCCTCAAATTGGAAACCCCGGCACCATTACTCGAATGAAAACAACGCTGCTGCGATTGATATTGAGATGTTGGCTCCACTGCCACCTCCGATGACTGGTGACCGCCACCTCCACCTCCACCTCCACCTCCACCTCCACCTCCACCTCCACCACTATTATGATAAGCACACATCTCTCTAAAGAACAAGTGCTTTGAATTCAATAACTTCCTCGCCTCCTCCTTCATCTTTGGCGAAAGCTGGTCCATTGTATCAAGCAAGCTTTGATTCTCCACAACCCTACAAGCAGTCCCTCTCCCAAGTATCTCATTTACCCTTTTATACCTCTTATTGAGATCATTAAACTTATCCTCACATTGCTGAGGAGACACAAAAAAACTCTTATCCATCATCGCCCGCGACACCGATTTCCACTTCCCTTTCTTCTGCAAAATCCCCCCAGCCTTCTTCTTACAATTCCCCCCTAAAGACTCATTATTCCCCTCCTGCCAACCACCCCCACAATCATCCTCAATGTAGAACACCACCATTATAAGCAATCTAATCATGCTATCAGTCCACTTAACTCTCTGCCACGGCGAAACCCGCTTCCTCCCATCCCCTCCGCCGCTATCCTCGCCCGCGGCGCCCCCAACCTCCCCTTCCTCATCACTCAAAACCACTTGTTGTTGCTTCCCTTTCAGCGTGTTGGGGTTATTAGGATACACATTTGGTTTCAATGACAGCTGAGACTGGCTGGACTGATTGGACTGATTGTTATGATGGTCAGCTTCACTGGGTGTGAAAGACATGAGCTGGTGTTGTTGGTGGTTTTGGTACAATTGTTGTTGGTGTTGTCTGTGAGGGTTGTTTGAATGCTGTGGATGGTGCAATGGAATCTCTAAACCCAACATCCCAGAAGACCCCATTCCAGACATCAATCCACTACTCTCCATTCACAATAACAAATAACAAAAACAAAACCAAATCAAATCAAAACCACCCCCCAAAAAAAAAAAAAAAAAAAAAACAAAAACACAGACCCAGAATTTGTTTCACTGATTTCTCTAACAAAGTGCAACCCCCATGTAAATCAAACAATACCCATTACAATAAACCCCCAAAAAAACAAGACCCAGAATTTGTTTCACTGATTTCTGTAACAAAGTGCAACCCCCATGTAAATCAAACAATACCCATTACAATAAACCCCCAAAAAAACAAGACCCAGAATTTGTTTCACTGATTTCTGTAACAAATTGCAACAACCATGAAAAATCAAGCAATACCCATGAAGAAAATCAAAATGAAAAGCACTAGAGAGGCAAAATGAAGGGCATTGAAAGTTGAAACACAATGAGGTGAACCTGGTTTTTATAGGGAGTTTTGGAGCTTCTTAAGCATGATAACCAACACAGATCTTCTTCTATATAAATGAGATTAGGAAATCTGAAATAACTATATAGAATTTATATAATATCTAATACAAGGGAGAGAGGGAGGAGGTGAGAATTGATGATGAAGATTGAAGGTGCAGGGAGGAGTGTGTGGGTGGGCATGCAGAGAAGCCCATAGTTTTCTGCCTGAATCCGCGGATGGGAATCAATGGGATGATGGCCGTCCACAGGATTACTTTGGTTTTGTAATTGTAGCTGAATTACACCCATCATCCTGTGCTCTCCAGGTTAGACAAGATACATGGCACCCGCCGCGTCGGATTTTCAATACTTTAGTCTACCAAACAAACCCCTGCAGCGCATTGGAAAATGTGAGTTCTCACCTCTTTTACTCCGTGTCACGTTGAATTGTCAAAAATCTCTCAAATGAGTTTTCTCAAGATTGTGACTCAATTCTTATTAAAATCTAAAAAAAAAAAAGGCGTGTCATTTGAATGATCAAATCTTAAAAATAACAAAATAGTTTTGTTCAACGAGCATATATGAGCAAGTTTAGTATCTTAACTTCTATGGTAGTTTTTAATTAAGAAAGTAGGCATTTCAAGTTGGGTTTAAAAAAGATCAGAATATTGTAGACATGTTGGTGACGTCTAATCATATAAGAAAATATTAGTATCTAACTTGATTTATGAATTATGAATTTTGATGTCTGATTAAAAAGGAGCTCAACGTATCTTGCATTTATAGACAAATTGATGTTTATTGGTTTTTTTTTTTTCCTTTCTTCGAGTACGTAATGGTATCATACTTCGAGATCTAACCTCATAGAAATAATAAATATTTTTAACAATTTCAAAGACGAGAATAAAATGTTTTAATTTTAAATTCCTTTCATAATATTACCTTTTCTTCTTCACAATAACTCGAGATTTAATTCAATAGATACAATTAAATTTTTTTATTGGTATCATCCTTGAAGATGAAATAGTTCAACACTTTATTTTTTTTTTTTATTTTTTTAAAACCACATTATATCTGACTATCCAAGTACTCTAAGTTCGCTTGAGTTACACATTATATATATATGGTGTTTTCATTCCCAAAACTTGAACTCGAGTAACTAGTTAAGGATAAAAACTCATTCGAGTAACTAGTTAAGGGAAAAAAATCTATTTCCTGTTGTGCCAACTAATTGTTGGTAACTTCAATTATTACTTTTTTTTATCTATATATATACATTAAAACAAGATCAAATTTGGGCTTAGAAAAAATCGAATTCCTCATTCACTCAAGAATCCATAATTTATCAATTCTTTTTAAGGTTTTTTTTTCCTCATGAATATAAGACGGAGGGATATTCAAATGTGGATTAAGTTGAGTTTAACCAAAATATCAACCCAACTTAACCAAATTAGTGTTGGACTACCAAAAGAAAAGCATCGTTTCTTTTTTTTTTGTCAAAGCAGTGTTGAAACTTTACATCTCAACCAAACCTAATAGATCCTTGAATTCTACACAATCCAATCCCAATCTAACAAGATATCAAACATTATTCAGGTGCCATAGTTGAGACTTATTAGTTGTTATGCTATGTTGTTTTGAGGTTGACTCAACTCTCAACCTCTTAAATAATTAACCACATATCAAACTGTTGAGCTACCACTTAATTGGTATACCTTATCGGCACACATTGGAATATGTGCACATTCATCTCAAGTTACACTGTAAAATAACACAGACAACTATGTAACAAGAAGTGAATCTAGGCATCCGAAAAGATCATCAAAGACAAATAATATGGAGCACCAAAAATTAAATGAAGCAAAACAAAGACAAAACTGTTATGATATGGATGAACAATTGATCAAGACTTTGTATGACTAATCATTGTCAAGCATGGCTCTTACATTGAGTGGTAGTATCAAGCATGGCCCTTACTTGTATCCATATCAAATGTACTCATTATTCCATGTATTGTCAATGTTGCTTGTGAAGAGTTGTATGACATGTGATGTATGTGTTACTTGTAAACATTGTCTAAGTACATTTATCATCATCACCAAAGGGCCTATATAAAGGGTGCCAACCTCATTGTAAAAACACACCAAGTTGTATACAACTTCTCATTTCAACTCTCTCATTTCTCCTCTTCTACTTTGTAGTTGTAGTTCTTTGTAGTTCTTTGTAGTAGTAGAAGTTCTTAGTTCTTCTACTTTTCTTCTCTAGTTCTAGGAAGTCTTAATTCAATTCACAATACGTTATCAGCACGAGCTTGCTCTAGCATTAAGGAGATCTTGAAGTTCAAGAAAGCTTGTTAAGGAGACAAAGCTAGGAAGGTATAACTTTTATGAGTTTGGTTTCTTTCTATATTATCTTGGTTGCTTCACTTTTATATGCATACTTTATTCATATATTATGAATTATAACGTCACCGATTGCGAAAGTATGCTCTGTAGTTGCGTCTTGTACGATCTTCTACATCAGAAATCAAAAGTCAATATGTGACATAACTAGTTTTCTCGCTATACTACAAACGATTAATTATGCTCCATTCTTGATTTTTAATATTGCAAATAGTGTTACAAGTTTGGGTTGATAGTGGGTAAGCCTTGTCCCCGGTAAAGCTAAACATTGAAAGGGAGACGGGTTATCCCGTTCGAGGAGGCATGGTTTTAAGTAGACCTCGTCTCGCCACCCAACCTGGAAGTTGTCCCACCAACTCATACAAGTATTACATTTTGCGTATTTATAATCAAGTTGTGAACATATATATAATGGTATATTATCTATTTTGTATAAAAAGAAAACTATTTAGTTTATCCCTATTTTCATAAAGATTTTATTTAATTATAATTGAATTAATTACCTTAACAATATTGACAATACTAATTACTTGTTAAGGCAATGAGATGCTCAAATTATATATAAAACATCTATGCAAGACTATGCGTATAATACTAATATTTATTCGTCAAATATCTCTTTAGAGATTTGAAAAGTAAATATTTCACTTTATATTATCATTTCACCTCATGGAGCTATCTATATTAAGGTCAAAATTGGTGATGCTCCAAAAGGCTCAAAATGAGCGGCTGGGTCTCACGCTACAAAATTTATATCAGTCAAATATCATTTATTATTCTGCAATTTCAATTACCTCTATATTGAGGCTATGCAGAAATATGACTGATGAGACAAATAAAAGCCACGTAGCTCGCCTCGATGTATTACTGCAATAAATTATCGAACGCGCACGTCAATCCATTAAATATTAATTATGGATTGAATCCTTATCTCGTGGTAGCTGAGTAAAATAATAAGATATTATAAATATAATATCACTCATGTCCAATTGGTTTAGCTTCAAATTAAGAAGCATATGTTGCATATAATGACCATGGTCGCAATTACAAATTTATGGACGTGGAAAAGGTGAAAAGATATGGTAAAAGTCATATTGACAATTCCATTGATAGTCAAAATAAAAAGTGGTGCACCACTAGAAAGGGTAAATTAGTATTGACAAGGAGCGCTCATAATTGTGACATTTTTTTTGTCACGTATGAAAGGCTATGCTGCCTAAATATTGTCATATATACAATACCCAAATATTTTTGTGATATTTTACCATGCTTTTGTTGACTAATGATCCAAAAAGTTTGAGATATTCGTATTTTATTACGAAAAGGGTATTTCTTTAATACCATATTGTTTTTCAATGTAGAAATGGATCATCAAGTTATTTGTTCAGATTATGGCGATATATGTCTTGTTGATTGTGCTACAACGCACACTATCCTCAAAAGAAGAGAATATTTCTCCAATTTGAACTTAGTTGAGACTAATGTTCAAACAATATCTGGCATCTCCAATTTGATTAATGGCTCTGGAAGAGCAAATATTATGTTGCCTAGGGGAACAATAATTCATGTTGACAATGCCTTATACTCTGAAAAATCCAGAAGAAATTTACTCAGCTTTAAAGATATTCGACAAAATGGATATCACATTGAAACCATGAACGAAAATAATAGAGAATTTCTCTATGTCACATTGGTTTCAAATGGGAAAAAAGAAGTGTTAGAAAAATTCTCAGCTTTATCCTCTGGATTATATTTTACTCATATAAGGAATGTCGAAACGAATGTCGTCTTAAATAAGAAAATTAATGATCCAAAGACATTCATTTTATGGCATGACCGGCTTGATCATCCAGGATCATCAATGATGCGAAGAATAATTAATAATTCGCATGGACATCCTTTAAGGAGTCACAAAATACTTCAGCTGGTGATTATAATTGTGCTAGTTGTTCTCAAGGTAAATTGATAGTTAAATCATCCCCAAGTAAAATTGTTGTGGAATCCCCAGTTTTCTTAGAACGCATTCAGAGAGACATATGTGGACCTATTCATCCTCACTGTGGACCATTTAGATATTTCATGGTTTTGATAGATGCATCAACTAGGTGGTCACATGTTTGTTTGCTTTCGACCCGCAATGTTGCATTTGCTAGACTTTTAGCGCAAATCATTAAGTTAAGAGCACAATTCCCTGACAACCCAATCAAGACCATCCGTCTTGATAATGCCGGGAAATTTCAATCTTAAGCATTTAAAAATTATTGCATGTCTATAGGAATTACTATTAAACATTCTGTTCCACATGTACATACCCAAAATGGTTTGCCAGAATCTCTAATCAAACGCATTCAATTAATTGCCAGACCTTTAATCATGATAACTAAGTTATCAACTTCAGCTTTGGGGACATGCAAATCCTTCATGCAAAGATCTATCATTCATTATAGGCCTACGCATACCATGAACATTCCCCCATGCAACTCATTTTAGGTCAACAACCAAATATTTCACATTTAAGAATTTTTGGTTGTGCAAAGGTATGTTCCTATACCACCTCCCAATAGAACTAAGATGGGTCCACAACGAAAACTTGAGATTTATGTTGGATTTAACTCATCGTCCATTATAAGATACCTTGAGCCCTTAACAGGGGATTTATTTATCGCACGTTTTTGATTGTCACTTTGATGAAGCAATTTCCTCACCATTAGGGGAGATAAGAAGTCAATTCAAAAGGAATGGCGCGAAATTGCTTGGAATGCATCAACTTTATCACATTATGATCCACAAACAAATCAGTGTGAACTTGAAGTTCGAAAGATCATTCATTTGCAACAAATTGCAAATCAATTACCAGATGCATTTAATGATGCAAAACAAGTGACAAAATCACATATTCCAGCTGTAAATGCTCCTGCAAAAATTGATGTCTCTGTGCAACAAAATGCACAAGAACCAACGAAACGCTTAAAGCGTGGAAGACCGGTTGGTTCAAAGGATACAATTCCTCGAAAAAGGAAAACGGGAGTAAAAATAAATACAAATCAAAATACTCCTGAGAAAGCACAAGAATCCTTTGATAAGGGTTTGTCAGAACAAGTTGATTCTCGATGTGGAACAACTTCCTCTAGAAAAAGATGAAAGTAATGAGATCTCAATAAATTACTTAAACTCTGGTAAGATTTGGGATCGAAATAAAATTGTTCCTGATGATATATTTGCTTTTAATGTGTCCTTTGAAATATGTGAAAATGATGATGATCCGAACCACGATCAAGTGGGACGAATGTCAAAAAAGACCCGATTGACAAAAATGGCAAGATGCTATCCAAGCAGAGCTAAACTCGTTAAGGAAACGAGAGGTTTTTGGACCAATTGTCCAAACGCCGATGACGTAAAGCTGTTGGATATAAATGGGTATTTGTACGAAAGAGAAACGAAAAAATGAAGTTACAAGGTACAAAGCAAGACTTGTAGCTCAAGGTTTCTCACAAAGACCTGGCATTGATTATGAGGAAACATATTCTCCTGTTATAGATGCAATCACATTTCGGTTCTTGATAAGCCTTGCAGTTTCTGAAGGGCTTGATATGCATTTAATGGATGTCGTTACAGCATATCTGTACGGATCTTTAGACAGTGAGATATATATGAAAATCCCTGATAGATTTGTAATATCCGATGAAATAAAATCAAAACCTCATAACATGCATTCTATAAAATTACAAAGGTCTTTGTACGGGTTGAAACAATCCAGACGAATGTGGTACAAACGACTTAGTGATTATTTACTGAAAGAAGGATATGTAAATAATCCACTTTGTCCATGTGTCTTCATTAAAAGATCATCAACAGGATTTTTGATTATTGCTGTATATGTTGATGATTTAAATATAGTGGGAAACCACGATGACATCATTAGAACATCCGAATACTTGAAAAAGGAATTCGAGATGAAAGAACTTGGAAAAACAAGACTTTGTCTTGGTTTGCAAATTGAACATTTTTCAAGTGGAGTACTTGTCCATCAATCAAATTATATTGAAAAATTATTAAAAAGATTTTATATGGACAAGGCACATCCATTGAGCTCTCCAATGGTTGTCAGATCACTTGAAGTGGATAAGGATCCATTTCGACCTCAAGAAAGTGATGAAGAGCTAATTGGTCCGAGGTACCATATTTAAGTGCAATTGGTGCACTTATGTATCTTGCAAATTGTACAAGACCCGATATTGCTTTTGCTGTCAACCTACTTGCAAGATATAGCTCTTCACCAACTCGAAGACATTGGAATGGTGTTAAACACATTTTTCGATATCTTCGAGGAACAAGTGACATGGGTTTATTTTACTCGAGAGGGTAAAATTGAATCTCCAAGGTTATCTTGATCTTTGGATTTTTATCGAGATCCTTATAAGGCCCGTTCTCAAACGGGATATGTATTCACCTGTGGTAATATTCTTGTATCATGGAAGTCAGTAAAACAAACTATGGTTGCCACTTCTTCCAATCATTCTGAAGTACTTGCAATTCATGAAGCAAGTCGTGAATGTGTTTGGTTGAGAAACATGATTGAACATATTCAAGAATTATGTGGATTGCCTTCAATAAAAGATTCTCCAACCATATTATATGAAGATAATGCAACATGTATTGCATAATTAAGTGAAAGATTCATAAAAGGGGACAGAACAAAACATATTTCACCAAAATTCTTTTATGCACATGAGCTTCAGAAGAATGGTGAAATTGATGTCAAGCAAATCCGATCGAGCGATAATCTTGCTGATTTATTCACAAAAGCCTTACCAACTACGACATTTAAAAGGCTTACATATGGTATTGGCTTGCGTAAACTTAAAGACATTGCAAGTAAAGACACTGAACAAGTTTTACCTATGTTCACATGAGGGGGAGTTATTGATTAGTGTATTGCACTCTTTTTCCCTTAGCTATGGTCTTATCCCATTGGGTTTTCCTAGCAAGGTTTTTTTAATGAGGCAATCCTAACAATATTATACTCATCTTAAAATTAATAAGAAATGTGTACTCTTTTTCTTTTACTAGATTTTTTCCCACAGGGTTTTTTCTAGTAGAAGTTTTAACGAGGCACATTCTCTCAACAATTGTCATCCAAGGGGGAGTGTTATGATATGGATGAACAATTGATCAAGACTTTGTATGACTAATCATTGTCAAGCATGGCTCTTACATTGAGTGGTAGTATCAAGCGTGGCCCTTACTTGTATCCATATCAAATGTACTCATTATTCCATGTATTGTCAATGTTGCTTGTGAAGAGTTGTATGACATGTGATGTATGTGTTACTTGTAAACATTGTCTAAGTACATTTATCATCATCACCAAAGGGCCTATATAAAGGGTGCCAACCTCATTGTAAAAACACACCAAGTTGTATACAACTTCTCATTTCAACTCTCTCATTTCTCCTCTTCTACTTTGTAGTTATAGTTCTTTGTAGTAGTAGAAATTCTTAGTTCTTCTACTTTCCTTCTCTAGTTCTAGTAAGTCTCAATTCAATTCACAACAAAAACTAAATGAACCGGAGACCCAACAAAGACAGAAGGCTTTGTGCATACATACATTGCCCACAAACCATCCATGCCATCATTCATACATGCCTCCCCGAACTACTACTTCACAAGACTAACCTCATCACCAAAACCAGAAAAGCAAACAAAAACATACAACACGTAAGAGAAACAGTGGCGGAGCCACATACTGGCTCACCTAGGCTATAGCCCAGGAGAAGTTGTGACAACCCCTTTATACATCTATACTTTACCTAGTAAAAAAAAAAAAAAAAAAAAAAAAAAAAAAAAAAAAAAATTATTAAGGCTTGCCCACCCCACCAAGAGAACAATTAAAGATTAACCACTAAAAAAAATTAAGGCTAGCCCACCCCACCCTAAAAGTAACTCAACTCAAATGGCTTTACTTTTGACTTGGAACGAAAAATTATTTTGCATTGCCACTAAAAAAATTGAGATATTATGTATAAGATAATATAGAGCTACTTTTGTATAGTTAATTAATTGATGATACAATATTACTACTTGAGTATATACTTACCCCAATAATCTTAACTTGATTAAGATCGATTCAAACATTTTTAGCTAGGGCCCAGCTAGGGGATGCAAATTCCTGACTCTGCCCCTGAAGAGAAAGATATGTGCATATACTTTATGTTCCTTGCAAGAGAATTAACAAATTCACCTTCGCGACGTCGTCTTCTTCTTCAATATCTTCATATATATATATATGTATGAGACAAGACAACATGGTTTTTTTTTTTTTTTTTTCATTTGACAATACAACATGGTTGGCTCAGCAATTGTAAGTGGTTTTGAAATGGCTTTCTTCACAGCTTGTGCTGGCATGTGAGTGTTGAGTCCAACAAATCCCACAAATCCCCACAATGAAGTTACGGTGAAGCAATGTGGCCGTTCGCTCTCGCTGGATTTTCCCAGTAAAAAAATTTCACTATTTATCAGGCTGTCACTTTTGAATAAACAAAACGTTAAACGTACGTGATTCCTGTCAGACTACATATATATATATATATACAATCATCAATAGGACAGCATCAATGGCATCTTTGATGTAAACATAGGTTCTTTCAGATTGTCCACCGTCGACAAGCTTTAGAGGTTCACCGCGTAAGAGATTGTAGATTATAGGCAAAACCCCATTTTTGGTCCCTGAACTTTCAGGTATTTCTGCTTTTGGTCCTTCAACTTTGAGAACAACACATTTGGTCCCTCAACTATTAAACTAGTGAACATTTAGTCCTTCCATTATGTGGGCCGTTTAAATTGATGACGTGGCGAAGCAAACTGGCTATGTGGATAACTGGACCAGACACGTGGCACCACGTGGCGCCACGTGGCCGGTTGTGGTCTAAATTGGCGGTTCGGGTGAACCAGGACCGGTATTCTCCAAACCCACAAAATCAAAACAAAATAAGCCCTAAATCCCCATTTCCCCTCCTTCCTTCCCTCCTCCCTCCAGCACTCTATCGTTCTCTCTTCTTCACCACACCTTCCCTCCCTCTCGCGCACTGTCGTCCGCACTTCGTCACCACACCCTCCCTCTTCGTCGTCACCACACCCTCGCTCCCTCCCGCACTCTGCTGTCCTCTCTTCTTCATCACCACACCCTCCCTCTTCGTCGTCACCACCCCCTCGCACTCTGTCGTCCCTCATCTCCTCAAGTCGACGTGGTCGTCCCTCACCTCTGCTCTCCTTCGTCGTCCTCAACGCCGGGATTAAAACTCGAAGCTCGCCTCGTCGTCGTCCTCAGCTCTCCTTCGTCGACCACTCCTCAGGTTTCACTCTATCTCTTCCTCAAATTTATATTTATTAAAAAAATCTCATCTCTTCGCCATTGGATGTCTGCTTCTTTAATCTTTACTGCAACTTTTACATGTATGTATATGTACATACATGTACAAAGATTATGTTCAGATGCAGCTTGAAAGAGGCACAGTTCAGTTTTAGGCTGTAAAGCATATAAGGCTGTAAAGCATAAATGCACGAGAAAAGAGGATGCAATGAACAATTACTGTTTTATCTTTGCCTAAGCATATACTCTTTTCTCGTGCATTTATCCCAAAATCCCAAAATGCACGAGAAAAGAGGATGCAATGAACAATTACTGTTTTATCTTTGCCTAAGCATATTATGTGTAATAAAATCCCAAAATTGCATCAAACAAGACGTATATGCTTAGGCAAAGATCAAACAATTACGCACAGTTCAGTTTAAGGCTGTAAAGCATATAAGGCTGTAAAGCATATAATTCAAACTAAATATTGCATGTTTTAAAAGAGGCACAGTTCAGTTTCTTGACTTGAATTTACAAGGTGCAGGACAAACCATTGTTGTGATCAACATCTGAATTTGGTTGTTGCTGCAATTTTCAGTAAATTGCTTTTCTTTTTTGGTCAATTGTTGTGATCAACATCTGAATTTGGTTGTTGCTGCAATTTTCAGTAAATTGCTTTTCTTTTTTGGTCAATGAACCGATGTTTGCATTTTGTACATGAAAAATTATATAATCACTTGAAAAAACTAAAAGGAATCCAACACTATGGCACGTTAGCAATAAGAAGAGGTTGTCACATACCAAACGACCATTGGTCGCTGAAAGATAACCTTGTAGTTCTGATTCAATAACTTTGAGCAAGGAAAAGGCACCGAGCATAGTATTGTGCTCCAATTGACAAGCTAATTTAAGGAACTGGTGTCGGGCAAGTTGATTGAGCGGATGCATATTGAACTGCATAACAAAAATCACATTTAAAGAAAATTAGAGAACACCTTTACCACAATGAGAAAATACGATAACATGTAATCACTCCCGTAATTAGGTTGTGCATAAATCATTCCCTTGATTATGTGCTACCTTATTTAGATGTTTCCTTTTGTATGTAATTACATCTCTATATATAGAGACATGTAATAAATCAACAATACAATAAACTTATTCTATTATGAAACTAACAAGAATATGTGAATTGATTATCTTACGAAAATAAAACTAGTTACAACACTTAATTGACAATGCCCGCACCAAAGGGAATGAATTTTACTTTTATTTACATTGCCGAAGCAAGCTAAAACACGAGAGACACCTTTGCTTGGACCATCTATGCCAGGAATGAAATTCATTCTTGGACCAATCCAATTAAACGATCTCACGATGGTGAACTCAAGGCCATTTTCGGCACCCTCAGCTGCAATGCATCAGGAGCCAAGGAAAAACAGTGATGAGTAATGTACACACCATATATTAGTCGTTCAATGAACTTATACACATCTCCTAGTAGGGATGGGCAAACCGCGGCTTAATTTGGTAGTGAAAACTATCAAACCAGGGTTCACGGTTTGGTCATTTTGCAAACCACCACCAAACCGCGAACCCTAAAAACCGCAACCAAACCGGTTGCGGTTTGTGCAGGGTTTGGTTTTACGGTTTTCCTTCAACATTTTGAACAAAAAAAAAATACATTCAATTCCCAAACAAAGTGCAACAGTCAACAAACAAGACCATTGTTTTCAAGACAATTAGATGAACAAAATCAATCACCGCCCCCCATCTCCACCAATTAATACCAACACCAACTGAAACTCTTCACCTCACCACTTCTGCTCCGTCTCCATCTTTTTCCCCACTATCTCCATCATCATCATCATCGATCTTTCTCTGCATCACAAGCTATGAATCGATCCACAAAAATGATGAAGATCATTGATGTGGCAACTCTCACAGGGAAGAGAATGAGATTTGAAATTGACTGGTCACACACTCTGTGTGACCTACAACGCGCAATCCAAGACATATCCAGATCCCCTCTCGATCAGTAGCGACTCGTGTTCGGGGAAAAACAATTGGACGGTGGATCATCGCTCCTCTATCAGATCTAGAACGAAATCAGGGCGAGTTTGTTGATCGAGATTGTGTTGGTTTTGAGAATAAGAGGTGGAGGCAATCAGATTTACCACAAAACAACAGATCTACAAGCCGGTGGCGGGGTTTCGACGAGGTGGAGGACAACAAAGGGAGAAGAGAAGAGGACAATAGAGGGAGGCGGAGCAGTGAAGAGGACAACAAAGGGAGGTGCAACGACCTGTTACATTAATCACATGATTAGTGTTAATCCGAATAGTAATTAATTCGAGTTAGGCTTGTGGTTAAGCTCGATTTATCTCGATTAATGCGTGCATGGATTGATGTGTTGTATTGTATTTATATGGACTGTATTAGTATGTATAAATGAATAATCGGATTAACGAGGGAATGTCTAATATCATGTGTGGGTCAAGAAGGACACGCATGGGACGCGGATAGCGTTAATGAATGAGAGTGTTCGGTGGAGGAATTACGTAGTGTAAATGTAAGTATAAACGTATAATGATATATTTATATATATAAATATATATTAAATGGGAAAACACGCGTTTAGTGAGACGTTGTGGGTTGCATAGTGTCATATGGGGCCGATATGGGGCACATGTATGTTATAAGAACGTGTGCGTAGCAAGTGGACTTGGTGGTATGCACGGGAAGTGAAGAAAAGTTGAGGAAATACGTCTGGTCAGTAGCTAGTGCGCTGGGCAATGCGGTAAATGAGATAAGTTAGAAAATCTTCGAGATAACGCGATGTATATCTCGAGGCAATGGTTTAATCGCCTTCTTCACTGTTTATATATAGATTTGACAGAGGAAGACGAGATGGAACGAGGAGGAGGAGGAGAGCTCGGGAGCGAGCTCGTGAGCTGGAGGAGCTTAAGGACAACGAAGCCATGAAGTCGAGGTGAGTGTGATTTGGTTGTGGCTGTCGAGTTGTTGTTGTTGTTGCGGTTGTTGTTGTTATGGGGTTTCGGTGATAGTGTGTGGTGGTCCGTTGTAGATGAAATCATACACATAGGTAGTGAGAGCTTGTGAGAGACTCTCCCTGAAGTTGTAAGAAGTTTGGACGTCGTTTGGGTCAAATTTTTTCATGTCGATCATAGTTGATATGCAGCAGCGCAACTGTCCAGCGCGCTGTGACAATGTAAAACAGTGAGAAAACTATTTTGAGTGGTTATGTCGATGTGAGTTGTGAGGGTGGTTCGAGGGTTTTAATTAATAGATATTGAACCTAATTGATGTGTTGTATTGTATTTGTATGGACTGTATTAGTATGTATAAATGAATAACCGGACTAACGAGGGAATGTCTAATATCATGTGTGGGTCAAGAAGGACACACATGAGACGCGGGATAACGTTAATAAACGAGAGTGTTCGGTGGAGGAATTACGTAGTGTAAATGTAAGTATAAACGTATAATGATATATTTATATAAATATAAATATATATTAAATGGGAAAAACACGCGTTTAGTAAGACGTGTGGGTTACATAGTGTCATGTGGGGCCGATATGGGGCACACGTATGTTACAAGAACGTGTGCGCAGCAAGTGTACTTGGTGGTATGCACGGGAAGTGAAGAAAAGTCGAGGACATGCGTCTGGTCAGTAGCCAGTGCGCTGGGCAATGCGGTAGATGAGATAAGTTAGAAAATCCTCGAGATAACGTGATGTGTATCTCGAGGCAATGATTTAATCGCCTTCTTCACTGTTTATATATAGATTTGACAGAGGAAGACGAGATGGATGTGGCGGCCCCAATTTCCACATTGGTCCGCCACGGGAGGCCACGCGGACCCACAACTGACCACGTCACCGCCAGCTGTGTTCCACGCCCAATTATCATTATCAATTAATTATCGCTAACCTTGATGTTATGAGTTAACTTTTATTTCCTCATTATCATTCAACCATAAATTACGCAATGGAAAATTAAATGAACAACATAAAGATTTATCCTGAATTCCATGATCAAAATGCCTAAGTGAAAACCATACCAAATATACATCATATACATGTCCTTTGAGATCCACAAAATATCAAAAGTATACAACCTATCTCTCCAATCCCAAAACCCAACATAAAACAAGTAAATATAAACATACGTACGAGTAGGGCTAGAGCTATCAATCAATGTAGTCCTCAAGCTTGCCCTTCCCTCGACTCGTACCCGGATCTGCACTCGAGCCATCATAAAAAGACAGATGACGAGTCCAGAGTGAGTAATCCCAAGGAAATTCACTAAGTAATTACGGAAGTAAAAGTACTTGAATTTAAATACCATAAATAAACATGCGGAACAAAAGAAATACGTATAACCGTGAAAGGATCATCGCATGTATAAATATAGTAACGAAACAAAGTACGTGCACGTAAAAATCAAACTAAGTCATACTTCGAGCCTCTCCTTGGGCACAACCCTCAAACACACCAACAAAGTTGTCCCCGGACCCTCTAGTGTGGCCGGCGTAGACCCACGACGCACCCACACGAGCCTACCATAACCAGGTAGCCTATTCACCGTATATGCATAGACAAGTGCTATGACTTAGTGGACTCTATGGCCGTAACGAATAAACACCAAAGGTGGGGAGTGATCTTAACACCGTAAAGGCTCCAGTAGGAGTAAACTCCACTACCGTAAAAACACCAAGTGAGAGGACTCAACCACCGTAAAGCGCAAGAATGGAATGGAATAATGAATAATCGGAACCGAATTCAAATAAATCAAACTCGTAAATACTTAAAGTGAAGTTCAATTGGGATACTACACACCTCAAACCGCACTCCTCGCTCCACAAATCAACCCCCGGTCCAATACCTCCAAATCCCGGTATCACTCCCTGGCCGATTTCGACTAACCCCGACTCAAATTACTATTTCGAGACTCCTGGAATTCATTTATGAGTATTAATGATCAATTAATGGGTTCATAATGTTGGTTAGACTCATTTCTTCATTTTCCAATTTTACAAATTCCAGTGAACTATTAGCGTGCTAATGAGATGAATTAGCGCGCTAATTCATCTAAGTCACTGTTCATCATTTTCCGAGAGGTAATTAGCGCGCTAGGTCCTCCTATTAGCGCGCTAATCGCGCTCTGTCCGTATTTTTACAGCTCAAAAATTCACATTCCAAACACCCCATAAACTCATTCATTCGACTCCAACACCTCAAAGACTCACAATTCACCTCAAAAACTCCATTTAACCACAAAGTTGTCGAATTTAAACTCGAAATCCAAGAATCATAAAAATCACCCTTTTCAAACCCATTTCCATATCATCATCAACACCAAAGCCAATCACTAAAACACATTCTCCACCTTCATAGCACTCAAAATATACCAAATTATCTCTAGAAATATATGCACTACACCAACCCACGGATTCAACACCAACATACCCAAAACCCTCTACAAATTGGAAAGAATTGAGAGAAGGTCATAAATCTCACCTCTTGATCTCGTTGTTGGATGCCAAAATCACTTTCTTCACACTTTGGTTGATGATCTCTCCCTCTCTTCTCCAACGATCTCTCTCTCCTTCAAGCTTTCTCTCAAAACCTCACTCTCACTCTCCCCATTTGATCGGTCAAACATGGTATATATATATACTTGGCATTTGATCAAGTGTGTGCACGAATCTCGAGGAATATCCAAGGGTTCCTGATCACCCTGTGTCACTCCAACCTTATACACCTAATCATGACACTCAACACCCTCTTGTGCATCTCAAGGATCATCAAATTGTTGTTGTTTTATTCAGCTCAACTATATGACTTACAAATTTTCAATTGATTTAGCTCATATAAATTCCTATTTTATTCAATAAATTCCCAAAATTTACGGGTAAACTCACCGTAGTTTCCTCGACTACCCTAAGACCCCGTGCCTCGTGTCCCGTGTCCGCACGCACCCCGAGGTCATTCCTCACTCGTCAATAATCTACATTAACATACATATTGCAATGGAATTAGCTAATTTGTACATTTCCATCACAATTTACCACAACAAGCATACACAACGGACTGTATACCTAATTCGAGTGCATTACATCCTCGTTGTGGGTCCCTCGGCCGTCTTCGCTGGCATCCACATCTGCAATGACGTCATAATTAACGGCAATTATAAATTTGGGCCGTTACAATGGAACTGAGGAGGAGGAGGAAAGCTTGGGAGCGAGCTCGTGAGCTGGAGGAGCTCAAGGACAGAGAAGCCATGAAGTCGAGGTCAGTGTGATTTGGTTGTGGCTGTCGAGTTGTTGTTGTTGTTGTTGTTGTGGTGGGGTTTCGGTGAATAGTGTGTGGTGGTCCGTTGTGGATGAAATCACACACATAGGTAGTGAGAGCTTGTGAGAGACTCTCCCTGAAGTTGTAAGAAGTTTGGATGTCATTTGGGTCAAATTTTTTTCATGTCGATCACGGTTGATATGCAGCAGCGCAACTATCCGGAGCGCGCTGGACAGTGTAAAACAACGAGAAAACTGTTTTAAGTGGTTATGTCGATGTGAGTTGTGAGGGTGGTTCGAGGATTTTAATTGATAGATATCGAACCTAAATTGATACCAAAAGGTATAATATAGATATGCAGACATTGGGAATCATGATGGAACCCCGAAAAAGTTAGGAAAAATTCGAGGAAAACTTTAAGAAGCTTAGGACAAGTAAGTGGGACTCGTACTTTTTATCAATTATGCAATGTAAATTAGTATTATTAGAGTACGTAGTGTTCAGGACTAGGAATGGGGCAATGTACCATGATTTAGTTTTGTTTTACACAAATTGTTTTGAAATGAAAAATGAATTTGAAAAGAGGTTTGACGGGACAAATCAACCTGGGGTTTAGATTTGTGGTGGAGTTGCTAACCATCACCGTGCCTCTAGTGACTTGGGAATTATCCCGAACAATACTTTCCATTTGAGCTGGCAGCTCATTAGTCATAAACCAATCAGATTTCTGATTGGTTTAATGATGACGAAGAACTACGACTCTATGTTTTATGAGTTGGCGACACATTGATATGAACTGGTTAGATGTCCAGCGACTGGTTCTTGAAGATGTGAGAGGGCGACTCAATTCAAATACTGAGATTGAAAGTAAAAATCATGGGTACATTGCAATAGACCAATGAACTTGCATCTATTTATATATTATTTATATTGGTTTGAATGATCCTTTAATTATGCATTTGTTGCATGTTGTTATATACTATTTTTTATATTAGTTGATAATTGATGGTTGGTATGAGAGTCACTTACTGAGCATGTAGGAGCTCACCCACCTTCATATTTCCATATATGGATGTACACTAGGACTTGAAATTCAAGAAAGGAGAAGATCAGGAGATTAGTATCTTCTCTACGGTGCAGTGAGTTTTCCTGTTGTATATATATTACATGGCTTTATAATTTTGTAATTATTAAGGTGGAAATATGAGTGTAATACCAATGATTATATCTAATTTGTATATTTTATATTTATTGAAAAAGTTTTAAATTTTTCGCTACGTTATTTTTATTTTGTTTAATTAATATCAAGATATACAAGTTGTTGTCAGGAAATGTGGTAAGGCTGCTGGCTCTAATTAAGTTCGATCTGGTTTACCGGGGCTTAATTAGGGTTTCAGACCGAATATTTTCTAATTTAGAATAAGAGGTGTTACAGTTGGTATCAAAGCCAAGGTTTACAAACTGAGTTTATTATTGGTCTCAAAGTAAGAGACAATTTTGATATAGTGTGATATCAGAGATGGTTGGTAAAGCTTGGTATGATTATTCCTCTGATCAGTTGATGGAATAACTTTGATACAGTGAGTATATAGACTGAGGTTATCACTTTCGAATTGGTTTCGAATGGTGTGATAATTCTGATACATAAGGATTGAAGCCTCAAGTTTTACCTTATATTAAATTGAAAATTTAGTTAACTGACTTGGAGATTGGTTCTCAAGTCAGGGATAACCTAGGACTAAATGAATAGTTTTTATCGATGTTTTGGAGGGTAATAAAAAATAAAAGCTGGAGACATGTATTTTTGAGTTGATATTATATATATGTGATAGATATATCGGTATTGTCTTGCCTGTGAATGAATCTGAAAGTCTTATCTCACATCTATGACTTGGTAAGTCAAAGAAATTGATGGTGAGGGTTTTGAGAACCTGAATTTCAGGGATATTATGATAAAGGAAGACAATAGAACGATAATATGATGGGTTATATCCATCTATTTCTCATGAGATGAGAATATGCATATTGAGGGTTAGGGTTTGTGGAACCCTGAATTTAAATAATATAAATATGGAAAGGAAATGAGTTGTAAATAACTCTCTCATTTAGTAGTCTTTAATGGTCTTGAGTTTCACTAATATTGTCTGATGAGAAATAGTCAGTGTAGAAGGAACGATAGATCCTAGATTTAAAGACAGATGTCAGATGAAGTGATATTAAAAGATGAATAAAACATGGAATGACTTATAGTGGAATTCAAAGGTGATGAGTTACTTTGAGTAGGAAATATAACTAGTGTTGAAACTAGTTGAATGAGATGAAAAGTCATTCAATGAGAGGTATTAGTGGTAAATGATGATAAGAACCTTGTTGAGGTTAAATAACCACTAGATTATTCGTGTTTTATGAATAATTATGAAGTATAGAATTTCAAATATAGTGTTGGTCTATATTGGGATGGTGAGAAAGAAATTTATCAGTATGGTTGTGGGATAGTCGTATATATTGAAAGTAATGTAAGAAAAGGATTTATTAGTGTTAATTCAATGTAATTGCACACATTAATAGTATGATGATAAAAAATCAATAGGGTTGTTGTGGAATCACAAATAGAGAAATGAAATGTGAGGATACTTGATTGATGTATAGATCAATGTTGGAATATAAGGAAATGAGTTGAGGGTAATATTACACTAAAAGTGAATAGCTACAACAAGATATGAGAGTTGAAGGATTTTAGAAAAATTCATGATAATGGTTAACTCTATCTTGTCTGATGAACTATACTCACTTTTAGGGTAATGGTAAATCGAAAATGGAAGTGAATGGTAAGTTGCATATACGTAAGCCTAATGGTTGGTAAGGTTATGAGTAGAGGTTTAATATTAACTCATTTAGGAACTTTCTGGGCATGGAGGCAGAAAGATTTACAGACATGACACTCTTGTCATCGGAGATACCAGATATATACAAGTAGTGTATTATTTGGGTAAGTTGAAAAAAACATAGCGTGAGCTAGTGATGTGTTTTAATTTGATTGTTTAGACTAATAATAGGTCAGAAATGGGAAGTTAAACTCGATGAACGAAAGTTGTGTTATTAAGGTTTCAACAAGGTTAATTACATAAATTGATTGAAATTTTATCACAACTTAAGTTATGAATTCATCAAATTATTTGAATTGTTAATACCAAACCAATGATCAAGTTTATTGCACTTGAAGTATTATGAAAATTGTATCAGTTTGAGAACTCAATTTGAGTGATAAATTAATGTGAAGGGAATCACAAAGGAATAATAATTTTCTAGATTTGACAACTCAAGTGTTTAACTGAATGAAACCAATAGTTTTCAATAGTTGATTGAGATTTGGTTATCATGGAGTAAAAATTAGAATATATGAGTATATGATCAAGCGATGACTTGATAATATGAAAATTATGGTGTAAACCATATAAACTCACTAGAGCTCATGCTATGTTTAGTAATAGAAAGATGTAGAGTTGTTAAACTCTATTAAGATAAGGTCATCTTTAAGTTGACAATGACGACGAATGCAAAAATAGTTGAAACTTTACCAAAAGCACAAAATACTATCGTAGTGTTATGTGAACTCTGATGATAAATTGGTGTATATCAAAAGTTGTAGGTGCAAATATTAAGTTTCAACTGTAAATCACTAATATATGTGTTTAATTAAAATTTTGAGTCAAGGGACTTGACTGAGGTTAAGACAATTGGAAAGTTGTGTTATATTCAACACAAAGACAGAAAATGGTGAAACATGAAATGATTAAAGGATATAAATAATTTATACAAAGAGTTGTGATATAGTTGTGTTGTATATTTAATTAACTTTAGAATTGAATGAAGATGAGTTGTACATGATACAAATGATACTTTGAGGAAATTGAAATGTAGTTTGACTACACTAGTTGCTTAATTATACTTGGATTATGGAAAAGTTATAGGTATATCCTAATAGTTTTATCCAAGTAGTTGTCTATTGATACAATGAAACAAGAAATTGTAGTAAATACATTTGATATAGTTTAAAATGAACTAATAAGAAACAATAGTATTGGTAAGAGTACCAAACTATTGCAAGACATTAAGTGATAATAAAAAGTTGAGATTATGTATTTCAAACTATGAATGAAATGAATTGCAAGAATAAGTTTTAGAGAAAAGTCTTGAAAATGATAAGTTAGGGATGAGGATCCAAGTATTAGTATAATTCTAGTTGATTGGATAGGAAGTGCATGTTCATTCATTCATTAAGAAGTTTTGAAGTACAGTTGTATCATGTACAAGTGTTTGAAGGGTATAAATGTCGTTTAGTTATTCTTAAGATTACAAGATCTTCGAGGAATCACTAAATGATAGATGAAAATTTTGAAAACCAGTGAAACTGGTCAAATGTGATTTGAGGAAAGCTTCAAACTATGAAAGTTTGAAGAAAATAATTTTATCAGAGTGAAAATAATTTGAGGTGAAATGAGTCACCAGAATATGGAAAATGACATATTCACTCTGAGGAATCATCAATATAAGTGATTAACGGTGGTTAATACTTGAATAAAAAAAGGGCAAGAGATGTAATTATAATAGAACTTCTCATTATAATCTCATAAGAGAGATAGATAAGATTGATGAATAAAGAAAGTCTTGCGCAGGCATATCATCAATTGAAAAGTTGGAATTGATAATTACAAGTCATTTCTTTAGAGATTAGAAGGAGATTGAGCTCAGTGAATAAATGAATTAATGAGTGATGAGATTGATTAAGAAATCTAATTAGAACTACTCAATGTGTTAAATATTGATAAATGGGTCGTGTCTATATTAGATTATCTAATGAAAATTGTGCTAGATGTGTTTCATTTTGAAATAAAAATTTTGGTTCAGATACAAGACTAGGCAAGAATCATTCTGAATATCTCATGGATCTCTTAATATTATTGATATATACAATGTCATTTCATATTTGGGTATACGATGATGACATATGGTGAGATTATAAAGAGATATGAGACGTATTCAGTATGTATATTGAGTAGTGATACCTAAAGAACTAGATAAATTCTTGATACCTGATAAAAGAAAAGAAACACAATTGTAGTACTTTGTGATGTGAATCAGACATCAGCACAATGAAAAATGAGTTGTAGTTAATAGATTAACCAGGTCTGCAAATTCTTGTCAGTGAGAGTATATGTCAGATTTGAAAGGATTAAGCAAAATCTATGTATGGGAAATGAAAAATGGTATGATATTAAATTATCGGATAGAAATCCGAGACTTGCTTCTAGTGAGGGAAAAAGTTATATTGATATTGAAAAATCATTCTCAATTTCGCCATAGTATAGTTTTGTGTTAACAAATAAAATGAGGTGTTAATCCTGATTTCAAGAAGTATGATTGAGCTTGTGTCTCATCATGATAATCACTGAAAGAATCGATTTACCATTGTGAGTTCTTTAATGATCTTAGTAATCCGAGGGGTTACAAAATGAAGTATGTTTTTTCTTATCCTACCATAGAGGTGAGAGATAAGAATGAGAGATAATGTACTAGAGTGAATGAAGTAATAAAGAACTACACAAAGAAAATAGAGCAAACTAGGTAATATATAACTACAATATAAAAGAAATGAGTAATATGTGGTTAAAAAAAACTATACGTTGTAGTGTATAGATTGATGAAATTTATAAGTTTCAAGCAAGTATCGAAAGAGAATGATGAGAATGTTGTGTGGATGACCTTTCCATTCATCGATGGGTGGAATAGAGGTAGGAGACACACATATATGTTAACCTTGCTGTTCATTTGTGGTGGACAGAGGTAGGAGACATAATGATTGTCGACCTTACCGTTTAGTCATGGGAATATTAAGTTGAGTGAGCTCCTACATGCTCAGTAAATGACTCTCATACCAACCATCAATCATCAATTTAATATCAAGGCAATGTATAACAATATGAATCCAATTCATATCTAAAAGAGCATTTGAATCAATATAAACAATATATAAACAGATGCAAGTCCATGAATTCATTGCAATGTACCCGTGATTTATATTTCAATTGAGTTGCCCCTTACATCATCAAGAACCGGTCATGGGCATTTAACCAGTTTCCCTCGATGTGTCGCCAACTCATAAAACATAGAGTTGCACTCCCTCATCGTCACTTAACCAATCACTGCTTATCTGATTGGGTTATGACCGATGAGCTGCCAACTCAATAGGAAAGCATTAATCGGGATATTTTCCAAGTCACTGGAGGCACGGTGATAGAAGGTCACCCATCACAGTTCCAAATCCCAAGCTGATCGTCCCGCCAAATCTCTTTCCGAATTCCATTTTCATTTAAAAACATTTTTTATAAAACCAAAGCCAAACCACGGTACATTGTCCCATTCCCAGTTCAATACACTACATACTATAATAATACTAATTTACATTGCATAATTGATAAAAGATACGAGTCTCACTTACCTGTTCTGAGCTTTCCTAAGTTTTACCGACTTGTGCGACTCCCAAAGTCCTCAACCTTTCCCACATCGGTCCATTACCTAAAATAGACCAATTATTATCAACTTACGTCTAATATTCATTTATTAATACTCTTAAACTGGTGTCATTCGAATCCGAAAACCCAAGAACTAGTTTCTCACTTATTTTGACCATTTCAAGTTTTATGAGATAAAATGTAACGACCCGGAAATTTGGTTATTTGTGGATGATGATGCATGTATTAGTATATTAGTATTTTACGGGTCTCGAGCCGTTCAAGCGATTTTTTTTAGTTGAGTGAGGTTTCGCCTAATTAAACGGGGAGAAAAATAAAATAAAGAATACAAATAAATAAATTTCTATTAATTTAATTAATTAGTTGATGGGATGTTGCAAGAAAACGGGCGTGGCAAAATAAATTTTGGAGGAACACGGACCAGGAAATGTAAGATCAATGTGGGAGTCGGATAGTCTCGCAACATGCGGGCTATGGAATATAAACTGTTAAAGTGACACATCATAATGAGGAGAGCCATGAGATTTGCATTGAGATGTGTATGTATGTTAAAATGAGATGATGTGGTAAAAGACTCATAAGGGCAATTGTCCAAGAAATGAACAAGTGTTAAGATAAGGGCAAAAAGGTCATTTGATTAATATATATACAAAACGTGGGTTTGCAAACCCTACTATTCATCATCTCCTTCAAACACCACCGCTACCTCTCCTCTTCACTCTCTCCCACTGCCATCACCAAACCACCGACCTCGACGAGGCCAGATGTGACCGGAGGGTCACCTTCGACGGGGAAGATGTCTCCCTCTCTTCCTCTCTCATTTACTCTCTTGGCCCCTCGACTCTCGGCCTCACATTGTCACTCTCGTCTCGGCTGTTTTTCGTCCCCTCTCCGCTGGACCGCCACCCACCATGGAAATGGCATCTCCACCACCTACTGGATATGCCTAGGTGAGTCTCTCCCACCTCTCTTTCCCTCTTCTCTCTCGGCTTATACTCTCCCTCACCTTTCTCGGCCTCCACTGTGGCAGCTCGCTTTTCCCACGGCTGGACCGTCACCACTGCCACCCACCACAGCGTTGGAGCCTCCACCACTCACCGGAGATCACTAGGTGAGCTTCTCTTCTCTCTCTCTATTATTTTAGTTCTCCTTCCATGCTGTTTTGCCATTTTGGGTTGTTTTGGTGGTAGTTTTTGCCTACTATTCGAGGCTATCGTGGCTAGTAGGACCATCCTCGGTCACGACTGATCGGAGTGGAGTCTCCAACGACTCCACTGGCAAGCGATGACCCCTCCTCCATGTACAACATCCACTTTATTGGTGTGTGTGTGTGTTTCAGTGAATATAGTGTTGGTTTGAACTGTGTTGGGTAGGAACAGTTGTGGGGTGTGTGACAGTGTGTATGCACACCCCAGTTAGGGTGTGGGGGTACTATGTGTGGGGTGGGTGATCATAAACTGTGCTATGTGGGTGTGTGCATAAGTGCCCTTGTTGCGTTCATGTTACTCGGGTGTCATGAGTGTGGGTGTGTATCTTTGGGGTGAATATATGGATTTATGGGTGTGGTGTATGTGGGTTTTTGTAACGGCCCAGCCCAGCCCAGCCCAGCGCTCAGGCTACCACTAGACCACTGGCTTCATGGGGGCGCACCCCACTGACACTGGCTCCATGGGGGCGTACCCCAGCCCGCACCGCTAGTCACGAGGGGGTGGTACCAAGCCTACCCCCATCCGTGTCCCCCACGCGGTCTATCGCCTTCTCGACTCAAACCTCGGGTCCCGAGGGATAAGATTCCAGATTTCACGAGTCGAGTACCACTGAGCTGGGAGGACTTCCCAGGAGGTCACCCATCCTGGTACTACTCTCGCTCGAGCACGCTTAATCGCGGAGTTCTGATAAGATCCGGTGCCTTCGTCTTGAACCGGCTCGGTGGTACTCGACTCGTGAAATCTGGAATCTTATCCCTCAAGACCCAAGTTTGAGTCGAGGGAGGCGAAAGACCGTGTGGGGGGACACGGATGGGGTAGAGCTTGGTACCACCCTGCCTGTGACGAGCGGTGCCAGTGGGGTATGCCCCCATGGAGCCGTGCCAGGAGCCGATGGTCCGGGTCAAAGCGTAGCCCTGACGCCGGGTGGGCCGGCCGTCGTTTTTAAGTATAAAATGCCACAGTTACATCGCGGGGCCACGGGCTCAAGGCGTAACCGGAATACAAATCAATTGGTGGACTTTTTAGCAATTGTCTAAGTCGTTTTTAGAAACTATTTTAAACCAAACTTATAGGGAGCACCCTAAGACTAAATACTAACCTTAAACCATTAATTGGGGTCTCAACCTATGCCAGATAGTCGGGAACTCACGGGGAATGAGTTAGAATCTCAGAGTGATACCAGGTTGCAATAGTTCCGGTAAGTACACACGTGCCTTATATGTGTGTATGTTAGTAGGCCAGTAAGAAAATAGCATGCGATTTATACATCCTCTATTTATTAATATTGTTGAATTGATCCCTTGTTTGATATTCCATTCCATATTGTTTATTGTATGTTCTTGGCATGAGTGTGTGTCTCGAAGGTATCATGTGGTCCCGTACTAGCTAGGACAACGAGGGTGTCTCCTACAAGGATAACTGACCACCCCTAGTGTTGTGTGTATTGGGTACTGGATTCGAAAGGTATTGCGATGCCTCTCGATTTCAAGTTGCGCTAGTGTTTACGACATTGCCCGGAGAGATTTTGCGAGATCTTTGTCGTATTGCTATGAAATTAGACCACTCATGGTCCTCTTTTGAATCTTAGAACATGCAAATTTCGATTGTTTATCTATCAGTCAATTTATCATGCACTTGATTTATTTACTTTCCTGTTATTTCATTTTCACATGATATTTAGACTGCTTTGTTGTTAAATCATAAATTACTATTACATTCTTCTGGCACTACTTTCGATTTCTTCAGTTGCTTCACCGTCTAGTTTGTGACGGTGGGTGCAGATAGGTAGAAAGCAGCAAGGGCAAGGGCCCTAACTAGGTGACTTGCTTTGAGGACTTAGTAGCGGGACAGGGGTGACCATTTAGTAGGTTTTTATGTTTTAGTTATATGTATATCGTTTCATACATATGTTTTGGGATTATTGAACTTGGTATTTTTGATGAGACTGGTATCATGTATATATGTTTATCGAATTATACATGAATACCCGAGATTTTCTACACTTATAGAATTCCTATATTTCCCTTGATTGAGTTATTTCCCTTAATACAATTGTTTAGTCTTCCGTTGTGTATTATTGCAATAACTCTTTCATAAATTGTTAAAATTGATGAATCGAAGGCTGACTAGGCTCGTCAGGTCACCGAGTGATGACTCGGGGCCTGCACGGGTCTAGGTCGGACGTACCCAATTGTACGGGAAATTGAGGCCGTCACATAAAAACCTCGGTATATAGTCTCCCCCGACTTTCAAATTCCTCATTTCCATAGAAATTCACTAATTTCTATGTATTTGGTCAAAATACTATTTTTTCATATTTTTTTTCTATTTTTCCAAATTTTTCCATAATTTCTTTCTATTTTTCTCTCTTTTCCTTTTTATTTTCATTTGGCCCTTAACCGGACCAAACCAGGTTCGGCTCAACCGAGCCGAACCGGTCCGGTTTAGGTTCCTACCTCACGTTAATCAACAGAGCTGCTACTCTGTATTTTTTTCTCTTTGTTTTCCATCGTTGGGGTTGGCTCTTAACCCCAACCCCAGCTCGACCTAACAAGGGAGACCATTCCCCTGTTTTCACCACTCTCGGCCATGGCTTCCGCCATGGCCGAGCTCACTCACCGCCACCAAATCAACTGAACCCACAACAATGGGAACAACAACAACAACAAGCACATCATCTCACCTCAACGTCGTGACCTTGTCGTCCTCGAGCTCTTCGGCTCATGAGCTCCTCCCAAGCTCTCTTCTCTTCTTGGCTCTTTTGTCTCTCACTCTCTCATTCACTCTCTGTTCATTTTTCTCAATTTAACAAGGAAGAAGGCAGTTTAGCCTAACAAATGACCAAAATGCCCCCAAGCCTATCATTTCTATTTTATTTCCAACTACCATTTTGGTTTTTTACATTTCTAATTTAATTATATATTTATATATACTATTATATATATATTTTGTCGATATCATCGCGCCTACTATTCCGTTATGTGCGCCAATGAGTACCCTCGGGCAAGTACACCATAATATGACCCACACATGTCACCCTTGACCCCGCGTATTACTTAGTGCTCCGACAATTCAACAGTATTTTATTTATTTTCTATTTTAATATATATTTATATTATCCATAATATATATAAATATATATCTATACGACTATAATTACATCTACGCCACGTAAGCCACGCCAACGAGCATACTCAGATATCAACACTATCCCACGTCTCATGTGTGTCCTCATGACCCACACATGGTACTAGGTGTCTCATCATTTCTTCGGTATTCCTTTGTATATACTAATACAACCTATACAAACACATTACATCATATAAATCCACATACATTTATTGAGACAAACCAGGCTTAACTACGAGCCTAACTTGAATTAATTAGGATTCGGATTAACACTAATCACATGTTTAAGGTTATAGCAGGGGTGACTTGTAGATTTTTCTATTGAAAAACTCAAATTTCTCTCAAAAAGTTTATCAATTACCTCTTTTGCACTCAAAACCTACGTATGTATAGTCAATTAGTCGGTTAGATAGTGTGTCGTCAGTGACAAAAAGTAACAACAACAACTGTTGTGGGTCTAATTTTTAGTGTCACTAGGTGGTATGGAATCTTGGTGCCCAAATGGGTTATAAAAGCATTTTCCAATGAGTCGCGCTATGGGCACCCCGCTATCCTCTCAGGGCACCCCGCCATTTTTAATTAAAAAAGGTTTTATAACCAATTGACAAAAATGCCTTCATTCAACCCAACAATTCACATGCCTATTCAAATGCCCTTTTAGGGCACACCCCACATTTGAAAACTCGATTTTTTTACGAAGTCAAGTCGATCCGTCACGGGCCGATATCGCGTTTGTCGATCAAAGAGTGCGCACTAGCTCTTGTCAATCGCGTTTGTCGATCCATCGTCGCTCGGATATTCTACGAGTTTTAAGTGTTTTTAGAGTCTAATGGTTGAAGAAAATGAGTGGGAGGCAGACGTCGCATACGACAAGTTAGTTTTTATGATTTTTGTGGGGTTTTTTTTTCCATTTTCGATGGTGAACCATTGACTGAAACATGTTGTAGTGTATCAGTATCCTATAACAGATAACTAACAAAAGGTGCCAGTTATTACCAACTGAGTTTAATCCCAAACGTTATTTTTTATTACACTTTGGTTAGAAGCAACCGAGATATTGCTTAATGTTTCTGGTAACAAGTCATCGAGACCAAAACCAGTAGTCTCGATGATATTCAACCACATGGTATAAGTGTACTTCTCGCTTAGGTGTTGGTTGATATTAACTGACACTTACACAATGGTATCGATAATGGACGTCCGAGACCAAAAGACAGATCACGACCCTGTGTAATCGAACACTACGGATTGAAGTTAAACACATCGTTCGATCATAAAAACAACAAATCTACATTAAACAAGCAAGAAAGTGAGGGGATTTAGTATATTGAGGCCTTGATGTCGTGATGAATGGGAAAAAGAAAGGTTTCATTCGATTTGGTGGTAGGGTGCTCGCATTTCAAATGAAAGGGCATTTTGGTAAAATTACCAGGGTGCCCTGATAAATTGTTGGGGTGCCCTAATCAGAGGTGCCCTGAGAGGATTGCTCCCATAGCGCGACTCTTTTCCAATTGATTACATGTTTTCCATTCAACAATCAAGCTTTTTAGCGATCAACATAAAGTTCCTTTCTTTAATGCTTAATAAACTATATGCACAAGGTTCTCCAACACAAACCTATTTCCAAAGGAAAGACATCTAAATTCCACCTTAAGTTGATGTTGCATTAATATGGGACCCACAAATGTTGCTCTCCTATCAGTCAATCAGTTGGTCAATTAACCAAAAAGGAAAGTACTAAAATAATGCTCCCACTCGCATCTCGAGATGCAAGCTTACACGTCTCGTAGTGTTAAACATAGTGGGTAGGGGGAATTGTGGATTTTTTCACTAAAAAACTCAAATTTCTCTAAAAACGTTGACTCCCTCTCTTGCACTCAAAACCTACGTATAGTTACTCAGTCAGATAGTGTGCAGTCAGTGACAACAAAGTGACAACAAGTCCAATTTTTAGTGGCATTAGGCGGTGTGGAATCTTGGTGACTTGCGCCGTGTACACAGATCTAAATAACCATCCCATGGCCTACGGAACACAAGCAAACAACCCCATTGGATCACATAGAGATTTACAACAAGAAATCTCAACTCCCATCCAACGTACTGAAACAACTAGGTCGCCATTGGTAGGTATGAAAACCTCCCCAACCAATCACTCCGTATAAATTGAGTCTTCAACCATCATTCCCCGATAGATCTGAAAATGGGCAGCTCTGATTTCTCATGGAAACTGGCGGACCACCCAAAGCTTCCGAAGGGGAAAGCCCTAGCAGTGGTTGTTCTTGATGGGTGGGGCGAGGCCAGCGCCGATCAGTTCAATTGCATCCATGTCGCCGAGACGCCCACCATGGACTCGCTCAAGCAGGTGACGTAGAATGGTTCGATTTGGAGTGAATCGTGTCCAAAGTTGAAATCTTTTCGCTTATTGTGCATCTTATTTGGGTAGTTTCGATTGGGAGAAATCTAGGGTTTTGAGATTGACAATGAATCAATAAATGATTGTTCTTTTGTGGGTGGTGATTAGGTTATTCTTAATGTTGGATTCATAGTTAGTGAAATGGAGACTTTGTGATGCGGTGTTTTGAGGGTATTTTGTTGTTTGTTTGTTTTGAAGGGGGCGCCTGAGAAATGGAGGTTGGTGAGGGCTCATGGTACTGCGGTCGGACTTCCCACGGAGGACGACATGGGTAACAGCGAAGTCGGTCATAATGCGCTTGGAGCTGGAAGGATATATGCTCAGGGGTATACTTTCTTGCTTGATTAGGATGCAAAAGTTTAAAAAGCTTGTAGTGTTCTCATGATTTTCAAAGTGATTAATATTAACTCTGATCATGCTTTGGATTTGTCGAAGTGGCAAATGAGATGTTAACTAACTGTCACGTTAATAAAGAAGCTAACATATATGAACTTGTTGGGCATAGAAAGAAATGCGCTAACCGGTCGGGTGGGTAAAGATGTCCATTACTTTGTTGCAGTATTGCTATATAATTCTGTTGCAAAACAGCTGTTCCATCTGTCTTCATGTTTCCACGATTTAGTTGTGGTTAAGAATTCTTGTGTATCTTGGTTTCTCATCTCTTTACTTCAGTCATAACTAATAACTTTGGGACCATGCAGCATTTCACATTTGCTTGTTTTACTCAACCTTGTGCCCGGTGCGAAATGCCTGCCTTGCCCACATGGTTGTGCTTTATGCTGTACTGTGCTACTTCTATACATCCTAGCATAGCAGCTTTCTCATATGATTCTTTATGATGTTATGGCTAAATGTCAATGTTTATTCACTGATTGCACCTCTTTCAAATGTCCTTGCATGTTATCTATCTTATGACTATGTCTTTACCTCAACTGTCTTGTAAGAATCCTGCATCGTACTTTGCTCGAAGACTTTGACACTAGTTGCCTTTCATATTATCTAAATGTCATCACACTCAATTGAATACAAATTTGCTAGTTGCATTTGAACTTAATGAACTTGGAGAATGTGGAAAAAAAATGGCAAGTCAAATAGAAACTGAAGAAATTTGGTGCTTTAGGGGTAGACCGAAGCTAAATTGGGATACATTATTAGGAAGGATTTAAAGGATTTGGAAAGCACAACATCAATTGTTCTAAATTGAGCGCTATGGAAGAGTTTGATCCATGTAGCGGATCCCAACTAATTTGGAGGCTTTGTTGCATTCTTCTATTCTATTTATTGTAGAGTAGTTTTTCTTGTTTACATGTTATTCTCATTGCTAGTTTGAGATTAAAATCATAACTTGAATGTCTTATGTGAGTGATATATTTAATGGATTTCTATATGATTTAAATGCAGTGCCAAGCTTGTTGACATTGCTCTTGCTACTGGGAAAATCTATGATGGAGAAGGCTTCAAATATATCAAGGAGTGCTTTGATGCTGGTACCTTGCACTTAATCGGATTGCTGAGTGATGGTGGAGTTCATTCCCGTCTGGATCAATTGCAGGTTTCACTATTGTTACCTTGAAAGTTACTTTTCCTCGCTGTGCTTTTGTTTGTCATTCTGGTGGCCAATTAGCCAATCACACATTCCAGTCCAGCCCCTGGGGCTTGGCCTGTTTCTTGTGCGAGTGGTCAGTAAGCTCACCTATACTAATTAGCAGGTGGGTGTTGGCTCCTTCGGGTGGAAACCTCCATCTGTATGCCTTTTCGCCCCCACATTCTTGTTTTCTCTGTTAGTGATTTTGTTTACTCTGTGTGTGTGTGCGTGCGCGCGCTTTTGTTTGTTATTCTGGTGGCCAATTAGCCAATCACACATTCCAGTTCAGCCTCCTGCGGCTTGGCTTGTTTATTGTGCGAATGGTCAGTAAGCTCACCCATACTGATTACCAGGTGGGCGTTTGCTTCTTCAGGTGGAAACCTCCATCCATACGCATTTTCGCCCCCACATTTTTATTTTTTCTGTCAGTGCTTTTGTTTGACATTGTTTACTTATCTCTTGATGTTTGTACCTTGCACTTAATGGATTGCTGAGTGATGGTGGAGTTCATTCCTGTCTCAATCAGTTGTAGGTTTCACTGTTGTTACCTTGAAAGTTACTTTTCCTCGCAGTGCTTTTGTTTGTAATTTTGGTGGCCAATTAGCCAATCACACATTCTAGGCCAGCCCCCTGGGGCTTGGCCCCTTTCTTGTTTGAATGGTCAGTCAGCTCACCAATACTAATTACTGGGTGGGCGTTGGCTTCTTCAGTGGTAACCTCCATCTATACGCCTTTTCGCCCCCCACATTTTTATTTTCTCTGTCAGTGCTTTTGTTTGTCATTGTTTACTCTCTCTCTCTCTCTCTCTCTCTCTCTCTCTCTCTCTCTCTCTCTCTCTCTCTCACACACACACACACACACACACACACGCACGCAAAGATCAAGCTCAAAGATCTCCGTGTCAGTGAGTTGTTCAAAATTTTGCTTTAGGTAGTAAAATGTAGCCCAGATCTCCGTGTCGGTGCTTTCCGTGTCTGTTGGTATTAAGTTAGAGACCTTCATAACATCATAGGCTTCTCTTAACTCAAATATCTCTCAAAGGGCCATACCATACTGTGCTCAGAAATTTCTCCAATGCCATCTAAGTGTGTGCTTGCGGAAAGGGACTTAGTATTTTTTTCTGCCACAAGAAATGTACTTACCATTCACTCCTTATATTTGTTACTATGGTGTTTTTTGCTTTTAAAAGAGCATCTTCTTGCCTTTGTTATTACTTGTTTAGTTGTTTCTTGTTGATTATTTATGATCTCCATTGCTCCTTTCTTGATGAAAAAGATTATGGCCATTTATTGTCAGCATGCTGATATTCAATTTTACTTTCTGAGCAGTTGTTACTTAAAGGAGCAAGTGAGCGTGGTGCTAAAAGAATTCGCGTTCACATCCTCACTGATGGCCGTGATGTTTTGGATGGTTCCAGTGTAGGGTTTGTGGAGACTCTTGAGAATGATCTGGCAAAGTTAAGAGAGAAAGGAATAGATGCACGGATTGCATCTGGTGGTGGTCGCATGTATGTCACCATGGATCGCTATGAGGTACTTGATCGAATTCTTTTGACTTATTGGAGTTGGTTGTTTGTTGCACGATAAAAAAAAAAAAAATTTGTATCCTAAGGTAGACGTGACATGCAGTAATGTACGTTACCAACAAAATCCTCGTGACAGTGAATCATATTCCTGAATCCTGACTAATAATTTTATGTTCCATCTCTTTTCTTTCTTTTATCATTTTTTTATATGTATCAGTGTTCTGTGAACAACATCGAAATAAAATATCGGGAGTAAAAGAATGTGAAATTATGAATTGCTTATACGAAATTGCATAAAGTAACCAAACTGACTTTTGGCTGGGATCACTGTGTGTGCATTGGGTGATGCAGTCCACCAGTCTATTGATATGAGATATTACTAGTTTACCACTCTACTTTTAGTTTTAGATTGGAATGCTATTCAACAGTTTTCAAGTTAGTTTTAAATTTGAATGCTATTAAACTTAATGTGCCCACTGTATGTATAACATTTACTTGTAACTTCTTGTAGAACGATTGGGAAGTGGTGAAAAGAGGTTGGGATGCTCAAGTTCTTGGTGAGGCACCCCACCAATTTAAAAGTGCCTTAGAAGCTGTTAAGAAGCTTAGATCAGAACCCAAGGCCAGTGACCAGTACTTGCCACCATTTGTCATAACTGATGATAATGGAAAACCTTTTGGTCCCATAGTTGATGGTGATGCTGTTGTAACATTCAACTTTCGAGCAGATCGTATGACTATGCTTGCTAAAGCTCTTGAGTATCAAGACTTCGATAAATTTGATCGCGTACGTTTTCCAAAAATTCACTATGCTGGAATGCTCCAATATGATGGCGAGTTAAAACTTCCAAGCCGATACCTCGTTTCTCCTCCTGAAATAGGAAGAACATCTGGCGAATATCTTGTTCACAATAGAGTCCGTACTTTTGCCTGCAGGTAAGATGAATCTTTTTGCTTCAGTATCCATTAAATTTCTTGTTTTATGTTCTTCTATTTTTGTTCTGACATCGAACCCTAATCTAAATCCAACGGACCATAGCTGAACAAATATTGGTATTTCTTGGGTTTGTTAGAAATGTTACTTTTGTGACCGTTACATTAGATTTTTTTTTTTTTTTTTTGTAAAGACTTGAAATCCAGTATTTTGCACCAAGTCACGGACTCCTGGTCTTGGTCATTGTTCTTGTGACGCCTTTACTAGTAGACTCTGGTCATAAGTGTCCTTTTCCTCTTAAGCAAAAAGAGGTAGGCGGGGTTGAAAAAAATGAAAAGAGTATCCTGACATAATATAATGATTTTGTTTGACAGTGAGACAGTTAAGTTCGGACATGTCACATTCTTCTGGAACGGGAACCGATCAGGCTATTTCAACCAAAACATGGAAGAATATGTGGAAATCCCAAGTGATAGTGGAATTACATTTAACGTGAAACCTAAAATGAAGGCAGTGGAAATCGCTGAGAAGGCACGGGATGCTATACTTAGTCGCAAGTTTGATCAGGTAAGTTCTGGTATCTTGTATGCTTTTGCCTGGATTTGGCTGTTGAACTTGAAGCTAATTCATTCTTCTATGCGTTCTCATTTTTGTAGGTCCGCGTGAACCTTCCAAATGGGGACATGGTGGGGCATACAGGTGACATAGAAGCAACAATTGTGGCTTGCAAAGCTGCCGATGAAGCAGTCAAGGTAATATTTTACACATTCTTTTTCCAAGAACCCGTTTAGTACTTGTCTTGAGAAGGCGATTTCTGGATTGGTTAAATCTTTTCTCCATCATCAAACTTGACAACATCTTGGTTCGGTTTGCTTACACGTGTCTTTTGTGTCACTTAATGATCTATTCTTTTTAATTTTTTCTGCAGATGATTCTTGACGCAATTGAGCAAGTTGGTGGCATTTATGTTGTTACTGCAGATCATGGAAATGCCGAGGACATGGTGAAGAGAAACAAGAAAGGAGAACCTCTTCTAGACAAGGCGGGCAAAGTTCAAATCCTGACTTCTCATACTCTTCAACCGGTAAGTGAAACTTTGCTGCTCTATGGCCTACATTGCATAATGTGACCTACATGGTACACTTCTTTACACTTATTTCTTGTGCAGGTTCCAATTGCAATTGGAGGTCCTGGATTAGCTCCAGGGGTGAGATTCAGGAAGGATGTTCCTAATGGCGGGCTTGCAAATGTTGCGGCAACTGTGATGAATCTCCACGGTTTTGAAGCACCAAGTGATTACGAGACAACCTTAATTGAAGTCGTTGACAACTAAGGCATATTTTTGTTCTACAACACGAGTAAAGAAGCACGCATTGATGAGTATGCGATGCAGATATAGTTTTTTGCTTGTTAAGTTGCTTGAAATAATCATTTTATTTCACTGATTTATGAGCTTGAACAATGATGCTCTTGTTTATGTCAGTCGTTTGAAAGTAACAAATCAAATTTTGTTTATGAATGACAAATATATGTTGATAGCTAAGACATTCAAGAAGTCTTACTTCAATAAGAATTAATTCGTAGACGCCAAACACATATATGAATGACAAATATATGTTGATGAAATGGAACAGAAACTCCTATGTTTAAAATTTGATAGTGATATTCAAAACCAGCTTTTGAAGACTTCCCAATAAAGTATTCTATGTTAGAGTTAGCTATTGTAGATGATGTTTATGAATTTTTTGTTTCTTCGAAATGTATTCTATTATTGAATGAAAAACCAAACACCCTATAAATTTTTATATTTTACTTGAATAATCATCTTTGTTTTGAAGAATCTCAATGGGGGCACATTTTTTTTTTTTGTTTACACGTTAATTCTCTTTGTATATAACAATAGTGATAAACCTGCAAGACATTGGAAAGGAGAAAAAATATCAATGCACTGGTAACCTTTGTGTACAACATAAATGAATATTTATCAAGCATCAACAATCAAAATCAAATGATCCCAAAATGTATACAAAGTTAGAAATGAAAACAATTTCTTAATAAGCATTTCTTACATTTAACTAATGATTTTTTTTTTCTTGACTTTAGTGAGAATTAAATTACGATCTCTCGAGGTCTTTTCTTTTTTTGGCAAATGATGTCTTTGTCATCTCGCCAGAGACGTTTTATTAAAAATTGGTTGGAGTTGGAGTCGGGCGACTAGATCCCCAATGAATTAATCTTTTCTACTCTGCTCGACTTAACATGCTAGAAATCGTGTTTTCAAAATATTTTATAATCAAAACCGTTTATGACGCAGCATAAACGCTTAAACAAGGAATAATCCTTAAAGTTTTTGATAAAACTCGAAATTGAATAAATTGATAATAATTGATAATGATTACAGCACTAATCATGGCTTTATATAGCCCATTAGAAACTTTAATCCTTATACAACTCAAATTCCTAATCTTTCTATGAATCAAAAAGTCTAATCCTTCTAAAACTCTAAAAACAACTTAAATAAGTAAATTACGAAAATACCCTAACCGAACAATAAAATTAGAAACTCCCAATAAAGGCCGAAACAAAGGAATTTAGATCCGCGAAACCTAATCCCAGAGAGCGTTGCTCCTGGGACAGCTGTAGAGCACGAAACGCCATTTCCGAAAAGATATTATAATAGTTAATCGGATTCCTGGATCAAAAGTTATGACCTCGAACCTGCCACGACATCATTCTCTCCCACTTGAGAAAAACTCGACCTCGAGTTTTCTGGATATAAAGGTTCATCATCTGGATAAAATGAAAAAATATCCGCCACATTAAATGTTTTAGATATTCCCATACTAGTAGGCAGACCAACAACATATGCATTATCATTGATCTTCCTCTCAATCAAATACGACCCATATTTCTTGGACTACAACTTACTGTACTGGCCAACGGGGAATCTCTCTCTTCGCAAAAACACCATTACCTGATCACCAACAACAAAAAGCTTTTCCTTACGATGCTTATCAGCTGCCTGCTTGTACTTGGCATTAGATTCCTCAATCTTCCTTCGAATCGCCTCTCGCGATGGCGCAATTCTCGGCCATGTGCTATTTGCTACACTATTGTCTTTCTCTCTTTTGCAATGTCAACAAATCTAACGCATGGGCAGGTGCTTTCCGATAGACTATATCAAAAGGTGTCATGCCAGTAGTACGATGAACTGAACTGTTGTAAGCAAACTCTGCTTGTGCCAACGCAGTATCCCACTTCTTCGGTTGATTTCCCACAATGCTGCGAATCAAATTACCCAGTGATCTGTTGGTAACCTCCGTCTGTCCGTCTGTCTGAGGATGGGCTGTACTGCTATAATTCAAAGACGAACCAAACCGATACCAAAGTGACCGCTAGAAATGACTGAGAAATTTGGTGTCTCTATCAGATGTAATAGACTTCGGTACACCATGCAAACGGACAACCTGCTCAAAATAGAGCTTAGCAATGTTCTGGGCATCAGCAACCTTCCTGCAAGGAATAAAATGGACCATCTTCGAAAAACGGTCAACAACGACAAAAACATAATCTGAACCCGGCTGAGTGCGAGGAAGACCAAGGACAAAATCCATCGACACATCCTCCCAAATGTCCTGAGGTACTGGCAAAGGTGTGTAAAGACCAATATTCTGTGAATGTCCTTTGGCTGTCTGACACACATAACAAGGCTGCACAATCTTGGTCACATCCCTACGTAAATGCGGCCAATAGAAACGTTCCACAACAGCATCAATAGTTTTATCTCTGCCTAGATGACCAGCTAAACCACCACCATGTAAATCACGAATCACCTTCTCCCTTAAAGACGATTCAGGAATACAAAGTTGATTGCCCTTCATCAAAAACCCATCATAAATGTGAAAATCCTCACAAGGCTGCCGAGCACTACATTTACCCCAAATTTGCCCAAACTCTGCATCATCAGCATACAACTCCTTCAAACAATCAAACCCTACTATCTCATTACTCAAAGTTACTAGCAAAGCAACTCTCCTACTCAACGCGTCGGCAACTTTGTTCTGAACTCCCGCCTTATGCTTTAGTTTGAATGGGAATTTCTGCAAAAACTGAGTCCATCGAGCATGCATATCTTTACTAATGCGGGTCTGGCTATTTAGATGTTTCAAAGCACCACAATCAGAATATAAAACAAACTCCTGACCCACCAAGTAATGCTCCCAAGTTCGCAAGGCACGCACAACTGAATAAAACTCCTTATCATAAGTGCTCCAACTACGCCTAGCATCACTAAGCTTCTCATTTGAAGAATGCTACTTGACGTTTCTCTGTGTGACAAAACCGCACCAATCCCAACTCCACTCGCATCACAATCTACCTTAAACAACTTCGAGAAATCTGCAAAGCTAATACTTTGGGCGTACACAATTTCTCCTTCAATAAGGCAAAGCGCGACTCGGTCTCATCACTCCATTGAAACTTCCCTTTCTTCAAACACTCGATCAAAGGGGCAAAGACTATCGAAATGTCGGATGAAGCGTCTGTAGAAACTAGCTAACCCCAAGAAACTTCGCAATGCAGACACTGTTTTCGGGGCTGGCCACTCTCTAATGGCTCGCACTTTCTCATCATCTACTTGAATGCCATCTGCACGACGATAAATCCCAAGAACAAAGAACTTCCTCGCCAGAAAGGTACACTTCTTTAGGTTCACATACAGTTTGTTCTCGTGCAACACAGTCAACACACTACGCAGATGTTCTAAATGCTCTTCTTCTGACTGACTATAGATCAGGATATCATCAAAGTACACCACCACAAATTTATCATGGAATGGCTTGAGAACCTGGTTCATAAGTCGCATAAAAGTGCTAGGAGCGTTTGACAACCCGAAAGGCATGACCAGCCACTCATATAGACCGTCTTTTGTCTTAAAAGCTGTCTTCCATTCGTCTCCCATCCTGATACGAATCTGGTGGTATCCACTTCGCAAATCAATCTTGGAGAATATTCGAGCTCCACTCAGACGATCCAACATATCTTCCAAGCGTGGAATGGGGAATTTGTACCCAATCGTAATCCTGTTAATTGCCCTACTATCGACACGCATTCTGTAACTTCCATCCTTCTTCGGAGTTAACAACGCAGGAACAGCACATGGACTCATGCTTTCCCTGATATGTCCTTTCTGCAGCAACTTTTGCACTTTGTCATGCAAGACCTCGCTCTCCTTTGGACTCATTCTGTAGTGTGGGAGGTTTGGCAAACTAGCTCCAGGAATTAGATCAATGTGGTGCTGAATATCGCGCATAGGAGGTAATCCGTCTGGCAACTCGTCTGGTACAATTTCAAAATTCCTTCGCAAGGGTTGGACTCGCCCCGGTATTTCGAAACCGACTCCTTCTCATTCCCTACCAGGATCTGTCTCAAAGACCAACGCATGCACCACCCGCGACTCCTTCACTCGCTTCGTCCATCTCATGCTCAGTTTGTGTCAATATAAGGAAAGATCGTTCCACCACTTTAGCAGTCTTGGAACGGTTACTTGCCTTTAAAGGAAGCAAGTTAAACGTCACCCCCTCCTTCTCCAATTTATACACATTCTCTCGCCCAGCGTGTTGTGCATTAACATCAAATTGCCAAGGTCGTCCAAACAATAAATGGCAAGCATCCATATCTACCACATCACAAAATACCTCATCCTTGCAAGAGCCAATGGAAAAAGGTACCCTGCAGCGCTGTCACCTGCACTTTCTCAGTTGCCTTTATCCAGCCTATAGAGTAAGGACTGGGATGCTTCTCCATCTTCAGTTTCAGTGCCTCGGCTGTACCTCTACCGATGATGTTCTCACAGCTTCCACTATCTATGATCAGTTAAAACACCTGACCATTAATAGTGCATCTCGTCCGAAACAACTTGTGTCGCTGACTGCCATCTTTTAGTTTAGGAGTTAACATCACCCTTCTGACCACACAATTCTGTTCCTCTCCCTCATCATAGTCATTACAATCATCATCCTCTCCATCAGGACCGCAATAAACTTTCTTCTTCATTTCGTTCAATCACATTAACCTGCTTTCTGTTGGGACATTCATTCGATCTGTGACCAGACTGCCCACAACGATAGCACTTGCCCACAAAAGGCTTAGCATACGGATTTGCGGTTGCCTTTTGTCCCTCTTTCTGTTCAGTAGGTTTTCCCTGGTCCCTTATCTTCCTTCCGTTCAGTACTTCGATTCCAACCCTGGGTGGACTTACTCCGCTCTGCAAAACTCCTTGAAGTTTCCTCTCCGCTATTAGTCCTCTGGTAATTATCACTACCATAGGTTCGCCGATTGCCCTCATAACGATTTTCACCTCTGTCCTGCATCATTAATTCAAATTTTTAATGGCTAAATTTTTCGCCTCGGTGACAGTTCTTATAACCTGCACTCCAATTTTCTCCCGAACTTACAATTTCAATCCATCAAGGTATCGTGTAACCTGATGAACCTCGTTCTCCCTCAAATCGTTCCTCTCAGCCAGTCGCATGAAATCCGCCGTATATTCATGAACAAATCTCGACCACTGCTGACAACATTGGCTGTATTCTTTGAAACAATATCTCGCTCATAATCTGGAGGAAGGAAATCTCGCTGAGCAACCGCTTCATTCTATACCATGTCCGAATAGAGTTGTTTTACCCTCTCTCGTAACGCCTACTCGTAGCCTCTCTCCCACCAGTGCGAGATGCTCCACTCTTCAAACGACAAGCCACCAATTTCACCCTTTTTTCTTGAGGAATTTCCATATACTCAAAAAATGGTCTACTTCGCGATCCAATCAACAAAGTCCTCGATGTTCGATTACCGAGAGAAACTAGGGATGTCCACCTTCAGCCTAAAGTCACCCCTATCATGATTACCCCTATCATAATAATCATGCTGATTATTATTGTTATTATATTTGCCGCCTCGATCTCTCCTAACAGTCCGTGTCCGATCCTCGGCGAGAATCATATCCTCCTCCTCGTCACTGAGTCACCACCAAAGAACTCGACCTCTAAAATTTGCACCACCGGTGCAATAGGAGCATCGCCTCGAGCACGCTGATCTCTTGGACGTTGTTCACCATCACCTTCGTGTCTGTTGGCGTTCACCCCAAGGGCATCAAATCTGTTAATCACCGCATCAAGGCGCTCGTCTATACGCGGAATTGTTGATCGAGATTTGTTTCCAAGGTTCTGATTGCCGCCTCTTGAGCCTCCACTTTGGTTCGCAAGGCTTCAACATCCTGAACGACGTTCTGAATGCCACTGCTTCCACCGGACATCATTAGTAAGAACGGAATTCACGCTCTGATACCAACTGACGCAGCGTAAACGCTTAAACAAGGAATAATCCTTAAAGTTTTTGATAAAACTCGAAATTGAATAAATTGATAATAATTGATAATGATTACAGCACTAATCATGGCTTTATATAGCCCATTAGAAACTCTAATCCTTATACAACTCAAATTCCTAATCTTTCTATGAATCAAAAAGTCTAATCCTTCTAAAACTCTAAAAACAACTTAAATAAGTAAATTACGAAAATACCCTAACCGAACAATAAAATTAGAAACTCCCAATAAAGGCCGAAACAAAGGAATTTAGATCCGCGAAACCGAATCCCAGAGAGCGTTGCTCCTGGGACAGCTGTAGAGCACGAAACGCCATTTCCGAAAAGATATTATAATAGTTAATCGGATTCCTGGATCAAAAGTTATGACCTCGAAACTGCCACGACATCAGTTTAAAATTATTTTATGTCTATCTCTTTAGTCTGTACCATTGAATTATGGAAAAAAGGAGTCCAATCAGTTGAATAAAATTATAGTCAACCTACCCCAAAAAAAAATTATAGAGTCAAAATTAAAATGTTTCACACCATCTCAAAATATTTGCCGACACACATGACAAGACTATAAATGTTTACTGCTTGCTGATTGGTTTAAGTGATAAGGACTTAGTACTACTTAAGTGGGTCTCAATTTCCATCTCGTAGATGAAAAAAATTGAGTTAAGAGGGTTACCCCCTATATGAAACTCAATAGTGTCCAAACATAAACTAATTGGTACAGTTGACTCTGGATATCACGTAGAAATTGAAAAAAAAAATTTATTGTAGTCACATTTGTTTGTTAGTTTATTTTTATTAATTTTTTTTTTTTGTTCTTTTTTGATATGGGGTCTCTGTATATTAGAGCCTACTATTCTTACAAGGCCCGGTGCAATCGTCCTGAGTGTACCTAATGGGTTGAAAACCAGAGAGCAATCCCAAGTTCGTCCGGGTTATTGTAGTCACGTTTGCTAAACAAGAAATACCTCAAAAGACTTTGTCATGTAACCATCAACACTCAGAGGATCATTTCTTCATATATTGTATACTAATATACACTTTGCCTGCAATTCCAAACCCAACCAATAACCAAAAATCCCACTTGCGCAGACACAACCATTAATGAATCAATCCCAAACAGATGAATTAATAACTCTCAAAAAGAACAAAAGAGAATTACAAGAGCTGTTGTGTTTCATGCCCACACAGACTACTCAGAAACGACACAGAGGGAGACCCATCTTGGCCGCTGTGCCAAACCCAAATTCCAACTTTTTATCTAGACTACATGCACCAACGGAGACCACGAATTGGTAAGAATAAGTGAAATCTGGTTGATTGATCACATGGGTATATGTGATTTCTCGATTTGTGTGCATATAATCCGATGATGATTGAGTGACACAACACCAACCAACACCACCACCACCACCACCAACAACAACGGCCATGCTGTGAGGATTTTGAGATTGAGACCCTTCTTAGGGGCCCAGTTTGCACACACGATTTGGTCTCTCTTAAAGGGGATGAAAGAATTTTGGGTGGGGAACATATATAGAGACGTTGGAGGAAAAGTAGTATTTTCGACTTACCTCCCTGGGTTTTGGATTGAATTTCTATTTCCCCCTTGAAGATCACAAGTGTCTTTGGTTTTGTGCATATGACTTGTAGGAATAAGGGCAATAGTAGAATGAGTATGACACCCCTTGAGCACACAACCTTTATATATATATATATACTATCACGGTATATTATGCGTTTAGGATGTGAAAGTTTGCATCATGAGGTGAATACATATGGCGGATGTGGAGTCGAAGTGTGTTTGGAGTCTCATCATGTAAAACTCATGAAATTATTCATTCTCAAACCCGTTTATGATATTACTGCATTGCACATATTCATCTTAAACCTAATTTTAACATGTATACCAACAAATGTACTGTTTTTTTTAATCAAATCCTCTATTAGAATTATTCGCAAGTACTCTAAATTTGCTGAAATATCAATTTGGTGAAGGTTAAATAAATTATAAAATCTAATATAGACAAAAGTGCCTAATTTAATTAACTATCCGTTCAATTACATATAATTAATACGTATTTATTTATTATTCAACTTAGCTTAACTGGCTGTATATGCAAGAGGTAAGGAGACAAACCTTGCATTGATAGTTAAATCGTTCTTCCTTTGACTCGCTATTGATAAATTATTTTTGCTACCCAGACATATCCCAAATTTGAATAAACTCTAATCCCTAAGTCAAAGAATCTTTACTTTAACGTTTCTTTCTTATATAAAAATGATAAATAAATAAATTTGGGAATCTTTAACGGTTTAAACAGTTTTTTTTTTTTTTTTTTTTTTTTTTTTAAGCTAGTTTGGGCTAGGAGGGTATGTGTAGAAAACGATCAAGTAGCACTGTTGTTGCTACTCAAGAGACATTACACTTACACAAGAAGGAAGATAAATAATAATTGACAATGACACTGTACTCGTGCTCCTAAGTAAACAAGATCTGGGTTTTAGGGTTTTTTAGATTTGTGGTTGCCGGCGACGGTTCCTCCGATCTACACCGGTGGACCTTTCCCCCTTTCACTTCTTATCCTCTTGTTATTTTGCTAAAAGAAAGTGAGTTTTTCCTTCTATTTGTTGGGAAGCTTTGAGTTTTTCTCTTTCATTGTCGCGAGGTTTGAGTTTTTTCTCTTCTTATTGTGAAGATTTATTGTTCTTTTTGTAAGAGAATTGACGGTACTCGTAGAGCATACAACTCAAGAGCTGTGAATGGTATAAGTTTGAATTGTCGAGGTCTAGACAACCCTCAATCGGCTCTTGATTTAGAAATTTAATTAGGTCGAATAAGCCATATATTCTTTTTAGTTTTTTTTTTTATATATTATTGATGCTTATAAGTAAAAAGAATGGTTGATTCGATACATTTGACAAGCGTATAAGTTACACATGAATTTGCAAACTTTTCAAATGTCACTTTGATCTTAATGTGTGGGAAAAATTGTTATTGATGTAATTTTATTATTAAATCATATATAATAGCGATCAATTTTTATGAATAGATATATTTTCGCCAATAAAAACAAGGGCATGGAATTTCAATTCACACCCCTGATATTTTTATGAAATTGTTATGGCCTCATTGAAGGTCAAGGCTGCTACTGCACGTTTTCAAGTCGGTTAAGTTAAACAGCTCTTGGCTCTCATGTGCTCCACTTGGTGACTTGTCGAAGCCCCATGGTGTCTAAATTGTCAAATTTGATGGTTGGAACTTGGAAATTGAAAACTCTGCAGGTCAATTCGTGGGTTATTTATTTTGTGACACGTGGCATATGGAGAAGGCAACAACTGGATTTACTTTTTTTATTTTGTCATCAATCTATTTTTGTTGTGGTTGTTGTGGACCATCTTAATTTCTCTGATCAAATTAAGCAGGACTTGTCCAACATTGAGGTGTTGGCAAGTTCTCATTAGATGAGAAGTTTGAGTTTGAGCTCATTCAAGCTTTGTGTGTGGTCCAAATGGGACTTTCAATGTAATTAGATGTTGCATACCAACAATGTGACATGAAGAGAGTTTTTAATGCTCAATTCATGATAAAAAAAAACATTCATGTAACCCTCTACTTTGTTTTCTCAATAATAACTTTTTTTAAGCTTTTATTTTTTCTTTTAATTAAAGGGAGTAAAAAAAAATCCAAATTAAAAAATACTACACACAAAGACACGAGAACATTAGTCGAATTAAAGTAAAGAGGGGCTAAAAAGAGTTTAGACACCCATGATTAAAAAAACACATTTAAATGAATCAACTTTTATTATTATTAGGTTGCGAGTTTAAACCCTACTCTTTTTTTTCTTCCATATAAAGGTTATTTTTTGTTTATTATCGAGTGATTTACATATCGATGTAACATAGTTATAAGGAATTATGATGTAAACTAAATCAAGAATCAAAATATTAATTAACACACAATATTTGTATGTTGTCCGATGCACCTTATATAATACTCCTCTAATCAATAATATAAGTCATTTTATCCAAAACACATATCAAGCCATGCATTAATTGTAGTTTCAAATACGTTTTGCCCATGCTTTAATTATATAGTTAATTACGTCAACACTCTATTTTATCTTAAAAAGAGAACAAATGTTTAATTATAATTAAATATTTATATGTAAAATATGTAAAGATGTATCAAAGTTCTCTAAAAATTTTAAAAACGATATATATTTTTTGACAAAAAGTCTTTTTTATGACTTCTAAAAATGAGCAGAGGGACGAGTAGAGGGAGTATGTTTTTACGTGATTCAAGATGCATTGACAATCGTCGAATATTTTAAATATGATTGATTTCCTAAATCTCAATCTAAACTTACTATGTTTAAAGAAGAGTTCGGGCTAATTGCCCTCCAACTTTTAAGAAGTGTTCCTCAGAAAAAGTTAAACTTAAAAAAAATTAATCCTACTATAAAATGACCTTTATGCCCTCACTGTGATTAGTGCACCCGCTACAATTACTAAATGTACCCCACACATTCTCTTCTTTGTGATTTATAGGCATTATCAAGGGATTCGACCTCGAGATCCGAATGTCTTGTTGGAGAGTCGGTCGGAGCCTATCGAACCTCTAGTTGAAGTGTTGATCACAACTTGCTGAACCTTTAATTAGGGAGTTAGTCGAAATCTATCGAACCTTTAGGTCGACAGTCGTCAACTAAATCTCAACAAAGAGAGTTCGGTTGGACAACATCGAGCCTAGTTGATAAGTTTCGGCTACATGCCGCCGAACCTAAAATAGATGTCTCAACGAAGGTTTTAGAATTGAGTACTTCGATTCGGATGAAAGGGTATTTTAGTAAAAATGTGGGGTGTATTTAATAATTAAAATTTAAATTGGAGTGCCACACAAAATAGAGTACACTTTCTCAAAATTTGGGTGCACTTAATCGGACTCTTGAAGAATGACCTAAGACTCAATTAAGCTCCGTAGGCAAACCTAATGAAGAATTCGTTTCTGATAACCTTCCTAACACATATAAGTATTATTACTATATTTTTACAAGAATTCTTATTACAATTATTTTTGTTGCCTTGTTGGTGCTGTTACTTATTAGTATTGTTGTCATGTAAAATAAAAAAAATAATAAAAATGAGGAGGCATGTGAAACACGCACAAATATTCAGGGAGTCAGAACAAAACAGAGCTTCTTTAAAGACATGTAATAGAGTCTACTAGAGAGTGCGAAACAGAGTAAAAAAGAGAGAAAGCAATGGCGACAAGTGAAGTCCTCTGCATGTAAGACCCAAGACAAGTGTCCTCCCCTGTTCACAACTCATTGGATACCCCCTCTTTTCACCACTATATACAATGCCCTCTTCATCTTCTTCACAATTACATTGAAAACAAAGCACAATTTTGCTCCCCAACAATGGCTTCATCGATTCTTCGATTTCGCAAATTGTGCTATGTAGAGCCCGTGAACTGCTTCTCTGATCCCAAAATCAAAGATCCTATTGGCCCTTCTGAGGCATTGCCAAAACAGAGGAAACAGAGGAAACAGGGGAGGGAGTGGAGGTGCTGGGACATGTGTTGTTGGACAATTGGGTACATGTGCACGACTTGGTGGCTGTTACTGCTTCTCTACCACTCTTTCCGCTCACTCTGCCTGGCCTTAAAGTGCCCGAATCGCCTGGATTGAAGCTCAAAGACAGGGGACTCTCTGCTTTGCACCCTGTTGTGCTCGTGCCCGGAATTGTCACTGGTGGGCTTGAGCTCTGGGAGGGCAGGCCCTGTGCGGAGGGGCTGTTCAGGAAGAGACTTTGGGGTGGGAGCTTCACTGAGATCTTCAAAAGGTTTGATTTTGAAACACCCCATTTTGGAAATTTTGATTTTTGATGATCTGAATTGATAGTTGTTCTGTTTTATTGGATTATAAGCTGTAATCTTGATTGCATTTCAATGGGTTTTTAGTGTTTATAGAGTTTGTTCAAATACCATTTTGGGAATTTATAGTTTTGATTCATAGTTGTGTCTGAATTGATTGATTGTTGTGATCAAGAATTAATTGATTGTTCTGTTTTTTTAGGCGAGAGAGATTGGATTTCAAATACCCATTTTGGGATTTTAAAGTTTGGTTCTTTGTTGTCACTGAATTGATTGTTTGTATTGCATTGTAGCTGTAGTTTTGATTGCATTTCAATGGGTGTTTGGTGCTTACATAGTTTGTTCTGATTGTTGGATTTGTGGTGTTGTTTAGGCCTCTATGTTGGTTGGAGCACCTCTCTCTAGACAATGAAACAGGGCTCGACCCGCCGGGGATTCGGGTTCGAGCCGTGCCTGGATTAGTCGCGGCGGATTACTTCTCTCCCGGTTACTTTGTTTGGGCTGTTCTGATTGAAAACTTGGCTAAAATTGGTTATGAAGGAAAGAACTTGTACATGACTGCCTATGATTGGAGAATTTCATTTCAGAACACTGAGGTACTACTACTACTACTACACATTGTACATTTCTCTACAATGCAGCACTCATATTGAGTTTATATATTTGTTTGGTTTAACCCGGATGAGTTGGCCCAATGGTAAAGGTGAGCCTCGGATTGTGTGGGTTAGGCGCACAGTCTCAAGTTCGATTCCTGCTGCGTCAAGATTGACTGGGCCTCTGGGGTATGCTCATGCTGATTGCACCAGGCATAGGAATAATCAAGCTCGCCTGGACACTCATGGATATTTTCCTAATAAAAATATAGTTGTTTGGTTTGATTCATCAGTGGTAGTAGTGTTAGCAATGCCAAGTGTTTGAAGAAATACATTTTGTGGTGACTTTCCTTTTTGATAGGTGAGAGATCAGGCATTGAGTAGATTGAAGAGTAAAATTGAGCTTATGTTTGTAACAAATGGGTACAAGAAGGTTGTGGTGGTGCCACATTCAATGGGATCATTGTATTTCCTTCACTTTCTCAAATGGGTGGAAGCTCCTCCTCCAATGGGAGGCGGCGGAGGACCGGGGTGGTGCGCGAAGCACATCAAAACAATCATGAACATTGGTCCTGCTTTCCTAGGTGTCCCGCGGGCAGTTAGTAACATTTTCTCAGCCGAAGCCAAGGACATTGCTTTTGCAAGGTTAGTCCCTCGACCGTCTTAATGTGCTATGATAGATTTCGAGTTGATTGAGGAAAGAAGTATTAACATGGCAATTGCAGGTCAATGGCTCCTGGATTTTTGAACTCGGATATGTTCGGGCTTCAAACGCTAGAGAGAGTATTGAGAGTGTCTCGAACGTGGGACTCGGTTATATCGTTGCTGCCTAAAGGAGGAGAAACTGTGGGGGAATTTGGATTGGTCTCCTGAAGGAAACTTTGCCTGTGATCCTGCCAGGAAAAGACTTTTGCAGGCTAGTAGTCAAGCAAACCATTCTCATCCGATTACTAATTCCAGCAACGGAAAACTTTGCTTTGGAGTCGAGGATCCTATTCAATTCGGGAGAATAATATCGTTTGGAAAGGATTCTTCGCAATTGCCATCTTCTCAATTGAAGCTTAATGATGTTAAGGTATCAAATGTCCAACTTTAGAAGATTGTTTCTGCTAGGGTTGCAGTGACTTTTCGTTATTTCTTTCGTTCATATTGATTGAGTTCCTTTAACATTATCCATGTGCAGGAACTTTTGCAAAATCGTGCCAACCAGAAAGAGTCATCATGTAGTGGAGAAGTGTGGACTGAATATGAAGATATGAGCAAGGAAAGCATCCAAGCCATTGCAGAAAATAAAGCTTACACCGTCAAAAGCTATCTTGATCTACTACGCTTTGCTGCACCAGGGATGATGAAACGAGCGGAGGCTCACTTCTCCCATGGCATTGCCGAAAACCTGGATGATCCAAAGTACTCACATTACAAGTATTGGTCTAATCCATTGGAAACCAAGTAAGTATAGTTGTCTTGTACTTTGAAATTGAAATGCAAACAACTCAATAGCTATAATTGAAACAAGCGAATTTGTCGCAGGTTACCTGATGCCCCGGATATGGAGATACATTGTCTATATGGGGTGGGCATCCCAACCGAAAGATCATATGTGTATAAGTTATCAACGTCCAATAAATGCAAGAGAATTCCATTTCGGATAGATGATTCCGCGAATGGGAATGATGGCGAGTGCTTGAAAAGTGGTGTGTACTTTGTAGATGGTGATGAAAGTGTACCTGTCATTAGCACTGGATACATGTGTGCCAGAGGTTGGAGGGGTAAAACTCGATTCAACCCTTCGGGTAGTCCTACTCGTATAAGGGAGTATCGGCATAAAGCACCGGCTAACCTATTTGAGGGGCGGGGTTTTGAAAGCGGAGCTCATGTTGACATACTAGGCAATGTTGCCATGATTGAGGACATAATGCGCGTCGCTGCAGGAGAAGAGTTGGGCGGCGACAGAATTTACTCGATATTCTAAGTATGTCCGAGCAAGTAAACATCCGATTATGAGCATCATCGACGATAATAGGCTACTAGCATGGCTTGGTTAATTTCATCTCGCCGTTTGCAACATTCTTGAAGGCGGTAAAGGCAATGTGGTGCAATGCCTGCGCAAGGCAAGTGAGATGAATTATATGAGAGAGGGCTTTGAAGTTTTGAGATGTGCAGTGAATAAGGTTCTGATGGGCTTAGTTGGCTTGGCATTACTGCTGGAGAGAGTTCAGGGCCATATCTGCTCTTTTTTCTTCTCTTGAAGGTGAATTGATTAATCAATAATGATCACTTTGTTTTTGTCAATTATTCAGCCCAATAAGATCTATCTAACCACTAAATTGCTTCTCTAACATGTGTTTTTAGATGTTGAATAAATAGAGAGTTTTCATGCAATGTTTTCTATTTGCATTAAGAATATAAGTTTTGCTAGCACTGCAATAGATGTAAATAACATGCATTCAGTTGTCAAAAAAAAAAAATATGCAATGAGGATACTTGTATTGATAGAGAGAGGTTCGTTGTGTATAGAGTTTAGTGGACGAGATTCAGACCCTTAATGTTAGGAGACATGTGTCCTTACATAAGTCCGCCAGGACAGTTGTTGTTTTCTGTTGAAGAAAAAATAAAAATTTCATTAATCGTAAATGGCTCTCAATGCATTCAATGGAACAAGATGAGACATAGAATCAATCACCGTAGCAAATTGATTCGCTAATCTTAATTGTTCAAAAAAACATTTAACCGCCATAAGATTGGCTTTCAAGAATTACGACTGTAATAATGGAATAGTTTGACAATCAGTGACTATTCTCTTGACAAACGTTTGAAACACGACAGTACACAAATACATCATTCGAACCATAACGAAAAATAAAACTTTTGAAAAGGAAAGTAAACACAAGACTTTCAATGAAGGAAGACAATCTAAACTTTACAAAAGGAAGAAAATAACTACTTATTGAAAAAACCCTAGCGATAAGTACTAACCCCATAAACACAAATCCATGCACTGTCTTTAAAAAGGATGCAGACGTAAAACGTGACTTTTGTTAATAGTGAATCTGATGGCCACAACAAGAAGGTCGCCGGGATAGTTGATGTTCAAATTACTCTTCTTATTCTAAATTTGCCAAAAAAATTAAAACCGTGATTGTGCTTAAAAGACATCTGTACCAAAAAAAACTTCAAATATTAAAAAGGGAAAAGACTAGAGACAATCTCCATTCCTTAAAAGTAGTTTTTATTTTGTAAAAGACCTTCAATCTTTTCAATCATGTTGGTTGTCCATGCATCTGCCACAAGTCCATACCTATGAGCCCTGTCTCGACAAGTTATTATTGAATCAACTAATATTCTAAGGTTGACATTGAAGCAACTAATATTCTAAAGAGCTTTTTCTTTTTTGATATGTAGTTTTCTAATTCTTGACAATTTTACTAGAAACATTATTAGAAAATTGAAAAGATTTGGACTCATTAATGCACAAGAGAACAACTAGTGATCAAATCCTACAACAAGATGCTCGTAAGGGATGTGGTGTAGTGGTAAATAAAATAACATTTTAACTCCTTTGAATGAGGCAATTGAAGTGCGTGAGGCTTGAATTCAAGCTTAAGAAAGAACACAAATGATCTAATCTTATTTTGGTTCCTTAATGTGTGATTGTAAGACGTTGTTAACGAACAAAAGATCTTATTGTGTTACGTATGTTAGTAGATCAGCGAATTCAGTGGTTTATACTTAGGAAAGCCAATAAAGGTGGCGGTTTTGTTATTTTGGGGCCTAGGGCGAAATAAAAATTTGGGACCTTTATGTTTGACTTCCTAAAATATTTTTTTTGTGAATATATATAGTTACAACAACAAAAGCGTAATCCCAAATTAGTTGGGTTGGCTACATAGATAAAGAAATTCCTCCATTTTGCTTGATTTTTAGTGCAATTGATGGTGTGCTTTTGTACTTATAAAGTTTATTTCAAAATTATAAGAAGGGATGTGGTTGACATAGAATCAACTAATATTCTAAAGAGCTTGTTTTCTTTTTTGATATGTAGTTTTCTTATTCTTGACAATTTTACAAGAAACATTATTAGATAATTGAAAAGATTTGGACTCATTAATGCACAAGAAAATAACTAGTGATCAAATCCTACAACAAGAGTAAGGGATGTGGTGTAGTGGTAAAGAAAATAACATTTTTAACTCTGAATGAGGCAATTGTAGTGCGTGAGGCTCGATGAAAGGAAGATTCACATCAAAGGTGGTGATTGAGGTTCATGTCCAATTGGTAATTCAAGCGTTAAGAAAGAACACAAATGATCTAATCTTATTTTGGTTCCTTAATGTGTGATTGTAAGATGTTGTTAATGGACAAAAGATCTTATTGTGTTACGTATGTTAGTAGATCAGCGAATTTAGTAGCCTATACTTTTTATGTTGTGACTTCCTAAAATATTTTTTGTGAATATATATAGTTACAACAACAAAAGCGTAATCCCAAATTAGTTAGAAAAACTAGTTCTTTTGGTCTAGTTTTAGGGTATTTTCGTAATATACCTTATTTAAGTCGTTTTAGAGTCTTAGAAGGATTAGGCGTTTTGAGTCATAAAAGGATTACGTTTAGAGTCGTAGAAGGATTACGTTTAGAGTCGTAGAAGGATTAGAGTGTCTAATGGGCTATATAAAGCTATGATTAAGGTTGTAATCATTGTCAATTATTATCAATTTATTTCAATTTCGGTTTTCTTCAAAACTTTAAGGATTCTTTGTGACGGCCCCTCCCTTAATCTAGGGCACCGCCCGGCCTAATCCCATAATTAAGCCCTAATTACAACACAATTATGTATTAGTCAGCCTGTACTACCTATTATCTCGTGAATTTGGTTCAGGGATAAGAGAATTCCTTATCATTTTATAGAATTATCAAATTAGCGGAACTCTTTAACGTATTAGCGGAAGCATTTTATATATATATAAATCCTAAATGTGGAAACCAGGAAATAAAGATCACAATATAAATATGCAATAAACGGCAAGCATATAGACAAAGTGAAAGTCAAAAGTCGGGTGAACTAACTCTCGTCCCAATGAACAACCCAAACAAAAGACGTATATAAGCATAATACAAAAAAATATGACCTACAACAAAAGTCGTGCCGCGCCGCTACTCAAGGAAAATCTCCTATCTTCTCCTTGCCTGGCCAGCTAGTAGATGGATCTGCACCCACCGTCATAAAAAGGACGGTGAGTACAAGAAATAAACAGTAATCCCCGATGACAAGTTTAAATTTGCATTTCCAAATATAATCGACCGGTATTTAAAAGCATATAACTAAGAAAGCTGAAAAATAAACCATATACAAGTAAATACCGAGTTAAACAAGTGAAGCGACACTTTGGGCTAAGTAGTGGTGAATTAGGTCCCATTCGACGGTGAACCGCGTCACTCCGACTCTATAATGATAAATCACAAGGGACTCTAACCCAAGTGAGTCCGGGGACTCTAACCCCGGTGTGTTGACTACATCAAGGACTCTAACCCCGAGTGTCATATAGTGTCGGGTAATGAGTGATTGTCGACCACGACCCCGTCACACCTTCCTTCTTTGTTTTTTTTTGGGCGTGACAAATATTCCCAACAAAATGGAAATTTCGTCCTCGAAATTAAGCTCAGTTAGGGTTATACGACTTTTGTTTTTGAAGAGACACCTTCCTTCTTTGTTGATGTACTCACTAATGAGATTGGGTCTCGGTGCTCCTCAAAGTCCGCAACGTCTCTAAGGTGCCGCTCGTGATCCTCTTGTGTCCTCGAGTATATCAAGATGTCATCATGAAGACTATCACGAAACGGTCAAGATATGGTCTAAGTACTCGGTGCATCAAATCCATAAACACGGCGGGGCGTTGGTCGGCCGAATGGCATGGCCGTGAACCGGTAGTGTCCGTATCTGCATGCTTGAACGCATTTGTTTTGGATCTGTCTTCGTCCCTGATCCTAAGCTGATGATACCTCGATCTCAGGTCTATCTTGGAGAAACACTGCGCTTCTCTCCTGTGTCCCTTACCCCTGCGCCTCTGATCGTAATTCGAATTACGGCGTAACCTCTCTTCTTTCTCTCTCCTTTCTACCTAACTTATACGTCTCCTGAGCGAGTGATCTCTCATATATCTCCTGCAAAGTGCGTGCCCCAGTGCCAACAACATATCTTGCAATCTCTGGCCTCAGTCCGTCCCTAAAGTAGAATGCATCATCTGCGTCATCCTTCACTAAGTCTCCCGCGAACTGTCTCATGTAGCCATAACGGTCATGGTACTCCAACACGGACTCCCCCTTGGTTTGTCTCAAACTCATGAATTTCTTCTTCAACCTCTCGTAACATGGAAGGCTCGGGAAGATCGCTTGTAGAACTCTACCTTGAAATACGCCCAGGAAGAGAAGTTGCCTCTCGCTCGCCATCGCATCTTTGTGGTCCTCCACCACACGTCGCACCTTCTGCAGGGTGTAGTACGAAAGAATCTGGCCGCACTTGTCCTCAATGTCCATAGTAGATGTAGCTTCTCCTGCGACAAAATCCATTTCTCGATCTTGTCGTAGTCCTCTCTCCCGAAAAAAACATGCCGGCTGAGTCTAATGAACTCCTTCACTAGCTTGGCGTCCCTCAACAAGCCGGTGGTCTCGGGAGTAGTGGGTGTGGAAGTGTCTACAACCGTCTATGCATCTTCTTGCCGTACGTTGACTATCGGTAAGAGAGCCGGTAGAGTACCGCAGGCTCCCAGTGGTGGTCTTGGTGCTCGTGCCTCGGCGGTAGTAGTAGTGGGCGGTGTAAAAGTCTCTATGGTCGGGGTGTCGTAGTAGTAGTAGCGGTGGGGGCGGGAGCGGTCGATGTAAGTGAAGTCGGGTGCGCCGACATGTAGCGATGAAGTCGGCGATCGTCGCTCTGAGCGACCATCCGATCGGACAACCTCGAAAATCCTCGGTGATACGGCGGGAAGGCGATCTGCCGTTAGCCCGGTATCTCGGCCTCATGAATTTGCCATCGGTGTCTGCGGGTTGACTACGTACGCGAATCAGCTACTACGGGATGTACTTCGTATATAAATACGTATAGAAATTAACATGTATATAAATAAAGACACCCCGACTCACTTTCACTCAATTCCCAACAAAATAGTTCCTAGGTAAGGATCATCTGGTTTCCACTTCTAAGGTTTGTGTTTTATGTGAGTTTTTTTTTTTTTTTCTAAGGCTACGATACCAACCGTGACGGCCCCTCCCTTAATCTAGAAACCAATTAAATTAAGGAGGAAAGTCAAAAGGACCTACAACAAAAGTCGTGCGCGCCGCTAAAAATAGTTCGAAGTAAATACCGAGTTACCCATAGTTATAAAAGAAAACAAAAAAAATCCTCCGCCAAGACAATATTTGGTCTAAGAGTATTTTAATTTTCTTAAAGATATTTATCAACCACACCAAAAGTAGAATACATGTCATGATCCATTATAAATATTCTGGCATTTTCATTTAGACTAGAACACCCCTTCACATCACACCCTAACGCTCACCCCACATCTCGCTGTGATTTGAATCTCGAGATATGTAAATTACATCGCAAAGTGAACACGGCTTATGTAAGTGGTGTATGGGTGTGATAATATGGGGCGTTATCTAGCATTCCCCTTTGACTAGTAGTCTTCCATATTAAGCAATGTGCACCTTACAAAATACTAAGGACAAGTCATTCTTTATATTTTTTTCCAACTAATTTGAGATCCGTTGGTTGTCTTTAGTATTTTGTAGGGTGCACATAGCCACACCCATACTTATTGGACATACAAATCTATATGAATGATGTTATCTCCTTTAAATTTTTTGAAACCACAACCAACTCTTATTCATTCCAAATCTCTCGCAAGTACATTCAAAATAAATAAGGGTATAACATTCCACTTATTTTAACCAGACATAAAACTAACTTTCCTTGCTAATGACCGCTACATTCGCTGTCTGATCGACAAACAATGTTATCTACTTTAATAAACATTAAAACTTTAAAGTCTTTGGCAAAAAAAAATTAAGAAAAAACATTAAAACGTTAATAAGTACGCTACCACCCTACCTGCCATTCTCTTTTTTGGTTGGCCTTAGCACTCAATTGAGACATCACAATTTATGGCATTTCATACATAGCCTTGTTTGGTTCGGAGGAAGTTGATGAAAGTGAGATAACTTTTAGAGAAGTTTCAACTCACCTTATTTAGTTGATATTTTTAAAAAACTTTCCTAAAAATTTGACCCCAACTTCTCACATAGGAAAAGATAACTCATTTAGGGAGTGAGTGAGTTATCTTCCTGAAAAAAAATTGACACTTTTACCCTTATTTAATGTTATGCTTCTACTTTTATTCTCTATCATCTCTCTCTCAAAAACAGTGTAAAGGATATTTATATTAATTACATTATTTTATTATTTTTAAAATGTAGAACTTTCCAATAAGTTCAAAGTTGAACCAAACGTGAAAAGTGTAACTTTCTTAGTGGTTAACTTCCGTGAAGGAAACTTCCTTGAAAAATTTCCTTAAAACTTAGTAAAATGAATCAAACGAGGCCATAACCTTCAAGTTCCCTTTTCATGCGTATATCTTGTCAAGAGACCTTTCTTTGTAAATAAAGTTTCCCTTTTATGGATGCACATTACCGTAAAATCGACACGCACTTGTGTGTGTCCATTAAATGCATATATATTTTCTTTTTCATTTTTGAGGAAGATGCACATAGACGTGCACATATCAATGCATAAATTAATGGGTGTCCATTAATTTCGCATGACCATTTTGAGTCAAACTTAGTATTCATAACATTTGGCTTCAAACAAACAAAATAGATACACACAAAGAAAAAGATTAGCTTAAGGATTAAATGTCGATAAGATATCAAAATCAACATAGCAAAAAAGATTGCAAACATAATATTGAGAATAGTGCTATTTGGCATGAGTCCGATTCATATGAGGTCTTTAAAACTTTTTTATTTCAAAGTCTTCTTCAAGTAATAAATGACTTTGAAATTACAACTTCTACAACTCCTTTGATATTTATAAAGAGTAGTGCTTTGGAAAATTTTTTGAAAATTTTTTATTTCAAAGTCATCCTTAAGCAATCAATGACTTCAAAATTATAACTTGTAACACTCCTTTAATATTTACAAAAATCTCAAAAACCCTCCTTTGAGTAAGTGTCCAAATAGATTTTTTGATTTATAAAAAAAAAAAGAGTAGTGCTACTTGGACTCTTCCCATCAAAAATTTTTATTTCAAAGTCATCCTCAAGCAATCAATGACTTCAAAATTATAACTTGTAACAAATATTTACAAAAATTTTTTTGGTATTGAAAATAGTAGTATTCAATAAATTTTTTGATATTGAAGTATTCAATATCTAGGTATTTAATGATTACCAACTCCTAAAAGAAGTATATAAGAATGACGCATAAAATATACATTACAAAAAAACAAAACAGACACATTATAAAGAGATATACAGATAGATAAGATGCAAATATTTTTTCTTATTATTTATAACTTATTATAATCATTCATGCGTGCCTAAACAAAGCAGTCATCCGTCGCTCCTCCGAGCCTCTTATCCATACATATTGTGTGAAGAACATATCGAAATTGAGCCAAACGTGTTCGCGTACGTTACATAACAATTTTTTTTTTTTTTTTTTTTTGGAGAGAAATGAAAATTTCATTAATTATTTATGACTCAATATATGACCAGATATAAAATAAGTACATTAATTCGTTAATTCTATTTGTCCAAATAAATTACCATTAATTTAACTTTTTTTTTAAATTAAAACAATTTGACAATAAGAGACTGATATCTCTACATCTGTTTTTTTGATTAAGTAAAATAAAATTTTATTATCATCAACTGTTGAATACAAACTCAGATATAAAATAACATTAAGACCATATAAGAAAAAATAAAACTTTGAACAAAAGAATAAAATCTAAAACATTCAATAAGAAAGAACAAAATCAAAACTTTCAAAAAAATTTCCAACGAAAAAAAAAACTATCTTGAACATGAGAATTTGTGAGTAGTTTAACTTGTTTTTTAAAACTATATATTACGAGCTAATCCCCATATTCAAAGATGCCAACAAAATGATGTGGATTTGGATTGCAAATTTGCAATCAATGCAATGGATTAGATAAGTAACCCTGATTTACTATTTTTTTTTTTCAAGTCTTAATAAATACATTACTGATAGCATAGAATTGCCAGTTTGCCACCTATATGTTGAGAGTCACATTACAAAACGACATCCTAAAGCACCAGATAACGATTTTATCCCAACAAAATCTAACAGCTGTTACCAAGCAAAACATTCGAACAAAACAGAAAACAAAAGAAAATTTCTCAAATCCCTACAATCAAATCGGAAACCGTTACTATAAATCAAACGTATCTCGATTTTCATCGGAATGTCTGTAAGAAAGGAAAAACATTCGACTACACGTGGAGCGCAACACTCGGGAGCACTGGATCATCGACGAGTCTGCTCTCCAGTCCCCCAACAAAACGACTCTGTTCATAAATCTGTTCATGAATTCTCAAAATCGGGGTTCGAATCTTCGAAGTTCCTTCACAAATTCCCACTTTTCGATCAATCACCTCTCTCTTTTTTCACCAATTCAACAACAGAATCTTCAATTCCCCACAGAATGAGCTGACCATCGACACCAATTTCACCAAAAATGGGCGCGACGCTATCGAATTTGACGGAAAACCCTAACGGTGCAGCGGCGGCGGCGGGGCCGGGGCTCGGAGACATCCCGGAGAGCTGCGTGGCCTGCGTGTTCATGAACCTGACGCCGCCGGAGATATGCAATCTGGCGCGGCTGAACAGGGCGTTTCGCGGCGCCGCCTCGTCGGACTCCGTCTGGGAGGCCAAATTGCCCCCCAATTACCAACATCTGTTGAGTCTACTTTTTCCCCTCGAGAGGTACGAGGGGCTGTCGAAGAAGGACATCTTCGCGGTGCTGTCTCGGTCGGTGCCGTTCGATGATGAGGGCAATAAGGTATGGATTTTTGGGGGGTTTTGGGGTTTGGGAGGTTTGATTAATTTGGGGTTTTGTGGGTGTGTTCAAGTTTGGATTTTGGAGGATTTGTGAAATGTGGTTTTGTGGGGTTGTGTTTTTCAGGTGGTTTGGTTGGATAGGGTTACTGGAGGGGTTTGTATGGCGGTCTCGGCAAAGGCGATGGTTATAACGGGGATTGATGATCGGAGGTATTGGAGTTGGGTCCCCACTGAGGAATCTAGGTGAGTTCTGATTTGATTTGTGGAGATTATGTTGGAAATTTCATGTTCACAAATCTTTGTTGCTGGTTTTATGTAATCCCCAATTTTAGTATTCTAATTATAATGTGGGTTTATCTTTATTTGTTTCTATGTTTTCAATTGAATGATCAATTTTTGGTAAGTCCTAGTTTTTGCTGGACTAATTGGTTAGTTCATTATAGACTGTGTAATGTGTAAAGCAATAAATTAATGTGTGTGTGTGTGTTTTTTTTTTTTGATATCACGATAGATTAATGTGTTGGATGTACTTTTTTTTTTTGAAGAAAAATCAAAGTTTCATTAATCATTAATGGCTTGGCATAGGATCAAACATAGAATCAAAAAAGTACATTGATTCTCTAATCCTATTTGTTCAAAAGAACTGCCATTACTTTGGTTGTGAATGCGATTGTGAAATTGAAACAGTTTGACAATCAAGGAGTGTACACTACGTTGAAACATATTACAATACACAAACACTTGCTAGAACCACATAACGAATAACAAAACTTCCCAACAAGTAGAGAAAAGTTAAAACTTTCCTACAAGAAGAAGACAAAATCAAGACTTCCAACAAAGGGAAGACAAACTACCTAAAAATACAACTAAAATAAGAACTAACCCAATAGCCGCACAGATCCAAAAACGAGCGTTGAGGAAGACGTACCACAACAAGTAGATATAATCTTCCAAAAGATCTGCACTTTATTGAACACATAAAATACGGAGAGATGAAGATTGGTACCACCGCCGATCAAATGAGAAGATCGGCGGTGGTTCAAGATCTTGAATCAAGAGAGAAAACTCTAAAAAGTGATTTTAGGGTTAGGGTTAGCCACCAAAGAGGAGAGGAATGCAACAATATTAATGTTATTAGCACATATATTTATCCAAAATATTATTTGGATGTACTTGTTTATTCATCTCTTTTAGGGGTGCTAACTAAAGAAAACATGACTCCATAGAAATGGAAGAAATTAGACAAGGTAGGGGTAGACTGAAATTAACTTTGGATGCATTAATTAAAGGGATTTGAATGGTTTGGAAGGCTCACCATCAATTGCACTAAATAGAGCACAATCAAAGAGTTTGATCCATATAGCCGACACCAATTAATTTGGGACTGTGTTGTTGGTTGCCAACTTCATTTTTGAAATATCTTACAGAATTTGTCCTGTTTTGGAAACATAAGTGGTCTATTATATAAGATTACCTGTGTTGTTGGGTTGCCAACTTCATTTTTAACCGGTCATTAGTGCTGAGAATTTTGGTCTATTATATAAGATGAATTTTGTTCGTTTATTTGAACAAGCGGTGCGTCATAGAATAACAAGTAGTTTCATGGATATTAGGGGTGCTATAGATGCTAATCCAAGTTTTTCAAGGAGAAAGACCTAAGGATTTGGTAGGAAGTTGGTATTTAAGGCTTTACTAAACTAGAGATACATTCAGTTTGTTGAGCTTATGCTTCTTGATGGCATGCAACGTTTGAAAAGTTTCCTTTTTTAGGTTGTTCAAAAGAGGAAAGTTGATTCATTTAGATTTTAGACTATTTGTGAACGATGATGGTGTCAGTAGGAATATGCCGTTCTATTTGGTGATGACGCAATCACTTATAGAATTCACCAACAACAAGTAGTTGTTTGGGGATTCCTAGTCTTTGAGTGTTGCCTTTGGGAAGAGCATCTACAAACTCAATCAAATATTCAGACTCAGTCATGTTACTTTGTGCAGTTTATCATTGTTTGGAAGGATGTAGAAGACTACTTGGGTCTATTGCGGGAAAAGAAACTCTAGATTGTTGATGGCAAAGAGATGAATAGTTTTTGTTTATGGAAAGAGTATATATTTGTCAGGGTGTTGTAAAAAGTTTAACTTTAGAACTTCCTTTTGATTAGTTGAGAAGAACTTCTATGCCGCACCGTTTCATAGAATGAGTCTGATAGAATTCTTGATCTCTATTGCTCAATTGGTAATCAAAACAACAAGACAAACTACAAGAATCCAAAGAGACCTTGTCTCTCAGCCCAAACTCTCAAGAGAGTTAAACCCAAATCAATTACAAATTTTCTGCATCCCTATCTCTTCTCTCACACTGTATTTATACTCACTTTTTCCCCCCCAAAATGGACACACTTACATTCATGTTCCCGCCTAAAAGTCTTAACAAACTCATTCATGTTTTTGGTCCCTTAGACTCTTATTGGTTGGGATCTTATCATTACTTCCTCCTTTAAAATCCACCTTGTCCTCAAGGTGGCTATAGAAAATTAAACAACAAAGGAGATAGTGATGCTTGGGATCATGAAGCCAATGAGCAATATGTGAGAGAGGATGAAAGCGAAGACCACGCAAGAATCCCAATCCATCTCATAACTCGCATGTGAGCAACATTACAGAGCCAACAACCAAACAATAGCTCAATGAGGCAAACGTGCAAGGAAGCGCCAAGTGCATCACCACCCCGTGTTACCAAAAGTTGCCCCAAATTGCATTGTGGTGGAATCATCATGGTGGGCGAATAAGGTGCCCCTAAAAGCCAAACAACCACCAAGCTCGCCCAAGATTTCATTGTTTTATGCAAAACTAATGCAAGGTGAGACACTCCAAACCTCTCAAAGCAACATATCATCAAACGCTTGTAATGCAATGTCAATATATGCACCACTCCCATCGAGCCCGACATAAACTACGCAGCCCTGGCCTCCCTAAGACATGACAGGGTAACAAGGCAAGAAGCAATCAAGAAGGCCAAAATATCATCTCTATAGTTAATGTTTCCAACTCGCATAGCAACAATTAGGAGCCTCCATATCCACACCAATGAGAAGCATATCAAGTTTTGGGCACAAAGCAACGATTGGCACCCACTGAGGAACAAAAGGCAAGGAAACGAAGTTGAGGAAATAAGTGGTACGCTTAGAAGTGAAATAAGAACGCATACCCAAAGAAGTAGACAACGTAGAAGTCTGGCGATGATCCGTGAATGACGCCTTATTCATGTCGATTTGCCACTTAAAATCAAGATTATCATGTTCTGATATAGATGAGTTGTACCATACATGCCAATGTTGTGTCATAATGTTCACCACACGATCACCTCGAGATGCATGCTGTCCAACCATTGTCATCTTCCCCAACACCACTGCAACTATGACAAGAGAAGTTGAGCATGACATAGAAGTATATCCAAGGCAGAGGTATGTTGAATTGAGAATGAACACTAATGGAGGTGACGATGGTGGTGGCCAGGGTGGGAGCCAAACAACAACGCAACAGGTGAAATTGTCCACAAACAATCTCAGATCTGGTGGATCTAGGAGTTGAACTCCACTACAGTCCCTGGTCTGTTGAACACCCAAGACCTTCGATGAGTTAGTGAGAGGATGAAGGAGTGACTCGTCAATTTGCTGCAACAACCTTCGAATCTTCGATTTCCCATCAGATATGAGGCTGAGCGACTGTTTCTTCACCAGATCTACAACATCAACAACAAAACACCTCGACCACCACTAGATCCGGATCATCATTGATCCGTATCAACTCGAACACCACTAAATCTAGCGAGTCCGGAACTTTCGGCAACAACACCAAATGATGGAGCTTGAATACACGAAACGAAGTCGACAATGGATTTGTCATCAAATCGAATGAAGCAAAGACCGAACACCCAAGTTTGAGAAGACGCTCAATTCACTATCGATTTGAGAACATCTTCACCATTTGGAACCAGATTTGCAATGTCTTCATGTTTGTCGTTCGACTTTGTGGATGGATCTGAAAGTACCGACATCTTCGTGTGATCTCCATCTTCTTGTGAGATCTCAGCGGAAGGAGAAGAAGAACGAACGGACAAGGTATCGAACTTCTTTAAAATGCGTTCGAGCCCCAACTGTATTTCGTAAAGACCTCTTAACATCTCATCCGTCATAAACCTTGAATCCATTCTTGATAGATTGTAGTGCTCTGATACCACTGATAGAATTCTTGATCTCTATTGCTCAATTGGTAATCAAAACAACAAGACAAACTACAAGAATCCAAAGAGACCTTGTCTCTCAGCCCAAACTCTCAAGAGAGTTAAACCCAAATCAATTACAAATTTTCTGCATCCCTATCTCTTCTCTCACACTGTATTTATACTCACTTTTTCCCCCCCAAAATGGACACACTTACATTCATGTTCCCGCCTAAAAGTCTTAACAAACTCATTCATGTTTTTGGTCCCTTAGACTCTTATTGGTTGGGATCTTATCATTCTTGGGTTTTACATGACTCCTATTTGTGCATCTCTTAGTGCGAAACCACTATAGACAATTATTTTGAGTTGAAAAAAAAAAAAGATTGTTGTCCAAAATATTCTGACTACTCATAGCATGTTTTCAATATTTAACGTCCTTCCTATTTTTATCCTTTTTTTTTCTTTTTAAGTTTAGTCTTTATGATATTGATCTTGTTTGGTTTTTTTTTCCTTCTTTTGGTAATTTGTTAGAATGGCTTGGAAAGCTAACCATCAATTGCACCAAATCGAGCATAATGGAAGAGTTTGATCCATGTAGCCTACCCCACCCCGATTAATTTGGGACTGAGGCTATGTTGTTGTTGTTGGTAATTTGTTAGAACCAATTCATATTTGAGATTTGATTGTTAGCTTGCGTTTTCTACTAAGATAGTATAAATTTAAGTTCTGTTTGGATTTAATAGACTATATTATCACATTTATCTTGTATCCTGTCTTAGCCTGGGTTAAGGTATTGAAGATAATTTGGTCTCTCCGTCAGTTTTATTATGCTATTGACAAGAAGGAGGCTTTAGATGTTGTTGGTCAAATGTCCATCTATTTTACTTTGGGTGTTTATTTGTTAAGCTTGGCTTTGTTTCTGCAACATTGCTGGCTGTTTCATCTGCTCTATGTGAAGTACCCTGCGTGCATGGCATCTGACTTGCATTTTATATTTTTCGTTGTACGCAGGTTCCACGTAGTTGCCTTTTTGCAGCAAATATGGTGGTTTGAAGTAGAAGGGGTTGTTAGGTTCCCTTTTCCTGCTGGCGTGTATACACTTTCATTCAGGCTTCATCTCGGTAGATTCTCCAGAAGATTAGGAAGACGTGTCAGTAATTTTGAGCAAACTCATGGTTGGGAAAAAAAACCTGTCACATTTGAGTTGTCTACTTCAGATGGCCAGCAAGCGCTGTGTGACTACTGCCTTGACGACCCTGACAGTGATGACGGAAATAACAACCACAAACGTGGCTGCTGGATAGATTATAAAGTGGGTGAGTTTGTTGTGAGTAACTCGGAGCCCATGACAGAAGTGAGATTTTCCATGAAACAGATTGATTGCACGCATTCTAAAGGTGGGCTTTGTGTAGATGCTGTATACATTATCCCACATGATTTGAGAAAGAGAAGATGAAAACAGGTTTTGAAGTTTAGACAGATTTGGAATGTTCAACTACTATTGGTCGTCATCTGTGAAGTCCTCAAATTTCTATTTATACATGATTGTGCAGGAATTCAACGTTTAGAGGATGCTGGATTTTCTATTTTTAAGAATATCACATATCCTCTGGTTTTGTATTTTTTTGGGGTGGGGGTTTGGAGCATATATGATTTTACCTGTCTGATTTTGTAGTTCTTTTACTTGTCACTGTATGATTTTTGCTCTATTTTGATGGTTCAGGGTTTTAGATGTTTATGTGCTTGAGCCACTGCCTTTTGTCACACTTTTAAAGTCTCATGGATAGAACATATACATCTCTCATATTTGATTCATTTATTTATTGTTTTGGCATAGGTTCTTATTCATCTAAGCTTGATGTCTTGAAATGTTTCTGTTGTAGCTTTTCCTAAATTTCTTGATAGACGGTAATGTATTCACTTCATAGCTTTGGCAGAAAGTTGCGTTGTTGGTTCCGGGGCAAATGAACTTTCTTTGTGAGGATTTGATTTTGTTTTAGCGACTAATCTAAAATCCCTGATGTTTTATGAGCTAGTATTTTATGAGAGCTTTCAGATAGGCCGTGGAAGGGCGCAAGCACCCATGGGGCTGAAATATCTTTTAATGCTGTGACTGCGAGTGAACCTTCTCAATTACTTCAATGCTTGTAAGAACCACTCTTACAAAATTTTAAATTTGCAAGTCCCAATATCTTATATGTAGCATTAAGACAGGTAATTTAAGCTCAAATTCAAGTTAAGATTCCACCATCTTATGTGTTTGCTGTAAGCGCATTTAAAGATATCTTGAGAGTTGAGATTGAATAGGATATCTTCATGCACGTGTGTATAATTATCATGCCATATTGAGAGTTAGACATTTATTCAGTTTCAACGATAAATTGAGGAGTTGGTGATCTTGAAGTTAGAGCTTGTGATCTAGCTTGGAACTACTGTTGGCATGATACCAGAGTAACTTCTCCTGTAAGTTTCTATCCTATCTATAAAAGTACCAGTTTTTGTCTTAGTAACTATCTTGTTTTTAGTAATTACGGAAAATGTTCCTTTGATTTATTGATGCATTATAATGAAGTTTGTTCTTGGCTGTGGTTTTTTCTCTGAGTTTGGGTTTCCACGAGTTTGGGTTTCCACGTTACTTCTTTTGATGGGATTCTTTATGTCCTTTGAATTGCCCGTTTTCTTTTCCTTCTAAGCAATTTTTGATAGGATCATTTCCTTCTAAGCATTACGAGCTGTCGAAAATAATAATTTAAAGCGGAAGGCTGGTTTACTCTAAAATATTTTTTGCAGAGTTTATTGTTTTCCCCCATTATTATGTTAATGATCTTCTAGATGAAACTGTTCGGTGTGGAGCCATATTGACTTGCATAAGTTAATCTGCTAATAGTCATTTTTTCCTTCTTTGAAAGTGTTCCTTCTGTTTGGATTACAAGGCTAGCCGAGAGCTCCTAGATGTAATCCTAGCAATTAGAAGTAGAGATGGAGCGTGCTCGACTGATAGTTTTGAACTCTGGCATCTAGTTTCAGCCCTTTTGTAAGTTGCGCAGTCAAATTACGTAAAAAGTAGCTGGGGATGCTTTATGTTTGTGTTGTAAATAGTTCTTCTCTCATGGATGGTGGCTGCAAATAAACTTGGGGGTTTAACAATGGGTGATTGGTTAAGAAACACACGTCCTAGAGTAGTTGCTATGCATGGGAATTTACTTTGTTGATCTCTTCCCATTCTTTTCTTATGCTTGTTGCATCTCTCTGAGGCTTTTGTTTATCCTGTAAAACCTTTATGCATGTATGTAAAATTACATTTCCTTTCCAAAAAAATTCTGATCATACTTTTAGGAAATCTGGGATTTCAGGCTTTATGCTTTACTTTAAATCCTGATATTTCTTATGGGATGGAAGCATCTCAATGAATCTAATTACAACTTTGGCAGTGTTGAGAGCTGCCAAGGGCCCAAGGGCTCTCGCTGAGTTCAGGCCATCTTGTCCTCCAGCTGCGTCTGATAAGCCTCGGATAACAATCACTGGGAAGCCATTTGCCACACTTGTCTGCAAGAATGTATACCAATTGTGTTAACCATGGAAAGAAGCATTGCTGATGGATGACAATTGAAAAAAGTTGAGGTGAATAAAGAGCAGTTCTTCAGTACATGAACTAATGCTTTCCAATATTAGTTGAGATCGAGAAGTTGTGGAATACTTGCCATTATAACAGAAGCACTCTCCATTTCAGCTAATGATACTCCAAATGTCTTGGAGAGGAATTCCCTATAAGCAGAATTATCCACAAAGATGTTCGCAGTTGATCCTCGCTGACCGATCACCACCTTGGGTACTTCAGGCAGGCAAACAGTTGAGTTCAAGCACCTCTCCAGTTCCATACCCTGAAAATATTGAATTCAGTACCTCTTCAAATCAAAATGGAGAAGAACCAAAGATGAGAGCAATCTTAATTATTACCTCTAGTTTGGCTGCAATGTTGTACCAGTTCTGGCTCACATTTGCCCAAACAACTCTCTGGAGGACATTAGGCACTCCTGATTCAGAATAGAACTCTTCGGCTCTATATCCGATATGGCCCAGTTGATTGATCCCTTCTCCTTCAGGTACATTATAACTTCCAATATCCAGGTGAGCAAAGTATTCAGATCCTACTGTTGCATTGGGTTTCTGTTGAGCATAAACTATTTAGGTTATTATGGCCTAATGATAAAAATATCCTAACCTTTACAACTTGTATCAATTATATCTTAACCTTTGGAATTTATCAATTATATCCTAACCTTTGAAATTTAGTAGGAATTCTATCCTCAACTAATTTAGACCCTTTTTTTTGCCCACACATCATTTTTTTTCTTCTTATTATACCATTTAAATATTTATTCATACATATGCATTAAAGCTTAATATTCTTTTTTTTATGTATTCATGTATATAATACACTTATATAGTAGTGTGTGTACATATGCTATTCAATCATATACATATAATCTAAGTACATACTTTTATTCAAGTACATAATTCTTTTGTTAAATTAAACAACTATGGATACCTTCTAATAAATTTTATATGTTATTTTTATATGTATATACACATGATTTTCAACTTATGATTTGTTCTTTATGAATAACTAAAAAAAAAATTAATTAAAGTATTAACGTATCATTGATTTATAAATTATTTTTTTCGTGAGTTCTCGTACATTAATTCAAACACGAGGCTTATAAAATTTTAATGTGTAAATTGATCAATATGGATGATCATGAAAAGAAAAGTTAGAAGATTATGTTAATTTCAAAGAAAAAGTACCCAAAATTAGTTGAGGATAGAATTGATAATTTTCAAAGGTTGGGATATAATTGATACATCGTGTAAAGGTTAGGATATTTTTGATCATTTGGCAGATTATTATTTGGATCCTACAAAACAAATAGATGATGATTTGTTTCTAGATTGACAAACCAGCCACTCCAATAAGCCTGTTTGAGCAAATTGCTTTGGAATGCTGACGTATCCGGTTCGCAGGGAATTCTCCAGACTACCGGCAATGCCGAAATGGATTACGCCTGCAACTTTGAACAGATCCAGCATTTGTTGCGTCGCAGCCACTGCGTTTCTCTGAATGAAATACCCAAGTCAGACATCTCAAAATCTACCAGATCATGGTAATATTCAATCCATGTAATTCTTTTTGTTTCAGACTATGTTAAACTTGTTTGCTTACCATTCCGACGCCGCACCTCACATAGACCACTTCCTTGCCTCCGACCTTACCAATGCGAAATCTTCGCCCTACATAAAACCTGATGGAGCCACAGATCTGGTAAAATTCAAAGAGATTTAATGAGAGCACAGACACACACCTGACAGATCAACAAAGGGATGCCTTGAATGAGGCTTAAAGGCATTGGTAGCAAAGAAAGCATTTTCTTCAGGTGCATACACTGTGATGAGACCAACAAAAGGGCCCTCGCGGTTCAGCTTCCGGATCACACTCAGTGAGCGCCTCCTACTCAAAGGCGTCGACATTGTGCACACAAGGATTGATGAAAGCAACAACAACGACAACTTTGTCGCAGACATCGTTGCCATGATAGATCAAGTTGTGTTCTGAAAGTGTGGTTCTCTGTAAGATCTCAGCTTTCATGGAGCTCATGTCTAGGAGTATATAACAACAATAAGTCAACCTTGGCATCTAAACATCAATTATTGTAAGTCATGGATTTTCTTTGATTCATGTTGTAGCAACTTTTCATAATCAATCAATAATTTATGATGTGTATGCAACACATGCTTAGTTTTTAAAGAGTGTCGGTGAGAATTATTTTTTAGTTTTTGGTTTTTAAATTCGAGGAGGCACGTTGCCGACAGCATTTTATGGGTAGAAAGGAACTGAAGAGTTGTTTTTTTTTTTTTTTTTTTGAAACCAAAGGAACTGAAATTATTTTCATGGTTGCTGGGTGGATTTCAAGAAATGATAATTTTACTAAGCTCAGTCGTGATTAGAAAATTATCAAGTTAATTACTGTTTTTGGTTCTAAGAAAAAAGTTAATTACTAGTTTGTTTGGCAAAACTAGTTGATAGTCTAGCTAAATGCAGAAAAGTTAGTAGCTTATGATTTAGAAATTGAATATTTATAATTTTAATATTGTATGCATAGAAAAATGCTATAAATATTTTAGATAAGTGAAAGCACCCAACAATTTTGTAAGGGCAAACCACTAGATTTGGGCACCCCAAATATGTATTAGGGCACCACATTGTAAACTTTGAAGTCTAAAATTACCTTTTTGTTTTACAAGGATACCCCACCACCAAAATTCAAAAATGACCCAACAACCAAGCCCTAGGTCTTCAATTCGGTTGACACCCCCCTCACGATCTTTGCATCTGTAACGACCCCGAATCCACCAAGGCCTGTCACGGGTGCAACGTGGGTCAACAACTGGCCACGTAGCTGCCAATTGTGTCCCACGACCAACTAATCCACTATACCTCATTTAAAACCTCAAATTATAGTCATTTTACAATTTATAATCATTGTTAGACTTAAGTCATCTGTTATATCAATAAGTGTAAGCGGAAAACTTTTAAACAAGATAGGTTCAATTAAAACATCTATATCATATTAAAAGAGCAATTCCCTAGTGTGGATAACCCGTAAACTATGCATCATATCGATATCAATATCAAAAGCTTCAAAATATCAACGTATATGTCATGGGTCTCTCACAATATCCCAAAACCCACATAAAAACAATAACTATATATATATATGTATATATATATAATAAACTAGCTTGCCCTTGCCGCAACTCGTATCAGGATCTGCACTAAAGTCATCACAAAAAGGTAGATGATGAGTCCAGAGTGAGTATTCCCAATGAAATTCAATGAGTAATTATGGAAATAAATGCAGAAAATTTACAAGCTATTAAAGGAAAATAAACATACAACTATGCTCATCGCATGAATAAATAATAGAAAAGCTCAAAGTGTGTGTCTAAGCCTAAGTCAGACTAGTACCATACTTTGAACTACACCGCGAGCACTGCCAGCGAGTAGCGCTCTAACATGGCCAATCTCCAGGTCCTCTCAATGACCGACGTAAACCTACGGAGCACCGACATGTGCCCCGTCATGATATTTGGGTCAAACTATCCGCCGAGACCCTTGATAACACGTGTTATGGTCTTGTGGACGTACGCACAAGGTATAAAACGACGAGGGAACACCCTACTAGCCGTCTACGTAACCACAACATGAAAGGAATAATTGAACGATTGAATGAAATTTAAATATAAAAGTATGTAATTACGTAAGGAATTTCAATTGGATACTACTCACCTCAAACCACACTCCAACTAACTCGAATACCGTCAATGCATGCCTCCAAATGCTTGTCCAAATACCCGTCAATCAATTTCAAAACCTGATACCCGACAATAACATCAACTTCCCAATTTTTATAAATTCTAGTTTCACCTAATTAAACCATTTCCACCATTTTTAAATTACAATACACCCGGTATAAGTCCCTGGGATAAACCTCAATTCGGTAAACGAAAACCCAAATTGTATAAGTTTTTTTAAAAAAAAACACTATTCACGGCGCCGCAGGTGGCACTATAGGGAGTAAATCTCCAAAGCACGGCCCACGGTGTCGAGTGACCATCGCCCATCGCGCTGTGGGATTTACTCCCTACGGCGACGCTAGCCTTGTATTTGGGTTTCTCAGGGTTTTTCAGAATCCCGACCCCATCACCGCTACCCAAATTCGTTCCAATTCCCTATGTTACTCCAAAACCACCATATATAGGGTGCATTCGAACTGCGTTAAAACTTGTCTGAAATCGAAAACCACCGACAAACTCATCGAAAATGCTGATAATTCCTTAAAAATCATAACAACAACACCAACCAAACCTTCATTGTTGCTCCAAAATCAACCTTAAAAACCATAGCAATACTTTTTATTCCAGTGTGCTCGACTCACGCCTGCGAAACCCAGGTCAAAACCCGAGAAAATAGACCCAAAAGATAGATAATTGCAAGAACTATCATCCGACATGGAGAATAGTCTACATACGTCGACAAGCCAACAAGCTTGCCCATGAGATGGCAAGACTTTCGCAATGTTATAAGTATGAAACTCTTTGGAAAAGAACTCCTTCAAGTGTAATGTCTATTATTCACCAAGATGTAATTTTGAGCTGAGACTCTTTTGGAAAACAACTCCTTCAAGTGCAATGTCTATTATTCACCAAGATATAATTTTGAGCTGAGATTAATAAAATCTATCTCGTTTATCAAAAAAAAAAAACACATAAGTAAAATATTGTTTTGAATAAGTTTAGCAAATAATGACATATATCATGCTACATTATTAGTTTTGTATTGTTTGATAGACCTTCACATGTGAGTTTTCAAGATTACTAATATATTGTGATGCACCAATTATATTTTAATTAAGTTTTAACAACGTAAAAACCAACATTTATTCAGTATCTTAAAATATTTTTTTCTTCTAGTGAAGGTGTAGTGGCTGTCAAACGTGTGAATGAGCTCAAAAAAAAACCAACACTATTGAAGTACAATACCTTGGTTTGTTTTTAAAACGTTTTTTTTTTAATAGAGAATAAATACGCTCAAGGTCCTGACGCCCTTTATCAAGAACTTGAAAGCAACTGCAATAAATGATAAAATGTACAAGCCAAATTAACTAGTCAATTAGCGGTGATGTTATTTTTTAAGGCTTATTTAATAAGTTTGTTTAATAAGTTAAATTAACTCTTTATTATCTATTACCATAAGAAAAAAAATATCTTTTACAATTTTTAATAATATCATTAACATTATTAAAACTTATCAATATTTCATTTTTTTAAGCCATCAATATTTAATAAAATCTTTAACAATGTTGGAAAAAACATAGTCCCATGACATTGGAGCTTATTTTAATTCTCATTAAAAAACTTTCTTCTATGTATATAATTATGTGTAAGCTTTATTAAACTCCCTTTCCCTTGAGATTAGAAAGTTATCAAGTATACGTTGGAGTTTGTTTGACAAAATTAGTTGATAATCCAACTAAAAGCGAAAAAGTTTGTTGTTTATGATCTAAAAATTGAACGCTAATTCATCTACCTTGTTAGTTGTAAGCAAACCTCTCTGAATTCAGTTTTCAATCAGTAATTAATAATGCACATAACATTAATGAGGTGTTACTTTTAGCAACCATTGATATGCATTGGGATTGGTAATGCTCATCTTTGAGCATGCACAAGGATTCTAATCCATGCAAAAAAGAAAAGAAAAAAAAACCTAATTAGACATGTATCGGAGAAAAAAAAAAACAAAACAAAAACAAAAAAGCAGATGAGTTTCGAAGTTTGATATTTTAGGTGTTGTTTTGAAAGTTCAATAAAGTATCTATAAAAAAAAAAAGGTTCAACAAAGTAGGGTTTTGTTCTATGAATTTTCATCCCAAAAGGGTCAACATTAATTTCCACTAAGAGAGGCAAAAATATGGCTTGAAAGCTTCACCAATGTTGGTCCTTTAAAACACAGAAGGGCATATATAGAGCCAACAGGCTACCAATTACAGTGAATCAAAAAACATAAATAAACATGATAATTACAACACTAACAAGAGTTTAAAACCCAAAGTAATTTGCAGTAAAATTTTCCCCATTGATAGGTAAAGTATCTTTTAATACATCAATGAAAAAAAATACATTGAACAAGTGCAACCTTCCAAAATTTCAGTAAGAAATGCCCATATGATGCCACCACAGCTGCAGTAAGCCTCACAAAACATACAATTTGCAGGATGCCATCCACCACGATCATCGCCAAGGCAAGAGGGAAGTGCACCTTCATAATGTGTGAAGTGCGACAACTCGATCGTCTATTTTTGAATAAACTATTTTCTTAGGAGAATCCATTCCTTCAGGATCTCCTATTTTCACTTAAAAAAAAAAAATGTACTGTAGGTGCCGTGTGCGGGAATTACCGATTCTGAAGGCTCTCAATTGCCTTCTTCCATTGCCATGCCCTTTGCTTTGCATCTTCAAAGGTCATCACCTTCTTTGGCTGAATGATGATGGAAAAATAAAAATCTTTAGAGAAGTAAAAATATAACTAGTGGTAAAAATAGAAAAAGGTTGGTGCATACTGTGCATATCTTGAAATTCGAAGAAGTAGCGACTTGGATGCTCAGGTCGTTCAAGTTGTCAGACCAGATTATGCTCCCCTTAAGCAACATCTTTGCAGGATCCACATATATCAACTTGGGTTTGTCTGTAAGGATCAGCTGTACTTTCTTGTTTGAGAGTTTTTGTATCTTCTTCAATGTTGAAATCATAACAATAGACTCGCCAGGGTCAAGGAATTGTTGCCTGTTGACATGCCAGATAAAATTTCATAATACATTGTAATGTTGAGCTAAGTATATCTACTACACATCATTTTAGAAATTCGATAACTGTCAAGCACGCGCAAAGGTAATTAATTTCCAACGGTTCTCACAGAGATTCTTCCAATAGAAAAGCAGCAATTACACTAACAAAAAGAATGAAATGGAAGATATTTGAGTAATACCATCTTGAATCAAAAGAGTCGATGGAAGCGAGCCTTGTAATATGAGAGTAAGATTCGGAGGATGACGCCACCCCACCATTCCCATCATTAAACCTCAGCGAGCCATCTCCAGAATGTGCAATCCACCCAGAATCATTGACATCATCAGGGTCATTTGTCTGAAGCCGAATGAAAGCAAATGGACAATTTAGAATCAAAGATCACAGAGCAAATACAAGAATCAAGTAGAGATTAGAGAATAAATAAAATTATAACTCAAGAAGCATCCTACATTTCCATCCATCACAAGTTTAGGAGGGGTCGATGCTCTTATGTTGTCCCAGTTAACTCCCTTAAAGAAGGGATGCATTTTGAGTGCAGCATAACCATCACGTCCAGCACCTGGTCTCTTGCCAGGATCTTTATCCTGCATTGAACTTAAAAAAGCATTAAAAATTGAATCTAGAGTATTTAAGCAAACAGTAAAGATGTAAGTACCATTGCTTAATAAACGATTCCTAGTATTATCCATGTTTTGGAAGCATTTCTGGTAGAAACGTGGCCTCAAACCTTCAATTTCTATTTCTTTGCAGTTTTTTTTAAAAAAAAAACTATCTTCTAACATGTGCAAGAGGAATGATGAAAACAAGGCGATTTAAGAAACATCTTGTCAAGTCTTTCAAAGTGATTAAGAGGGACATGACCAGCAAATTATACACCATACTTCGAGCAGAAGACTTGATTTGGCCCCTATGATTCATAACAAACTCTAAAAATATTTTTTTGAGATAGCCGAGAGTATCCGAGCCACTGCCGTTGACACTAGACTGATGGTGGACCCGACTAATCCCTTGTCGGTCCTTAGTTGCCCTCCACCAGTGAACCCAAGGAAGAAATCAGAGGGAGAAGGGGGAGGCAAGGAATGAACCCCACACCTTGAGCCCAATTCTTACCATCCCACCAACTCCCCTAGGGCACAAAATCTAAAAATATACTCCCTCCGATCAATAACGCAAGTCTTCCTACAAAAACTCCTTATCAAAAATATTATTCATTTTCGAAATTCTAGAGAACTTTTGCACCTCTTTACCCATTTTACCCTTAAACATTTAATTACAATTAAATACTTGTTCTCTTTTTATTGGATAAAATAGAGGGTTGTCTAGTCAATCACATAACTAATGCATGGGCAAGAATGTAATTTGAACACATAATTAATGCACTCCTTAATATGTGTGTTTTGGGCAAAACTTATGCTGGAGATAAATTCAATAAAAGCAAACTTAGGAAAGGATCATGCAAATATTTTCTTTTCGAGTTCTTTGAACTATAAACTTTTTCCACAGTATATGTTTAGTTCATGATCTCAGAAAGGAGAAAATAACATTAATCAAACTCTTATATTTTTTTAATAGGAATTGAAGAAATATGAGGAACCAAAAGTGCATAAATTTACAAACCAAACATACAGCATAACAACGGCAAATATAGTGGTGAGGAGAAATAACTTGACTATCAGAGAGAAGCAGCAAAGTGTAGCAAAACTTCATAATTTATTCAATTCATGTCATAACGATGACTCAAGAAATGAATTTGGAGAAGTTAAATCTTGCTACGAGAAATTTCTTGTCCGCACATAAGAAACCTCCTTTCAAACTGATGATGAGTTAGCGGCAGCCAAGTGTCCCTTAAAGTAAGGTCATTTGCAAAAGTTAAGTCCTAAGAGTTCTAGTGCTAATAACCTATGTAATTAATTGACGAAAAAAATAAACTAATTTAAAAGACACTATGCCTTGAAAGCAAATTGTTACTTACCAATAACTTATCTATAAGGTCTCTAGCTTCTTCGGAAAAGTAGTTTGGGAACCGGATATCTCTAGCAATGATTCTCTGAAAAATGAGCCACTCGCTTGCATCTTTGAAGGGAGAAGTTCCTGAAAGCATCTGATACAGAGTGCAGCCAAGTGCCCAAAGATCATTTCTGTTCCAATAAATAGAAGGATTAAATAAGTTGGTGGTACACATGCAAACAAGAAGAAATTGCAAAAATCTATTATCAGTATACGAAATAAGAAATTCCCGCACCCTAAAGTGGCTGGTGAAGAGTTAAGTACTTCTGGTGGGACATAAGCAGCCGTTCCAACAAAGGTACACGCCTTCTCATCTGACGTATAAAATATACATATAGATATCAAGTGTCATAAAAAAACAGCAATGCTTTATTTGTTTTAAAAAGGTAGAATGTTGTATGCTTATTATAACCTTTTACCTGATGAGAGAGATGGAAGGACTTTAATTTGGCTTTCCTTCATAGGCTTCACGCTACCAAAGTCAGCGATTTTAATATGACCTTCTGCTGTGAGTAACAAGTTCTCTGGCTGGCATCAAAAAGCATTCAGCACCTTTAACAAGCCAGAATAAACAAAAGGAAGCAAAGAAGTAGCTGGTAATACCTTAATATCACGGTGTATCAATCCAACACTGTGTATGTATTCAAGTGCATCAATGACTTCTGCAGCATAAAAGCAAGCTTCCTCCTCAGACAAGCGCCCCTTCTGTGGATTCATATATTAGTAGAAATAATTATCAACCAACTTGACAAGCATGAAATATAGGAGATGAGAATCTAGAGTATTCAAATTTCACATACTCTAGTTATTTGATCAAAAAGTTCTCCACCTTCGCAAGATTCAAGTGCCATATCTTCATGAAACAACAAAGCACATAGTTAGGGAAATTAGGTCCAAAAGCATCACATCTATGTTTAAAATGTGAATGACCCATTAATCGAACCAAAGTAAGGAGGAGCTGAAAAAGGTTTAAACACCCATGGTTATCAAAAAAAAAAAAAAAAAAAAGATGTGAATGACCCCTAAAAATGTGAATGAATGGTAAGGTAATAGTGCATGCACGTATAATTCAATGTGCATATTATTATTGATAATACCAGAAATACCTACACAAAGAAAAGCTGTCTTGAAATGTAAAAAATAACCGCACAATGCCTGTATGATCCAACTGGTCAAGGACAACACGCTCCAATTTCACATATGATATTTTATTTTCTTTTGTAATGAACTTTTTGTCCATAATCTTCAAGGCATACACGTTTCCTGTGTCCTTTTTCCTTGCTCTCACTACCTGATAAATACAGTCTTGTACACTGTAAGGATATTATTATGTAACAAAACGCAAAAAAAAACTAATGAGAAGTAAAGGCCATGAGTCAAATTAAACATGGATTTTTTTTTACAAATAGGATACGGCTTTTATATTAGTATGAAAATTAACACCTAAAAGAGCAAGCACATGGCTGCGAAAAGAAAAAAAAAAAAAAGCAAAATAAAAAATGCAGTAGAGAAAGAAAAAGAAAAGTAAAGCATCACAGCTCCCCTTCGATATATATAGGCCACTCATCCTACAAGGAACCTCCAATTTCCTAATCCAATCATCATGAGAAAACTCTAGCTTCTATTGGCAAGCAGCCACATCACAACTTGATGCTTGATGTAGTACAGTATTCCCCACATATTTATGCACTTCTCGTTAATGATTCTATTGTTCCTCTCCAGCCATAAATGCCAAATCATGGCTTATCCTTGCGCATCAACGCCACTTCATAAGCCTTCAATGCATATTGAATTCCTCTTTTCAAGAGTACCACATCTCAATGATAAACCAACAAATTGCTCAAAGCGAAGTAACTAAGCATTGCCATCCATACACCATGCAAGAAGCTAGACTCATGAAATAAGTGATCAATGGGTTCTCCATCCTTGCAACAAAAAACACACCAGATTGGGAAGAAAGACAAGAAAACCAGCTCGCTTTGAAGATTGTCACAAGTATTAATTTTTCCTTAGAACCCCCAACCATTGGAGAACCTTGACTTTGTCGAAAATTGGGGCTCTCCAAATGAGTGAAAAATGGGGAAAAGGAGATGCATGGAAAGTGAAGTAAGATATTAAAAATACTGATTTATAAGAGTATTGCCCTCTTTTTTCAAATGACCATGACATTAAGATAATTTATATTTTCCTTGAATGTTCCCAACTAACTAAGGATTGAGGTTTTGTATATTTTCCTTGAATGAGGCCGCAAGGGTAAAGAATTACAAATTCTCCAAAAATGTAAATAAAGAATAGAATAGGCCAAAAAGAAATGGAGAAAACCCGTGTTCAGAGCAATAACTAGGCAAGAAATGTCATCCTACAAAAGTTCAAAATCAGTTGTGATGTACATGTACACATGACAACAATCAAACTACGCAGCCGGATACAGAAAGCAGAGACAAAGGCGAAAAATAATATTGGTTTCCATAAAACAATAACACACCTTCTAAATGAAAAATACATGATGACAATCCATCAAATATCCAAGATATGAATAATAACTAAGAGGGGTTTGATTTTCTCAAATTCCAAAGAAGTAAATTAGCCATCGCAAAACAACCAACACATCAGGTTCAACTAAAGCATGTAAACGAAGACAAGAACTCCTGGACTTGAGAATTATGTCAAGCTTCAGCCGTGACCTAGGATTACCAGTCCAATTTGGACCCTAGATTTTTCCTCCATTACATTTGATAGAAATATCGTTACTTTATGCTGCAACCTCTCCAATTTTTTAACTGAACATAAAAATTAGAGTGTTTTTGGCAGAACATAAAAATTGGAGAGTATTCTTTCTTTGTCCATGAGAATTGGTAAACCACTCTGCCTCTGATTTTCTCATTTTACTAATAGCAAGTTGGCAACATCCCTCTTTTGATTACGTCATCTTAAACCCATTTTCAATAACAAACTCTATGTAACATCAAAATGAACGTAATTGAAAGACTTGAAAAGAAGGAAATTTTAAACCTTTATGTACGAAATCTTATCGATTGAATAAACTAGATTTCTAGCACGCATATGCAGTTATAGACTTCTTTCTCCACATTTTTCTGATCATCAAATTAAAATTCGCTATAACGGTAGTCTTTAAAATGACAGAACCCCATGAAGAAACAACAACATTCCAGGTGTGGGGGAGCTAAAGCTTAAAGAATCCAGATGCAACCAAGAGAACAGTACAGGCTATAAAAAAAGCCTCTCCAGCAAAACCATCAAAGAATGAAAGTTCCTTCAACAGAACCATGTTATGAACAAGAGATCTGCAATAATGAAACAGCAACACTTCCCTCAACATCCCAAAAATAAGACCAGAAAAACCAGATGACCCTCATCGAATACGCTCACGAGCAAATCCCAAGCACTAATCTCAGATCCCCAAAATTTGCACCAAAGCAAGAGTCCCTATCATCACCATACATCCTCTAGAAACAATCAGAAAAATAATTCCCTAATGAAGATGAAATCACTCTAATCTCTATCATACTCAATAGGTTTTTCTCCTATTAAGGATGTGAATGCAACAGTTGTGTATTGCATTCACAGATTGCCAATTTAAAAACAAAATTACCAAACCCAAATCCCCTCTCTTTCCTAGCACCCAAGATCCCGCCTTTCTACTCAAACACACCCTTCCCACAACCAAACATTCAAGCCCATCAAAATTTCTGAATCCCACAACACACCCATTTGAGCAAAAACTCAATCACACACAAAAAAATCAAACAACAACAACAAAGCCTCAAATCCCAAATTAGTCGGGTCGGCGACACGGGGATCAAACTTTTCCATTGCGCTCGATTTAGAGGTAAAGGAAAAAAGGGTAAAAAGGTACCTTGGAATAAGATCCAACACCATAGATCTTCCCCAATTGGAAGTCTTGGATGCTGAAATTCTCCTGGGGTGCCCTAAACACAATACTCTTCGATCTCTGAACACCCTGATTAGGGTTCTGCAAACGGAGCTTCGATTCGAAGTCCTTCTCCATCTCCGCCCCTTCTCCTCCTCCTCCACCTCCACCTCCACCACCACCATTAACAAACGCTAGCATCTCAACAAAAGGAGACCAACCCACAAATCGAGACCCAAAAATCTGTGAAAACTGGATCACGACCTCCAAAGCCAAAAAGGGTGGTCAACGAATTCAAAGATTGAAAAAACAATAAAGCAAAAGCGAGCGAGAGAGAGAGAGAGAGAGAGAGAGAGAGAGAGAGAGAGAGAGAGAGAAGAAAAGCAAATCGAATCAATCGAATGGATTGGATTGATCGGTCACTCACTTGGGCATTTCTTTTTCTTCGATTCCTGCGTTTTCAATCCACAAATTCGCAAAACTTGTGAGGGTTTTTTGTGGGGTGTGCCGAAGCTCCGATTAATTCGCTGTTTCTCACCCACACAAACAACAACAGACCCCCAAAACCTCCATTTTCGATACTAATAATGTGATTGTTGTTGTTAATCTGGGTCGTCACCATCTGATGATTCTTCTTCACCCAAAAAGCGCAGACTTTATGGGCTGAATCATCGAAAACTGAACACCCTTTTGTCAAATTTCGCTCTAGATTCCAGATTCATGAACTAGAGAAGGTGAGTGAGAGAGTTGGGTTCATTGTTTGTTGCAACAACAACAGTAACAATAGTGACGAAAATGACGCCGTTATAATAGATTTAATAGTGTAACAGTGGAGTCCGTCAAAGGGCTTGATCAAATCAAGGTTCTTTGATGGGGAACCAAAAAGATTTGATCTTGAGAAGGTTTCGATGGACCCCATTGGAAGTCTAATTGTGCTTTAGCTGCCATTTTATTTTTTATTTTTTATTTTTTCTCTTCTTGTGGTTGTTCCACTAGTTATTGTAGTGCTTCTCTTTATCTATTTTTTGTTATTTTTTCTCGCTTCAACTACTCACGATTTGTCTAAACTTTATTTATATATACTCACGATTTGTCTAAACTTTATATATATATATATATATATATATATTTTTGGAGGAGACTCTATACATCAGCTTTAACTTGAGACCAATATTTAAAAGGAAAATGATTTAGTGATATTTTTCATGACACAAATCAATCGCACTAGCACACGTGTTTAATTTTAAATAATTATTAGTGGAGCCCACCACAGACAAAAATTAAACACGTATGTACCACGAATGACGTGTGACTGATTTGTGTCACGAAGAATGTCACCATATCATTTTCTTACTAAAAAAGGCCCAAAGTGCGGAGAGACTTGGACCGCCAGTCTATTGGTGGTGGTTTGACATTTGATGAAAAGTAGAAATGACTTTATCTGCTGAAATCCGCACCACAATATACTGTTAAAGATGCTCATCTCTTCTATAATGCTCAAGTATGGAATAAGTGATTTGCTGTTGAAATTTGCTTTGTTGTCATTGACTAACTGTAGATAAGATAACTTAGATTTAACACCACTAATAAAAATGAAAGTGGCATGTTCTTTCTTTTGGTACCCTAGTGGCGTGTTCAGTGATGTGAAACTAAAATCAATTAATCAATGGTTATGTGGGAAAAGGCTTGATTCCCCTTAAGCGAGATTGTGACATCCAATGCCTCTAAATCGATTCATATAGAGAGATCTTTACTTATAAAAAGAAAAAAAGGACTAGGTGACAAAACACCTTAACTAAGTTGAGGAAAAAGGACTAGTGCCAAAACATCTTAACCAACGTTTTAGTTGTTCAATATCTGGTTATTGTAAATTTGTAACTTGTATAACTTCATTTTTTTCATATTATTTTTTCCCTACTACAATAAAGAATATAAGAAATTTGTGTAATGTGATGTGATTATTATGCATTTTTACATAGACAAAAAATAAAGCGAAGGAAAGAAAAAAAGGAAAAAAATGAAAATCATATATATATATATATATATATATATATATATATATATATATATATATATATATATATACCTCCAATTGAATTGGTGTAGTGATAAAATTATTGAGATGTGTTTGATGTCCAATACATCATAGGACCGAATCCTGCTAACCAACTCGAAATATATTTGTTTCTTTTGAGTAATAGAGTTGGGGTGTTCGACTGACTCTAGTGAGAATAGTTAAGCTAACTTGATCCTTTAAAATTACAATAAACACCCAAATAAAGTAAAAACACAAATCAAACTTCTAAAGATTTTTTCTTGTAATTATAGTTAGAGAAGATCTTATTATGAAATCTTAATGTATGCATTTTTAGTAACGATAAGTATACTTGAAGATTTGAGGGGTATATTAATTTTTGAATATACACGACTCAAAGTCTAAAATGTGTATTTCATAAAATAAAAACAAAAGAGTCTAAAATGTATATTATGGCAAATCAAGTGGAAGTTAACAAATTACCTCTAAAAAAGGCCATAATTTTTTTTTTATTTTTTGAAGGCAAAAGGCCATGATTTTCAGAGATGTGGAGATGGAAAATTTTCAAAAAAGAAACTAAGATGCAGCAGAACGTGCATGGCCTCTCACTGTTATAAATGAAACCAACATCCATGCCCCACACTACATAATAATAGAATTATCCCATTAATGACTCAAATGGAATGGCAAGTAAGGGCCAAAGAAATCCCACATCCATGTAGAATGAAATAATTGGAATATCAAATTTTATTTTATTTTTCTATATGTAACTGTTGTTGATGTTGTCTTCTTGTTATGTATTTGGGCAGTTCATTATTGAGTAGTTGAAGAAATCAGAATTATTGTGATGAGTCATTTTTTTAATCTAGAACATGAAATAAAAAAAAATGTTTTTGAATTATTTATTGAATATAGGCATGATGAATACATGGGAAAATAAAATTTTATAAATATAAATGATAACAAAAATAACTCTTTGTTAGGAACAGAGATTTGCCTGCTGCCTAGGTACCATTTAAAAAAGTTCAATTAAAATGTCCAAAAGAGAAAACAAACAATGCCATCAATCATTGACAGAAGCAAATTAAGAAATGGCATTAATCAATCCCTTATTTGTAAAGCCAAAGCATCTTTAGCGAGATCGACGAAGCGTCACTTGCCAAAAAATAAGATTAAGGGAGGTGGCTTCGACTCTAGCCAAAGTAAAAAAAAAAAATCCCTTGGTAGAAACTCTTTTTTGATAACGTTAAAGAAAATAAATGTTTAAAGCATTATACTATAATACAATGTACAAAATAATGACGTAAATGCTTGGATCACTTGACATTTGATTGATATTTTAATATCATTTGATAATGTTGTTTCTAACAAAATTGAAAGTTGGTGCTATTTTTGCAACACTATCAAAGTTTGTGCTTTTCACAATTTCGGATACTCCCAATACAGCATACACAACAAGAGCATGGCAGCGCCTACAAGATGAGAAACAACCAAAAATCCAAGAGCACACGCCATAGCTTCAAGAGAGTAGCTTTTGAGGAAGAAAAATTCAAGAGAAATGTAAATATTGTAACCGCCTTTTTGAAAACAACCATGTCAGATACAAAATCCCTCCAAAAAACAAAGAAATGAGTTTCATACAAGTTTGTATAACATGGGCCGAATCTACTCTATCGAATCATATCGAAAACGGGAGTTTCTCCCAATTAGGAATGCTGAAAGAGGTAAGATTCTTCATAAATCTAAGCTTGGACTACTCTTCCACCAGCAATTCAGGTCATCCATGACCAAAATAACATCTTGCCCTAAAAAGCTCACTGATGCAGTATGGAACTTCAATTGGAGAGCGGCGCTGATACCTTGAAGAGGCTAGCAGCGGTAGACAATGTAGTATCGGTAAACATGAAGCCCAATGGAACTATCGCACGACAGCACTACCTAGAAGAACTGATGCTGTATGCCTTTGTGGGTTTGCCACTAGGTTGAGTATATTTGACAGGTTTTGAAGATCCATCAATGGCAATGTTCCCCATGCCCACTTCCATGACTTCTCTCTCATTCTCTTCTCTCTTCTTTTTCTCTGAAGAACCATTGTTTTCCGGCTTGGCTTGGGCAGCAGGCATGGAAGGCTCAAGAAGACGAGGGCCTGAACTAATCAAAGCATGTTGAAGGCACTGAGCTGCGGTTGGTCGCTTCTCAGGAACAAAGTCGAGTATAGGAACAAGGAAGTCGGCCATGTCATTCGCATCCTGCTCACTGAAATCATACTTCTCCATGAGGACCTTATTTAAGGGCCAGAAGCGCAAGCGGCGAATATGCCTCAAATCACCATATCTGTTAAAGAAGTCCCTAGAGTATCGGCCTCCTAATGCAATCTGGAAAGCATATTTGACATATTAGTATCGTCGAGCGTTAAAGTTTGAGAGAGATGAAAGAAACAAACTTACTTTGCGAGGCATCATCCCCAGAAGCTCCATCATCAACGCCAAGTGATCCTGGGAAAAAAAAGAAGGAACCACTGTAATCGACTGTAGAAAGCCTTCAATCACATGTTCAAAAATCAAAATGGTAACAGGTAGAATAATTATGAAGCACGAAGCATACTTTATAGCCAAATATATCAAATTTCAATGATTCTACATAAGATGTTAACAATCACAGTTTAGATGGAATAAAAGGTTCAAATATTTTCTTTTATAATGTCTCTACTTCAACCAGGTTGTCTGATTTTAGTTTCCATTTGCATGGAAGCCTAAAAAATCTATGACATCTTTCTTTAAGCTTCAATTCGCATGGAGGTCAAAGAAATCTATGACATTCTTTGAACTTTGAAAAACATACTAGATTCGTCATCCTCTACTTCTGATTTAAACAATAACAACAAAGCCTCAATCCCAAATTAGTTGAGATCGACAATATGGATCAAACCCTCCCAATTAATTACATGATTTCAAAATCCTTTAAATCCTTCATAATCAATGGGTCTCAAGTTATATTAGGTCCACCAACTCTACCCCTATACCGCAGATTTTCTTCATTTTTTATTGTGTCCAGTTTTCTAACCAGGGCATTTGCAAGCTTTCTTTGCATGTGTCCAAACAACCGCAACCACCCTTCCTTATTTTAGTATCAAATGGTGCTACTACTTTTCTTTTATACAACGTCTGCTCCTCCATCTAAATGGGGATTTGTTAAGCTTTAAGGCTAAAGATTGTTTCCTAAACTCTACTTTTAGCTTCATTTTTGCAGAGATCATCTATGTTCCCAAAAGTACTTATCCTTCAAACATCAATTCAGTATGATCCATCCTCCCCAAGAACCCCAACTAGCCATAAGGTTGACGTTCCTCCCTCTATAGCTTAACCAAGCAAACATCAAGAATCTCAGATTCTCATTTGGGATCTACGCAGTTAATCCTATCCACCCATCTCAGAGACTAATTATTCTCACAAGTCTCACTGAGTACATTCTGTCCAGGCCCAACTAATCTCAGGTTCCCAGCTTGTTTAACCTGCGAAATTAACGCTCTCTTAAGTTCAGAGAAAAATTACAATGAAAGAATATTCATAAGAAACAAAATAGCACAATGCTATTCATTTTTTACCATTTAACTTTATTTTCTTAGCAAGGAACAGAAGATTTTTTAAGCAGTTATCAAGTAGGAACTTTGTGTGGTGCTTAAAAATGTAGCAACCATCTTGAAACCAGCAGACTTAACTAGAAACGGCTTGCCCAAAACCAACATCATACATACATTTGTTTGCTTTTACCCTTGTTTAGTTTTTTTCCCCAGTCAGATACTATTGACATGTTGGATCCATTCCCATCAAACCCGACAATGGTTGCAACGAAAGTAGAAATCGTCCTAGAGAAACTTTCTGCATGTTGGGAAAAATGCGAAGCAGGTATGGTGTGCTTTAGAGTAAAATGTAAATAACAGATATAATTGCTGCAGCCAAGATTCTAGACCTACAGGTTGAACCTATGCAAACTTCGAAGTGTATCGCAACACTTCCCTCTGCTTACTCAATCCTTCCTTAGTTGGGACATAGCTTGTCTCTATAAAAGAATTCCATAATTTTCAATGCAAATAAAATGTACTGAAAACTATTGCAGTAAAAAATCAAGTATGCTAGCAAGTCATATTTTCATCCAAGATCCATCTACTCAAGTTAGACCCTGATCCAATTATCCAAATATAATCCATAACCACCCCTAGTTATCATAAGTAAGGTTTACAAGATCGCCACTTACAAGAAGCTCATTTTAATTGAGAGAGTGTTCACACAAATTAATCAGGTTTTGCATCTAACCAGCACCATCATCATCCTAGAGTAGAGAACATGGTAACATTATCCCAAAATAAGACTATTTTACAATAAATCCTAACATTATACATGTCGGCATCTGAGCATCTCTTTCATACCCAAAATATAAAGAGGTCGGAAAAAAAAAATTGCCAAAGAGTGTCCACTAGAGATAGATGGCTGTTCACTTACATGGAGCAACACAGTTCAAGAAATAAATGTTAGCACAGATGGTATGATACGAATAGTTTTCTATATAACAAATAAAGCTTCACACATCACTAAACCCACAAAAGCTCCACCTAACATAATCCCACGTTCCTTGTAAAAACAAATTTAGAATATCAAAAGCATGTCCATCCGCCAATATATGTTTTTTCAAGGATCTAGAATCATCAGCCAATCTACCACAGTTGTAAAAGCAGTGAGCAGGAGGTTCAAACTCTAGCCAGAATCATTGTTGGATGAGTGAGTACATCATGGTGACATGTGAGTGTTCATCGTTGAACTTCATGATTGTAAATTTCATTCATATATCAACGACTTCCAATATTTACGATGACCAACCTTAATTTATTTGTTTAGATAGAACCCAGTGCCTACCTAGTTTATGCCTAAGGTGGAGGGCCTCCAACCTGCCTAAGGCGCCGCCTAAATGGTAACTAGGAGATGCCTAAAAACATTACAATCCACCATTACATGTGTTCCCAAACACCCATCTAAAAAATAACTATGATGCCTAGCTTAGATTTTGGACGACTAATGATCCAAGGATTTCAAACTAGGTCATTGATGGTGATGATGCTAAAATGAGGCCCCTCTTTTTTGAAAATGAGGGGAAAACTTTTTATCAGCATTGTCATCTCACCTATAAGAAAGGAACAAAGCACTTCTAATCCTGACAAACTAATATTTTTGTTTTGCAACCTTTCTCCGCACTTTTCGCATCTCACCTGTCCTATTCACAGAAAATGGCCTAATTTTCTTTAACAATAACTAATTTCCACCTCCAAAATAAAAATATAAAATGAAAATAAAACACAGAGAAGTAGGTATAGAAACCTTTCCCCAAGTATGACTTCAACTAAGTTTTATGAGCCAATTAGAGAGTCATTATCTAGACTGAACTTGTCTCATTTTTTGATACAGAACACTACCATGGTGTGACTGCACATTAACCAGTTCAATGGCTTTATTTTCATAAGGTATTAAATGTCGCCCATACAGGGATGAGCTATCTAGTTATATTAGCTTGAGTGACAAAAAATGCTGTTATTGATGGTATTATCTGGAAATGAAAGGAAATAACTTATAAGTTGTAATCATTAAGGCTATGAAAAGAATCTAGTAAATCAACAGTAAATACCTCATCCCTGTCGAAGTTATCTCCACTATGAGGATCAAATAGAACATCACCTGTAGCCAGCTCAAAACAAATGCAAGCAAAGGACCACATATCAGCAAAGGTTGAGTATTTAGATCCAAGGAGAACCTCTGGGCATCTATACTGTCTTGTCTGTATATCACTTGTGAACTGTTTATATGTCCAGCAGGCATTCCCAAAGTCAACCAATTTGCACTTCAGATCAACTGATTGGAGGAGCTTCTGCCTAGTAGAGCGGCTTCCTCTTTTATGACCCTGATTTTCTTCTCGAGGAACCCTTGCACCATCAGAATTTGAAGAATTACCTTTGCTAAGGGAATGTTCTCCTGTACCATTGTCATCTAGCTTTAAGTCTCCAGCAGACTCTAACTCATCAGATGTTTTTGGATCTAGTTCAGTTTCCTCAGACGTTTCCTTCCCAGCACAACCCTGAGCTGCCCGTTTCGCCTTTCTCCTAATTTTCTTTTTCTGGTTTTTTGTAAGATCCCCATTCATGCTCTTAATATCTTTAGAGGCCCCAGACTCCGACAAAGATTTATCCTTAGCATTTGGAAGTATCGGAACAGCACCAGATTTCTGCGGATCCGTAGAAGGGTCAATCATAGACAACAGCAAGATATTTTCCGGCTTCAAATCAGTGTGTATGATAGAAAGCTGGCGATGCAGGTAATCCAAGCCCACTAGAACATGAAAACAAATCTCTTTAACCATGGGAAGCGGCATTCCTCGATAATCCGAATACTTAATAAGTGTAAGAAGATTGTCCCCCAAATACTCGAAAACCATACAAACATGCTGTCCGTTCGGCCCAGAGTGCTTAAAATGATCCAATAGCTTCACAACACACTTCTTATCATCTGGGTCCCCCTCTGCGACCTGTTTGAGGATGGTAATCTCATCCATTGCCGCCTCAGTGTAATGCTGCGCGCTCTTTTGGACTTTCAGAGCTACATAACGCTACGAGGTATGTAAAAACACAATAGAAACAAAGCATCTCAATATGGATGAGAATCTCGACTAACACATTCCAGCATTTGATAAAAAGGAGATCTTTGCACAGATTACAGACACCCATTAACCCAAACACATATAGAAACTAAAATAACAACAAATATGTAGAGACTGAACACAGAAAAACAAAAACCCACAAGCATCAACACCCATCAATTAGAACAAACAGAAAAACAAACTCAAGAGCCCAAACTATAGATTGAGCAAGAGAAGAGAACTTACAGAACATACTACACATATCCATTAATCCAAACACATAGAAAAACCACAAGAACAACAAAAATGTAGAGACTGAACACAGAAAACGAAAAAACCACAGTATCAACACCCATTAATCCAAACAAACAGAAAAACAAGTTGAAGAGCCAAAATTAGAAATTGAGCAAGAGAAGAGAACTTACAGACCCATTAATCTAAACACATAGAGAAACTAAAAGAACAATAAAAATGTAGACTTTGAACACATAAAAACAAAAAGGCACCAAAAAACATCTACACCCATTAATCAAAACAAACAGAAAAACAAGCTGAAGAGCCCAAATTATAGATTGAGCAAGAGAAGAGAACTTACAAACAAATTACAGATACCCATTAATCCAGACACATAGAAGAACTATCACAACAATAAAATGTAGAGACTGAACACAGAAAAACAAAAATCCACAAAGCATCAACACCCAACAATGAAAACAAACAGAAAAACAAGTTGAACAGAACTTACAGAGCCCTGCGTGTCCCAAGCGAGCCAAACAGTGGAGAAGTGGCCCCAACCCAGTTTGCTCTGCACAACATAGCGCCCATTCTTGAACGCATCTCCGATTCGCACAGCGTGGTATCCGCCGCGCCTGTAGTCCTCAGTCCCTTCATCCTCTGATGTGTAGTCGCTGCTCTCGCTTCGATCCTCTTTGCGGGCGCCCTCCATTGACAATCAATCGATCAAATTGGTCGAGTTTGGAACAAATCGAGCTCAATGAGGGCGGATTCGAGGTGGGGTTCGGGTGGAACTAGGGTTTCGCCCCCCTCTTTTGATGGAGGAATTGAAGGAAAAGAGGGAGCTTTTTTAGGTTTAGTGTGATCTGGTAAGAAGAGAGTCCTACTCCTATGTGGTTTGGGAGCAAGCAATAATTTGTTTCACCAAAGCAAGCAAAGTATAGATTAGGAAATTAAATGAAATCAAAATACTCTTATATGAATATGAATATTATATGATTGCAATTTATTTGGAGGGGCCACCACATAAATTTTGGGACTTCTAGTAGATGTGTTGCAATCTTAAGCCTAAAGTCAAAAAGGGTTTCTTAGATTTACTTATTAATAATTTAACGACAACTAGTGAATAGTAACTTGAGTTCAAGTCTTGATAATGAAAATACCAATAGTTGGGAGCTCCTTCATCTATATGGTGTGCGATTCGGGGCAAATTCAGAGTAGTCAATAATTCGAATATTAGGAGGTTTAAACCAAAAGATGAAAAACTTAACGACAATTTTGAAGGTTATTTATGGTTTTGTTTAAATTTTTAAAAGACCTTTTCTTTTCCTATAAAGATTCTTTGATTTATCAGCACTCAATCTTATATGTTAAAAGTTTTGAAAAGTACCAAAAAAATTTGTAAAAGTTTCTTGTATTTTCAATGAAATTATATTAAACAATCTTGATATCTAGGGCATCTCACAAGAGAGAGATTGTAGATTCTATCTTCCCTTAATATAATGAAAGGGATTTTTGTGTAGATACAATTGAAGTGCTCTCTGAATTAGTCGATTTTGTCATTATATTATCAAAAAAAAAAAAAAAAAAAAAAAAACTGCTATCTATTTATTGTCGAGACAAGAAGTTTGTATCACAATGTTTGTTACCAAAAATAAAGATGGTACTACTTGGAAGTATGTCATGCCATGGGTCTTAATTTTTAATTGTTTAATAGTTGTATCAATGAAATAAAATGGAACATTGTATCATTTTTGTGACAAAAAAAAAAATCTAAGAAACAACAGTTAGCTGGAGTGGTCAATACCCCTTGCCATAGGAAGACATTACCGTCTAGGGCCTGCAGAAAGTTCGAAGCATCTTAAAAATGTGGTCATACATTTCACTAAATTTTAGTTGCATATATCATTAAAAAAAAAAAATCAATTGAATACGATCTAGTCAATTTTGAGTTGTTACCTATTTTAATTTCCATTTGAAGTGCTGTATTCTTATAAAACAAGTTACAGCATTTCATAAATACCATTGCATTCATCTCTCCCATGAAGCCATCTGAAATATCAGAAGAAATTTTCGTTCCAGCAAAAGGGACAACGAAAAAAGGAAGAACAAACTACAAGTGAAAAATTTCATACGAAGGCACAAATACTCGACATCAGTGGTTTAGAAAAACAGAAATGCTGGAGTAACCCAGTTTTGGCACTGCCTTTGGGCACCAACCTAGTCGGATGCAATTCATTTTCGATGAGATGTGTGCACATGCATCTTGAGGTGAAAATGAACTGCAACTGACTGCGTCAGTGCCCAAAGTCGATGCCAAAACTGGGTTACTCTAGCAGGCCTCTTAGAGAAATGTTGGGAACAAAGAAGTTCAAGAAGTGCGCCACCATGGGATCACCAAGATCATGTGTGTTCACCGAAATATATGCATCAACAGGTCTCTAACATCCTCAAGTCTCTGGTGAGAACAATTCGACGAGGCTATTTACGACGAGGAAAAACAGCAGGTAATCCAAAGATGGAACTCTTTTCAAAGTGCTTCTTTAAGTTGAAAGGTTCTCAACATTGCTCTCGCCTTGTCATATTCGTTGAGTTCCACAAGCAACTTCTTCAGCCTACGAGCAAGCCCCTTGATATCAGTCTCACTCACACCCGACGCGTGCTTTTTCTCTAACACCTTTCCTAGCGATAGTATGTAATCCACCAACTGTTGCAACTTGTGGCTGCAGGATGCAAGAGACGAACTAGAGTCAGTATCGATAACTACACATAGTTTGAACTAAAGAAAAAAATAGATTAATCCCCGAAGGAAGGGGAGAGGTCTAGGGAAGTAGATATACACACAAAGTTAGACATGGAGCATAAATGACAACATAACAAACTCGGCAAATGACAAATGCCAGCAAGCGAGTCCTTTCGCAGCAAATGAACTTGTGGAAGCAAGGAAATATTTTTTTAAGCTAAAGCAGCTATTGCATACAATGAACAACTGTTGCAACACTTCAGCATAAAATTCTGAGGAAACTAAGGTTGCAAATCAAAGCATCATAAGAAATCTATTAATTTTACGGAAAGCTGGTGCAATGTCGAAGTTAAAGATAAGTTCAACCATAGGTAAGCTATAAATGCAAGTACTCAAATATTAGGAGCCACCAACCAACTGCATTATCATTGACATATTTGTTCATTAACTTCTCATTTTTCAAGTTCATTAATTCAAGTGAACACAGGAAATAGTTATAACTAGAGGACATACAAGATATGGTGACTTCAATGCAAATGCATGTAGTTTTAAACTTTCCTTTTTTTTTTTTTTTTTTGGTAGAAAAAACTTTTCTTTTTCAAAAGCTTTATGAATGCATGTTTATCACAAAACAAAAGGGCAGGTATATAGTAAATAACTAATTGGGATGTTTGGTACGCAGGATTTTGGAGTGGGAATTTAAATTCACAAGAATTCAATTCCTGGAAACGTAAATCCAATAGAATTTAAATTGTTTCTTTCATATGAATTAGGAGGTGAGAATTAGAATTGAGTTAATTTCGTACGTTTGATGCGTAGAAAAATATAATCAAAATTAAAAGATTCTAATTTCCTATGTTTGGTGAAGGCATGGAATTAAAATTTGAGTCCAATGTCAGTTCTTAACTGATTTATAATCCCACATATTAAGGAATTGGAATACCTCCAGAAGTTGGAGGTAATTTTAATTCCTACGCCCTTCACCTTTATCCAAACTACTTATCTACTTTGAGCAATTCATTTTCAGTCCCTCAAAAACCTCTTAAGAGAAAATTATGATTTCTTTTTATTAATTTTTTTATCATTATCAAACTTGCGCAGGTGAGCACGAATCCTCACCCTATCCATAGGAGCCCTCCCCTCTGCAGGAATTTCAATTCATGGGAATTCTAATTCTTAGGAGCATAAATGCAATGGAAATTGAACTCAAGAGAATTCAATTCCTTGGAATTAGAGTTGCAAGAAGTTCAAATTATATTGTTTGGTTGAACGAAGGAAAAATATAATTAGAAATTCACTTTTTTTTGTTAATAAATAATGTCTCGAATAATTTATTCTACCTCTACGCTATAGGCACAAAATTGTTGCACAACAAAGAGTTTTTATGCATCTCGTCTCCTCTGCGCCATAAATGCAAACAAACCCCTTGAGCCATGGGTGCAGGGAGTTTCTTTCCTCTGCTCACGAGCGCAAAGGAGAGCTCCTATGTGTAGGTGAGGAGTTCTGATCACCTACACAAGTTTATTAATAATAATAATAATAATAATAATAATAAAGTTTAAACAAAATCATAATTTTCTTATAAAGGATCTTTGACGGATTATGAAAAAGAGTTGCTCAGAGTATATAAATAGCATCAATAAACATGAAAGGGTGATGCTAGGGTGACCGAGTTTTGACGCCGGCTTTGGGCACCGAGTTGAGTGTACGTCATTCAATACACCTCGAGATGTGTGCACGCGTGTATAAGATGATCTACACACAAGTCGGTGCCCAAAGCCGATGTCAAAACTCAGTCATTAAAGCATTATCCAACGTGAAAAGCTTAGGAATTGGAATTACCTCCGGCTTCGAGATGCACACCAATTCATTAATACATGGGAATATAAATCACTTAAGAAATGAAATTCCATCCAAATTTAATTTCATACCTTCTCCAAACATAGGAAAATAGAATCTTTTAATTTTGATTCTATTTCCCTATGTACCATCCACCTCCTAATTCCTACCAACCAAATGCTCTCAAAAAGTACAAAATAGATTAGATGGATGAAAAATGAAAAGGACTTTTTCTTCAACCTTATTGAGATAAGACTCCAGCAAAAAAGAGGCAACCAATAGAGTAACCGAACTAAATAGATTAGATGGATGACAAGCACGTCAATAGATGTAAAAGCTCAGGACACAAGTTTGAATACATTTAAGAGTTTAATACTTGACAAAGGAATACACCTTCATTAGGTGAGTGGACATAAAGGCATAGCCAAAATTTAGAACAAACAATAAAGAAACATTATCATAAGTTTATACAAAAACCTGTATGAAGATTTTACAAATAATTTTAAATATTCTAAGTTCATTTTAGTTCAGCGAACACAAAGGTGTTGTGACAATTTAGCACAAGCAATAAATAAACATTATTATAAGTTTTATAAGAAACCTGTATAAAAATTTTACAAATAATTTTACATATTTTTATTTTTTTATGTTGTTAAAAAGTGTTTCTATTTGTTTATTTACCATGTGTAAAAGAACACATATGCCCACTTGTGCGTGCAGCTATACACTTATATGCATGGAGGGTCACTCAAACAGAGAACCTATTGCATGCTTAGAGAGAGCAGGAAAAAGCCTAGTCTATGCGTGGCATAACGAAACTGACGACTGGGATACTAAAGGTACACATTGCTTTCCCCCACCAACCACTTATTTTCTTCTTCTATGAGAAACGACAATCATATGCACAATGTAGTATATGCAGGTTCCATTGGGCCAGTCAGCAGATCTAAATGTCTTTAACTAATCAAATGATTCAATCATAAAGTCGACGAGAGACACGCTCACCCGAGAAAATAAATAAATAATAAAAATTAAGGTTAGAAATTCTCCCTTTAGATTGTTGTTGCATTTTAACTTGCTCAAAATTGAAGCATAGCAGTTAAGAGAAGGCATGAAATATAAAAGCACGGGAGGTTTTCTAAACTCATTTGAGCGACATACCAAAATACATTTGTCTATAAAGAACTAGAGCAATCATACCTGCGTTCACCCATAACGCTTGGACCTGCCCATACACCAAATAGGGACATAACGATTCTCTCTGTCCTCGTAATGGCATCATGAACACTTGATGTGATACTACGCATATGTGGCAGAAGCTTTCCACCAACCAGCTCTTCAAGAGCCAGCTGCTCCAAAACCGGCAAAGCAAGGATATCTTTCCACAAGCAAATGTTTCTCAGAAGGCGAATTGACATGCCAAACCGATATGCTGCAACTTTAGCAGAATCTGGCACAGACTTAATTACAAGGGGGCTCCATGTTGGTACCTATCAACAGCAATTAAATTAAGTAATAAGATAAAGAAATAAGCTATAGAAACTTGCAAAAATGCAACACACAGAATGGAGAAATATTGTGTGCAAAATGTGAAAGTACGAGGACAAAAAGGACATACGATGAGATCGGCAATAGCATCTGATAAACGCAAGCGAATAGCAACCAATAGTTCTCGTAAAGCCTCACTGGACGCTGACACATAGTTAATAACTAAGCTTGTGACTGAAACTGCATTTTTAGTCCCTCTGGTGCTGAGCGGGTCCCAGCAGTGAGTAATCTGATGATGCAAAATTGGAATTGCAACCTTTTCCACCAGTCCAGGAACAAGGTTAGCATCAGCATCATCAGGGCCGAAGTCACCTCTACTCTCTGATATCCCATAATCAAAAAGGAGAGAATGCCTGAATTAAGAAAACATGAACTTGAAACTGTTAAATACAGAAAAGAGAAGGGAACACAAATTGAATAAATGATAAACCAATGTAGGGACCAAATCCATGCATCGACAATCCACCCATGAAAAGTTTCTACATTATGAATAGAATTAAACTTGATTCTAATATCCTGATTCATGCTCTATCTTTAACCATGGAGCTTAGATTACAACAGATTGTATTGACAATGACATTTGCATGATAGCATGAGGGGTGAACAATGGAATTACTATGTATCAAAGTCAGGAGGGAGGGAGAAAAAAGACCCTAGTAATGCTATACATTTTATATAAGCAGGTAAATTGCAAATTGGTCCCTGAGGTTTACTATAATATGCACTTTAGTCCCAGTGTTTTCAAAAATAAGCACTTTGGTCCCTGTAGTTTACTTCTAGTTAGTCAAAAGCATCCTTGAGTTAGTGTCAAATTAAAATATTCCTATTATATTACTTTTTGATGATGTGGCATATTTATTTTGCCAACAATACCCTTTAAGTTTTTCCGAATTTCTCTTTCCTAATCAACACTATTTAAAATATTATCATCTTAGTCCCTTAACTGTATGTACAATTTTATTTTTATTTTTTTTATATCAACGATATGTACATAAGTATATTTATTTATTTGTTCAAGATTTATTCATATATTTTCAATTAATAAAAATCATGTTGTGTAAGTAATAAATAATAATAAATCTAAGTATGTTTATTATTTAATAATAATAATAATAAAAAATTGATAATCTATATTTTATGAAAGGAATTTGGTGCTTAACAATCAAAATTGTAAAGCCATGTTGATATTCACATAAAAAAATAAAAAAATATGCAAAAATGTGTATAAGTTTATGTATACCCAAAAATAAAAAACCATTAATAAAATTGTCGTATTGTTTTTCAATTTACACCTTTCTATAATTTATAAAAATAAATACACAAGATATTATTAAAGGCTATAAAAGTAGTAAATCAACACTAAAACCAAATGCTACTCCATTAATAATAATATACATAAATACATACAAAAAGTTTATCAAGAAAATTATTTAAAAAGAAATTTATAAAAAGTCATTATTTATTTAAAAACATTGGGTCCTTATTCTTTGTGTGTTTGTCTCTTTTGTAGTGGTAAATTAGTCTTTTTATATTAACTCAACCATGGTTTAGGAAAAAGTTAGGAGGGACCTATGTTACCCGGACCCTTCACTCTAACCCAAAGTACCCGTGTCGGACACTTGAAACGAGTCGGACACTTAAAAAGACATGGATACTCCATTTGAAGAGCTCTTTGTATAAAAAGATTTAAAATGTAAGAGAATAAAGAAAAAAAACTTAACAAGAACTTTCTAGTGTAGAGTAAGAAATGAAAAATGAGAAAAAATATAGGTTTATAAGCTATTACATATATGTACTATATGTTATTACATATATATAAGCATATGTCACGCAAGTTTTAGCCACTTTTTGTCGAGTCTCCGTGTCCTTAAATTAGAGAATAGGTGGGTCCGACCTTTAGACTCATACCCGTACCCGACACCCGCACCCGAGTCCAGGTAACATAGGGAGGGACCAAAGTGCATATTTTTGAAACCTCAGGGACTAAAGTGCATATTATGGTAAACCTCAAGGACCTAGTTGTATTTTACCCTATATAAGCAAGTAGCAAACACTGTTGCATTATTATTTATCATGGTTATGATCCATGAAGTGTTGAAAATGGTGACTCCACATGAGATACATTAGCAGTGGCATCATGTTAATATGAAACTCTGATAAAAAAAAATGATGTTAATAAGAAACCACACAAGGAGGCCAATACGAGGTAATAGAAATTGCAGTGCCAGATCCATTTTAATTGGAAATCATAATACTGAATCAGTGACACATTCACTGAATCAGAAAGCCTCGAAGAATGAAAAAGACATACCATTGCATATCATAGAAATCTGCTTCTTCATAGAGAGGCTCCCATTTTAAAAGTTCTAGCCTCACATATGGAGAGAAGATCGCAGGTGCACTCAATGACGTATAGGCATCCTGGTAGCTTGATGAGTACAGTTTCTTCCATGTTTCAAATCTTTCTTTAACAATAGCGAGTTGGGAATACTCCTCAGCTGCATCACTGAAAATTTGATCTGCAGTCTGCAACAGCAACTTGCGCTTAGATCTATATGATGCTGTCTCACTATCACTCTCATCGGTGCTGGACTCTCCTTCAATGCGATGTGCATTATCATTTCCAACAGCTGCTATTCTTCTTGCCTCAGATTGAGCCTTTCTACGCTTCCGGGCCTCAGCCCTTCGCTTTTTATCCATACGCTTCTGCAGGTTTGCATCTCTACCAAACTCATCTAGCTGAACTGGTAGATTTGACTGCTCCCTTACTGCAGCTGATGCAGCTTGTGCAGCAGCAGCAGCAGCAGCAACCACCACTGCAGTGCCACCACCTTTCAGTACGGACATTGCTGCATTTACAGCTGCATCTACTTCCATCATTTCATCAGCGCTATCTGCAGCTCTTCTTGCAGTAACAGCTGATGCACGGTCTTCATGAAGCTTTTGCATTTGCTCTTCAAGTTCTTCTATAAAAGGAGCCTTATCCTGGAATTTAGAAATGCAATTACAAATAGATCTTAATCCAAAGCACCTTCTAAAGGATGCCAAAAGCAGAAGACAACATTACATAATGATAGTCACCATGTTAAACAAAAGTGAACCAGAATTATCAAATTGATTTGCATTGAAAACAAATGGTCAACGGCAACATGGTACTCATGTATCAGAAAGACAGAAGTCTGATATGTGCAAGTGTTCCCAAACAACATGTGAAATTATAAGCCTGTTATTTAAAGTTATTGGATCATATTCTAAAGAAATTAAGTAAACAAAATTACCAATTTAGAAATTTAGAAATTTAGAAATTTGCCTTGGCATATAAACCCTAAATCCTGATAAAGGCGGAGGGCTCCCAAGCTCATTTTCCATAATGGAAAATGGAATGATTACGGAACTGTTAGCATATTTCTAAATTGAGAATAACATGCTAGGTACATATCACTATTAAAGATATGCAAGAAAGAGTAGTAACGAGTATAAAGATATTTGGAAGAACCACAAAAGAATTTCCAATTACAATAGGATTGCATCAAGGGTCGGCTTTAAGCTCGTATCTTTTTACTTTATTCATAGATTAACTAACTACGCATATTCAAGAAGATATATCATGGTGTATGTCATTTCCAAATGATATTGTCAGAGCTGACGAAACAAAAGTAGGGAATAAGAAATTAGAACTTCGGAGGAATACATTAGAATCTAAAGAATTTAAGTTGAGTATGATGAAAACTAAATACATGCATTGTGAGTTTAGAAATACTAGACATCAAGATGATAGAGTTGTAAAATTTGCGGAAGTAGAAGTTCCTAAGGTGAACCACTTTGTATATCTAGGATTAATTATACAAAATGATGATAATATTGAAAATGGTGTCGCATAAAGAATTCAAGCTGGATATAAAAAATGGAGAAGCGCAACTGGATAGAAGAAATGTTATCAAAATATTCCTACAAAGTTAAAAAGGAAAATTTAATGTCAGTTACTAGGCCAGTTATGTTTTATGGAAGTGAAATTGGTGCAGTACAACATGCAATTTGCAACACCCATATGACATTGTTTTGCAATAAAACATGCAATTCACCTTTTCCTTCCCTTTTGAGATGTTAGGGTTTGCTTTTGAATCAATTTTGCTAGCTTATGTGAAATCATAGAAGTTTTGCAATTTTGTCACTACTTGGTAGCAGTTTTTCAAAATTATATTGGATTCTACCGAATTATGTCAAGTTTCTTGGGGAATTTCGACATTGTTTTTCATTTCATCTCTATATGGTTGACAAAACCTAATAGAGTTCCAGTAACTTTTAACACTTTTTAGTATTTGAATGAATAGCGTCTACTAGAAGACCCAGCAAACACACAACTTAATTCCCGTACATAAGAAGCCACCACAATATAGATAGAAGGAAATCTTAAAAGCATGAAAAGGTAACACTTTGTGCACACAAAAGAAAGAAGTTGAGATATGAGCTGTGATATTGGGTAGCATCATTGGCACCCTTTCAGTTTCATTATTCCTTTTTGTGAAGTTTTCGGTTTTGTTAGTGAATCAGCGGCTATCAAGGAAGAAAAAAAATGTAAAACAAGGAAAAGGGGGACAAAGTCCACTAATTTCAAAGGAGTAAGCGTCTGAATGGTACTTGAAAAGAAATCTTCAAATTTTAATTGAAAGCACAAGTGCCAGAATCATAAAATACTAAAGAGGTCGTACGTTCAGAACTCAGACTGAAACTCATACCTGTAAAAAGTCACATATAACAGAAATAAAGTCACGAAGCTTTTGCATAAAGGTGTACTTCTCACCAGCAGCCGATAGAGAATTTTCAAGAGCGGTGATATTTGATAGGGATGAAGACAAGTTCTCATCGTTCCGATTCATGGATGATAAGGTCCTTCCATGAGATTCCTGACAAAAGATCAAAATATCAATAATTCACCAAAGTAATTTCTTCATAAAATCAGCTAAGAAAACTATACACCATTCAAACATGTCAAGCTTCACAACTGTCATTAGTTAAGCTAAGAAAAATTGACAACAAATAAAACTGGGAGGTCATCTAAGAATCTCCACTTATATTAAGAGAGGAAAAAGAAACAACTCGGCTCTAAAGAACAAAATCTTAACAGCAGCTGAAGACACAGTTTAACTTTTTTCCTTCACATCAAAACATCGAAAAAGAGTAAAGGGGACAAGTTCAAACAAAAAAAAAAGCTGTTGATAAATGATTACTAATTTGTTGAACATTGTTTGCCAAGACCAACCAAGTGGTAATTCCAACAGTTTGGTATGTGGTCATCTATACATGAGGGTGAGGGCTCATATCTCCCCGGGTGCAAGTTTGAGGTGTATAAGTTGGTCTAGCCAGCCAAATCAGTCTGCGCCATAATATACCCAAACAACTTCTGCATGGCAACTAGGAAGAATCTTATTTTACTTCCATAATCCAAAGCACGCATCAATTCAAATAGGGAACTTGAAGAAACCTAACTACTAAACCATCCACAATGTGAAACTGCATTCAATTTTTCAAATTGCTAATCAAGAAATATCAATTCAAACAATTTCCACACAGCGACTAGGTGGAATCTTATTCTACTTCCATAACCTGAAGCATATATCAATTCAAATAGGGAGCTTCATCAATCTAACCACTAAATAATCCACAATAAAAAACTACATTCAATTTTTCAAGTTGCAAATCAAGAAATATCACTCTACTCAAAATGTATGATTTGAATAAAGGAATAGAGCCCAACCGTGAGCCTCCTGATGGAATCCTGAAGAGCTCTAGCAGCAACATCAGCCTGTTGAGATATCGACATTGCCTCCACGCCAAGCACGCCCCCACGAACAGAACCGCCTATTGCATTAACGAAAGGGACAAGACTTGAGCCCTGCTGATACCCACTACTGGGGTACCTCAAAACCCTCTCTTGCACTGTTTGATTGACCAATGAGCCATCATCCATTCTCTTCCCCAATCCCTTCCTGAACTGCTCCTCCTCCCAAATCTTCTCCTCCTCGTCTTCATCATCATCATCACCCACCAACCCCACCTCCCCATCACCACCACCCTGAACTCCCCTCTCATCCTCCACACTCTCAAAATCAAAAACCCCCTTCTTCCTACCATCACTCCTCTCCCCAATCATCGCTATCCGCCCCCGAAACTCCGGCTCCTCATCGCTCAACCCCTCGGCCGCCCCGTGATTGCTCCCCCCATCCAACGATATGTAATCCGGCGCCGCCGCCCTCGACTGCCTCAACCGCTCCCTCCTCGCCCTAATCGCATCGATCATCGCCTGATCAAGAATGACACCCTCCGAAGCGCCCCCATCGTCCGAAACCCTAATTCCCTGAATCCCCAACCTCTCAACCTCCCCGCCCCCCTCTCGCCCCTCCAATTCCCCATCTTTGTTCACCGGCTTCACCAGCCCCTTCAAAACCACAACCGACTCGGCCGCCGCAAGTCGCACCGCGGCGTTGCCGCCTCGCGAGAGGGTCCTGGTGTTCTTCTGGAGCTCGAGGAGGCGCTCCCTGGTGTACTCCCCCGCTTGGGGCTGGACATTGGAGGCGGGGCCCACCAGAGAAGATGAAGATGAAGATGAAGATGAAGATGAAAATGATGATGAGGAGGAGGAGGAGATTGAAGAGGCGGAGATTCGGTCTTTGTGGGTGGTGATCTTGTGAGATGACTTTGACGACGACGACGACAACAGTGATGATTTGGGCTTGTGGATGATGAGGGTTTGGGTTTGGGTTTGGGTTTGGGGAGGGAAAATGGGGAGTCTTCGTCGTCGTTTTCGTCGTCGGCGAAGCTTAGTAGGGTTTTGGGTTTGGGCTTCGTCGAGGAGTCTTTAATGGCGGGTTTCGTTGTTGTTGTTGTTGTTGTTGTTGTTGTTGTTGTCGAAAAGGGGGATTCGGGATTGGGTTCGTCTTGGTCTTCGGCGCGGCGACGGAAGTTCTTCGCTCTGCTTTTCATCTCTCTCTCTCTCTCTCTCTTCGTCTCTCTGTCTGAGTTGAGAATTTTGAAGGGCTTATAAGAGAGAGATGAAGCTAAAAGCCACATTCATCATTTTACCTAGTACAACATTTTAATAAATGCCTAATCAAACATAAAGAGGACAACTACCTCGATTTAGTAAAACATCTGAATGAAGAGATAAACCTAAATTAAACATAAACTAAATCTAAAACAAACAAAATTGAAACCTAAAACCAAATTAAACCCTACCAAAAAATGTAAAAAATAGAGAAGTAGACCACCACAACATCACCATAGAACCGCCATGACCACCCGCTACCGAAACACCACTGCACTTGAACTATCGTGTACTCACAACCACAATGAAGCATCAACTATGAACAACCACTAATGGTTGGACGCCAAACTCCACTGTTAACCCTCAGATTAATACTCACATACGTCGTTGTTGGCATCCCCTAGTTCATTTGTCGACATCTGCAACTGCTTCATTGAGGCCGATAACCTTTCCACCTCAATCCCCAAAAATTTCTTCTCTTTTTTGCTCATTATTTAATAGCCCAATTTTAATTATGTCGTTATTTTTGCTTATTTTCAGACGTGGATAACAACTTAGCATAGCGTGGACGCTGCAGCTAGACTTGGGGCACACTTGACTAGGTAATAGTCTATTTTTGTGCGTTGTTTTGCCTAATTTGCGATGTGTGTATTCAATTATGTTAGTTTGCATCACAATGTGTGTATTTATATTGTTATCGCTGAGCGAGATAGTGTAACAAGTATTTGCCTCGAGTAGCGTGTAGATGCGGGTGCCGAATGGACGAATTAAAAATACATTAGGCTAGGGGATAGTACACACATGATAAATTAATAAAATACATTAAATAATTAATATAAAAATCATCGTTTATTCGTTAATGGCGCGAATGTACGTGAATGTCGCGAGTCGAGTTGCGAGGCCAGGTACAGGAACGCCCGTGGATCAATTATTTATGTTTGAGAAGGATAAAACCAAGAGACCAAGTCAAATATTTGTGTCACTTTCGTGGACTTTTTTTACCAAATTAAAGCTGTAACGACCTTCAAATTTAATTTGTGTCACGTGTCGTGTTTCAGGACCGCAACCTGGTTGTCATGACTTGTCATATTGTCTAAGCCTCGGGAGTAGACACTGAGGTATATTTTATTTTTCTGTGATGTATGTACTATTATTTATACCTGAATGTGAATTTTGTATGTTCTAGTGCGTGATTTTGTTTTGTTTATCGTCGCGGATTTGTGTGTAAGGTTTCGCTTAGGAAAAACGAGAATTTTTAGGCAAAAGGGTATAATAGGGGTGTTTAAACACAAAAAATGATAATTAGTGAATTATTGGAAAATAATAAATAAATAATTAATATGCGAATACGTTGGCATGTCTGGGAACGCATGATGTACGAGTCGTGATGTGGTACTAGTCCGAGAACGCGAGGTTTGAGCGAGAATTTAGTTAATTGTGAAGTGCGAATCACCTAGTGAAGTCACTCAAATGAGTTAGAGTTGGTGGTTGGACAAAATGAGGGTCTTAGGATGTGCATCATGATATGTGATGACCCTTCCCCGACCTAGGGTCGGGTCGCCCGGCCCAGACCGTCACTTGGACCCGATACTTGAACCAGACCCAAATAATGGTCTGGCACGCCTAAACAAATAAACCTGCGGAATAAACATTGGCTAATCAAAGGATAATAATTGCGGAATGAATATAAAAAAATATCATAAGTCAATAGATTTAAGTTCACAAGAATATCTATGAAACTATAAATGGGTCGTATTGAGTTAAACTATTAAAACTCCCAAGTGGATCAACTAAAGGTAAGTAGGTTTCAAACTACCTAAAGACTTATTTTAATTACAACCCAAGTTTAATAGTTTCAAAATCGAATATACATGATATATATCAATTCAATGCTCACATCAAATGAAGACTTCAAGCTCGTTTCTCCCTCGTCTCAATTCTAGCGCACTCGTCGATGAACCTGTATTGTAAGTGGGGTGAGCTAAAAGAACTAACGGAGCTCAGTAATGCGGAAAACCCGCTCAACCATCAAATATGCAAGTAATACCTAATAAACATGCATAGTCTAGCATGTATTTGAAAATAAACAAGGATTCATTAAATAGTAGCATGGTAGCAGGATTTAAAAAAAATAGACTTATAATGAACCATCAAGTACTATCATAGACATAAGATTCGTAAGTCACAAATTGTAACAACAATAATCATGAATAACATTAAAGAGATTGACAAATCATTTCATAATTTCAAACTTTCATACAAATGAGGGGGTTTTGCGAGATTATGTACTATAAAATATAATAATACGATAAGTCGATGTTCCATTCAATGCATATTAGATATTGGCAAGAATCCGGTGATCGATTCTCCTACTCTCAAAGTGATGGAAACAACCAACTACCACACAGGCCTTATGTGCCCTCTCGTTTGTCCCATCAAATCAACGGTAGGTTCATCCAAGCCATCACCGATGCACATCTCTATGTCTCAAGAGTACAAGAGAAGGTAACTCCAACTCATGTCCCTACGTGACATACTTATGAATTCAATTAGTCAAGTAAAGCCCTCGGTGGTAAACTCCACACATCCTGGGGTGTTAACGACCCTCGGTGGTACCACAACATTCTGAGGTATTCTTATTGATTTACTTGCTAATAAGGCCCTCGGTGGAACTCCACACATTCTGGGGCCATAAATAACGGTGCATTCACATTCCATAGATATGTAGGTTCGAGCCAATACCACGACGCAACCCATAAATCCCAAGTCTTTAATTCAAATTATGAATACTAAGCATAACTAATAATCATGTCATATTTGGTAATTGAGCAAGCTCCCCACTTACCTGCACTTGCCGCGAATCCTAATCTCGATCCTCTCGCGTTTGGGCTCGATGTGAACCGTCTCACGAATCTAGACAATTTGAAAGAATAATTACTTTATGTATCTACAACCATACAAGTTTAACATCAATTGTCTAGACCTTAGAGATTCATCCTATTTTATAGCTGACTTCGTAAAGGTCATTTACGACTCTAAAATCGACACTTAAAATTAGAATCGATGATTTGAGTAAAATAGGAATGCGGTGATGTAAAACAAGGAAAATCCGCTAAGACTTGATTTTTCCAATATAAATCGAAGACGTTCGATTAATTATAATTAAAAGATCTAAATCACCATACAAGACTCAATTTAGACTTTAAATTTTCAAATGACAATATTCACTCAAAGTTCACAATTTTATCGAATAAGTTTATTTTTCAAAGAAAAGATTCAAAGTCCCTTTTTAAATCTCAAATCAACCTTAAATACCAAATCCATATCAATAAACTTCAACCGCGTTCAATTTGCTAAAATCATGGGAAAAACCCTTTCATGTACCATCAAACTATGGAAAACAAGATTGATTCATCCATAATACTCGTTATCATATAGCTTAAAAAATTTGTATAACCCATTTCAAGACTAGATTTAAGAAATATTGAACAAACTTTGAAAATCATCAACTCTCATTGCCAATACCAATACTAAGACCATAAATCTAAAGAGTATTAAAGTCTCACCATGTCTTCAATGGAGTTTTTGACTCCAAATCCTTTCCAAAATCTCATTCTAAAATAGATCAAATATTTCCTTTCTTCTTTTCTTCTCTATTTTCCTCGCATGATTGCCGCTGTTGATGCCATCGACCCTTTGGTCTCCAAATCTTCAATAAATAATAAAGAAATCAAGGAGGGAAGTGAGGTTGTCCCTCTCTTGAGCTTGAACTCTCCTCTTGTTCTCCTCCTCTCCATGTGGGTGTTTGGGGCTAGGGTTTTCTTTGATTTGCTTAAATAGCATTAGGGTTAGGGATTAGGGTTGTAACTATTTACGACTTGTCTAAAATGCCCTTTTGGGTCATAATCTCAATTGGGCTTTATTATTTAAAATAAAACTTTACTTACTCCTTGACTCATATTTAATTTGACAAGTTTAGAATTGTATTTCCATATCAAACACCCAACATATTTTTATCATGAAATTACCGAAATACCCATAAGTTGGGTCGTGGAGAATTTGGGTCATTACAGGATACGTAAGTTGGAGATGATGAAGGGGGAGTATATAAACTCACCCCATTACCTTTTCTCTCTCCTCTCTATTTCATTTCTCTCTCATTGGATGAACGGTGTGAAGAGCATAGATTTCGTGAGATTTTTTAGCTCGGATTCACAACGGGGATCGACCAACAACGTGAAATGAGGTGAGATCTGAACTCCTTATGTGATTCCTTAAATTTTGACGTCTATTTTGAGGGTTTTCGTTATGATGAATTTAAACGATAGTTTGGGAATTTCATTCTATTGGGATTTTGGTGATGCGTTAATGATCAAAGGGTTGATTAAATGGTTTTTGGTGGTGGTTTTAATGATTTGGAAGAGATTGGAATTTTTTAAGGTTTTGGGAATTTTTAGCGTAATTTTTGAATCAGACTTTTATCGAGGTTTCAACACAAAGAGAAGTTGGTTTTGTATGATTTTAGACGCCCCTAAGAGTTTGGGATAGGCTCGGAATGTGGCGACACGAGCCGGGGTTTCGAAAAACCCCGAAAATAGGTTCAGGTTGTTATGCCACGAAGGATGTCGTAGAGTATTTTCTCTCACATCATCGGTCATGATATGCAAACCAGAGACGATTGGGGAGCACTCATGGCGTCCAGACCAGTGGGGTGTAAATTCGACGTTTTAAATGACGCTGTGGGATTTTGAACGTAGTGGCGTCACCCACGGCGTCGTGAACAGCAAAATCTGACATTTTTAAATAATTTTGAAAACTTTTGGAAAACTTTAGGGGTTTATCTAGGGTCATGGAATGGCTCTAATTCAACCATATTGGGCTTAAATAATTGTCAGGGATTTAGGAATTCAAATTGAACGGGTTAGAGATTTCGTGAGGGACAAGGATTTTGCGTGGTCTGAGGTATGTTAGTAAGCCGGTAAGAAGGTGCATAGTAATTCATTTTTCATTATTGTTGTTTCTATTGAATTGAGCCATTGTTGGAATTCCACTCTTATATTCTTTGGTTGAGTGTCTTTGGTGTAAGTGTGTCGTGAAGGTACTCCGAGTACTGGATTGTTGTGGATGTGGATGTGGTTGTGGAATGGTTGTGGATTGATGTGGTTATTGACCGCTTATAGGCCTCTTTTGACTCTATAAACACTCAAATATCATTGATATACTTGTCAGTCTGTTTATCATGCAATTTATATTGTTTATGTCTTTCAATACCGCATGATTCTTAGACTGTTTTATTAGTTATTCATGAATTACTGTTTTTGTTCTTCTGGCTTTACTCTCAAATTTATCACATACTCACCGTCTAGTTTGTGGCGGTGGGTGCAGATAGGGCAGAGATGAGCAAGGGAAAAGTGCTGATACTAAGTGACTTCCTCTGAGGACACTCAGAGCGGTTCTTTTCTTTTCTCTACAGTATGTTGCCTTTTTAACTTGTGATTATGTACCTTATGTTTTGAATACAATATATAGGGTGTATTTTTGGATTGAGTGACTAGGGATATCATGTACTATCGTATTGCTATACTTGTCACCAGATTTACATGTTTATCCACTTTTATGGTTTCCACACTATAGGTTGTCCTGATTTCCTTCTTATTGAGTTATTTTAATGATTATAGTAGATTTCCATTGCAAGTTTATCTGAGAAGAATATAATCTAATAACTCAACTTTTAAATTGATAAATTAATGATGAGATGAGGATTTGACGCTGACTAGGCATGTGTTGACTTCGCGAGTATGGTCTCGGGGATCCACGTAGGTCTAGGCAGGGCGGGGCCAGTTTTATGGGGAACTGGGGCCATCACAAAGGCCCTAGCCTTGGAGTGGCCTTGAGATCAACACATCACTTAAGATGATCATGGAAGTATAAAGAGTGTGATATGACCACTTTCACCTCCTTTTCTCTCTTATTCAACAATCAAATCCGAAAATTTGCTAAGTATTGAGGGTTTTGTAAGTTTTGAGAGGTGATTTGGAGGAGCAATTGGTAAGGAATCGACAAACAAAGGTTAGATCCGTACTCTTCTCGTCATTTTTTACCTTTCGGATCTACTTTTGCGTGTTTTGACTCAATTTTCAGGGTATGAGTTGAGCTCACTGGATTTTCAAATGGTTACTATGGTTATGAGTTGGGTTTTTGAGCAACACTTAAGGATTTTGTGGTCGTGGTTGTGGTTAAGGATATCTTAACCAATTAATTGGGCACTTTAATTTGTAGATCCAATCAACAATCCAGGTCCAATTAACCTTTATGTGCATTACATATATATACTTAAAAATCTAAATTTTTGGTTACGAAAAAAATTTAAAGTTTTATAATTTAAGTTAATTATTTTCTTATTCAAGTACACTACACATTTTAAGCTATCTTGTTAAATAAATATAGAAAATATTAAAACTAAATTGTTTGAATTAAAATTCATATTCAATATTTTCTTATTAATCATAAACAAAGTACTTTGTTTATTACTTATTGAGATTTGCCTAAGTTTTATTTTAAGATATTAATTTTATAATTGTCAATCCACATAACTTGATCCAATTTGGTCCGCCTTTAGTGAATTAGATCAAGTTGGATTGACGTGAAATAAATAGATTGAATTACAGGTTTGCAAAAAAAAAAAATAGACTGGACTAGAGATTGTGATTTCTCAATTCATGATAATTGGATTGGATTACAAATTTTACCTTAATTGGATTAGATTCAATCCATGTGTACCCCTACACCTAACGTGTTATGCATCAACAAATGTATGCGCACACCTCAAAGTCACACTCTTTCATGTGAGCATGCACGCCACTTAACTCGGAGCTTGCATGCCACTTTACTCGGTGTGACTTTAAGCGCGACTTATTGGGTGCCGTCATGATGACATTTTCACAATAAAAAGGGTTTCTTAGTTTCTCAAGACAAATAATCCCTAAGTTTTAGTTGTTACTACCAAAACATCTCTGGTTAGATGACAAGACATTATTAACCAAAAAGGAAGGTTTGGGGAGGTCCGAATTCGATTCCTGCTGAATTTTATTTTATTTTATTTTTTTTAAAGAAGTTTGTTATTGGACTATGAATATAATGATTGTGTCATCAAACATACTTGTAATTGTAACAAAAAAAAAACAAAACAAAACAAAACATGCTTGTAATCAAACAGCGACTTGTGCACAAACAAGAAAAAAAGCGCGCAATCACCCAAAAAAAAAAAAAAGCGCCACTTCGTTTCTTTGGTTTTTGCAGGACAGACTTGTGCTATGGCGAAAGAATGGGTGATGCATTTGGAGATGTCGATGATGTTAGCCAACATCGAACAATGTCTGGCTAAGCTTCCAGAGTCAATTGATCAAAATCTTCAACATGGCAATAATGGCAATGTTGGTCATCTCCAGTGGTTCTTGCTTTCCATGTTAGGGAGATTAATTTGTAAGCACTCCTTAAACGTAATGAAATATATATCAATCAAATAAGAATCATTACATGCGGAAGCCTTTAGTCTCTTAAATTAAACCACCAAGGATATCTAATAGCCCTCACGAACCTTAAAACTTTTCAGCTCAATCACTATTTTGTTTGTGCATACGTACTTTTTTTTATAGGTTTGAGGGAGTACCATTAAGCTTTTAACATTAATACCAATTTCTATCAAATTGGTAAAGATAATGAATCTCAAACGACTTTAGACTCATAAGTTGCACATGTAAATTAAGACATAAGTTTATGAGACTTGTAATGGTCTTACATATATTATTCAAAACTCCTTCTGCCGCTTTAAGCTTACGGCACCAACAAATGAGACGTTCTCATTCACGTTTACTCTACAAGTTCTCAATAAAAAGAACGTTTTAAATATTTCCAGTTAGTTAAATAAAACATTATTTGCACTAGTTGTCAAATTGGCAAAAGATGCAAACTTCTTTTTATTGATTCTAATAAATTATGTTAATTTCCTTTAGAAAAGACTCACGGTGATTTATGGGGTCCATCTTTGATTCCTTCTATATAACACTTTAAATATTATGTTGTTTTTGTTGATGATTGCACTAGATATACTTGGCTCTTTCCCTTAAAATATAAATCAGACTTCTTTGATTGTTTTTTGAAATTTCAAAATCTAGTGAAAAATCAATTTGATAGAAAAATAAAGAGTTTTCAAAGTGATGGAGGTACTAAATTTACTTCTTCCTTTTTCAATAACCATCTTGCTCAATGTGGTATAACTCAACAAGTATCTTACCCAAGTAAACCTGAGCAAAATGGGATTGCAGAACGAAAGCATCATCATATCGTAGAAACGAGTCTTACAATGATTTTTCATTCTAATCTATCTCTTCGATTTTGGGTTGATGAATTTCTTACTGCTGTATTTTTAATCAATTGACTTTCAAGTTCTATTTTACATATGGAAACACCATTCCTTAAACTTTTTGAAAAAGAAAATCTTGATTATTGTGGCTTAAAGATTTTTAGTTGCAAATGTTTTCCTTACTTGAAACAATATGGCCAAAATAAATTTTCAATAAGGACATATCCTTGTGTTTTTCTTGGTTATATGTAACGGCCCAAATTAATTTAATTGAGTATTAGTGTTAATCACGATGATTAACGGTTAATTCGGGCGTTACGGTGATGTAAATGGGTGGACTCAAATAAGAGTACCCAGGTTATATTGTGTTATTTGTGTATGTTGTATGTCTATTATTGTGATGTGGAAATTTATTATTTATATAAACATCACATGTGTGTAAGTTGACATCGGGCAAGACTACGAGTCGGGTATATGTCCCGAAGTGCGTGTCGAGGACCGGGTACCGGGTATTGGGTAGCCGGGGTACGGGGCATGGGTTGCCGGGTAGCTGAGTGCTAGTGTGACGCACTTATGAATTTTATATAATTTATTAGGTGATTTAACCTAAGGTTGAATTAATGTATTAATGAATTAGTTGAAGTCCTATAGTTTGATAAGAAAAATCAGCATGCATAGGATAATTCTCGAGATGCACAACAAGGAAATTCGAGATAGATAATGTCATGATAGGGTGTCAAGAACTTTGGTGACACAAGGTGATCAGTGGCGGTTGGATTTACCTCGAGATGCGTGTGCACGTGAGATTAAAATACCACCTATATATACAACCCGATGGATCAAATGCATGCAAATCTAATATTTGCTCAAATCGTTAGGAGATTTTGGTGAGAGAAATCAAAGTGTTGGAGGGACGAAATCGAGCTTGGAGAGGGAAATCCGAGCCACACAACATTGATCCAAGGTAATCCTTACCATTTTAATGGAAATTTTGATAAAAAATGTGATTAAAATGGGTTGTGGTGAATTCGGATTTCATTTATTTTTAATGGTTTTAGGAGGTCAAATTCGGTGTTCTTAAGGTTTACTTTGATGAATTACATCAATTGGGATCGAATTTGAAGAAAATTGAGATGATTTGGTAAATTTGGGGTTTATTTATATATATTTTGATCCGAGAATTTGATGTTGTTTTGGTGGATTTGTGGTGAGATTATGATGTTTTAGAGGTCTTAAATGGAGTGAGGTTGAAGAGGAATCGATAGGAGGGAAGAAGAAGAGAAGAAAGAGAAAAAAAAAAAAAAAAAAAAAAAAAACAGGGGAGAGACGAAATCGTCTCTGTAGAACCAGAGACGATTTCGTCTCTGGAGGTAGGGGACGCACGCGCGTGGCGCGTGCGTCACCCCTGACCCGGGTCGGACCGGCCAGCTAGGCCGGTCCAGGTGGGCCCCCCTCCCCAAATAAAAAATAATTCTTTTATTTATTATTAAATTAAATAATATATATATATTATATATTATATATTATTGCTGGAAAATAGGGAAAATAATTGAAAAATATCAGAAAAATTGGAAAAAAATTCTAGAAAAATATAGAAACTTAGAAAAAGGTAGAAAAGTGGTTTCGGGACTTTTCGGTATTTTTGGAACCCCGACATTGTCCTAAAGAGGTACCACAACCGCAAAATGAAATATGTGATATAATATTATAAATGTGTTATTAATAATATAAAACACTATAAATGGACTTCAGGGATCGGGAACCATAGCTCGGGCATAGGAGAGCTAGGCGGGTCGGATTGACGGTCCGGAAGTCGAGTGCGTAGTTACAGTGCGTAAAACCCTTGAGAATGTTACACTTTAATTCATGCGTGGTTTGTCCATATAAATGATGTGTTTATTCATTTGTTTATTTATCGCCTTGTTACATATTTTGGTTGCCATGTTATGCACTCGCGCGATTATGTGTTGGACGGTGTTTGATGTGTTCACATTGTCGGAGGTTAATCGAGATGGTTGTGGTACGAATTGAGTAGGCTAGGTTGTAGCGCGTGTACTTGGGCTTAGCCGGTGAATAGCTACCCGAGCAACGGGGTGCACGTGTCCGGTGGGTTGCGATTTGTTCGGTCCACCGTTAGTAGTTTGGGTGTGGTCTAGGCTTGATGTGCTCACTGGGGCATCCGAATCTACAAAGTACGATCTAGTTTGGTTAGACTCCGTCACACTTCTATCTAGTTTTCTTATAAATGATATCGTGGTTGGACCGATTTCTCGAATGGTGTGTTATTTTCTACCGTGTTGTGATCGAATGGTTTTATTTTGGATATCAGTTACTTCGGCCACCCATAGGAATATGATTCCCGTCGTCGTGGTCATATTCATATGTCTCGCAAGTTATTGTGGTTTTTCATGATTAACGTGTAGACTTCTCTTGGGAATTTACTCACCGGGCTCGTTCTTTGTATGTGTTGGGCAACCGAGCGCAGATCCCGTACGAGCAAGAGCAAGGGAAAGGAGATACTAGGCGACTATCTCTAAGGCCGTTCTTTGCGATAACTAGTGTTTTGATATCATGTATGTATATACTATTTTGCTTTGGGTTTTGGGGACTTTATAACTTTATCACATGTATATGGATTACTTGTTTAGTTCGTCTCGAGCTATATACATGGTGTTTGTATCCGGTTTTCCACTACTTAGGTTAAATAATTTCTCATAAAATATGAATTAAGTGCTTCCGTGATGATATAATTGTAATTATCAACTAATCTGCTAAATGTGTCGACAACTTAATATAGTAGGATTAGTTACACGGAGCATCACTCCACGTAGTTGCGGATGTGGCAAAGCAGTGATGACGTGTCCGGTGATGTGACAGCGCTTGGCTTGAGGCGTAAGGCGTGGGACACGGGCGCCCCGAAGATTTAGGGCCGTCGCAGCTTGGTATCGAGCGAGGTCGATAGGGCCTTGAATTAACAAAGTTAAGGAACGAGCATAAACTTTAAACCAAATTAGATGTGGAAACCCGATGAATTAACTAGAACTATTAGTTGGGAAGCAAGAGTATAAGCTCGGGTAGAGTAAGGACTTATATGTGTATTATGATTTGGTTGTATGTTATATATATACGGACTACGTAATAATTCGACGCACGACTTTCGGTGCGATCTTGATGGACGGACTGCGATCGCAGCACCGTCAGTGGTCGTGGACCGGCTGGCGAGGATCATACTGGAGATGAGGTTATGGATCCCGCAGCTTGCAAAACGACGACTTGCCGCTCACGATAGGCGCTTTGAGCTATTACTTGACATGATGAGAGCTCGGGACACCGCCATAACACTCCCTGACAAAGATCGAGAGACCCGACTACGATTGCATCGACAGAGACAGAGAAGATGACGCCATCGAGAATCGGATCGCAGCCAAACAAGAGAGCATGAGACACCGATCGTTAAGACTACACCGTAGTGGTGCCGGCGGAGATAGTAACTCCGGCACCTCTATCGACGGTTGTAGAATCGCTACATGCGATTTCTACTACTCCGAGTATAGGATGGATCCACAAAGCGAGAGACGAGGGATTTTCTTAAATTCCAGCCACATACTTTTATGGCGGTGGAAATCTGAGGCGACAGGAGACTGGATTGTATCGCATCGGCGTACGCACAAAGAGCCGAACACGAGGAGAGGCATAGGGCAAGATTATCCGAACATGCTTCAGTCCGACGCAAAGCGGTGTGGTGGACTAACTACCAAGAGACACATGCCGATCCAAATGACTTGGGCGGAGTTTCGAGAGATCTTCTACGATCGCTTTATTCCTATGGAGGTTCGACCGAGGTTGAGAGAGGAGTTCTTATCCCCGAGGCGGGAAATCGTACGATGCTACAAAGATATGGACCGATACCGCTATCTTCTGCAGCTTCTCTATGGACATTGCCGGTACACCGAGCGTTTGCGTATTTACTACTTTGTTCGGGGGTTGAGGAGGTGATTGCGAGTGCGATTGTGACGTCTCGGGGCTTCGACGTTACGAGGCTATGTTCGAGAGAGCCTTGACTTATGAGACATTCCTACTACGAAGAATGGCATTCCAAAGTGACCGCGTCGACTGGAATAGAGAGAGGCAGGGTTCACGGCGGATGGGAGGTCGAAACGGCAATGTGAGGAATCGATAGAGATAGTAGGAGTGATCACCGGACAAGTAGACCCCGATATGAGGATAGACAACGGGATCGACGCACAGAGGCGATGACCGAGACGGCAGGGCATATGCGATGTCGCACCACAACAACCTTATACACGGGACCGAGAGGGTAGAAATCGAGATCGATAGATCGTAATTATAGACATCACTCTGAGGGCCGACCGTCTGGAGGAAGTGACAGACGTAGATGTTATAGGTGCGGTCAGAGAGGTCACATTAGTGTGAATTGTTGTAGAGCCTTTCCAGCACCAGAGATTCCACAGACCGATGAAAGAGTTCACGCTGTAGTATCGCCAATGATCGAGAGACCGACCCGACAAAGATGAGCGAGTGGTACGTCACTATTATGTTTTTCTATGCGTGTGTTGCATATAGGTTGATTGATTCATTATAGTTGTTGTTCTTGTTGCATTTCATGCATTCGTTGCATCTATGTTGATTCGTTCACTTAGATTAGTGTATCCTAGTTGATTAGTACACTAGAGGATTGTGGAATACTGGTTGATTTGTTCACCAGGTTTTAATAGAAGACTGGTTGATGTGTTCACCAGGTTTTAGTGGAATACTGGTTGATTTGTTCACCAGGTTTTAATAGAAGATTGGTTGATGTGTTCACCGAGAGATTGATTTATTGGTACACCAGGTTTTGGTGGGATACTCGGTTGATTTGTTCACCAGGATTTTGGTTGAAGACTGGTTGATTTGTTCACCAGGGCCAGGTGATGTGTTTCCCTGGGATGGATTGATTTGTTCACAAGGGTCGTTGATGTGTTTCCCTGGGATAGGTAGATGTGTTCCCTAAGAATTTCGGTTGATTCGTTCACTCAAGGGTTAGAGTTGAGTAGTTCATTTAGACTACGGTGTCGTTTGAATAGCGGGTAGTTGCGTCCATTTTGCAACTTCGAGAAGAGATATTGGTTATCGTAATTTCGGGGACGAAATTTTTCCTAGTTGGGAAGAATTGTAACGGCCCAAATTAATTTAATTGAGTATTAGTGTTAATCACGATGATTAACTTAATTCTGGCGTTACGGTGACAATTTGGGTGGACTCAAATAAGAGTACCCAGGTTATATTGTGTTATTTGTGTATGTTGTATGTCTATTATTGTGATGTGGAAATTTATTATTTATATAAACATCACATGTGTGTAAGTTGACATCGGGCAAGACTACGAGTCGGGTATATGTCCCGGTGCGTGTCGAGGACCGGTACCGGGTATTGGGTAGCGGGTACGGGGCATGGGTTGCTTAGGTAGCTGAGTGCTAGTGTGACGCACTTATGAATTTTATATAATTTATTAGGTGATTTAACCTAAGGTTGAATTAATGTATTAATGAATTAGTTGAAGTCCTATAGTTTGATAAGAAAAATCAAGCATGCATAGGATAATTCTCGAGATGCACAACAAGGAAATTCGAGATAGATAATGTCATGATAGGGTGTCAAGAACTTTGGTGACACAAGGTGATCAAAGTGGCGGTTGGATTTACCTCGAGATGCGTGTGCACGTGAGATTAAAATACCACCTATATATACAACCCGATGGATCAAATGCATGCAAATCTAATATTTGCTCAAATCGTTAGGAGATTTTGGTGAGAGAAATCAAAGTGTTGGAGGGACGAAATCGAGCTTGGAGAGGGAAATCCGAGCCACACAACATTGATCCAAGGTAATCCTTACCATTTTAATGGAAATTTTGATAAAAAATGTGATTAAAATGGGTTGTGGTGAATTCGGATTTCATTTATTTTTAATGGTTTTAGGAGGTCAAATTCGGTGTTCTTAAGGTTTACTTTGATGAATTACATCAATTGGGATCGAATTTGAAGAAAATTGAGATGATTTGGTAAATTTGGGGTTTATTTATATATATTTTGATCCGAGAATTTGATGTTGTTTTGGTGGATTTGTGGTGAGATTATGATGTTTTAGAGGTCTTAAATGGAGTGAGGTTGAAGAGGAATCGATAGGAGGGAAGAAGAAGAGAAGAAGAGAAAAAAAAAAAAAAAAAAAAAAAAAAAACGGGAGAGACGAAATCGTCTCAGAACCGAGACGATTTCGTCTCTGAGGTAGGGACGCACGCGCGCGGCGCGTGCGTCACCCTGACTCGGGTCCTGGACCGCCAGCTAGGCCGGTCCAGCCACCCGACCGGACCGGTCCAGTGGGCCCCCTCCCCAAATAAAAAATAATTCTTTTATTTATTATTAAATTAAATAATATATATATATTATATATTATATATTATTGCTTTGGAAAATAGGGAAAATAATTGAAAAATATCGAAAAAAATTGGAAAAAAATTCTAGAAAAATATAGAAACTTAGAAAAAGGTAGAAAAGTGGTTTCGGGACTTTTCGGGTATTTTTGGAACCCCGACATTGTCCCAAGAGGTACCACAACCGCAAAATGAAATATGTGATATAATATTATAAATGTGTTATTAATAATATAAAACACTATAAATGGACTTCGTGGACTGGGAACCATAGCTCGGGCATAGGAGAGCTAGGCGGGTCGGATTGACGGTCCGGAAGTCGAGTGCGTAGTTACAAAGTGCGTAAAACCCTTGAGAATGTTACACTTTAATTCATGCGTGGTTTGTCCATATAAATGATGTGTTTATTCATTTGTTTATTTATCGCCTTGTTACATATTTTGGTTGCCATGTTATGCACTTTGCGATTATGTGTTGGACGGTGTTTGATGTGTTCACATTGTCGGAGGTTAATCGAGATGGTTGTGGTACGGAATTGAGTAGGCTAGGTTGTAGCGCGTGTACTTGGGCTTAGCTTCTAGGTGAATAGCTACCCGAGCAATGGGGTGCACGTGTCCGGTGGGTTGCGATTTGTTCCGGTCACCGTTAGTAGTTTGGGTGTGGTCTAGGCTTGATGTGCTCAGCCGGGGGCATCCGAATCTACAAAGTACGATCTAGTTTGGTTAGACTCCGTCACACTTCTATCTAGTTTTCTTATAAATGATATCGTGGTTGGACCAGATTTCTCGAATGGTGTGTTATTTTCTACTGTGTTGTGATCGAATGGTTTTATTTTGGATACTGTTTACGGCCAGCCATAGGAATATGATTCCTGTCGTCAGGGTCATATTCATATGTCTCGCAAGTTATTGTGGTTTTTCATGATTAACGTGTAGACTTCTCTTGGGAATTTACTCACTGGGCTCGTTCTGTATGTGTTGGGCAACTGAGCGCAGATCCTGGTACGAGCAAGAGCAAGGGAAAGGAGATACTAGGCGACTATCTCTAAGGCCGTTGCTGCTGATAACTAGTGTTTTGATATCATGTATGTATATACTATTTTGCTGGGTTTTGGGGACTTTATAACTTTATCACATGTATATGGATTACTGTTTAGTTCGTCTCAGTTATATACATGGTGTTTGTATTTTTCCACTACTTAGGTTAAATAATTTCTCATAAAATATGAATTAAGTGCTTCCGCTGATGATATAATTGTAATTATCAACTAATCTGCTAAATGTGTCAGACAACTTAATATAGTAGGATTAGTTACACGGAGCATCACTCCACAGAGTTGCGGATGTGGCAGCAGTGATGACGTGTCCGGTGATGTGACAGGCGCTGCTGGGCTTGAGGGCAGAAGGCGTGGGACACGGGGCGGCCCCGGAAGATTTAGGGCCGTCGCATTATAACTCTATCCATAAGGGTTATAGATGCCTAGATCCTTTAACAAATAGAGTATATATTTCTAGACATGTAGTATTTGATGAAAATATTTTTCCTTATTATAATAAAGCTTCAAAGGATAATATTTTACAACTTGAAGTTACTACTTTCCCTGATCAACGTGAATGGATTACCAAAGTTAGAGATACTAACTCCTATGATAATATTTCAAAAACTGCTTCAACTACAAGCAAGACAACCAACACAAAGTTGTCAAACTTTGATTGTTGTCTTGATACAATAAATCCAACTTCCCACATTAGTTGTCACGGCCCCTCTTTAATTCTAGGGCACCGCTCGGCATAATCCCGTAATTAAGCCCTAATCCTAGCCTCATATGAATTAACTACATATTAGTCAGCCTTACAACCTATACATCTATTTTCTTGTGTCCAAATCCATTTTTATAGCTTTTAGTGTTAATTAAAACTTTATTGACATGGTTTGTTATTTAGCGGAAGTTTTAGCCATTTAAATATGCGGAAGCTTGTAAAATTTGTGCAGAATTAAATTAGTATATTATGCGGAAGTCAATTGAAAAATAATCTAAGTGTGAAAAACTAGGAAATGACATCATATATATTGAATAACCTCAAAATACAAATAAACAGTCTAAGTCTATTCGGGAAACTAACGCTCAACCCAAATGTACAACCTGATGTAATAAAAGGCATATAGTATCTAATACATGCAAAATATCAAAATAGACCTACAACAAAGTCGTACCGCGTCGCTACTCCGAGAAAATCTTCTATCTTCTCCTTGCCTGGTCGGCTGCTAGATGGATCTGCACCCACCGTCATAAAAAGGATGGTGAGTACAATAAATAATCAACTGGTATTTAAAAGCATATAACTAGGAAAGCTGAAAGAAAAATAAACCATATGCAAGTAAATATCAGAGTTAACAAGTGAAACTGACACTAGGCTAAGCAGTGGTGAATTAGGTTTGGTCGGAAGTGAACCGCGTCACTCCGACTCCATAATCATAAATCACAAGAGACTCTAACCTAAGTGAGTCCGGGGACTCTAACCCCGGTGTGTAGACTACCTCAGGGACTCTAATCCCGAGTGTCATACAGTGTCAGGTAATATGTGTCAACATCCCCAGGGACTTGAACCCTGTGAGTCGCGCACACCTCGATCGAGTACGGGACCTAATTTGCAAAAACTACTTTTATATTTTCAAGAAAGACCAAGTATGGAGTTTTAAGGCATAGGCACATCTATACACCTAACAAACAAGGAATACAAGTCCACATTAATATTCATATAATATTCACTAGCCTAATAGCATGCTATTGATCATTTATTTCACCTTCAACAATAAGAATAGACATAGCATGAAAATAGAGGCAACGAATCAAATCAATAAGTGGATGTCATGCAAAGCTAGACTCATAAGTAAGCATAGATAACAAGAAAACACATGACATCATATTCCAAATGGTAAAAATAGTCCACAAGAGCCATACAAGAATAACAAGAAGTTAATGGAATGAAATACTAATTAAAGTTGTCAACAGGTATACTCACCACAAGCAATTCCCTAGCTTATCCGACCTCTTGGCACCCCGACACTCGTACCCAAAATCCTGAAACACTTCCCTAATCTTCTAGTAGGTTTAGACATGGTTTTATGTTGGTTAGGTTCGGTTTAAGGTGTGTTTAATGTGTAAGTGGTGTTGCAGAAAATTCAGCAAAATTCTGAAATTCTGTTGTTCAGGTCTCCCAGCGCGATGGGAAAAATTCCTAGTGATCTGGCTGGAATCGTCCAGCGCGCTGAGTGCAGAAACTCAGAAACTTTTCTAGGTTTCCTGCAACTCGAAAATGGCCAACATCAAGCCCTTTGGATCCCCATTCTCCACCACCAGGGATCCAAACACCTCCTCCACAACATACATACATCAGGCCCTTCAATTTCCATACATGCATTCATCAAAACAAACTTTAAAAGAGGAATTCATGCATGCATTTGACCCAACTCATGAAGAACAATTGAAAAACACTTAAAAACAAAATTTTCTATATTTCGAAATATGAACTTAAATTTTCCACAAAGATTGGACAGTTTCCCAAGTGATTTTTGAAAGGTTTTGCAGTTTTCCAAGTGATTTTCCACAAAGATTTGACCCAATTCATGCATGCATTTGACCCACTTCATGCATGCATTTGACAATTGATTTTTGAAAGGTTGGACAGTTTCCCAAGTGATTTTCCACAAAGATTTTAAATATAAACTTAGATTTCAAAAATAAACTCATTTACTTGCTCGAAATTCATCAAAACCGAAATCACAAGGAAATTTCCAATTTTGAGCAAAACTTGAAAATCCGAAATTTCAGTTTGGCAAATTCATTTTTAAGGTTTGGAGATAGATTAAAATGAACATTTAAAAACGTGTATGTTATTGAAATAACAACCCCTTTGATCTGAGCTCAAGACCACGATTTACATGTAGAAAGTTGAAGAATGCATTAGCTAGCTTAGGTGGTGATTTCCCTAGCTTGATCTTTCAATCCTTGGTGATAACACCCCTTCAAATTCTGAATTTTCAGCACCAAATGTATCCAGGAGCTCTGGATTTTTTGTTTGCTTTTTTTTTTTTGCATGTAAATGAGTAAATTATGTTAAGTTGGCTTATACAAGTGTTGGTGATCATCAAGTGTAATTCCATTGATTCTATAATGATCCAAAGTCCCACATTGACTCCTAATTCCACTAAAGTTTCAGCTTGGTGACATAAATAACATGGCAGTGTGTGCTAGTGTGTATCCCGAGGTAAGTTCAATGATTATTGATTTTTTTTTGTTGCAACTATAGGCCTTTGATTTGATTCACATTAACACATATAACCATAGGCATATAAATAACTCCATAATGCATGTACATATTTTATAAATTCATATTATTATTAAACAAGACTCACAAAAAGTGCCAACTACTCGGTTCCCCGACTCACATTGCACTTGAGGCGTGTCCCCGTTCTCGTCTTGATGCCTACACTGTACAAATCGACTTAATTAGTCTTCAAACATAAACAACACTAGGCATACGCCAATACAAAAATACTATATACCTCAGCCACGTGCCTTGGTCGGTGTGCGCACACGGTGTAAGTTCCCATGTGACGGGTCAGTGATCCTGATTAAGGAAATCAAAACAGGGTTAGAGATTTAGGTCGTGACATTAATAGTACACATATCTTGCCATTAGAGGGTGACGATATTGACACCATTACTTCATCTAACTCCAATACTCTAGATTTGCAAATTGATATCTCAAATGTCTCTATTAATCCACCCACCTTAGATTCTAATACTATTCCTCATGATATAGACAACTATGTTCACGATGATTCACCTCTTTTCTCATCAACACCGACACCACCACCACCTACACCAATATCAACAATACCACTACCGCTATGTTGCCAAAGTGGCCAACTCGAGATCGTCGTCCTCCGAAATTTTTGAATGACTATGTGTGTTCTATAAAACTTAAACCAAACTCCCATAGTGCAACCTTAAGTACTACTAAGTTTTCATCCTCTCATGAACCAAAAACTTTCAAATCCGCCTTGAAATCTTCTGTATGGATTACAACCATAGAAGAAGAAATTGCAGCCCTTCATAAGAATAGGACGTGGAGTCTTGTTCCACAACCTCCTCATACTAACATCATTGGCTCAAAGTGGATATATCAAATAAAATATAATGAAGATGGATCTATCAACCGATACAAAACTTGTCTTGTTGCCAAAAGGTTTCTCTCAATTTCATGGACTTGATTATGAAAAAACATTTAGTTCGATTATTAAACCTACAACAATTAATTTGCACTATACTTTCAATTGCAGTCATTTCACATTAGTCCATTAAGCAATTAAATGTTAAAAAAACACTTCTCCATGGATTTATTAAAGAAACGATGTATATGGAACAACCACCGGGCTTTATTGATGCCTCCTATCCTAATCATGTTTGTTTATTACACAAATCTCTTTATGGCTTAAAACAAGCACGGAGTGCTTGGTTTGATTATCACAATATTTGCTAACTATAGGTTTCTCTTGCAACAAAGCTGATTGTTCATTATTTACATATTGACATAAGCATGATTTGGTTCTTTTACTTGTTTATGTTGACGACGTTCTTCTTACAAGGAACAATGACATTCTTATTAGTAATTTTATTCATCCACTTAGCAATGAGTTTGCAGTTAAAGATCTTGGTAACCTTCATTACTTTTTAGAAAATTGAAGTGAAGTAGTTCCCAGGTGGTATCTTCCTCACAATCTAAGTATACAATAGATCTCCTTCCAAATAAAAGTATACTAAAGATCTACTCACAAGCACAAACATGCTCGCTGCCTCTCACCTATCCACTCCTATTACTCTCAAACCCCCTACTCAACCTAATGACCACACACTTTGTTGATGAATTTGAATATCAAAGCATTGTTGGAGCCCTTCAATACCTCACCTTCACTTGTCCAGATATCACTCATGTTGTCAACAAAGTATGCTAATATTTTCACCAACCTACACTTGCAAATCTTCGTGCAGTCAAATGCAATCTTCGTTATCTCAATGGCACAATAAGTTATGGCCTTCGTTTTCTTTCTCAAAATTCATTTACTTTAAATTGTTTTTGTGATGCAAATTGGGCTGGTTGTGTACTTACTAAACAAAGTACTACATGATATTGCATATTTATAGGATTAAATTGTGTGTCTTGGTCTTTGAAAAAGCAACCTACAGTTGCTCAATCCAACATTGAAGCTGAGACCGTTCCCTCGCCACCACAACGATTGAACTTACATGGATTACTTTTTTTTCTTCATGATATTGGCTTTCCAGTCTCTACTACTCCTTAACTATTGAGTGACAATCTCAGTGCTCTACATATGACACTCAATCTAGTCATTCACGCTCGTACCAAGCACATTGAACTAGACTACCATTTTATTCATGAGAAAGTTGTTGCAGGTGCATTAGTCACAAAATTTGTCTCATCTCATCTTCAATTCGCTGATGTTTTCACCAAACCTCTTTTGAAGCATGCATTCAAAGTTTTTTGTGATAAGCTGGGAGTCCATTTCCTTTCACTCACCAGCTTGAAAGAGGGTGATAACTTTCAAAATATTTCCAAACTTAAGTGTAACTCCTTAGGAATATTCTTTATTTTGATTTACTTCCAATTTTTAGAATGATGTCTAATCTCAAGCATATTCTTTAGGAATGTTTCCAAGAACATAAACTAGCCGTTTAGTGGCCGTTATTGTAATTCTTCTGTAAATATCCACTAATGGGCACCTAGCTCATCAATGGAAAAAAGTCAATGGAGCCGCGGTAGATCGGTGATCGAGGAATTGGAGGGGTTATGCGCGATAAGGAAGGAAAGTTTTTATGGGGGTTTCATGGTTCGACCAGGGAATTGCTCACCATTAGTAGCAGAACTGTGGGGGATTAAAAAGGGCTTGAAGATTGCGAAGCAGAGGCAGATTGAAAGGGTGATCTTGGAGGTTGATTCTCGCGAGGTGGTCGATCTGGTGGGAAAACCTGTCTCTCAGGTGTATTGTGACCAACTGGTATGGGCGATTAAACAACTTCTCAATCGAAGAGGAAAAATAAGGTTACAATGGACCTATAGGAGAAATAATTCTTGTGCGGATAAAATTGCCAAGGAGGCTTTAGGAAGTGGTCATGACGTCTATGTGTTTAACGAAACACCACATAGTATTGCTTTGTTACTTGAGCAGGACTTGTCTGACTCAAGAACTTAGTTTCTTCTGACCCGTATAGGGCTTGTATTTACCAAAAAAAAAAAGTGAATGATAGTTTCATCTTTATTCATTGTTTTTCTAAAACTTCATTAAAAACATAGGTTACATTATATATTCGGGTAATTATGTATATATAAAATAAAATTATGAGACACGTAATGGTACAGACACTCCAAAGACCACCCAGTAGAGGTAGCGGAGTGGCGCATGCAAATACTATATGGGGGCTTCTTCAATGGAAGAAAGTTGTGTGGTTGAGTCATGTCGTCTACATTGAAAACATTTCCTGGTGGTTTCTCCCGGTCAATGGGTTTGGTGGGACCGACTTGACATGACCTAATAGGATTAGTTGTACCCCGAAGGATGCAGGTACCCATAGTTATAAATTAAAAAACAATTGTGTATCTCGAGGCGCGCATGCAACTCTCAAGGTCGATAAGATTTTGACATCAGCAAACTCACACCTCCAAATCATATCAACCTTGAGAACCGCTTGTTCGTGCCTCAGTATACACACCCAATGTATTATGTACGAGAACTATATGCGCACAGTACCCAAAGTTACATACATTTTCATGCGAGACTCACCCGCCACATTACTCGATGTAACTTTGGAGTGTCATTGTAACATTTTCCCCTTACAAAAAAAGGTTCATAATTTCTTATGGCAAATATACGTGAAACTTTGCATTTTTTTTGTTTTGTTTTGCAAGTCATAAAAATTAAGTTGTTGGCATCCCTCGTAATTAAGAGGATGAGGCATATCGGTAACCAAAAAGCAAGAGTGAGGTTACGAGTTTGACTCCACTAGATTTAAAAAAAAAAAAAAAAAAAAAAAAAAAAAGAAGTTGTTCTTGGACTATGAATATGATTGTGCATTCCTCTGTAATGCACGTGCCACAAACGTACTTGTAATCAGACAATGACTTGTGCACACAAAAATACTTGCATACACTGATACACATGCACACAAAAAAAAACATATATATAGCGAGGCACTTCGTTTCTTTGTTTAACTATGGCGAAAGAATGGGTGATGCATTGGGAGATTTCGATGACGTTGGCCCGCATTGAACAATTTCTGGCTAAGCTTCCAGAGTTAATCGATCAAAATATTCGACATGACAATAATGGCAATGTTGATCATCTTCAATGGTTCTTGCTTTCTATGTTCAAGGGCGTGCACGAGATGTTGAAGACCATTGATATCATGCTCAAACTGTGCCCCGACCATTACTACTTGAGAGATAAGGCCATTAATGTTAGAAATAAGGCGACGCCGTTTACGAACTTCTTCCTTTCGCATATTCAAGCAGATCTTTTGTTGCGGTGCATGGTGCTAAACATGAAGAGTGTAAGAGATTTAGTAAGTGGTTGTGCTATATGCCTGGATGATTTTGTTGAAGGGGATTTGAATAATGGTGAGTTTGTGGGTTTCAAAGAGACGGAGTGTGGTCATACATTTCATGCAAAGTGTATCTTCATGTGGCTTCAATCGAACCACCACCATTATTGCCCTCTATGTCGTTATCGACTGATGTAAATTTTCTTTCTTTTTTTATTTTTCTTGATAGGAAGACTAATTCTACACCTAAAATTTTATACATGTTTTGTTTTCATGAGAGATGCTAGAATTACTCAATATCATTTTGAATTTTGATACATATAATGGGCTGTCTTGGTTGAATTTTGTTTACATGAGGAAAGCCCAACGCTTATAGCAGACTGGGCTCATAATAATAAAGGCCCAGCTAGAGGTCCAACTTCATCATCCTGGCTCAAGCACAAGAGAGTTTCTTTGAAGTCCTTTTGGTTTAAGGACTACTCTTAGCAAAAAGGGCAAATAAATAGGGAAATAAAGTGTTTTTTTTTTAAAAAAAAGGAAATAAAGTGTACTCAAATTTTATTTCTTCCTTTTTTTTTTAAAGTAAAATAGAAATTTCATTAACTGATATGGCTTGATGCATTCAATTGAACACGACTAGATATGGAAGTATAGAGCCAATTGCCCTAATTTTGTGAGCAACTATTTTGTTTGGACATTAACAAGAGTTGAACTCACGAATCTCCAAATTTTACTTTTTGACAAATGATGTCTTCATCTCACCAGGGCTACTTTGTCTTGTGAGCAACCGTTAGGCAAATAGGCAATAACATTTTTGATTTTTTTTTTTTTTTTTTTTTTTTTTGACTTTTATTCTATTAAACATCTTTCACTCTCTCTTCCTGCCCATAGATAGAGTCCCATAGATGAGAACAGATTATATGGGAATGCAAAAGCATTAAAAGAATGGCCAGTTGCATTGCATGCACATGAACTGATCTACAAAATTCCATAATGTGTGATAAGGCCTGCATGTATTCTTCTATTTAACAAAAAATCTATTTGGACACTAAGGGTCCGGACTCAAAGGGGGGTTTTTGAGATTTTTGTAAATATTAAAGGAGTGTTACAAGTTATAATTTTGAAGTCATTGATTGCTTAAGGATGACTTTGAAATAAAAAATTTTCAAAAAACTCCCTAAGGGTCCGGACTCATGAGTCCAAGTAGCACTACTCTCTATTTAATGTGAAGGCAGCAGATGTTTGGTATTTATTTGTTGCCTCATGCATTGAGCGTTTTGCATGTCCCTTTATTGAAAGAGTACCAAGGAAATTGCTTGCCAGTTGTGAATGTCATCATTTTTTTTTTGTCAAATTTGTTGTATTGATGTTCCTACAAATCAAAAAAGGTACAACAATCTATTAATTACAAACAAGAATAATAAACGATACAACACTCTGAAACTTGAAACAACATCTTCACAAGGAGGGCAACAAATTTGTAAATGACATCACTTACTCCAGCAGTTTTTGCAGTCTACCTAGCAATATTTATTTTTTATTTTTTATTTTTTGGAGATTGCCCTTCGCCCTTCATTCGAGGCAAAGCATTGTCTCCACTTGTCCAATCTGACTTTTTGCATAGCTCATTACACTGATTTATTTTTTATTTTTTATTTTATTTTTTTCATATATAGAGCTCGAACTATTTGTATATTTGATTCTGCGATTTTATCTTGTCTTTATTTGACATTTGAGTGTTAGGTTTCTCTTTCCAAATCATTTTCAATTTCCCAAACAACCAAGAAAGCACAGCCCATCATCCCATTTGTCTCAATCTTCAGTATATAAGTCACTGTATCTTATCAGGCCATTCCAACTAATGTTTTAGTGTGGCCAAGAATTTCTTTGAAGAAATGGTTTTTGTTGAGCCACCCATCAAAATCAGTTGTGTTTCTCTCTTAATGTGAGAAGAAAAGGTCATCAATTAGCTTTAGTGGGCAAGAGCACTCCAATTCATCATAGCATTGCCACCAAAATCAACAATGTTGTGCTTATCTCCTTTTAAAATTCTCTTGCCATATTCATTGTCTTTTCTATTAGGGCAATCAAACTCTTGATTTTTGGTTCCAAAGATAATATGCAAAGTTTCAGTTAAAAAACTCGACTTAACATAAATTGAGATACATTAATTAAGAAAAAATTTAAAAGTATTGATACACATCATTAACTCCATTAAATCAAACCGAGTAGAAGAAAAAATTCGCGATTATTATTTTATAAAAAACTAACTCAACTTGACCATGGTCGGGTCTGTAACTTTAGGGGCCTAGGGCAAATTAAAATTTTGGGGCCTTTATATATGACTTCCTTTTTTTTTTAGAACTTATATTCGACTTCTTTTTTTTTGTAGGATATTTGACTTTTTTAAAATAATCTTTTTTTGTGCATATAGTTAAAACAACAAAGCTGCAATCCCAAATTAGTTGGGTCGGCTACATAGATCAAATGCCATTTTGCTCGATTTAGTGCAATTAAGTTTTAAAAAATATATAGTTAGCTAGTATTATCTTACTCATATTTATTTAATTTTTAGAAAAACTGTTTTGATTTTGATTTTATTAAATTTAGTTGGTGGAAATCTAAACTTCATTTATTTATTGAGACCAAAATTTTATTTATTTTGAAATTATAGAAAAAGCCGCATTTAAAAGAGTAAAAAGAACATATAAAAGAAAATGATCGTGCGACATTCATTGTACGCAAACGATTTAATGTCATTCATGGTGTGCTTTTTTATACATAATAATTGAGTTTTAAAAAATATTATATTTAATTATTCTTTTACGTACATTTACTACGCAGTCGTAAGGATCCACTCAATATGCATTGAGATGAGTGCTTGCATATAACAATGAACTTTCAATAACCGCAACAAATGTGACAAAAATGTTACTTTAACAATATCCCAACAAACCTGCATCTTTAGTGGGCCTTGGGTGGGGGTAGGGGCCAGGGGTAACTGCCCGCCCCGCCCCTGAACTTGACTCCAACATGATTCAAACCTACGACCTACCTTTAGCTTAGTTTTTTAACAAGTGCATCTCACTCACTAGGGACTGCGTTGGCATAGTGAGATTATAAATCTTGATTTTAACATACAAGCAGATTAACAGCCAAGAAAGAAATGCATGAGCAAGCAAAACTTGCACAATTTTATTAAGTTCTTAATCAACAAGCCTAAATTAAGAAAAGTCAAATGGGGATTGTAAAGACCTGAAAATTTATGTTACTTATGTGTGATGACGTGTACTATCGAGTGATACTCGTGTCTGTTTGACAGGGCGGTGATGTCAATAAACGAGTTGTGATCACCTCGAGAAAATGTGTCGAATGGGTTTCGACGGGCGAATTACGGGTACGCGGGTCGGGGAAATGAACTTGGTGAACGACCGAAAAATAAAATATAATAATAATACATTTATGGTCGCCAATGACATGCGGGGTCATGGTCGACGCGCGTAGGTCGTATAGTAGTGTGCACGCCCAAGTATGCTCGTTGGCGCGCACGACGAAATTGTAGGCAAATATATATTTATATATGTATATGTATGCAATTATATATATATATATTAAAAATCAGAAATTTTAAAATGCAAAAGACAAAGAAGGGCTTTGGTTTATTAAGAAAGAGATAAGATTGAGGGGCATTTTGGTAATATGGCTACCCTTTTTTATTTAACCCCAAAACCACCACCACCACACACAACCGATCCAAAGAGTCCGTGAGAGAGAGAGGTCATCAGAGGAGGGAAATCAAAAGCTTCGAGGCGCGGCGTCGGCGATTCGGAGTTGTTGTTAACGGTGATGGTGTGTGGCATGGTGGTGATGGAGGTGATTGGGGATCGAACGAACTGCTCTTGCAGTTCGTCCGAGAAGGGAGACAACATCTCCCCCCCTCCCATCTCGGATTATTTGTAATAAAAGAAATTCAGTTCGTTCGCTGGAATGAACAATTCTGTTCGTTACAGCGAACAACGAAGAAGAGGATGGGCATGGGCCGGGTTAGGTGGACCGAGCCTGACCCGGTTGGGTCAGACCTGGTTGGACCGAGTCCAGTCTGACCCAGTCAGGGCGGTCCAGACCCAACCTGGGATCCATTCCCCTGTAACGGCCCAATTTTCAATAGCCGTTACTGGTGACGTCAGCACGGACGTGGAATGGCTGCAAGGACCGACGAACATCCCATAATGAAGATAGAGCACGACCGGATAGGGTTTACAGTCCGTTTTGTGTGCTCTGGTGATAAAGTTGCGATGTATAGGTCCAAGTTAGTTAAATGACATCGCAATATGTGTATTTATATTGTCATTAACGTGTGAGATTGTGTGTTAAGTATTTGCCTCGATATGCGTGTCGACGCGGGTACCGAGCAGGCTAAAAGACGAAATTTAGGCAGAGGGAAAATAATACACACATAAAATGAATTTTAATGTGACAAAAATAGTAAATTGGTGAGCTCCTAGTAACACGCGGGGTCGTGGTCGACACGCGTGGGTGGTACAATAGTGTGCACGCCCGAGTATGCTCGTTGGCGCGCATGACGAAATTAGGCGCAAAAGTATATAGGCGAATTGTAACGGCCCAGCCTGCCCCTCAAGGCACGCCAGCTGGCGCCGCTAGTCACAGACAGTGTGGGCACCCGCAAGTCTCTCCCACACCATCTGTGTCCTCCCCCACGTGACCCGCACGTGAGGCACAGTCTTTCGCCCCCCACGACTCGAACTCGCGTCTTGAAGGCTTAAGAGCACGAGTTTAGCAAGTCGTGTACCACTTGAGCCCTGGTACCACTTGAGCTCGCGAGCTCAAGTGGTACACGACTTGCTAAACTCGTGCTCTTAAGCTTCCAGGACGCGAGTTCGAGTCGTGGGGGGCGAAAGACTGTGCCTCACGTGCGGGTCACGTGGGGGGAGGACACAGATGGTGTGGGAGAGACTTGCGGGTGCCCACACTGCCTGTGACTAACGGCGCCAGCTGGCGTGCCTTGCGGGGCGGGCTGGGCCGTTACATAAAAAGGTGCCTTTTTTATGTAACGGCCCAGCCCGCCCCGCAAGGCATGCCAGCTGGCACCGCTAGTCATAGGTAGTGTGGCACCCCCCTGGGGTTGCACCACACCATCACCACACCCCTTATGGTGTCTTTCGCCCCCCAGCGACTAGAACTCGCGCCCTGGGGCTTAAGGCGCTAGTTCGTTGAGTCCTGGTACCACTTGAGCCCGGCCTTAAGCCCCAGGGCGCGAGTTCGAGTCGTTGGGGGGTCTGGGCCGTTACACGAATATATTTATATATATAAGGAATTTAATATATATATATAATATATATATATATATATTAAAAATCAGAAAAATAAATAAAAATTGTGAAATGACCAAAAAGGGTATTTGTTTGTTAAGGAAAAGGATAAGAACTTAGGGGCATTTTGGTCATTTCATCTCAAAATGTTGATAAACAACACTTGACACCACCATTTTCCCTATTTGTTGATCGAATCCGAGAAGAAGGAACGAAAGAAGAAGAGAGATCGAGAGATCGAGGTCGGGAGCTCGTGGAGAGGCGAAGGAGTCGAGGTGAGTTTGTGTTATTGGTGTTGTTGTTGTGTGTTGCGTTGAATGGTTGTGGTGATGATGATGGTTCGGTGGTGGAGGTGGAGTTCGGGACCCCGGACGAACTGCTCTCTTGCAGTTCGTCCGAGGAGGGAGACGACTCCCGTGTCGTCTCCCCTTCCCTCTCAATCAAAAGAAAAAAAAAGAGACGAACCAGAGGCGCTGTGCGCGCCTCTGGGAAGAAGAATAAGAGGGGGGGGCATGCACGCATGCGTGCACCCCCTGGGCCGGGCCAGACCGGCTCAGCCCATCTCGGGTGGGTCGGGCCAAACCGGCCCTGGCCCGACCCGGTGGGCCTAGACCGGGCCCGACCCGGACCCAGATCAGGGGACCCACCCCATATTATTTAATTAATATTTTTATTTAATTATTTTATTTAAATAAATTAAAATAAAAATAGTTTTAAATAAAATAAAATACAGAAAAATAGGGAAAAATAGTTAAAAAATTATGAAAAAGTTCTGAAAAATCTAGAAAAATATGAGAAATGGGAAAAAGGGTTCATAAAGGAATTTTGGGATTTTCTCGGAATGTTGACGAGATATAGTCGGGGTTTTTACTTCGTAAAATGTAAAAATTGATATAATATATCAAATTGAATCTAATTTAATGGAAAATGATCTTAGGCATAATTCGGGTGGAAATTTTGATTTGTTGGGCATTTATTCGAGCTGGATCGGGTAATTGGATTGCAGTATAGGTGCGTAAACTCCAACAGAAACACATTTGAATATTTAATTCTTTCAATTCTTGCATATATTGTTGTTGTTGCTATGCATACTCATGGGGATCATGTATTGGTCTGGTTATTGGTCGGTGTTGAATTTGTTTTCATTATCGAAGTTTATTCGGGACGGTTGTAGCATGTGATCAAGCATGCTAGATTGTAGCACGTGTACTTGCGCCGCTGGTGGATAGCGACCCGAGCTGCGTGGTGCACGTGTCCGATGGATCTGTGAGTGTTTCCGGTCACCGTTAGTGGTTCGAGTGGATCCCAGGTGTGATGTGTTTCCTCTGGGCGCTCAGATTGACGAAGTATGATCTAGTTTGTGAGCTTGCGTTCTATTTCTGTCTGGTTTTATCGGAATTGTTGTTGAGCATATTGATTTCAGTATGATTATTCGTTGATCATCTTGCATGCTTGTTACCTACACATGCAGGGTTTTATGGCTGCCCATACTCTTTGCATGTGTAGCTAATGTTAGTTATTGGCCTATGAATCTGTTTATTATTTACTCGATAGTTTTCTTTGAGAATTTACTCACTGGACTTGTCACCGTATGTGTTGGGTGATTTGAGTGCAGGATTTGATATGTGAAGGGGCAAGGAGACACTTGAAGATTATTTGTGACTGACGACGGGGTCTACTTCCCTTATACGTCTGGTTGTTTGTATGTATTGTTTTATGCTGGGTTTGGGATTTGAGAGATAGGTTGTATATTTTTAATATTTTGAGGATCTCGGATGATATGTGTATGATGTACATTTGGTATGATTTCCACTTAGGTATTATGCTCATGAAATTCAGGTTAAATCTTTATGTTGTTCATATAATCTTCCGCTGCGTAATTTATGGTTTAATGATAGTTCATAACATCAAAGTTAACCGAAAATTGATTAATAATGGATAACTGGGCGTGGGACATAGCTGGCGGTGACGTGGTCAGTTGTGGGCCCGCGTGGCCTCCCGTGGCGGACCAATGTGAAAAATTGGGGCCGCCACATCACCTATTATTATATTAATAAATAATTATTTATTTCAATTAAATATATTTAAAAGGATTTTAATTGAAATAAAATTCCAGAAAATAGGAAAAATTCAAGAAAAATTCTGGAAAATTATATTTTCATCAAATAAAGAGAAATTTAGGAATTTCTATAAAATGTGAAGTATTTGGGATTTTGACGAGGCGTTATGCGTAGTTTTTACCTCATAAAACGTGAAATTAGTAAAAATAATCAAGAAATTTAGGAAAAAAAATCAAGGAAACTATGGGGAAGTGGATTGAGAAATCAAGATTTTCCAAATAGGCTCTAACATGATGTAAATGGATAAAAAAATGATTACCAGGTGCTTAGTGGATCGGTGACAAGCGTGTGGAGTTGTTTTGGTTGCGTGTGAGAGCCACGAGCGCGGAGTTACGCGCGGTATTTGTGAGTAAAACCAATTGGAGCTTTTACATTATTTCATTTGTGCATTTAATTGTGCTATTATGTATTCTTGAATTCCTTTTTTTATATCTATCCATGTTAATTTATCGGCTCGGTTTTGATTGGATTCCTTAATAAGTGGTCTATTTGGATCTAAGTGGACAACATGTCGCTCACGATCTATACCATGAGTACATGGACTTTGGACGTAGTTAAACTTGCAGTTTGGGATTGCGGTGCCCGTATGCAAACTAAGTGTGACCTGAGGCTAAGTGCCTTATTCTAGACTACCTTAGGTTTGCGTAGGTCCAGAATCTATCTTGGAAGTCAGATTGTAAACTAAGTGTGGCAACCTGGTGGACTTGAGACACTTAGATGCCTTTTATTTTGTTGTGTGCTCTTAACACTCATTTATCGTTGTTATCTTCGTGATTCACTTATCATGTTGTCTTTTTATATTCTTCGTGATATCCATGTATGATACTAGTTTAGTCATTTACATGACATTTGAAATATTGTTAAGACTCTATTGTTATTTTACTCTCTACATCACTGTACTCACCGTCTAGTTTGTGCGGTGGGCAAACCGGCGAATAGACAAAGGCAAGGGATTAGCGCTAGGCGATTGAAGGCGAGGACCACGAGGCGGTCTCCTCTTGCGTATTGAGTATGTTTTGTATTAAGTATCTATATTGTTTTGTTGAACATGAGCTTATAGGTTATGAGAGATCTTGGGCATGTAGGACATTATCGATACTTTCTTTTGATTCATATGGTAGATATGATTACGGAGTTTCCACACCCTAGGATTGTCTTAACTTGTGTCTTGAAGTTATTGATTAGTTTGGAGTTTAATTGCTTCCGCTGTATCGGGTAATAACTCACTAATTAATTAACTTCACTTGTAAATACGTAATAAATGGTAAATGATAAAGAAGGCTGACTAGGCTTGCGTGACTCAATGAGATTAGCTCGGAGGTTCACGTAAATCTAGGCCAAGTGGTGCCCAATTCTAGGATGGTGGAATTTGAGGCCGTCATAGGGATATAGAGGTTTATGTTACAAAGACCAATCAAACAATGAACACATTTTATTACTTTGTGGCATGGTGGTCTGGAATGGTCAATTAGGCATTGACCAAAGAGACAAATCCCCTGCCATTGATGTAACCGAATTAATGTTCACATTTCTTCTACCTTCATCAACCCTGGTCTTCATGTGAAGAGAAATTATTAGGGGCAGAGAGGTTCAATTAAACAATGAACACAAGACACTGTACTACTTAAATGGCAAAATGGTTTGGAATGGTCAATGCATAATTGACCGAACACAACTCCATTGCCATAGCTGTTCTTGAATCAAATGTACATATTTTCTTCCATCTTCACAATCTTCATTCCCTTCACAATCTGGGTTTTTCTTCAGCTACTACTACAGAAGTTGAGGAAGCCCATGTAGTCATGATGCTGTATCATGTCAAGACTCTTCTGCGTCCCAACGACACCTATTGATAGAAACATAAAGATGTTAGCACCATTAGTCGATACACAATGAAGAGAACGCTTTGGTTGAAGACAAAATGTAACGAAGAAGCGGATTTGATCTCTGTGCATACCCATTGTTAAGGCGCTCGCGAAAATCACAGCGGAGAGGATGAAGACAATGATGGAAGCCCTTTTCAGTATGGCTATAAGCTTCCTCACAATGTACTGACCCCAAAATCCAGCCACTAGAGAGACACTCATAAGATACAAAGCTGCAGCAAGAAAAGTGAAAAATATATTTCATCATAACAATGAACAAATCAACTTTTGTCGTCGAAATGAATAGCATAAGCGGATGTAAATATGAACTTACCGAAGGGCATTGGGAACCTATTTAAGAAATAGAACTCTATCACTGAAAGAGACGACGAGTACATCATCACAAAAGTAGCTGTAGCACTAGCAACCTGCAACGATCGGATATTCACTTTTAAGGAACAAAAAAATGGCTTGAAAATGCCTAACAGCATAGAGAGCGCAAAAGGCTATGACGACATAATGTACCCCAACCTATATTCAAACTTGTTCTAATTGTTTTAGTGAAGCACTTAAGTAGTACTAGTTGTCGGTGATGATCATACCTGAGGGATGACGCCGAGCTCAAGAAGAAGAGGACCTAGGATGAATCCACCGCCAGAGCCAAGTAGACCGCCAACAGTGCCTCCCAAGATGCCGCAAAAAGCGCAGAAAGCAATATGTGGCACAGTCCATCTGATTGTGGCTTCACAAACTGATTCAAGGTTCCCAGCAGTTCTTCTCTTCTTGCACTCTCTATAAAGCTTGACAGCCTCAAATCCAAACACCACGAGCGCAATTGGGATCTAAAACAAGAAAATCAATTCTATTACTCCACGCAATTCACATAAATGCTAGAATTCTTGTTGAATTCACAATAGAAAAGAGTCAAAAGACGCGACCTACCTGCAAGATATTGAGCACCCAATACCACAAACTGCAAACCTTTGTATTATTCTGCAAAACAATACCAAAATCAATACAAGTGAACAATTGAATTTCAGGTTTGTAAGACAATGAACTTAATTACGCGTTACTTGCCTTCACGATTTGAAGAATTAGAAAAGAGACCCAAACAGTCATGAGCACGAGAAGTCCCTTCCACCTAAGGTTGAACCTTAGTGTTTGCTGCAAACATATGAAAAATAAACACAAATCTAAAAAGATAGAAATAATTTCACATTATCAAAACTTATGAGCATCTTTAATCTTAATAATATCCACTAGTAGTCTAGAACTAGCACCAAGAAGGCAAAATCCCATTCATGAACGCATGGACACCATCTCAACTGCTACAAATAACACCGTAAGAGCATCTCCAACGCAAACCAACCAACACCATTGGTGACACTAGTTTGATGTCCTGCTACATTAGGACACCACTGTAGCATGACATTGAAATGTTGTAAGTTCCGTTTTTTAATGGGAAATACTACAATTACACAGCCAAGTTATACATTTAAGGTTAAACGCCTGTTTGAAAAATACACATCAAAACGTACGTACACACATCTCAAAAATATTGCACGGCTTTCAAACAAGTGTGTGACCTTAACTACGTAAGGATACTATTTCTCTTTTTACTTAAAAAAACCTAAACTTCTGCTGTGTTGAGAATTTATAATATTTGTTTCTACCAAAAAAAAAAAGAATTTATAATTTTTTTTCATTACTTTTAATAATTAAGATAATTTGCTTTTAATTAAATAAGAATATAGAATAAAATGAATATAGAAAAATAGTGGAAAGAATGGTGTTACAGTTGGTAAAGAATTGTTGTTGGATTTAGTGTAAAAATAGCATTGATTGTTGTAGAAGCTCTAAGGAATAAAGAGTTGAAGATGGTACTCACAAAAACGGATTTTTCTTCCGTTGGAGTAATAAAAGGTTCATACTCTCCTCCTATAACAACTGCAAAACAACAACCAAACAAAATTTGTTAGCAACCCACCTAAAAAGTAAACAAAAAAACTTCAATTTCCACATAAAGGCAACATTTTCCTAACGATCTTACGGTTGTCATGAGAGTCTACTGTAGCTTGCTTTTGGGCCTCCATCTCTATCTGCAACAACATCCAACAAACAGTCAATAAAGAGGTAAATACAAAGTCAAGAAAATACTACTTTTGACAGTTTTTGACTTTTGTCCAAGTTAAAACATACTTTCAAAATGGTCTCTTGCTTCCACATCTCTAAACCCTTGAAGAAAGACCTCCCTGATGTCCCTGTCATTAATAATACAAAGAGCAAACAAAGTGGAAAAAAAAAAAAGAAAGATTAACAAACAAAAAAGATCGAAAAATAGAAAAGTTTTAAAATCAAAATTAATCATGATTATAGGGCAATTTAAGTGACCAAGAAGTTGTAATTTGTGGAGAGGAACTGTTTGTAGTTAACATACCCGCAAATAGGATGATGATGAGGATGGTTATGAGCCAAAAGGGGAAGACAACACTCAAGGCAACACCAATTGTGATTCCAAGCATGAGCATGGGCTGAAATAGCAAAGCAAGGTCATAATCTATGATGGGCACATTTTTTGCTGGGTGTGGTACTCTCAGATTATACCACACGGAAGATATAGATGCACCCATTATCATACCTGCAACAAACAAACACCAAAAAAAACATCTTTAATTCTCAATCTAACAAACACACATGTTCACGTTTCCATCTTAATCACAGCTACAGTGCCCAAAAAGTTCAATCAAGCAATTACGATGACAGAACAAACAAAAACACACAAGAAAAACCCATCTTTAATTCTTCTAACTCATACCCATGTTCACTTTTTAATCCTAATCACTGCTACAGTACCCCAACAAGTTCAATTAAGCAATTAATGTTGGAATATATAATCCCACATTGGAAATATAATAAGAGTTGGTGTAGTATATAGTTGGTGTAGTATATAAGTGGTATAGATTGGATCCTAGCACAAGCCAATTGGTTTTGCACAAGATGATCTCCAACCCCATTTGTATACCCACATGTGCATGTGTGACCCAACACTCTCCGGGCCCATGGACTTCTATATGGTGTCAGAGCGGAACTATCCTGGACTCGTATTTGAAAACCTGATTGGGCTAGCGGTGAAGTCTAAACCCGTTTGTGGACCTAGAGCCTATAAAAGAGGCCTAGTCATATTTACGAACCTATAAAAAGTAGGTTTGTGTTTGGCAAGTGACAACTAGTTTAGGCTTAGTTGCACTTGAGGGAGAGTGTTGGAATATATAATCCCACATTGGAAATATAATAAGAGTTGGTGCGGTATATAAGTGGTGCAGATTGAATCCTAGCACAAGCTAATTGGTTTTGTACAAGATAAGCTTCAGCCCCATTTGTATACCCACATGTGATGTGACCCAACACTCTACGAGCCCATGAATTTCTATAATTAAAGCCACAGAGCAAACAACACAAGGAAAACCAACTTTAATTCTTTTTTTTTTTAATATATTTGTGGGTGTCCAGATAAACCTGACTATTTCTACGAAACCCTGGTGCAATTGACTTGAAAACGTACCCACACAATCCCAGTTCACCCTACTGTTGGGCCAACCCACCAGGGTTTTTCATTCTTAATTCTAACCCACAGCATGTCCACTTTTTCATCTCAATCACTGCTACAGTACCAAAAAGCTCAATTCAACGAATAAAGTTAGAGAATCAAACAACACAAGAGAAGCCCATCTTTAATTCATAATTTTAACACATACCAATGTTCACCCTTTTGGCTTTTCATCTCAATCTCTGCTACAGCACCCAAAAAGTTCAATGAATCAATTACGATTGGAGAACAAACAACACAAGAAAAACTTCTTCAATTATTAATTCTAACAAACACCCATGTTCAACTTTTACCCAAAAAGTTGAACTAAGCCATTAAAATTACAGAATCAAAGATCCATTAACATTTAAAAACCCTCAAAAGGGCAATAATATTCAACTGACCCCACTATCTTTAATCAAATAAGAGAAGAGAATCATCATTCATCATTCATTCAGTGTAAGAGATGAACCAAAAGAGAATATAAAGTAGAGGAGAAGATTGGATTTACATTTAGAGAGAGCAGCAGCAGACTTGGTATCAAACCCCACAATCAGATTCAACATGGGCACAAAAATCCCTCCACCACCAACACCCCCAACAGTCCCAAAAGCAGATCCCAAGAACCCAATCACTGTAGCCAAACCAACTCTCCAATTGAACTCCAACTTCTGCAAAACCAATCAAATAAAAAAAACCCACAAAACCCCACTATCAAAACCCACAAAAATCACGAAATCAATCAAAGGTTCAACAAAACAAGGCCCGTACCGGCCAGATTCGAGCACCCCTGTCTAGCCCACCATTGTGGGAACCAAACCCAGATCCAACCCAATTTGGGTCACGATATAGAGCAGAGTTTAGGCCGTTATGAACACCATTAAAGCCATGTTGGGTCAAATAGGTTCTCAGATCGTCAAAGAAGAGAACGGACAGAACAATCGCCAAAGAAGACAAACTTGTTAAATACAGAACAAAAGCTTTTGTTCCTCCAACCATGGCTTCGCAAAATCAAAATCAAAATCAAAATCAAAATCAAAAAAATCGAAGTGGAGAACAACTAGTGCTGAGTTTTGCTGCCCTTTATAGAGAGAGAGGGAGATTGAGAGAGAGAGAGAGAGCGAGAAGATTCCGAGAAATTGTGCGTATTTCGTCGGTTTACGACGACAGGATTGAGTGAGACACCAGCACAAAGCAGAGCAAAAGCAGAGCAGGCACAGGACGCCTAAATAGGCGACTTGTTGACAGGCGTCGCACTATGAGCAGAGGACCCAAGTCCGTGTAGGACTCTGAGTCCACTCGCTTGATTGACTAGCGAGTGGAGTGCCCAAACAATCGACACAATAGTTACGCTTTGGCCAATCTCCTCGAGATTCTATTACGTTTAGAAGATTTCTCAACAAATAATTGAACTTTCTTAACTTAAATAAATTAGGGAATTTGAAATTGCATTAAGAGTCTAATTTTGTTGTATTAGGAGTTAACTTATTTTACTTATCAAATTGGTAGTTCGACTAGGTGTTTACTACTGTTGGTGTGACTCACTCTAAGTTGTCTGAAGTGGTTTGTTTAAGTTTAAAATCTGTCTTAGAAGTCAAGTTGTTTACTGTGTTTTGCAACCTGATAGACTTGAAACACTTAAATTTCTTTTTTTGCTTTGTACTCTCGACACTCATTTATCGTTGATATCTCAGTAATTTACTTATCATACAGTCTTTTTATTATCTTCATGATATTCACACATGATATTCGATTAACCGTTTATTTGACATTTGAAATACTGTTAAGACTCTGTTGAATTTTAGTTTCTACTTCATTGTACTCACCGTCTAGTTTGTGACGGTAGATGCAAATCCACAGTTAAACAAGGGCAAAGGGCTAGTGGTAGGCGATTGTTGTTGAGGATATCAAGGCAACCTCTTTTTGCTTATTGAATAGGTTCTTTATATATATGTTTTGCCACATTGGGGTATATTGAGATTGTGAGATATACTGGGACATGTATATAATTTAATTATACTCTCTTTTGTTGGACATACATGTTGATTGTATTTATGCAGGATTTTCACACTCTACGTTGTCCTAACTTAACTTATTTTAGAGTTGTTCAATTTGTTTGAGGTTAATACACTTCCGCATAATCATTAATAACTCATAAATTTCGAATAATTCAATTTAAAATATTGACTCGGAGGTCCATGTAAGTCTATGCAGGGCAGGGCCCAGTTTGGCTGAGAATTGGGGCCGCACATAAGATCCGACACATATTCAATACCAACACTACAAATGCAAAGTAAATTATTTTTTGGTTATTTGCATAAAAAATTGTGTTCCCTAACTTCATTTTCTGGTTCTGTTATTTGTATTGGCATATATGGTAACTTTTTTTTATTTTTTTTTATTTCAGTGGGAACCGAACCACGATCTTTCGAGGTCTTACCTTTTTGGCAAGTGGTGTCTTTTTATCATCTCACCTGAGAGGCTTTGACAAATATGTATATATATATACACACTATTTACAACCATTAGATTCTAATTCAATACATTAATCGAGGCGCCATAAATACACAAAGCATTTAATGCATAACAAATTATGAGAAGTTTTCATGGCATGAATATATATTTGGGTTCCATTGTAGAATAACCTTTTATATATATATATATATATATGGTAACTTGGTAAGCCTTGATTATGCACATACATTTATGGTGGGAAAATAAATGGCAACTAGGTAATATGGGTATTTTGGGTAAACAAAATATATTCAGATTAAGTTGGTTTCTTTTTAAAATCGAACTTTATCCTACTTTCCATACATTTCTCCCTATTTTTCTCTTTCATTAACCGTTTTTAATTTCACATTTTTACAACTTTCCTTTTTTTGTAGCAATAAAGATACTACTTTCCATACGTTTCTCTTCATTGTTCTCTTTCATTAACCGTTTTGTATATCAATTTTTTACTACTTTCCTTTTTTGTAACAATAAAGATAGAATTTGTTACCTTAACTATTCTCACATTCTCATGTTCACATCTCCAAAACCCTCACGTTTATTTAAATTGATGAGTTTTTTATGATCAGTTTCATTTTTTACTACTTTCCTTCTATATTAACAAATGACTATTTGGCTCCCCAAATCTCTCCTGAATTATTCCTACGTTAAAAAAATTAAAAAATGAAATAAGCATCTATAAAAGGATTACAATGTTCCTTTTGTCATCACCGTCTAGTTGTAACAACTTGAATCTTCCTCGATCTGAGTTAAGGGCAATTTAGTAATTTAAATACTAAATGTGTGTTGGATTTTCTTTGGATTGGATTATTAGTGATATAGTTGAATATTCTACACCTCAAGATGTGCATTTTACACGTTTCGAAGAGACTCCGGAATATACGCACGATCTCATTAAGAAAACTCACTCGAGAATAAGATCTAAAAAACTTTTCAAGAAAGTTATACTCGGGGGTGAGATCTCCAGATTTATGAGATCACACTAATTAGGTAAATATTTGTAAGAACTTTTATGGTTAAGAGAAGCAAGATCTCTAAATTTATGAGATCTCATTAATTCGGGAAAGATTTGTGGGGACTTTCGTGATTTCAAGGGGGTGAGATCTCCAAATTTATAAAAATCTCATTAATTAGGGAAAGATTTGTGAGAACTTTTATCACGGTCCAAAATTTTAATCCTAAATTTTGGTCGTAATCAGGCTCACCGACCCATGACGTGGGACTCGTGTGAGATACGCACACCGACCAAGGCACTTGGCTGGGGTATATGATATTTTTGTATTGATGGCATGTCTAGTGTTATGTATTGCGTAGACTTACTAAGTCAGCTTGTACAGTGTAGGCATTGAGACGAGAGCAGAGGTGCGTCTCGAGTTGTGCGAGCCGAGGAACCGGATAGTTAGCATTTTGGTAACTCTTGTTTAATATTAATATGAATTTAGGAAATATTAAGTTGCATAATAGAATTATTTATAAGCCTATATTATGGTTATTAATGTGAATCAAATCAAATCCTACAGTAAAGTTAAAAATCTAGGGCATTTGGACTAACCTCGGGATATGTACTAGCACATACTCTCATACACTTGTGTCACACATTTGAGTTACTTGGCTGAATTTTAGCGGGTGTAGGAGTTAAGGTGGGACTTTGGATCAATCTACAATCAAGGGGATGCATACTTGATGAAAACAATTAATATAAATACCCATTTCATTCACTTTTGCTTCTCCATGCATGTTTCTTTCAACCAAATAAATTAGAGCTGGAAGGGGTGCTTCTTGCTGGAATTGGAGGCATAAAAGGGGGCAAGTTCATCAATCGAAACCCAAGATCAAGTTCTACACCATAATTACAATCCTAGGTAAAGGCCCACACCCTTATGCATTCAAATTTTGAGAACTATTGGGGCTTTGATCAAAGGGGTTGTTGTTTTATTCGAGTTTAAATGTTTAAATGTTTAACTTGACACATTTCTAAACTATGATTTTAATTCTCAAAGATGCAATTTCAGATTTTTGCAAGCCTTGCTCAAAAAGAGGGTTTTTGCATAATTTTAGCTTTATTGATTTTCAAACTATAAAATGGTGTTGTTTTTGAAATTTAATTTCATATTTGGATTTCGTGAAAAATCAGTTGGGACAGCAGTAAGGATTTCAAAAATCAATGGAGTTTGGAATAAATTAAAATTTTCTATTTTCAAGTGTTCTTGGTGTTCTTCAAGGTTTTTGATCAAATTTTTGTTTATGATGTCAAATCTATGTAAGTTTTTTATTTAGATCGACTCAAATAAGTTGTATGTCTGATGATTTATGACTAGTGATCATGTTTTGGAGTTTTGGTATGATATGGGAGCATTTGGAATGAGTTTAGGGTGATTTGAGAGTGCAGAACTGCAGTTCTGCTCGAACATGAAGTGCACTCCAGCTAAACCTGGTGCGCACTCCACGTTCTAGTCAGTCTCGTGACAATTTTGACTAATTTTCGTAAAACAGTCACATCTTTTTCATTTTAACTCCGTTTTTTATGTTTCGTATATCGTCAAAAAGTTAAGACAGAGAGGAACAACTTAATACCATTACTTTTTATAAATTAAGTCATTTAGTCTATCAAAAATGGGTCAAAAGATGGGGTTTGTCCATATTATGGTAATTGTGTAAATATTTTGGGTCGTTTTGGTATCGAGTAGTCTTAACACTTAATTAAAAACTAAATACATCTGATAACCTAAATTGATACCAGTAACCTTTGGAAGAGATTCATGAGTCTGGGAATGTGTGTCAGAGCGTTGGAAGGCCAAAAACTAGCTTGGAATTGCTTGAGTGTGAGCGTGACGGCCCCAAATTCTACAATCTTAGAATCGGGCACCGCCCGGCCTAAACCCGCGTGAACCCCCGAGCCAATCCCGCCGAGTCCTATAGGGCCAGTGAGCCTATCCTTACCATTCAATCATTTATTAATCATTTAAAAGTAAAGTCAATTAATTAGCGAGTTATCAAAGTATAAAACGGAAGCAATAAATATCAACTAATCAATTAACCTCGAAAGCTCTAAGTTAGGATAAAAACCTAGGGTGTGGGAACCCCGTATATCATATATACCATGTAAAGCAAGGAGAGTATCATCAATGTCATAAAATCTCTCAACCCATAACCCCATGTACAAAAACAATATAAGTAACTAATATACCAAAATGTCACCTATATCAGCAGAGAAGGGCGGCTCAAAGTATATCACCTAGCTGCATGACCTTTCCTTTACTGGACTACGGATCTGCACTCGGTTAAACATAAGAATGACGAGCGCAAGTAAGTAACGCCAACAGGAACAACAATAAATACAACATTTCAAATTAAATAAATGAACAGTTAATTCATGCAAATAGAAAGAAAGGACAGGGAACGCATAAATATATAGAATGTGAATAAATAAATAAGCAATAGAAATTGAGTGTCATTACAAGACCCCTACGCAAGTGCAAAGTCCCCAACAATTTGGTGGAGAACTCTCACCCCGTACATGTCATTACAACCAATCACGTATCCCCAGCCATAAAACCTGGTATAATACACCGCGAGCCCAAAATTCTGCAAGGATCATGCTTGACACACCTGCCTTAGGACAACTCATATGAATGTACTAACAAGAGGGTATTGAAACAATATCAATAAATAATTTAAAGCTCAAGAAAAACTGTAATGTTCCTCACTGGTTTACTTACCTCGATCCAAGCTAATTCGCTCTCACACAGACTCCGACACGCCCTTACGGTCCCCGTGTATACAATAACCTTGATAGTACAATTTATATCAATTTCTTTAATTTTCTTATGATTTTCCAAATTTCTGGCTATTTTTGTCAATTTCACACTTTTCGAGGCAAAAATCCTGACATAACGTCTCGTAAAAACCCCAAACACTTCACTTTTCGTAGAAATTCATAAATTTCTCTTTATTTGATGAAAATATAAATTTCTCTAATTTTTCATAAATTTTAATGAATTTTCCTTATTTTCTAGAATTTATTTCAATTAACATTTTTTTAAATACATTTAATTGAAATAAATAATTATTTATTAATATAATAATGGGGTGGGTCCCAGGTCGGGTCTGGTCTGCTCTGACCGGGTCAGACCAGGACTCGGTCTAACCCAACTGGGACAGGTCACCTTGACCCGGCCCATTTCTTTACCCTCCCCTGAGTCGTCTTGTTCGCTAGAAATTCCAGCGAATAAGACGACTTGCTACCTTTTTTTTCTTTAAACACAATAACAAAAACCAACAACTAACCAATCTACCATTAAAATTCCTTCTTCCCTATCAACCATCACCAACAACAATAACAATGCACAACAGTGACAACACCAACAACAAAATAAACAATTTCTTTACCTGAGTCTCACCTCGACGTCATGTCCACGCTCCCTCCGGCGAGTCCTCGCACTGATCTCTCCTTTTTCTCTTTTGATTTGAGGATGGTAAGAATGGTGATGGCGGTGGCATGTTGGTGTTTTGGGGAGGTTTGGTCAAATGACCAAAATACCCCCATCTAACCAAAATACCCCCATCCTTAAACATACCCTATACAAATTTACTGCCCTTTTGGTCATTTTGCAATCTCATCCACCAACTTTGATAACTCAATTGGGTGACTTTAGTTGACTTGCTCCTCACTCTAGCCTATCCACCTCATCCTTTGTGCAATTCGAACTCTACCTGCGTCACACTCCGTGTGTCTTGCGCACTTGCTCGAATTGTGTACCAATTATTTCGATAAATTTAAAGTTTGCATTTTATCAGTGTTTTTAATTAAGTTTGACCCCCAGACTACTAACGTTCATACATAAACGCCCTCACACATTGCGAACTTTGAAATTTTATAAATTAAATATATTATATTACAAACACCTTACAAAACTTACATACCACAGCGTTGACGTCCGAGAATTGATGACTTTACCACGGCGTGGGCCCACATATCACCTGTATTGACACGTGGCACGGGTTAAATTTTTAGGGTCGTTACAGTGAGTATACCCAATGATACTTTATATTGCATTTTATTTCCAATATTATTATTGTTTTTTATAGTCCATTTGACTATATATCCTTTATACTCTGATATCATGTGCCTGGTTGTGTCATGCTCATATGATGAGTTTTGATTTCTTGATATCTATTCCTTGTGTTGATTCATTGATAGCATGCTATTAGAATTAGAGAAATTATGAATGTGAATATGGACTTTGTACCCGCTTTGATCAATCAAATAGGTTGTCCTTATGCCTTAGTATTCCATGCCCGAGTCATTTATTGAACATATACAATGTAGTCTTAGTATCTAGGTTAGGGGTGCACACAGATTGTACTAATATGCAGATCTGGTCCAATTCAAACCAATTATCACTAATTGGACCAATTTTTTTTTATCCCTTGGACTGCATTGGATTGAAAAATCACTAATCCGGCTGAACTGGATCGAATTACGGATCCTACATTAAAAAATTGCGAATTCAATCCGATCTAGTCCGTTTAACACATCAACACATACATATTTCATCATATGTACTATAGTAGCATAATTAGCATCAACTCAAACTATCAACTCTAAACTATAATATCTAAAAGACTATACTTGTTTTTAACTCTTTTATTATGCTTTCGACCTTTTTATTGTAGGTTGTGTATGTTCAACGTACATTTTTTTGTCCTTTTATGAGGGTGTATGATGAAGATTTGTGGATACCACATTTATTTATGAAGAAACTTACATTTTGAAGGTTATTGTGATAACAATTTTGTGGGAAATATGCTATATATAAATTTGTGGAATGTATGTTGTAAATTTGTCATTCATGAGATATATAATTCTTGTGATTCATTTGATTAAATCTAATTTCATAAATTTTGGATTGTAAAACGTCAATCCATGGAACTTAACCCAATATGGTCTACTTTTTGCAAATTGGATTGAGTTGGATTGATGAATTATTTAGACTGGATTGGATTATAATTTTTCAATCCACATTAATTTGATTGGATTGTAGATTGCTAATTGAACTGGATCTAATCTGTGTGCACCTCTAATCTAGGTCTCTTACTCGATCGAGGTGTGTGAGACTCGCAGGGTTAAAGTCCTTGGTGACACTTGGGTTTGAGTCCCTTGTGAGGTTATGGCTATGGAGTTGGTGTGATGCGACTCATTACTAATTGGACCTAGATCACTACTACTTAGTCGAGTGTCAGTATCATTTGTTTAATTCTGATATTTCCTTGCATATGGTTAATCTTTCAGTGTTTCATATTTATATGGTTTTAAATACCACTCAATTATATTTAGAAATGCGAGATAAATATATAATTGGGGATTACTGTTATTTTCTTATACTTACTGCCCTTTTTATGACGATGGGTGCAGAGCTATCAACCAACAGGTCGAGCAAGGAGAAGATCGACGATTACCTTTGAGCCAGCAGTGTGACACTGCTATCGACATCATAGGTGTTTGGTATTTTGCTGTATTAGTTACATTATGTCTTTTGATACATTTTGGGTTGTATATTTGGGTTGACTAGGTTCCCCGACTGATGCATGTATTACTATGTTTATATGCATATGATATCTTTTCCTAGTTTTCCACACTTAGGATTTAATTTAATTGCTTCCGAATAAATTACTAAATCGCTTCCGTATAATCGTTAAGACTTCCACTAAATAATTATTTTAATAAATGTTTTAGTTAACTCTAAATTTCAATAACTGGTAGGACAGGTGTATTACTTATTCTGAACGCATGTATAAAGGATTTTATGATGTAAGTACTGACTAATACGTAGTTAAGTCCTACATGGTTGGGATTAGGGTTTAATTACGGGATTAGGCCGGGTGGTGCCTTGTTTAGGAAAACAGGTCATCACAACTTTCCTGGTCAAAAGGATGATTAAGATAAACTAATGAAAACAGGCCCAAAATATATTAAATAGGGAGTTAGACTTAAGGCCCAAGTGGGAGGACACTTTAGTCTTTTAACACAAAAGGTTGTATACAACCTAACCCAACCTAGCCTATAAAAGAGTTGTTAAGAATAGCCACCACTTTTGAAAACCCCCACTTAAAGGAGATTAAAGGAGGAGAGATTGGAACGGTGAGAATGGAGTTTTGAGAAGTCAAAGAGATTTAAGAAATTTTGCGCGAAGGTTCACATCACGCCAAGCGCGAGAGGAACGAGATTAGTGTGACGGCCCCAATTTCCCCGTGCAATTGGGTACGCCCGGCCTAGACCCGTTCAAGCCCCGGATTATCACTCGGCAACCTGACGAGCCTAGTCAGCCTCATATTTACTCATTTTAGCAGTTTATGAAAGAGTTATTGCATTTATACACAGCTGAAGACTAAAACATTCATAAAAAGGGAAATAACTCAATCAAAAGGAAATTAGGAATTTCTATAAATGTGGAAAACCCCGGGTATGCATGTACAATTCGATAGGTATATATACATGATACCAGTCTCATAAAAGATATACCAAGTTCAATAATCCCAACAAAATAGGTATAAAACGATATACACATCAGCAAAACAAAGTGTAATCACCTAATGTAAAGTCTCTCAGATATCCTGCAACTCCTCAAAGTATATCACCTAGGTAGAGCCCCTTGCCCTTGCTGCTCTCCACTCTATCTGCACCCACCGTCACAAACTAGACGGTGAGTAACTGAATAAAATTGCTAGTAGTACCAGAAGAATGTAACAGTAATTTATGATTATAACAAGAAAAGCAGTCTAAGTATCATGCGGGAAAGAAATAACTGGAAAGTAAATAATCAAATGCATGATAAAGAGACTGAAAGATAAGCAATCGATATTTTGCATGTTCTAAGATTCAAAAGAGGCCCATGAGTGGTCTAATTTCACAAAGAATACGGCAAAAGATCTCACAAGATCTCCCCGGCAATGTCGCAACACTAGCGCGCGTGAAAACTCGAGAGGCATCGCAACACCTCTCGAATCCAAGACCAAGACACACATCACTAGGGGTGGTCGGTTACCCCCGCAGAGGGCACCCTCGTTGTCCCAGCTAGTGCGGGACCACATGATACCTTCGAGACACACACTCATGCCAAGAACATACAACCAAAGAAAATGGAATGGAATATCAAGCAAAGGATCAATGCAACAATAGCAATAAATAGAGGATGTATAAATCACATGTCATCTTCTTACTGGTCTACTAACGTACATACACACAAGGCATGCATGTACTTACCTGATCTAACGTGACCCGGTACTCACTCCGAGACTTTAACGCGCTTCCCGTGTATCTCGACTACCTGACAATGATTTAATTCCCGAAGATTGGTTTAGGATTAGTATTTAGTTTTAGAATAATTCTCCTAAACTTTGTTTCAATTCATTCAATTAATGGAACTCATACCACCATTGATGTTCTTTATAGTCCGGTTAGGCTCTTGTTGGATCCATACATTAAGCCTATATTCACCTAAGTGTGCTTAATAGGTGGACACTTATTGGACTTAGATATATATGAGCTATTCCCCTCATTATATGTATGTATTTGGACTTTAAATTGTACCTATTGTATTGGACTCTCATTGTAATGTGGATTAGATGTGTGTTGGGCCCTCATTACCATGTATGTTGGGCCCTTATTGTAATAGGTGTTAGGTGTGTGTTGGGCTCTTATTGGGCCTCAACACAAGCCCACCATTAATATTTAAAATGTCCATACACTTGTTTGATTTATTCACACGCATGTAATAATATACATTAGGGTCAAACACCCAAATTGACGTGTACACCCCACTGGTGTGTACACTAACATTTCTCACACCCCGCTGTCTTGTGCACACACACCCCGCTGGTGTGTGCACCCACGGTGATTTACCATGTTCACATGTATTAGTACATTATTTTATTCTTAAAACCATGCTATATACACATTTTCATTAGGCACATCATATAAAACTGTTGTGTACACCCCATTGTGGTGTACACACACACTGCTGTGTACACCCCACTGTGGTGTACACACCCACTATTGTGTACACCCCATTGTGGTGTACACACAGTGTACACCCCTTACACAACCTTCACACTTACCTACAATTTCCATGCAAAACAAAACCCATCTATACATCTAATGAAAACAGTCCATACACCCACACCCCAACTGGGGTGTGTACACACACACACTGTACGCACCCCACACATATAGGACAGCCACCCCACAGTTATACACCTTCACCAAAACCGTTACACAACAAACCCAAAATGATTCACATACACTTCACATCCAAAACGTCACTCATCCACACCTACAAATAACCATGTAAACAAATTTCTAAATGGTACCCCACACCCCAACCGGGGGTGTGCGCATACACAACCATATCTCATACATCCAAAACAGCCATACAAACCGAACTCAAAAACCCCACAAAAAATGTCAAAACAGTGAGCAGAGACGTGACTGTGGGAGAGGGAAACTCACCTCGACGTCGCCGGTGGGTGGCCGAGGTCCAAGGTCTTTGTGAGGGTGACGGTGGTGGCTGGGAGACGAGAGAGAAGAACAATCGAGAGTGAGAGAGAAACATGGGACTGCCGAGAGAGAGAGAGAAGGAAGAGAGAGGAGGAAAAGCTTACCTAAGCGTTTTCCGTGGTGGTGGAGAGGTAGGTGGTCGTAGTGGGTGGCGGTGGTGGTGATCCAGTCGGAGGGGACGAGTCGTGACGTGAGACCGAGAGAGAAATGTGAGCTGGCCGAGAGTTGAGAGTGAATGCCAACACGTGAGAGAGAACGAGAGAGAGAGATCGGAGAGAAAGAGAGGGGGAGCTCACCTCGTCGGGGTCCGTGACGCCGGTGGGAGGCGGCGGCAGTGGCGAGAATGGTGGGCGTGAACAGTGACGGTGGTGGTTGGGGGAGATGATGAATAGTGCACATTAGGGTTTTAGGGTAAAAACGTTTATATATATGTGTTTTAGGGCGAAAAGACCATTTTGCCCTTGAGTTTAAACTTGCCCAACCCTTGGACAGCTACCCTTATGAGTCATTTTGCTTATCATCCTATTCTAACACATGTGCACATCTCTATGCCCATCCATTGGTCCTCCTCACTCCCTTGTGTCACATTAACAATCCTATCCATATTAACCTATTAAATTACCAATAAAGTTACACAAATTCTTACTTACTCGGTACACAGTGTCCCGCGTTCGACACGCTTCTCGAGGCGGTCCCACCCTTGGGATTTAAATAAATTCCCTTATGCTTATGTTATACTTTATTGTAAAAATTTATTTTCCTCAACTTAGGTCATGTTTTTCATTTGGCTTTGTTTATTAATAAAATCCACTAAAACGGTTCCCGAAACACCCCGTATAACTAGGCGACATTTCACTCAATTAAAGCATAGCCCAAACGGCTCGAGACCCGTAACATACTATAATACTAATACACAAAGTCAAAGAATCATAAAATTACCTCGGCGTCGACTACCGAAGTTTGAAATACCGTCCAGTATCCACGTAGCCGGGTCACGATCCTGACACGTGTAACACAAGTCAGTTATAAATTCGGGGTTGTTACAATTAGGATTCGAGCCGAGTCAGGTAAGTGGGGAGCTTCGCTCATGCATTAAATATGGCTTGATTATTAGATAAATAGGATATCACGTTGTTTTTATTAAAAGACTGGGGATTGGGTTACATCTAGTCATTGGCTTGAATAAGCTTATCTATGGAATGTATGTGACATGAACACTTGTAGCGGGATCGGCAGTGTGCCCATCAAAAAAGAGGAGTCTGCGGTTTGACTAGCGGGATGAAACTACTTAGTCTGACAAAAAGAGGAGTCTGCGTTCCGACTAATGGGATGAGACTAATCACTCCATCAAAAAGAGGATTTCTTGTTCTAACTAGTAGGATGTGACTACCCCAGTCCATCAAAAAGAGGAGTTCACACTCTGACTAGCGGGATAAGACTACTCAGTCCATCAAAAAGAGGAGTTAGCGCTTTGACCAACCAAATAAACAAATGGTCACAATCGGTGACGGCTTGGAAATACTTACTGTTAGTTTGATGGAGCTAGACGGAAGTTACAACAACCGTGGTGACCGCCAACGGTTTACATCACCTCAAGGGTGAGTGTTTCGGTCATCGGATTCATACCAATGGCTAGGATGCGTTGAATAGAACAACGTATTATATTGTTATCTAATTATTACATTTCATATGAACCCTTCGCGATATTGTCGGTTTTCATGTATGACTTGTGGATCTTTTCTTGTCTATAAATGATGAATGCTCAGTTACTCACGTATATAAAATGAATGCATACTTATAAAATGAAAATGGTGAATTCTTTGAATATACTTGCATGCTAGGAACGATGGTATTTGATACACAATGGTTGTGTTTTTATGTGACGACCCGCCCCCGACCTAGAGTCGGATCACCCGGCCCAGACTGCCACTTGGACCCGATACCTGAACTAGGCCCAAATAACGATCTGGCACGCCTAAACAAATAAACCTGCGGAAAGTACATTGGCTAAACAAAGGATAATAATTGCGGAATAAATACAAAGAGATATCCTTAAGCCAATAGATTTAAGTTCACAAGAATATTTATGAAACTATAAATGGGTTCGTATTGAGTTAAACTATTAAAACTCTCAAGTGGATCAACTAAAGGTAAGTAGGTTTCAAACTACCTAAAGACTTATTTTAATTACAACCCAGGTTTAATAGTTTCAAAATCGAATATACATGATATGTATCAACTCAAGGCTCACATCAAATGAAGACTTCAAGCTCGTTTCTCCCTTGTCTCAATTCTAGCGCACTCGTCGATGAACCTGTATTGTAAGTGGGGTGAGCTAAAAGAACCAACGGAGCTCGGTAATGTGAAAAACCCGGTCAACCATCAAATATGCAAGTAATACCTAATAAGCATGCAAAGTCTAGCATGTATTTGAAAAAAAACAAGGATTCATTAAATAGTAGCATGGTAGCAGGATTTTATAATAAAATAGACTTATAATGAACCATCAAGTACTATCATAGACATAAGATTCGTAAGTCACAAATTGTAACAACAATAATCATGAATAACATTAAAGAGATTGACAAATCATTTCATAATTTCAAACTTTCATACAAATGAGGTGGTTTCGCGAGATTATGTACTATAAAATATAATAATACGATAAGTCGATGTTCTATTCAATGCATACTAGATATTGGCAAGAATCCGGTGACCGATTCTCCTACTCTCAAAGTGATGGAAACAACCAGCTAGCACACAGGGCTTATGTGCCGTCTCGTTTGTCCAATCAAATCAATAGTAGGTTCGTCCAAGCCATTACCGATGCACAACCCTATGTCTTAAGAGTACAAGAGAAGGTAACTCCAACTTATGTCCCTACGTGACATACTTATGAATTCAATTAGTCAAGTAAATCATTCGGTGGTAAACTCCACACATCCTGGGGTGTTAACGACCCTCGGTGGTACCACAACATTCTGAGGTATTCTTTAAGACCCTCGGTGGTAACTCCACACATTCTGGGGCCATGAATAACAATGCATTCACATTCCATAGATACGTAGGTTCGAGCCAATACCACGACGCAACCCATAAATCCCAAGTCTTTAATTCAAATTATGAATCCTAAGCATAACTAATAATCATGTCATATTTGATAATTGAGCAAGCTCCCCACTTACATGCACTCGCGCGAATCTTAATCTCGATCCTCTCGCGTTTGGGCTCGATGTGAACCGTCTCGCGAATCTAGACAATTTAAAAGAATAATTACTTTATGTATCTACAACCATACAAGTTTAACATCAATTTTCTAGACCTTAGAGATTCACCCTATTTTATAGCTAACTTCGTTAAAGGTCATTCACGACTCTAAAATCGACACTTAAAATTAGGATCGATGATTCGAGTAAAATAGGAATGCGGTGATGTAAAACAAGGAAAATCCGCTAAGACTTGATTTTTCCAACATAAATCGAAGACGTTCGATTAATTATAATTAAGAAGATCCAAATCATCATACAAGACTCAATTTAGACTTTAAATTCCAAATGACAATATTCAGTCAAAGTCCACAAATTTATCAAATAAATTTATTTCCCAAAGAAAAAGATTCAAAGTCCCTTTTTAAATCTCAACTCAACCTTAAATGTCAAATCCATATCAATAAACTTCAACCGCGTTCAATTTGCTAAAATCATGGGAAAAACCCTTTCATGTACCATCAAACCATGGTAAACAAGATTGATTCATCCATAATACTCATTATCATAAAACTTAAAAATTTGTATAACCCATTTCAAGACTAGATCTAAGAAAAACTGAATAAACTTTGCAAATCATCAACTCTCATTGCCAATATCAACACCAAGATAATAAATCTAGAGAGTATTAGAATCTCACCATTTCTTTAATGGAGTCTTTGACTCAAAATCCTTTCCAAAATCTCATTCTAACATAGATCAAATCTTTCCTTTCTTATTTTCTTTTCTATTTACCTCGCGTTCTTGCCGCTGTCGACGCCATCAACCCTTTAGTCTCCAAATCTTCAATAAATAATAAAGAAATCAAAGAGGGAAATGAGGTTGTACATCTCTTAAACTTGAACTCTCCTCTTGTTCTCCTCTCCATGTGGGTGTTTTATAAAATTGGGGCTAGGGTTTTCTTTGATTTGCTTAAATAGCATTAGGGTTAGGGATTAGGGTTGTGACTATTTACAATTTGTCTAAAATGCCCTTTTGGGTCATAATCTCAATTGGGCTTTATTATTTAAAATAAAACTTTACTTACTCCCTAACTCATATTTAATTTGACAAGTTAGAATTGTATTTCCACATCAAACACCCAACATATTTTTATCATGAAATTACCAAAATACCCATAGATTGGGTCGTGGAGAATTTGGGTCGTTACAATATCCTTAATTTTAAGAACTTTCGTCCTCGAAAGTCAAAATAAGGTACACTCATAATTTGACTGCTCCATTCGTAATGGTTTCCCTAATGACCCCATTATTTAATTGGTGTCAATTCTCTCTTACACGTTCTACTTATACCCCATATAAAATAAAGTCTTACTCTTGACTCTACTATCTCAACATTTTCATTTCCATCCCACTGACCGAAATTCATAAGGCCTCTCTTATAGGTTTCAATAGCATCATTATACTCAGCCACTTGCCAAGTTCTTCTGTCGTCACGTGTTCTTAAGGTATTCCTTTATAATCTTCACCGAAATCGCAATATACGCTCAAGTCGCTCAACTTACAAAGAGTTAGAACCATACTGAGATGTGATCTGGTGCCTATCTGTGACAAAGAATGTCTCTGCCTATCTGGCATTAACACCATACCACCAACTGGTAGTAGAAAAAAAACAAGGATAATTGTCTGCTATAACATAAGCACTAGCACACCATTTCTATCAACATCTTGGTTACGTATCTCATTGAACGACTCATTATGTCTTTGCGGCTTATCTGTGAAGGCTACAAATAGGCAGACATAGTATTCCTTTCTAAGATAATACCTTAATATTATTGGCATCACATGTTTATCGACATTCATTCTTGTAGGTTCATAATTCAAGTCAACTTTTGACTAATGATCCACTTTGTAACTCCTCTGTCACACTTAACTGTTAATTGATGTAAACAAGCTTCCACCGTTAAAATCTTGTGGAATATTTTTAACATCGTCATTATTTCTAATTTGGTTTCAGCATTCATCTTAATGCGCTCCATTGCACTCCATTGCATCTCCATTTTTTATTTTTTTTTATATCAAGAACTCTTATCACTATATCTCGATTTTCAGGAGATTTATCATATTGCGTCCTTGCACTGATCAATTTTCACGATCCTGGGTGACTATTTTAAACATTGTTGACTTAGTCATGATCCCTTTTTGGTATACAATGGTCCCTTCTCATCTTTCTAAGCTAACTCTTAGCTCTTATAATGTGTTTAGTACCTCACTCTCTGAGAAACGAAGGTGCTTTAGCTTTCATGTTTCGAACCTGACATTCATGTCGTTTCTTGGGAGTTACATAATCTATACTCCAGATGTGGTTATTAAGAACTCATGTCACACTACGTTCTATTATTTCAAGTTCATAACTCAAACTTATATTTCAATGTATTATACCCGTGCATTACTACTGTCGCACTGTATATACGTTTTGTTGGATCCTTCAACCATAAAGTACAAATTTGTGTACATAAAACTCATATAGGTTTATCTTGTTCGACTTGTTACTAAAGCTTTAATTCAAGGGCACTCAAACTCATATTTACGAATTTTGAGAATTATCTTACACCGTTTAGGTTATGATTGATTGTTTATACTTAGCATAAAACCATTCATAGTGTTCTTCATTTTTTCCAAATTCAATGATTCTTGAAAATAAGAATATCAACCGATTTCTCATGGGATTAATTTAAAGTGACCTTATACTTAGGCAAACCTTTATGCCACATAATTTACTTATGCTTTTGTCACTTGTTACGGTGTCGACCTTGATTGTTCGTGCGTTATTTCCACGTGTTGATATCCTTAACACTTAACCATTTGCAAATCTATTGCTTACCCGTCTGGGTTACAACCTCAAATTCTCCTATGCCATCAAATTAGAGCTTTCACTTTTAAACTTATACTAAGTCCTCAGGTTTTCAAGTATAAACTACACATTTTGTTCAACAATTATTAACGGTGTGAAATTTAAGAAATTTGATCTTTACTCATATTTTCATGTTTTATTGCTAATTTAGGGTATTTCCTCACCATCCTTAATTGTTTCGTACGTATTGTACAATATAAATCTTATTGGGGTTCGATCCTAACCTAGGATCCTCACTTTTAATAGTCGACCTATCACTGATCAGATCTTTCATCTTTCCTTTCAACCATTTAGTTTGGTAGTTTATATGTTTAATGAAATCTTTGACTTTTATAAAAAAAAAATCACAAGTTACTTCCCACAAGTGATCCACATGATTCTTCGTGACGTCACCATTTCGATTACAAATTTTGTTCTTGAATATGGTACTATTGCAATACATATTGTCTCTCTTGAGTTTGCAATTCTTCTCATCACCAAATTACTCATTCATTTTTTTTTTCATGGGTCGATCCTATTCTAGGATCCCCAATTTTAAGAACCAAGTCATTATTGACTAAGGTTATATGACAATCATTTGCCTCGATTACTCTTCAACGTCATTTTTATTCAACCATCCCCTACCAATCAGGTTAGGTTTCATTTTGACTCAAAAGCTATGAGTCCACACGTCTAATCATATCAGAAATATTCTTTTTATTAGTGTACCCCCGATTTTAATGATTCACTTATCATCGAGTTCATTTTAATATCATTAACTGCGTCATACGCTCTTTACAACCTACTAATATAACTCATACATACCGTTTAGTTTGGGGCTTCCTTTAATTATTCAATCATGGTACTGCTATTGCATACTCTCCATTCATTTCGAACACAATTTATCAATTCCTGATATCCCCAACTTTATAAGTTAACTCGCTTTTGATTATATTATAATAATTTCTTTGTTGCAGTGGTTACCTTTAATTTGTGTCATTTTAACCTCAGATCTTGAGTCTTTACAACATCTAAAATTTTCTACTTGGCAACACGATCTTCACACACGGCTATTTCACTGAAATAGTCTTTGACTTTGGATTCCCAATTTTAGTAACTCACCCTATTCGAGTGTAGTAATTTGACATTTTTTATTCACTAGATTTTCTCATTGAGTAGTTTTCAATGTATTCCTTAATTTCTCATTCGCCATCTCGTACATTATGCACTTACGCTTCGAGCTAACTCTCAATTTGGGTCCTCATATTTAGTATTCAACCTATCGATAACTAGCTTAGCTTTATTTTTCTTTTACACAAGTTCGATCGAAACTTGAATGTCATAACTCAATCAATCGAAAAGTTAAACCCGAATCAAAACCCATTTCCAAGTATTGAGTTTCCATTTTTTTAAAGCTAAATCAAGCTTTTTTTATATATGTATATATATATATATCTATTTTTGAACACCAAGGAAAATAAACTATTTCCTTTTATAATTGTTCACGCTTTTTAAAACTTTGTATAGACAAGTAGAATGCTTCCTTGAAAATTTCATCAAAATGTGATAAACACCTACTCAACGAAATACAAAAATCACGGTCCTACACAGTCGAAAGAGTTAGTCTTCGAGAAAATAAATTATATGAAACAACAAAATTCGATTTATAATATTAACTTTCTAATTGAATTTATAGACCAATGATTCACATCTTTAATCGAGAGTTATAAGTTTTAAGTGTATACGTGTCCTCTATATCTTAAATTAAGTTCAGCCTCTTGGCCAGACTAACTTGCTTATCATTGTTTGAAACCAAAGATTCATTTGCATCCTTACTAGGACTGTTAACTTCTATTTTCAACAAGATATCGTTAATTTTAATTATCCTAATAGAGTTTTCGGCGTCAGAGTTACTTCTCTAAAATGTGACCACGTCACAATTCCATCTTGCGTATTTAGCGTGGCGTCTCATTATCCTTTCATGTCTATTGATTCTTGCTTAAGTCTTTATTTGCCATTCTATCATTAATTATAGGCGCATCTCGCCATACAATTTCCAATCTCAGTTTAGTCGTTCTATCATAACCATTCTTGCAACAATCATTGTAGACTTCCTTAAAACGCATGTGGGATCTTCTGAGGACTTCCCATCCTAGGATTTATCATTATTGCGTGTTAAGTCGACTTTGAACCAATGTCCCATACCACTGATTTGTTCGACTTAACTTGACTTTTAAACTTAAAGGCCCTACATCTTAGGTTTCCCTAACCTAACGTTTCCCTAGGTTCTAATCCCTAGGCTCTGATAGCAACTGTGATGACCCGCCCCCGACCTAGAGTCGGATCGCCCGGCCCAGACTGCCACTTGGACCCGATACCTGAACCAGGCCCAAATAACGGTCTGGCACGCCTAAACAAATAAACATGCGGAAAGTACATTGGTTAAACAAAGGATAATAATTGCGGAATAAATACAAAGAGATATCCTTAAGCCAATAGATTTAAGTTCACAAGAATATCTATGAAACTATAAATGGGTTCGTATTGAGTTAAACTATTAAAACTCACAAGTGGATCAACTAAAAGTAAGTAGGTTTCAAACTACCTAAAGACTTATTTTAATTACAACCCAGGTTTAATAGTTTCAAAATCGAATATACATGATATGTATCAACTCAAGGTTCACATCAAATGAAGTCTTCAAGCTCGTTTCTCCCTTGTCTCAATTCTAGCGCACTCGTCGATGAACCTGTATTGTAAGTGGCTAAAAGAACCAACGGAGCTCAGTAATGCGGAAAACCCGCTCAACCATCAAATATGCAAGTAATACCTAATAAGCATGCAAAGTCTAGCATGTATTTGAAAAAAAACAAGGATTCATTAAATAGTAGCATGGTAGCAGGATTTCATAAAAAATAGACTTATAATGAACCATCAAGTACTATCATAGACATAAGATTCGTAAGTCACAAATTGTAACAACAATAATCATGAATAACATTAAAGAGATTGACAAATCATTTCATAATTTCAAACTTTCATACAAATGAGGGGGTTTTGCGAGATTATGTACTATAAAATATAATAATACGATAAGTCGATGTTCTATTCAATGCATACTAGATATTGGCAAGAATCCGGTGACCGATTCTCCTACTCTCAAAGTGATGGAAACAACCAGCTAGCACACAGGCCTTATGTGCCCTCTCGTTTGTCCAATCAAATCAATAGTAGGTTCCTCCAAGCCATCACCGATGCACAACCCTATGTCTTAAGAGTACAAGAGAAGGTAACTCCAACTCATGTCCCTACGTGAAATACTTATGAATTCAATTAGTCAAGTAAATCCCTCGGTGGTAAACTCCACACATCCTGGGGTGTTAACGACCCTCGGTGGTACCACAACATTCTGAGGTATTCTTTAAGACCCTCGGTGGTAACTCCACACATTCTGGGGCCATGAATAACAGTGCATTCACATTCCATAGATACGTAGGTTCGAGCCAATACCACGACGCAACCCATAAATCCCAAGTCTTTAATTCAAATTATGAATCCTAAGCATAACTAATAATCATGCCATATTTGATAATTGAGCAAGCTCCCCACTTACATGCACTCGCCGCGAATCTTAATCTCGATCCTCTCGCGTTTGGGCTCGATGTGAACCGTCTCGCGAATCTAGACAATTTAAAAGAATAATTACTTTATGTATCTACAACCATACAAGTTTAACATCAATTTTCTAGACCTTAGAGATTCACCCTATTTTATAGCTAACTTCGTTAAAGGTCATTCACGACTCTAAAATCGACACTTAAAATTAGGATCGATGATTCGAGTAAAATAGGAATGCGGTGATGTAAAACAAGGAAAATCCGCTAAGACTTGATTTTTTCAACATAAATCGAAGACGTTCGATTAATTATAATTAAAAAGATTCAAATCATCATACAAGACTCAATTTAGACTTTAAATTCCAAATGACAATATTCAGTCAAAGTCCACAAATTTATCAAATAAATTTATTTCCCAAAGAAAAAGATTCAAAGTCCCTTTTTAAATCTCAACTCATCCTTAAATGTCAAATCCATATCAATAAACTTCAACCGCGTTCAATTTGCTAAAATCATGGGAAAAACCCTTTCATGTACCATCAAACCATGGTAAACAAGATTGATTCATCCATAATACTCATTATCATAAAGCTTAAAAATTTGTATAACCCATTTCAAGACTAGATCTAAGAAAAACTGAATTAACTTTGCAAATCATCAACTCTCATTGCCAATATCAACACCAAGATAATAAATCTAGAGAGTATTAGAATCTCACCATGCCTTCAATGGAGTCTTTGACTCAAAATCCTTTCCAAAATCTCATTCTAACATAGATCAAATCTTTCCTTTCTTATTTTCTTTTCTATTTACCTCGCGTTCTTGCCGCTGTCGACGCTATCAACCCTTTAGTCTCCAAATCTTCAATAAATAATAAAGAAATCAAAGAGGGAAGTGAGGTTGTACATCTCTTGATCTTGAACTCTCCTCTTGTTCTCCTCTCCAAGTGGGTGTTTTATAAAATTGGGAATAGGGTTTTCTTTGATTTGCTTAAATAGCATTAGGGTTAGGGATTAGGGTTGTGACTATTTACAATTTGTCTAAAATGCCCTTTTGGGTCATAATCTCAATTGGGCTTTATTATTTAAAATAAAACTTTACTTACTCCCTAACTCATATTTAATTTGACAAGTTTAGAATTGTATTTCCACATCAAGCACCCAACATATTTTTATCATGAAATTACCAAAATACCCATAGATTGGGTCGTGGAGAATTTGGGTCGTTACATTTTATGTTGTAGATGATGGAATAATGAACTTTACGCACATGCTATCAAAGAATACTTTATACCATGTTTAAATGAACCTTGGAACTTGCTTTAGAAACTTTAAAATGGTTTCCATGCTAATTCTTATCAAGTTTTGATACATGCAAATATGGATAGGGATATTGTACTTATAATGACTTTTGATTTCTACTCTTACAGCTCTTAATACATGATGCTATGCGTGTGAATAGACATGAACTGTGCTGTAACGACCCGAAAATTTATGTTATTTTTGTGTAATGACGTGTAATATCGAGTTAAACTCGTGTCTCTGTGATAGGGCGGTGACGTTGATAAACGAATAGTGATCGCCTCGAGAAAACATGTCGAATGGGTTTCGACGGGCGAATTACGGGTTACGACGTCCCGGGGGAACATACATTTAAATAAAACACGGACAAAATAATAAATTGATGGTCGCCGAGTGATACACGGGGTTATAGGCGACACACGTGGGTCGTATGGTAGTGTGCACGCCCGAGTATGCTCGTTGGCGCGCACAACGAATTTGTAGGCAAATATATATATATATATATATTTATATATGTATATGTATGCAAATTATTATATACATACATATATAAATATTAAAAAAATCAAAATTTAAATGCAAATGACCAATAAGGGCAAACTATTTATTAAGTAATGGATAAAAATGGAGGGGTATTTTAGTCATTTGACCAACCCTCCAAAATATCCACACCCACCACCGTCCTCACCATTGGAAAAGAGAAGAAGAAAGTGAGAGAGAGAGTCGCCGAGAAGAAAGAGAGCGGGAGACGAGATCGAGTGCTCGGGGAAGCGGCATTGGCGGCGTTGGCGATGTGAGGTAAGTGTGAATACTGTGACGGCCCCAAATTCCACAATCCTTGAATTGGGCACCGCCCGGCCTAGACCTACGCCAACCCCCGAGCTAATTTCGCTGAGTCACGCAGGCCTAGTCAGCCTTCATTACCATTTACCATTTATTACATATTTATACGTGAAGTTAACTAATTAGTGAGTTATCATCAGATATACGAAAGCACTTAAACTCCAAACTAATCAATAACTTCAAGACACACCAGCTTAGGACAATCCTAGGGTGTGGAAACCCCGTAATCATATCCATCATATGATTCGAAAGTATGTATCAATAATGTCCTACATGCCCAAGATCTCTCATAACCCATAATCCCACGTTCAACAAAACAATATAGATACTTAATACAAAACATACTCAATATGCGCAAGGAGAATGCCTCGTGGTCCTCGCCTCCAATCGCCTAGCGCTAATCCCTTGCCTTAGTCTCTGTTCGTCGTTGCCCGCCCACCGTCACAAACTAGACGGTGAGTACAAAGATGATGTAGAGTAAAATACCAATAGAGTCTAAACAGTATTTCAAATGTCAAGTAAATAGCTAAACTAGTATTATACATGGATATTACGAAGAATGTAAAAGACAACATGATAGGTGAAATCACGAAGATAACAACGATACATGAGTGTCAAGAACACAAAGCCAAAAGAAAAGGAATCTAAGTGTCCCGATGTCACCAGATTTCAACACTTAGTTTACAACCTGACTTTCAAGACAAACTCTGGACCTACACAAACCCAAGACAGTCTAGAATAAGGCATTTAACCCCAGGTCACACTTAGTTCGCATACGGGTACCGCAGCGTCACACACAGTTCAACATACGGTCACCGCAATTCCACACTGTGGGTTTAACCAAGTCCAGAGTCCGTGTACTCACGGCATAGACCGTGAGTACCATGATGTCCACTTAGACACAAATAAACTATTCATTGAGGAATCCAATCAAAATCAAGTCGATATATTAACAAGGATAGATATAACAAAGGGAATTCGACAATTCATAATCCACAAGAAAGTATTGCTCAACCAACATAATAGCTCAATTAAATGGACAAGTGAAATAATGCAAATACTCTGGTTGGTTTTACTCACTACATCAGTGTACTCACCGTCTAGTTTGTGACGGTGGGCAGACCGACGAACAGACTAAGGCAAGGGATTAGCGCTAGGCGATTGGAGGCGAGGACCACGAGGCATTCTCCTTGCGCATATTGAGTATGTTTTGTATTAAGTATCTATATTGTTTTGTTGAACGTGGGATTATGGGTTATGAGAGATCTTGGGCATGTAGGACATTATTGATACATACTTTCGAATCATATGATGGATATGATTACGGGGTTTCCACACCCTAGGATTGTCCTAACTGGTGTGTCTTGAAGTTATTGATTAGTTTGGAGTTTAAGTGCTTCCGCTTGTATCTCGATGATAACTCACTAATTAGTTAACTTCACGTATAAATATGTAATAAATGGTAAATGGTAATGAAGGCCGACTAGGCTCGTGACTCAAATAAATTAGCTCGGGGTTGGCGTAGGTCTAGGCGGCGGTGCCCAATTCAAGGATTGTGGAATTTGGGGCCGTCACAGGTTGGGTATCGAGCCTAAAGTTTTAAACTTGGTTACTAAGTTAAATCACAATCCACTAAGACACAAACGGCGTAAGTTAGGACAACGGTTGAACTTAGAGTGGAACCCTATGAAACTAACTTAAGTCTTAGTTGGGAAGTGAGGAGAATTGGGGAAAACAAAATTTGAACTATATGAGCTATTTGATGTATTGTATACTATTACTACTACGATAGCTACACTGATCGAGAAACCGCTTTCATGACGAGATAGCGATGGCCGATCAACCGGATTCTAGTGGTGGTGGTACGAGAGAATGCTCATCGAGACTTGATGAAATGTCTCGGTTGGTCTCCTTACATGGCCAACAACTCGAGGAGATTCTTCGATTATTGAGGGCACAGATCGTACCGATAGGACTGTAGTGACCGAGGAGGTACGAGTTCGAGACAGAGGTGGTACCACCTACAATGACAGATGATATGTCGAGTACTCCTATCGACACAAGTATTAGAGCGACAGTGAGCGAAGGCGAGCTCGTGAGTTTATGAGACATTATCCGGAGAAGTTCCACGGGGGAACTGACCTTGAGGCCGCAGAGAAGTTTATGAGGAGCCATGAGAAGATACATGATGTATTGGCTACGCCGGCACACATGCAGCCGAGTATATCTTCAGCCTTACTGTTCGGCGAGGCCGATATTTGGTGGCGCACTACGGTGGCATCGAAAGGGAAACCTAAAGACTGGGCTGAGTTCAAGGAGAGGTTCGAGCGAAAATATATCCCTCCTACAGTTCGTAACCTGAAGAGGACCGAGTTCCAAAACATTCGACAGAGGTCAGACGAGTCCGTGATGCGGTATATGGACCGATACCTGCGATTGATGGAGTATGCCGGAGGAGCAGCTAACTCTGACGCTGACCAGGCGTATTATTTTGTGCATGGGCTACTCGACTCGATTGGTGCGATAGTTGTGACGACGGCTCCGAGTACATTGCAAGAGGCCTACGAGAGAGCCATGGCCAGTGAGGGCTTTGTTAGTATGCGTACCGTGGAGGTTACCACATATCCAATGTCAGGACTGGATGGTGATTATGAGGACGATGACATGGAGATGGCTGCACCACAGACACGTCCAATACCTACAGTGATGGTTTCACATGCTCCAACGAACCGTGTCGCTAGGCGATCACCTCGGGGTGCACGGCGGGACGACAACAACCGTATAGTAACCAGAGCGGAGGTAGTAGATCGCAAGGAGGCAGACGATGTTACCAATGCAAGCAGCCAGGACACATAGCCATCCATTGTCCTCAGTTGGCGAGCATGTCGCAGGCTAGCGCTCCGTTACACGTGCAAGAGAGAGCACATGCCATTACGCACCTAGTTCCGAGACGACGCGAGACCCAACGACGGGTAAGATTTATTTTGCGTCTTGGCATAAATTTGTTATGTTTGGTCGGTAGGTTATATTCGACTCGAGTGAACTCTAGTGAATCGAGTTAAAAAAAAAAGACTCTAGGTGGGTCAGTGGTAAAAGGTGAGTCAAGGACTAGCAACGACTCTAGGTGAGTCAGACTTGGGGAGACTCTGTGTGAGATTGTTAGTTGAACGTGCTCTGTGTGAGAAATGGTGAGAAATTCTGTGTGAATGCACCCTTCGAGATATGATAGATATTTAGCTGTGTGCGACGACTCTGTGTGAGTCAACTTTTGAAGGGGAGGAGCAAACTGTGTGTGATACTCCTGACTCTGTGTGAGCCCTGACTCTGTGTGAGTCTAACCTTTGAAAGGATATCTAGTTGTGTGCAATGACTCTGTGAGTCAATATTTCGAAGTGGTGGACGAGGCTGTGTGCTAGGACTCGTGCTGGTCCGGAAAAAAAATGGACTGGGTGTTAGGTCTTTGTGAAAGTTTAGACTCATGTGAGTGAAAGTAGATCGTGTGTCGGGACTCGGTGTGAGTAAGAATAGATCGCGTGTGTCGACTCGTGCGAGTTTAGACTCTTTGTGAGTGAGAGTAGACGTGTGTCGATTCTTTGTGAGTAAGAATAGATCGTGTGTGAGTACTATGTGAGAGTTTAGACTCTTTGTGAGTGAGACTAGACTCGTATGTCGGGACTCTTTGTGAGTAAGAATAGATCGTGTGTGAGTACTCGTGAGAGTTTATACTCACGTGAGTGAGAGTATACCGTGTAATAGAACTCGTGCGAGTTTAGACTCTAGGTGAGTTAAGAGGGTTGTGTGCATAGATTCTTGGTAAGTCTAAGATTTATGTGAGCCTGAGTGGAGTCACATGTTTTGACTCTAAAGCGAGTCTACGTTTTGAGGAAAATGATACCGAGCTAAGTGTGCGATTCTATGTGAATTCGGCATCTACCTTATAACCTTAAATGAGTCCATAGATTCAAACAAGATATCGAGTTAAGTGCACACATTCTATGTGAATTCGATATTTATTTATTTATTTTTTCTCTAAGTGAGCTCTGTAATTTACTTTAACGACCATAGATCGGTTAGTTAGCCGGTACCCACCAGCTTATAGAGCATGGTCTTACCTACTCACACTTGACGGGTCCATGTGAGTATGGTCAAGGATTGGTTAGACAAGACTTTCCCTGTTGAGTGCGTTTTATTAAGATTTCGCTTGAGTTAAGTTTAATTTCGAGGACGAAATTCTTATTAGTTGGGAAGACTGTAACGACCCGAAAATTTATGTTATTTTTGTGTAATGACGTGTAATATCGAGTTAAACTCGTGTCTCGTGTGATAGGGCGGTGACGTTGATAAACGAATAGTGATCGCCTCGAGAAAACATGTCGAATGGGTTTCGACGGCGAATTACGGTTACGACGTCCGGGGAACATACATTTAAATAAAACACGGACAAAATAATAAATTGATGGTCGCCGAGTGATACACGGGGTTATAGGCGACACACGTGGGTCGTATGGTAGTGTGCACGCCCGAGTATGCTCGTTGGCGCGCACAACGAATTTGTAGGCAAATATATATATATATATATATATATATATGTATATGTATGCAAATTATTATATACATACATATATAAATATTAAAAAAATCAAAATTTAAATGCAAATGACCAATAAGGGCAAACTATTTATTAAGTAATGGATAAAAATGGAGGGGTATTTTAGTCATTTGACCAACCCTCCAAAATATCCACACCCACCACCGTCCTCACCATTGGAAAAGAGAAGAAGAAAGTGAGAGAGAGAGTCGCCGAGAAGAAAGAGAGCGGGAGACGAGATCGAGTGCTCGGGGAAGCGGCATTGGCGGCGTTGGCGATGTGAGGTAAGTGTGAATGTTGTGATTGTTGGTGCCATTGTTGTTGTTGTTGTTGATTCGTTGTTGTTGTTGTTAAGTTGGGGAAGAGGCTCGGACGAATCGCGTTGCGGTCGTCCGAGATGATGATGGCGGGGAGACTACTCCCCGCCTAGATCGGTTGGGGTTGGGAGATCCCAACCCCAAACAAAAAAATTTACAGCGAACGAGCCGAGAGCTCTGTTCCGCCGCGAAGAAGGGGGGTTTGATCCCCCAAACCGGATCGAACCGGTCCGGTTCAACCGAACCGGACTGGTCCGGTCCAGGGATCAAACCCCACCCAAAAAAAAAAAAAAAAAAAAAAAAAATTGTTGTTCCAAAGTCTTTGGAACGAAAAGGAAACGACCCGACCCGGTTTGGTCGACCGGGTTTGACCGAGTTGGATCGGGTCCGACCCGGTCCGACCCGGTCAGCTGGTCCAGACCCGACCCAGTTGGGTCGGGTCAGACCCGACCCGGGACCCACCCCTATTATTATATTAATAAATAATTATTTATTTCAATTAAATATATTTAAAAGGATTTTAAATGAAATAAAATTCCGAAAATAGGAAAAATTCATGAAAAATTCTGGAAAATTATAGAAAATTATATTTTCATGAAACAAAGAGAAATTTGGAAATTTTCATGAAAAGTGAAGTATTCGGGGTTCTTATGACGCATTTTGTCTGGGGTTTTTGCCTTGAAAAGCGTGAAATTGGCAAAAATAGCCAAGAAATTTAGAAAAATTTATTATTAAGGAAAATATGAGAAATGGATTTAAAAATCCAAAATTTTCCATAAAGGCCCTAACATGATGTAAATGGATCAAAAAAAATAATGACCAGGTGTCTAGTAGATTGGAGACAAGCGTGCGCGGAGTCGTTTGGTGGTGTGTGAGAACCGCAAGTGCGGAGTCACGTGCGGTATTTGTGAGTAAAACCAACCAGAGTATTTGCATTATTTCACTTGTCCATTTAATTGAGCTATTATGTTGGTTGAGCAATACTTTCTTGTGGATTATGAATTGTCGAATTCCTTTGTTATATCTATCCTTGTTAATATATCGACTTGATTTTGATTGGATTCCTCAATGAATAGTTTATTTGTGTCTAAGTGGACATCATGGTACTCACGGTCTATGCCGTGAGTACACGACTCTGACTTGGTTAAACCCACAAGTGTGGAATTGCGGTGACCGTATGTTGAATCGTGGTGACGCCGCGGTACCGTATGCGAACTAAGTGTGACCTGGGGTTAAATGCCTTATTCTAGACTGTCTTGGGTTTGTGTAGGTCCGTAGTTTGTCTTGAAAGTCGTTTGTAAACTAAGTGTTGAAATCGGTGACATCGGGACACTTAGATTCCTTTTCTTTTGGCTTTGTGTTCTTGACACTCATGTATCGTTGTTATCTTCGTGATTTCACCTATCATGTCGTTTTTACATTCTTCGTAATATCCATGTATAATACTAGTTTAGCTATTTACTTGACATTTGAAATACTTGTTTAGACTCTATTGGTATTTTACTCTCTACATCATCGTACTCACCGTCTAGTTTGTGACGGTGGGCGACCGACGAAACGTACTAAGGCAAGGGATTAGCGCTAGGCGATTGGAGGCGAGGACCACGAGGCATTCTCCTTGCGCATATTGAGTATGTTTTGTATTAAGTATCTATATTGTTTTGTTGAACGTGGGATTATGGGTTATGAGAGATCTTGGGCATGTAGGACATTATTGATACATACTTTCGAATCATATGATGGATATGATTACGGGGTTTCCACACCCTAGGATTGTCCTAACTGGTGTGTCTTGAAGTTATTGATTAGTTTGGAGTTTAAGTGCTTCCGCTGTATCTGATGATAACTCACTAATTAGTTAACTTCACGTATAAATATGTAATAAATGGTAAATGGTAATGAAGGCTGACTAGGCCTGCGTGACTCAGCGAAATTAGCTCGGGGGTTGGCGTAGGTCTAGGCCGGGCGGTGCCCAATTCAAGGATTGTGGAATTTGGGGCCGTCACATGTGCGTTCTTTACTTTCCTAATTTATGCAAACGATTGTATTGTTCTTCCATGTAGATTTACTCGGTATTAGGTATTACTTGCATATTTAATGTTTGAGCGAGTCTTATCTCTTACTGAGCTCCGTTGGTTCTTAGCTCACCCCACTTACATCTCATGTATTCATGTCGGTGGTAGGTTGAGACAAGGGAGAGGCAAGATTAAAGTCTTTTCTGATGTGAACCTTGTATTATAGTACATATGTATTCGATTTTAAACTATTAAACTTGGATTGTAATTAAGTAGCTCATATGGGTAGCTTGAACTCTACATCCCTTTTTAGTCGTTTCATTTGAGAGCCTTTGAACGACCTTACATGGTTTACAAAATTAGAACCAATTATAATTTTTTGGTAGACATGGATTTTTTCTATATTTTATTCCACATTTTATTTCCATATTGTCTTTATAATTATTCTGCAAGTTTAGGCGTACCAAACCGTTGTTTGGACTTGGTTCAGGTATCGGGCTTGGGTGGTGGTCTGGGCCGGGTGATTCGACCTTAGGTCGAGGGAGGTCGTCACATTACTCTTTCTCATCTTTTTTTAAACTACATCAAGTTTTTGCGCACTTCAATTTTTTTTTCAATGGAAAACTTTGTAGTATTGTCAACCATTTCCCAACAACATACTAAATACTATGCAAGTACAAACTTTATTCTTAATTTCTTACGATTCTTTATTATTTAGTACAAATTTATGTTGGTCACTTTATTTGAATGTAATAAATCAAAATCCCATGTATTTTTTTAACTTAAGTGGGAATCGAATAATGACTTCCTGACTTGCCTTATGACAAGTTGATGTCTCCACCATCTTACCTAAGATACTTTGACAAGTGAAATTAAAGCACCATGCTTATATCTGATAAAACTTTAACTCGATGCGTGAATTTTATTTACTTGGACTTTAGTATTATCATGTAGTTAAAATTCTATGCACCAATTAATGATCGCCAATAAACCTTTGGCTTCATATGATCATTTGTTCATAATTTTAGTTGTTTGTATACCACAAAAAATAGCAATGCAAGTTTTATATTTTTTCTAACAAAAACCAAAACAGTCCAAGTTTTATAACTTTTCTAAGAAAAAAAAAAATTAAGCCTATATTATATAGTTATTTCCATATGCCATGACATTGAAAAACTCAAGTAGATCGTCTTTTTAAAAAAAAAAAAAAATATCATGTATATGTAACACTTTTCCTATCATTTTAGTATAGCACGACACCAAGTCAGTGCCTAAAGTAAATACTCGAATCATTTTTTCAAAAATAAATTCTCAAACTCTAAATTTCTCAATTGTAATTTTCTCCAAAAAAAATTATCAATGGTGATAAGAACATCTCTATTTGCTTCACGTGCAACGCTTGTGCCCATCAACTAGTGTTATTAATTAGAAAGTCTAGTAGTTATTTTAAGAGAAATCGAAATTTTATTAATCATTAATTACTCAATACAGGACCAAACATAAAATTAAACATATTGATTCGCTAATCCTATTTATTCAAATAGTCTGTCATTAATTTAGTTGTAAATGCAATATTGAAACAATTTGACAATCAGAGTTTGCTCTCTACAACGTTGAAAACTCATGCCAATACGCAAAACTATTAGAACCACAAAATGAATAACGAAACTTCCCAACAAGGAGAATAATACCTAAAACTTTTCAACAAGGAGAAGACAAATCAAAGAATTTCAATTAAGAAAGAAAACTAACTATAAAATAAAAACTAAAGATAAGATAAATCAAGTGCGCCGCACAAATCCACACACATCGTTGGTGAAGATGCACCACAACAAGAATGGACCAATAATCAGATTTGTTGGTTATTGTATGAATAAAGTACAAAAAAGATTTAATTGGAATCACCACCGATCGAAGAGAGGATCGGTAATGGTACAAGAAAAAAATACAAAAGTTGTGGCGGCCCCAATTTCCACATTGGTCCGCCACGGGAGGCCACGCGGGCCCACAACTGTCCACGTCACCACCAGTTGTGTCCCACGCCCAATTTATCCATTATCGATCAATTCATCATTAAGTTTGATTCAGTTAATATCATATAACCTCAAATTAACAGCGGAAGCTTAAATGAACCATATGAAAATTCATCTCGTGTTTTATTAGCAAAATGCCTAAGTGGAAACCATATCAAATATACATGTCCTTTGAGATCCACAAAATATCAAGAAGCTACAACCTATCTCTCAATAATCCCAAAACCCAGCATAAAACAAGTAAATATAAACATACGTACGAGTAGGGCTAGAGCTATCAATCAATGTAGTCCTCGAGCTTGCCCTTCCCTCGACTCGTACCCGGATCTGCACTCGAGCCATCATAAAAAGACAGATGACGAGTCCAGAGTGAGTAATCCCAAGGAAATTCACTAAGTAATTACTAAGTAAAAGTACTGGAATTTAATACCATAAATAAACATGCGGAACAAAAGAAATACGTACAACCGTGAAAGGATCATCGCATGTATAAATATAGTAACGAAGCAAAGTACGTGCACAAGAAAAAATCGACTAAGTCATACTTCGAGCCTCTCCTTGGTTACAACCCTCAAACACACCAACAAAGTTGTCCCCGACCCTCTAGGTGGCGGCGTAGACCCACGACGCACCCACACGAGCCTACCATACCCGGTAGCCTATTCACCGTATATGCATAGACAAGTGCTATGACTTAGTGGACTCTATGGCCGTAACGAATAAACACCAGGTGGGGAGTAATCTCATAAAGGCTCCAAGTAGGAGTAAACTCCACTACCGTACAAACACCAGTAAGAGAACTCAACCACCGTAAAGCAGCAATGGAATAGAATAATGAATAATCGGAACTGAATTCAAATAAATCAAATTGTAAATACTTAAAGTGAAGTTCAATTGGGATACTACACACCTCAATTCGCACTCCTCGTTCCACAAATCAACCCCGCTCAAAACCTCCAAATCCCCGTTATTTCCTCCGGTCTAATTTCCGACTAAACTCCGACTCCAATTACTATTTTGGGACTCCTGGAATTCATTTATGAGGGTTAATAATCAATTAATGGGTTCATAATGTTGGTTTGACTCATTTTGTCATTTTCCAATTTTTGGGGTCCAGAGAACAATTAGCGCGCTAATGAGATAAATTAGCGCGCTAATTAATCTCAATCACTGTTCATCATCTTCATTACTCAGCGTGATTAGCGCGCTAATTTCTCCAATTAGCGCGCTAATTGCTCGTCGTCTAGAAAATTTCCAAATTAAGAATTTGAACTCCAAATCCATACATTCAATTTCCATGTTTCCATAAAACATTAATGACCTTAATTACACCATTTAAACACTAATTACCATAATCAAACCCCAAAATCCACAAATCATGGAAATTACATTTCAAAACCCATTTTGGAAAATCCTCCAACTTCTCCCAAATTTACTCAAAACTCACAACCACCTCATGCCATTTTCATACACACTCACTCCAACAAAACCAAGTGTTTCATTCCCAACAAATTCGAATTTCCACAAGCTCCAACCCACACCAAAAATTCCACAAAAATCCAAGTTTAATGTGTCCATACCTTAGGTTCTTGTTGTAGGAAGCCACAAATCACCTTCTTCACACCTTGTTGGCTGTTTTTCCTCTCCTCTTCTTCCCTCCAACGATTTCTCTCTTCCTCCAAGCTCTCTCTTCAATCTCACACTCTCACTCTCCTTTGACCGATCGATCAAGCATGTGTATATATATTTGGCATTTGATCAAGTGTGTGCACGAATCTCGAGAAGCATCCAAGGGTTCATGGTCACCCTGTGTCACTCCAACCTTATACACCTAATCATGACACTCATGAACCTGTTGTGCATCTCGAGAAGCATCCAACTCGTTATTGTTTTATTCTCCTTAACTATAGGATCAATTGATTTCCAATTAATTTATCACATAATAATTATCTACCCTATTCAATAAATTACCAAAATTCACGGTAAACTCACCGTAGTTTCCTCGACTACCCTAACCTCGTGCCTCGTGTCCCGTGTCCGCACGCACCCCGAGGTCATTCCTCACTCGTCAATCAACTACATTAGCATACATATTGCAATGGAATTAGTTAATTTATACCTTTCCATCACAATTTACCACAACAAGCATACAAAACGATCGTATACCTAGTTCGAGTGCATTCCAGCCTCCTCATCATGGGTCCCTCACTGCTTCGCCGGCATCCACATCTCGCAATGACGTCATAATTAACGGCAAATATTATTTGGGCCGTTACAATTCTTCCCAACTAAATTGAAATTTCGTCCCGAAATTTGAGTTATATTAACACTCACCAAGAACAAGTGTGGGTATCTCTGTCTCATAGTCGACTCGAGCTCCCAAGTGAGTCCCTCGGGCCCGTGATGCCGCTATCGAACCAACACTTTCGTAATCTCCCCGTTCCTCGTGTCCGAACTCTACGATCCATGATCTCCACAAAGTTGCTCTTCATATGAAGCGTCAGACGAACCTCAATCTGCCTAATATCCACCATCGCCTCTGGTCCCCGTCTTAGCTAACCTCAACATAGACACGTGAAACACCGGATGAACGCCGCTAGCTCGCGGCAACTCCAATCAGTATGCTACGTCCCAACACGTGCCACAACTCGAACGGTCCAATATATCTCTGCTAGTTTCCCTCGATCCCAAATCTCTCGATGACCTTTCCAGGGCGAAACCTTCGTATATACCAAATCATCCACATCATAGCTCAAACCCTCAAGATACCTATCAAGATACTTCTTTTGCCTATCTTGAGCCGCTTGCAATCTCAATCTAATCTCGCCGAATCTTCTCAAGTGTGGTCAACAACAACTTCAGTCCAATCACCGCCACATCTTCAAAGTGTGCCGCCCAACAAGCCGGTGATCTCGCAAGGTCTTCCATACAAAGCCTCAAATGGTGGCATACCAATACTCGCCGATAGCCGTTGTTGTACGCGAACTCGCACAACGGCAAATACTCTTCCCAAGCACCTCCAAACCGCAAAATGCATGCTCGAGCATGTCCTCCAATATCTCGTATTAATCTCTCTCGATCGACCGTCTGTCCGAGGATGATAAGCCGTATCGAATCGTAGCCTCGTCCCAAATCGCTTCCCGCATGCTCTCCCATAACTTCGAAGTCAACCTCGATCTCTCGTCGACACAATAGATATCGGCACTCCATGTAGCCTAACAATCTCTCGCTCGCTCAAAATGATACTCAATCGAGCAAACGAGTACTTCATCGATATAGGGATGAAGTGTGCAGACTTCGTCAATCTATCAATCACAACCCACACAAAGATCATGACGTCTCGCAGACCGTGGCAATCCACTAACAAAGTCCATCGTAACATGCTCCCATTTCCACCGCGAATGGGTAGTGGTCAGAATAATCCAAATGGTCTCCCGTGCTCGGCCTTAACTCGCCGACAAACATGACAAGCTCTCACATATGCACCCACATCGCCTTCATCCCAGGCCACCAAAACAAACGTCGCAAGTCATGATACATTTTAGTCCCGCCAGATGAATCGTATACCGCGAACTGTGTGCATCCTCAAGAATGCTATCGCGTAGTTCCCGCACCTCGTGTATCCACAACCTACCCCCGTGTCTCAAGCACCGGTCCGAACCACTGACCAATCTGCGTGCAACCCGATCCCGAGCCGACACAAATGCGAGCAAAATGTCCGTCGCCCTTTTTCGCCACTCAAACCGACCCTCTCTAACGACACCACAGAACACGCATCCGGCAAATGTATATGAACATCGCAAAAAAACATCGACGACAGACACAACACCGTCGCAGCCTCCAAAGAATCCATACTCATGTGTCATCTCGCCGCAAAGACACCGACTCTCTACGCCACTCCGGCTCAATGCATCAAGAACTACATTCGCTTCTTCCCAGATGGTACTCAATAGCGAAATCGTAGTCTTTCAACAACTCGAGCCACCGTTTTGCCGCATATTCGATCCTTCGAGTGAAAAGATACCTCAAACTCGATGATCTCGTATATAACATAAATCGCTCCCCATAAAGATAATGTCGCCAAGCTTTGAGCGCAAACACAACCGCGCTAGCTCTAAATCATGTACCGGATAATTCTCCTCGCGAGGTCTCAATCGCCTCGATAAATAAGCAACCGGGTGTCCTTCCCGCATCAACACGCATCCCAACCCAGCCTCCCGAAGCATTCGTGTGACCGAGAAGCCTCTCCCCGCCTCGTAAAGCCAACACCGGCGCAGTAAGTCAACTTCCTCTTCAACTCTAAAAACGCTCGCTCGCAGCCTTCGTAGACCATTCAAACTTAACATTCTTCTTGGTCAACCTCGTCATCGGCGCCGCTATCAACGAAAAATCCCGCACAAACCGCCGTAATAGCCCGCAAGCCCCAAGAAACTACGAATGTCCGAAATCGTCTCCGTGTGTCCTCCAATCAATTATCGCTCGAACTTGTCTCCATCAACAGATATTCCTTGACCACCGATGACATGTCCAAGAAACTTCACCTCACTCACCAAAAAGCACACTTGCCGAACTTAGCATACAATGGTGTGCTCCTTCAACGTCATCAACACATCTCTCGAGGTGTCTCTCGTGCTCCACACGAGTCTTACTATATATCAAGATATCATCAATAAACACAATCACATAACGATCCAAAAATGGCCTCAATACTCTGCATCAAATCCATAAAGATAGCTGCGCATTAGTCACCCCAAATGGCATGACCGTGAACTCAAACAATCCATAACGCGCGTGCTAAACGCCGTCTTCTCGATATCACTCTCCCGAATCCTCAATCGATGGTATCCAGATCGTAAATCAATCTTCGAGAAAAACTTAGCACTCGCTAACCGATCGAATAGATCATCAATCCTAGGAAGTGGATAACGATTTCGAATCGTCACCCGATTCAACTTCCTATAATCTACACACATCCTCAAAGAACCATCCTTTTTCTTAACAAAAGGATCGGCGCGCCCCAAGGAGACATACTCGGGATGAATAAAACCCTTCGCAATAACTCCTCTAATTGGGACCTCAACTCTCCTCGCTCCGACGCCGACATCCCACGGCCGGTCAGATATCGGCCAAGCGTCCCCGAAATCAACTCAATCATAAACTCAACTGCCCTAGAAGGTGGTAAACCTGGCAAATCGTCTGGGAACACCTCAGAAACTCACACACTACTGGGACATCCTCTAATCTAATCTCTTGGTCTCAAGTCTGGCTCAACCACCGTCCTAAACGCCTCCATCTCCTGAGTCGTAGCTAATCGACCTCTGGTAATCGGTAAGTCTGACGCCGTCCCAACAAAAGTAAATACTGGAATGCCCTCAATATCAAATACCACCATCTTACCGAAACAATCAATGTGTGCGTGATAGGTCGCTAGCCAATCCATACCCAATAACGCATCAAACTCTAAATACTCTAGACACTAAGTCGACAGTGTAACTCGGTGTCCCTCAATCTCTACTACACAATTCCGATATACGGTTAGGGTAAATCTTATCCCCAAAGAAATGCATCGAGGACAAGATGCGGGTCTAAGGTCTCAACCTCGTAATCCTAATCGTCCGACCCTACGTCCCGATATAAATGACAAAGTACTACCGAATCAAATAATACATGCATGGAAACATCGCATATAGATAACATACCCTCGACAAGCCGACGAGTCGCATCACGATCCGTCGTACGACAAGAGGTGCGGTAGCAAGAAGATGAACTCTCTCCCTAGTCGCTCAATCTGCGGTCGTGATGATGAAGCCGACATCGGACAATTACTCGTATATGTCCGACTCCGATGACATCTCGTAACATCGTCGTGTATCCCGCCAATCCGATCGTGATACTATATGTACCGAGCCCCGTCACGACCTCGACCTCTCTCGTCCCTACCACGACCTCCTCCATCCCGAACACGCCGTCGTGGCGCTCAAAAGATACCGGTGCAAAGAACGTACACGTACACACTACCTCGCCTCTCATCCCCTCTCTCGTCGCTCGGACGCCTATCTCGTCGACCCCGATCATGCCAATCTCTCCGTCGACCCCGATCATGTCTCTCGTCTATCGATCGCTTCTGCCTCTTTTTCGGTCTCGATCCGACCGAGAACTCGTCCGCACCCATCTCCAAGCTCACCCCGTGTCGTAAATACGTCTCGCGAGCCAATGCTCTATCAAAAACACTCGTAGGGTCTCCGCACCGGCCGCAACTATCACACCACCAATCCTCTCATCCAGGCCTCTCGATGAAGTAGTAAATCAGTAACCTCTCCGTGTTAGCCACATCCATGGCATACATCATGAGATATCTCGAATCGATCCATGTACCGTGACACGTACATGTTACCCGTCGTAGTCCCAAGAATCGCTCCTCGCCGTAATCGCACCTCGTGGGAATGTACTCATCGAGAAATAACTCGTCGAAACTCGCCCACGTCGACGGTGTAGAATGTATGTCGTGTAAGTAGTCCACCATACCGCCGCTCGACCTCTCAAACAATACCCCGAGATACGCGCTCGGTCCGCCTCGGTACCTCTAATAGCCGGTGTAGTCGTCGATGTGTCATCAACCACCGCCGGCAACCCGGGATCACCGACTCCCGTGAAGTACGTAGGGTTAAACCTCATAAAGTCTTTCACCATCTTCGCCGCCTCGACATCCTACTCCTAGCGCAAATGAAGTTCCTACCGCCGCTCCGTAGTGGTGGGTGTCACCACCGTAGTCTCGCGGGTACCACCACAGCTCAACCCTCTCTATAATCAAGCTTTCGATCCACCCGCTCGCGTAGCAATAACCTGCTAAATGTGGTCCGAGTGGTAGCAGTGCAAAGACGCTCGCAGCTTCTGCTATCGCCGGGCGTCCTCGAGCTCCGAATGTACTCCATCGCCAACCATTCGAGCTCGCTCGTAATAGTTGCGCTCCGTCGAATCAATCGTCGCTCACTACCAGATCATAGCTCGCATATCACCCATGTCACTAGTGGTACGATCACTAGTATCTCCAACCTCTCGTCGAGTAGTGGGCGAGTAGTAGGAGTCCTGTCCGTCCATCCTAAACCGCACAACCAACGTGCAATGGATCGACTCAAGACATACGCGTATAATATGTAGTACACAATCAAAACATACACGTATATATAACTTCCCGAATCTACCCGCCTCACATCACTTCCCAACTAAGACTTAAATCATTCGCTTGTGGGTTTCCACATCTAAGATTTATTCATCAAGTTTATGCATTTATTCAATCTCCCAATCAAGCCTAAGGTTTCATAATTGTGGCGTATCGTAATCATCAACAAACCCCACAATTCATTCCCTAGGTTCCTCAAACCTAGATTCCTCAAAACTAGGCTCGATACCAAAATGCGGCGGCCCCAATTTCCACATTGGTCCGCCACGGAGGCCACGCGGGCCCACAACCGTCCACGTCACCACCAAGCTTGTGTCCCACGCCCAATTTATCCATTATCGATCAATTCATCATTAAGTTTGATTCAGCTTAATATCATATAACCTCAAATTAACAAATGGAAGCTTAAATGAACCATATGAAAATTCATCTCGTGTTTTATTAGCAAAATGCCTAAGTGGAAACCATATCAAATATACATGTCCTTTGAGATCCACAAAATATCAAGAAGCTACAACCTATCTCTCAATAATCCCAAAACCCAAAGATAAAACAAGTAAATATAAACATACGTACGAGTAGGGCTGTAGAGCTATCAATCAATGTAGTCCTCGAGCTTGCCCTTCCCTCGACTCGTACCCGGATCTGCACTCGAGCCATCATAAAAAGACAGATGACGAGTCCAGAGTGAGTAATCCCAAGGAAATTCACTAAGTAATTACTGAAGTAAAAGTACTGGAATTTAATACCATAAATAAACATGCGGAACAAAAGAAATACGTATAACCGTGAAAGGATCATCGCATGTATAAATATAGTAACGAAGCAAAGTACGTGCACAAAGAAAAATCGACTAAGTCATACTTCGAGCCTCTCCTCGGGGTACAACCCTCAAACACACCAACAAAGTTGTCCCCGGACCCTCTAGGTGGCCGGCGTAGACCCACGACGCACCCACACGAGCCTACCATACCCGGTAGCCTATTCACCGCATATATGCATAGACAAGTGCTATGACTTAGTGGACTCTATGGCCGTAACGAATAAACACCAAAGTGGGAGTAATCTCATAAAGGCTCCAAGTAGGAGTAAACTCCACTACCGTACAAACACCAAGAAGAGAACTCAACCACCGTAAAGCGAATGGAATAGAATAATGAATAATGGAACTGAATTCAAATAAATCAAATTGTAAATACTTAAAGTGAAGTTCAATTGGGATACTACACACCTCAATTCGCACTCCTCGTTCCACAAATCAACCCCGCTCAAAACCTCCAAATCCCCGTTATTTCCTCCGGTCTAATTTCCGACTAAACTCCGACTCCAATTACTATTTTGGGACTCCCGAATTCATTTATGAGGGTTAATAATCAATTAATGGGTTCATAATGTTGGTTTGACTCATTTTGTCATTTTCCAATTTTTGGGGTCCAGAGAACAATTAGCGCGCTAATGAGATAAATTAGCGCGCTAATTAATCTCAATCACTGTTCATCATCTTCATTACTCAGCGTGATTAGCGCGCTAATTTCTCCAATTAGCGCGCTAATTGCTCGCTGTCCAGAAAATTTCCAAATTAAGAATTTGAACTCCAAATCCATACATTCAATTTCCATGTTTCCATAAAACATTAATGACCTTAATTACACCATTTAAACACTAATTACCATAATCAAACCCCAAAATCCACAAATCATGGAAATTACATTTCAAAACCCATTTTGGAAAATCCTCCAACTTCTCCCAAATTTACTCAAAACTCACAACCACCTCATGCCATTTTCATACACACTCACTCCAACAAAACCAAGTGTTTCATTCCCAACAAATTCGAATTTCCACAAGCTCCAACCCACACCAAAAATTCCACAAAAATCCAAGTTTAATGTGTCCATACCTTAGGTTCTTGTTGTAGGAAGCCACAAATCACCTTCTTCACACCTTGTTGGTCGTTTTTCCTCTCCTCTTCTTCCTCCAACGATTTCTCTCTTCCTCCAAGCTCTCTCTTCAATCTCACACTCTCACTCTCCTTTGACCGATCGATCAAGCATGTGTATATATATTTGGCATTTGATCAAGTGTGTGCACGAATCTCGAGAAGCATCCAAGGGTTCATGGTCACCCCGTGTCACTCCAACCTTATACACCTAATCATGACACTCATGAACCTCGTTGTGCATCTCGAGAAGCATCCAACTCGTTATTGTTTTATTCTCCTTAACTATAGGATCAATTGATTTCCAATTAATTTATCACATAATAATTATCTACCCTATTCAATAAATTACCAAAATTCACGGTAAACTCACCGTAGTTTCCTCGACTACCCGGACCTCGTGCCTCGTGTCCCGTGTCCGCACGCACCCCGAGGTCATTCCTCACTCGTCAATCAACTACATTAGCATACATATTGCAATGGAATTAGTTAATTTATACCTTTCCATCACAATTTACCACAACAAGCATACAAAACGGACTGTATACCTAGTTCGAGTGCATTCCAGTCCTCACTGTGGGTCCCTCAGCTGTCTTCGCTGGCATCCACATCTGCAATGACGTCATAATTAACGGCAAATATTATTTGGGCCGTTACAAAAGTAAATCAAGAAAAAAATTTTGGATGATATTTATTTACACGTTTTGGTTAAAATAGTAAGTTTGTTAATTTGCGGGTGTCTATGTAAAGACCTCAATGTTAGTTTGTAACATATATATAAGTTTTGAATCCAACTAAGTGCACCTCGATTTTTAGGAAATGCACCCCATTTTGTATGGCACTCTAAATTCAGATTTCAATTACTAAGTGCATCCACATTTTTACCAAAATGTCATTTCATTCGAATCGAATCACCCAACTTCAAAACTTTGGTCGAGACATTTATTTTAGGTTCGGCAATATGTAACCGAGATTTATCAACTAGGTTCGGTGTTGTCTAACTGAAACCTCGTTGGTAAGATTTAATTGACAACTGCCGACTTAAAGGTTCGGTGGGTTTCGACCGACTCTCCAATTAAAGGTTCGACAAGCTGTGATCGACACTTTAACTAGAGGTTCGGTGAGCTCCAACTGACTCTCCAACAAGAAATTTGGACCTCGAGGCCGAACCCCTGGACGATGCCTACAAATCATAAAGAAAAAATATGTGGGGTGCACTTAGTAATTGTAGTAGAGTGCACTAATCCACAATGAGGACATAAAGGTCATTTTGTAATAGAATTGATTTTTTTAAGTTTGACTTTTTTTAGAGTGCACTTCTTAAAAGTCGGGTGCACTTAGCTGGACTTTAAATTTTTATTGATTGAATAAAATTCGTGAGTTTTCTTAATTGAATTTTTTAATAGAGCATTAAGATATGTATATACGCGTTGCAATGCAAAATTTAAAGGACTGCAGTAACACTGTAGCAATTGTACGTGGAAAGAATGTCGCCCTGTCATTTCCATGTTGGAGAATATTGAGATTTGATTTTCCTTCGTTACAGTCAGACCTCACCTAACAACTTTGGCAAATGTAATTGGTTTTAAATTTGATAAGGTGGGGCTCATTTGATTAGATTCGGCTTCTTAATGATGAGAACAACACGTCAATGTTTTGTGACGGGTTGATTTGGTTGGGCCCACATGAGGTTGCTTGTTTGAACGGCTACCACCGTACCACATGCTCATATTGGAGATCGACCGCTGGGAGACACTTGATCGAGTGCAACCTAATTAAGCATCTCCAATTATAATACTTTTTGACATTAAATGTCTATCTTAAGTTGCATTAGATTTACATTTAAATTTTAAAATGATGTCCAATGATAATACTTTTTGACTTTATGTAAAAAATAATTAATGATGTCGCAATAGATTACAATATCTATAAGTAAACATTGTGGTAGACACCCTCTACTTTGATTCTTTGTCACATAGGATAGACATCTACAATCTATTGTCCCATTAGAGAACACTTTTTGGGTTAGATGTGGATTACATCCTCGGTGAATTCATTTCCACCCCAATCCATGGTCTCATTGGAGATGCTTAAAGCATCTCCAATGTATTGCACCAAAATTATGTAAAAAGTACAAAAACTATTGTTATCCACTCCAACCCAAATGTACTACTTTTACACCAAATTACAATGATTTCATCAAATAAAGAAGTGGGCCCTACACAAATTACAAAATCCCTCTCCACAAAAGTAGCATAAAGCAAGATAAAACGGCTCATTATACGGTGCGATACTATAACACAACATCAATTTGGTGTTACGTTTGCTATTGGGTTGGAGATCAAACCAATGACAAACAATCCATTATGGTGTGGGTTGGAGATGCCCTAAAGATACTTTTGGTGTGGTCGATTTTTGGTAATGTTAGGATGACTCACTTTTGACATCTAAATTTAGCAAACATTTGTCGGTGTCAATTATGTGCACCTCAATAACGCATAAATGAAGGGATATCCATGCAACAGATTGTTGTATCTTTTATGGGCATTAGAAATATCAATGCAACAAATTTGTCAAAAATAAATAAATTATGTGCACCTCTGTGAGAGTAACACATTAAAGTGTGTTTTGTAGTATTTTGTATTGAGTGAGTAAAGAGAGTGTAGAAAGTTAGTTATGATGTTAGTGAGTGATCAAGTGTACATGAGTGTTAGTTATGTAATACTACTCCTATGTACTGATATAAAGAGAGAAAATAAAAGAACTCTTCGTTCAGTTGAACAGAGAGAGATTTTCATCTGTTCTTCGTTTTGTTAATAATCTTCATAGGTTCTCTCATGGTATCAGAGCACTCTAAGGCTTAGATCGCCATAGAAGACGATCCTTCATCTATCAATACGCGTTTAGTTCATCCATCAATGTCAGATCTACCAGAAGCAAGCACTGGAATGGCTGAAATTGGTGGAATTGCTAGAATTGGAGGCGTTGGAGCTGGCACTTCTGGAATTGGAGTCTCCGGAGCATCAATGGAGGTTCAGACCAGCAATGTTATTGGAATCACAGGTTCGTCGTCTGTTATTGCTCCTTTTGGACATTCTTTGAGTCAATCTATGTCTATTAAGCTAGATGAGACCAATTACATGTTGTGGAAGACATTGTTGATGCCTGCGATTAGAGGTTATAACCTAGATGGAATCTTGTTGGGAGATGTACCATGTCCATACAAATTTGATCCAGAAACCGGTGTTTTCAATCAAAGCTATCAAGATTGGAACTCCAAAGATCAATTTTTGTTACATATCATATTGAATTCTCTTTCTCCGAGCATAACATCACAGATTATGAGAGTTGCTTCATCATCATCTGCTCATGTGGTTTGGGAAGCTATTGCAAACTTGTGTGGTGCACAAAACAAGTCAAGAATTTAGGTTTGTAGAAACAACATACTCACAGCAAGAAAAGGAACTAAAACCATGATTCAGTACTTACAAGGATTGAAAGAAAATGCTGATATTTTGGCCTCGGCTGGGTCTCCAATGCCTGATTCAGATCTCATAGCAAGTGCTCTTGTTGGTCTTGATGCAGAATATACTACATATGCAGTTGTATTACATGAGAGATCTTCTTTATCTTGGCATGAAATGTATGCATCTTTATTAGGTTTTGAGGCTAGAATTCAGCAAGTCCATAGTGTTACTGTAAATTTAGGAAACATGAATGTCACACCTGTAGCAAATGCAGCATTTGTAAAGAATTAGAATGGTTCAAATGGGAGTAAGAATAAAGAAAGTACTGGTCAATTTAATAACCAAGGAAAAGGTCATGGTAATAGAGATGGCTTAAATGGAAGAGGTAATAGAGGCCGAAGAAGAGGTCGATACAATGGTGGGAATCGACCAACATGTCAAATTTGCAAGAAAACATGACATGAGTCTTCAATTTGCTATTATAGGACTGACATGTCATATGGTTTAGGGACTGCTTAGCACTCAAATGGGAATCAATGTTTCAATTCTCATCCTCCACCATTTAATCCTCAGTTTAGGCCACCACCATCTGCACCAAATGCTTTCTATGCTACTAATAATGCGAGTCAGTTCGTTGCATCACTAGAATCTGTTTGTGATCAAGCTTGGTATGCTGAAAGTGGGGCATCATCTCATGTGACAAATAACATGAGTCAGCGGTACAATAGGGCTTCATATACAGGTACATCATCTCTTACTGTAGGGAATGGTAATGCCCTGCCTATTAATTCTATTGGTTCTATCAATCCTAATAGTTTATCTCCTCATTTGCATTTCAATAATACACTTTTTTTCCACAAATTGCCAAGAATCGATCGTATTTCACGGTTGATGATGAGAATCCTGTATTTGTTGAATTTCTTTCAAAACATTATTTTGTAAAGGATCTTCAATCCAAGGAGATTATTCTCAAAGGGAAGCTTAAATATGGACTGTACCAGTTTAGTACAAAGAGTCTTGTCAGCTCAGGAGATCAGGGTACTACTCCAACTGTATTGATGTCTGCTGTAAAGTCATCATCCTCTTCAGTATGGCATGCTAGATTGGCTCACCCATCAGCTCAGGTTTTACTCAAGTACTAAAACATTGCAATGTGACTGTTAATAAGAATAGTCTATCTGATTTTTGTGAAGCTTGTAAAAGAGGAAAGATACATTCTTTGCCATTTCCTAGATTTTTGTATCATGCTTCACGTCCTTTGAATCTTATACATACTGATGTTTGGGGTTCTGCACCAATAAAATCTTCAGATGGTTACATATATTATATCCATTTCATTGATGATTTTTCGAGGTTTACTTGGGTGTACCCTATGACAGTAAAAAGTGAAGCTTTGGGTTTGTTTGTCCAGTTTAAGAACTTGGTGGAAAATCAGTTCTCTACTCGTATTAAGTGTGTTTCGTCAGATTGGGGAGGAGAATATAAACCTTTTGAGAAGTTTTTAGCTGCAAATGAAATTAAATTTCAACACCCCTGTCCTTATACCCATCAACAACATGGCAGAGCAGAAAGAAAACACAGACACTTAATTGAATCTACTCTTACATTGTTAGCTCAAACTTGTTTGCCATATACATTCTGGTGGGATGCTTGCAGTTCAGCTGCTTTTATCATCAATCGATTACCAACTCCGGTGTTATCTGGTCTATCTCCTTACCAAGTTTTGTGGAAATCCCTTCCTAAATATGATATCCTTCAAGTATTTGGATGTGCTTGCTTTCCTTACTTGAGACCTTATAACAATCATAAGTTTCAGTACAGATCTGAGAAATGTGTGATTGTTGGTTACAGTTTATCGCACAAGGGCTACAAATGTTTAAGTGCATCTGGTCATGTCTATATTTGTAGGAATGTTCTGTTTAATGAGGTTGACTTCTCTTATCATGCACTTTTTACTAGAAAAGGGGGTACAGACGTTCCACCTTTATCACCTCTTACTATCACAATGAGCTCTTCTTCTCCTCCAATTCCTTCCATTACTGTATCATCCACCTCTTTGCCTTTCATTGCAGCTGAACACACAGTTTCAGAACCTCTTACTACTTCCACCAGTTCTTCAAGTCCTTCACCTTTAAATTCACCATCTCCACAGCCATTACCTCCTCCACCTCCACCGCCACCACCGCCACCATCACCATCTTTACAGTGAACTGTACTACCTATTCATTCTATGGTCACTCGTTCTAAGAATGGGATTTACAAACCAAAAGTTATGTCCGCTGTTATTGAATACCTTACTTGCGAACCTCCTTCTACTAAGACTGCTCTTAAAAGTCCTCACTAGTTGAAGGCCATGGATGTTGAATTTGCAGCATTACAAAAGAATAATACTTGGGTTTTAGTACCTCCATCCAAGGATCAAACTCTAGTTAGGAACAAATGGTTGTTCAAAGTGAAAAAGAACACAGATGGTACAGTTAATAGACACAAAGCTAGGTTGGTTGCAAAAGGGTATACTCAGATTCTTGGTGTTGATTTCACTACCACTTATAGTCCTGTGATCAAATCATCTACAATTCGAATTGTGTTAACATTGGCAGCATCTTTTCAATGGAGTGTCAGGCAATTGGATATAAACAATGCCTTTCTCCATGGTCAACTGACTGAGATAGTTTATATGCCCCAACCAGAAGGGTTTGTCGATGTTCACAAGCCTCAACATGTTTGTAAATTGGTTAAGGCCATCTATGGCTTGAGACAATCACCTCGTGCTTGGTTTGACAGACTTAAGTCGACTATTCTTCAGTGGAAGTTTTACAATTCGAAGACTGATACGTCCTTATTCATCTACAAATAAGGTTCTTCTTTAATATATCTTCTCATCTATGTCGATGACATTCTAAGTACAGGAAATTCTTCTGTGTTGGTTCAACAGTTCATTGATAAGTTGAACAAGGTATTTGCATTAAAGTATTTGGGTGAGTTGAGTCTATTCCTCGGCATTGAAGTTGCAAGGGATTCAATTGGGTTCTATCTTAATCAAGTTTCCTATGTCTAGCAACTCATTCACAAATCTGGGTTTGATAATTTGAAGCCTGCATCTACTCCAACTGTCACTACCAAACAACTATACAAAGATGATAGTCATTTGTTCTCTAATGTCACTCACTATAGGAGCATTTTAGGGGTCTGCAGTTTCTTACTCATACAAGGCCTGACATTGCATACATTGTTAACAAGCTTAGTCAATACTAACAGGCCCCTACTATGGCTCATTGGCAAGCTCTTAAGCGTGTTCTCCAATACTTGAAAAGCACTGCCTTCTCATCTCTTCATGTTAATGTTTCAAAGGAATTAGTGCTTACTGGCTTTGCAGATGCAGATTGGGCATGTTCCCCTGATGATCGTAGATCCATTGCCGGTTATAGTATCTATTTTGGGGGTTCTTTGGTTTCATGGCAATCAAAAAATAACACGTAGTAGCCAGGTCTTCTATTGAGGCAGAATATCGAGCATTAGCTCATTCAGCAGCAAAGCTTGCTTGGATTCAATCCCTCATTCGAGAACTGAAGTTCAATTTATCAACAGTTCCCATTATTTGGTCAGACAATATGGGAGCAGGGGCCCTGTGTTTCACTCTCGTATAAAACATATTGAGATTGATGTACATTTTATCAGGGATAAAGTGTTGAATCGATCTTTGGAGGTGCGATATGTTCCCACAATTGATCAAATTACTGATTGTCTAGCCAAGCCTTTGTCTCATCAAAGGTTTCATTTTCTTAAGTCCAAGTTGGAGATAATTGAATTACCCACCAACTTGAGGGGGGATGTGAGAGTAACACATTAAAGTGTGTTTTGTAGTATGCTGTATTGAGTGAGTAAAGAGAGAGTAGAAAGTTAGTTATGATGTTAGTGAGTGATCAAGTGTACATGAGTGTTAGCTATGTAATACTACTCCTGATGTACTGATATAAAGAGAGAAAATAAAAGAACTCTTCGTTCAGTTGAACAGAGAGAGATTTTCATCTGTTCTTCGTTTTGTTGATGATCTTCATAGGTCCTTTCAACCTCTAATAATGCATAAATTAAGGGATACCAACAATTGCACGTATTGAGGATTGAAAGAACGATTACAAGAAAAGCGGACTTCTAACTTCTTGCCAAGTGACTTTGTACCAACTCAATGAGATGCACCCTTGATTGGTAAAAATCGAAAAAATATTGAAACCTCTTCCATTGCACTAGATGTAGCATTGAAAACAAGTATTTGCTTTTAAATCACTAAAAAGAGCTTAAAAATGATATATATATATATATATATATGATTTGATATAAGATGATCAATAGATTGAACTTGGAGAAAATAAAATCTTGGTCGAAATCAATATGATCAATATATTAAACTTCAAGAAAATGAATTCTCGGTCGAAATCAAGAGAACGATTTGTTTGTTATTATTATTTTTTTTATTATAAGCTCATGATGAGCAACCTCCACCTTTTTGAGAGACTTATTGAGCAACCTCCACCGTAAATCGGTCAAAATAGATGCATATAGTGGATCACAATAAACTCATAGAGGATAGTAAACTTATGAGCTCACGTAACCATTAAGATTCAAAATAAACTTGAATTATCTCACTAATACCTACAATGAAAGTGAAGTAATATTAACTAAAGGTTTAATATTTATTTTACATTCTCCGATGCTCAAATCTTGCTCGTCCTAGTAAAAATAGTAGACCATAGCCAGTTGCCTAGCTACTCTGTTGTGGTTATTTGTTTATTATTTCGGGATTGCAAACCAAACAAAACATTAAATATCAATATCACTAGTATGCAGTTTCCTTAAGTAAGACATTTTAATAAACCAAACATCTTTTTATTAGACGTTCCTTCAACTTGCTATTATACAAGGGCTATTGAAAAAAACCTATCTAGTATGATTTGGGCAAATTATTTTATCAATTAACTTTTTAAAAAATAAACCTAGCTGATTACCTGTCAATAGTGTATGCACATGGTAATCTATATTGCTCCACAATATGCCAAACTTCAATTCAAACTCGTGGAATGCTAGGTAAGATATTTGTTAATATAATAAACAAAAAGTGGAAATGATCTCAAAAAAGGACAAAAAGCGGAAGATAATCTACAAAAACATGTTTTTTAGCTCTTAAACTTGTACTGTTGAAGTCTATCAACAAACTAAAAAGTCACAATGTGGCCTTGCTTACACAAATTTGACACTGCAAATTACAATCAATGTGCCCATAAATCTATGTGAATACCAATGTTGTTCTTAATTTAATTATGCACCTTCAACTTACGAGCGTGATATAAAAAGTTTTGGTACTAATTAGAAAATCCATACTTTTACACTTCATTATTAAGTCACACTTTTATTTATATGGGACTAACTTTCAATCTACACATCTCCAACACTTAAAATTTTGATTAATTGTTTAAACAAAACTACCCCACGTCTGAACCCTATTATAACAACTTTTTTTTTTTGATAAGAAAGAAACCACTTGCCTGACTAAAGTTTGAACTCATAAATTTTTACTCTCAAACCTCATATCAAACCATTGGACCACCCAATTGGTTACATAGTAACAATCTATTCATAATAACGTACATTTTTTTTTTGAAGAAAAGATATTTCTATTTATAGAAATTGCCCACCATTACATCTGATTTAACAATGAAATCACATCAATAACAACTCTTTTTTCTTCTCTTTGAGATCAAATCGACGTTGCAAAAGTTTGCAAGTTTGTGTGCAATTTATATGTGTGTCTTTTGCATTTACAATAATATAACCATAACGAGAAATAGAACTTCTAATAAGGGAAGATGAACAAAAACTTCCAACGATGGATAACTTACTTACTAAAATAAAATAACGTACATTGATACAACGCTAATTAGCTTAAAGAGCAACGTTACTCACTGGATACCACTACACACGATCAATTTATATTGTATTCTTTTGTTTAGATTTTCATATATATTGATGGATGCATGAGATGCAAATGTATATAAATAATTGGCACAAGTTGAGCAACTAAATGTTTGCTAATGTTGAGTAGAAAAGGACTCTCAAGTTGAACATGCAAATTACTATTTATTTTTGTAGTAGTTAATTAAGTTTTGGATAGGTTGTTGGTTCTCAAATTTAAAATTTGACTCAATTATTTCAATCTAGGAAAACTAACATGCTAATCCGACCGGAACTAGATATGAATGTTTGACATTTCGAGATGCTCTATTTTAAGAATTGTGCTATATATACACAAGTTAACCATATGTAATCTAGATTTTCCATTCAAAAAAACAATAAAAACAAGTGTAATTTAGATAGCCAATCAAGTGGTATATGTTAATATTCCATGTTGGGCTCGCCCACGCGTGGACACAAGCCGGTGTAAAGTTAATTTGAACTCAAATGGTACTTATTGCTGGGAGATCCACACCTATATATTTCATTAAGAAGTAATCGTACTAGAGATCCACACTTATAAGTTACACTTATCCATGGACTAATTATGCATCTAGATATCGATGTGTCATTAACAATTACAAACATGCGCTTTAGGTGTCCAATCGATCCCACATGCAATCATTTTAAGTGTTTCATATCATATGTGAAACTCAATATATATCATAGAAAAATCTCAATATATAAATAGGGAATGACTACTAGCACCCTATGCCTTTATTAGCCCCCCATTTAATTTAGAGTTGCGCTATGTGCACTTTCGTATCCTCTCAGGGCACTCCAAAATATATGTAAATTAGTACACTATTGAGGTGCCGTCATAAACAAATGGTGTGCACATAGTGATGCGCTTTAATTTAATACATTTTTAAGCTAAAATGTCTTTAAACAAAATTACATAAATAACCCCATAATAAATCATAAACCCAATGATTATCTAACACACTCTCAACGCACACTTTGGGTGTACACCCTTGTCTTTTAGTCATTTATGATATTTAGCAGATGTGGGGCCGACACCTGAGGAGACGAGAAAGTGCTATAAATAGCTAAAATATAAGGGTGTGCGTTCAAAATGTATGTGCGTTGAAAGTGAAACATTTTATCATTTTCCTTTTCTTTTCCCCTTCTACTTTTCCTTTACGTCCCTCCTCAATTTTACTTTTCACTCTCTAAAACCCACCTAAATAAACCCACCCACCCAACCCAACCAACCCAACCAACCCAATTATGTGTGTTGAATATACTAGCTTTTAATGATCAAAGAATCAATCAATTGGAATGCAACATATATCGAACTAATTGGGTAAGGAGAAAATTATGATGTGTGATAAGGGGTTTGGAAGTTAAGGATCACAAAGATGAATAGAGGGTTTTTTTTTTTTTGGAGTGAGGGGCAAATTAAAGTACGGGTACATTGGTAAGTTTGCTAACAATTAAGGGGTACTTAGAATATGAACTAACTTATTGAGGGTTATAAATAATATTAAATTAAATGAGAGGTTGATATAAGATATAAGGATGCTAATAAACCAGTTCAATGAGTCGGGTGCTCGTCCAGCCTAACCCAGGCCTGCCCTCTTTGGGCCTGGCTTGGGTCTTAAAATTTTAAATAAGACTGGCTCGTGCCCAAGCCCGTGCAACCAACTAATGGGCGGCTTGGGTTTGGACACTTGGTCCAAGCCCCACCCTTGATTAAAGTTAGTGCAATTTTTATACATATTTATATAAGAAGAAATGTTGAATACGAGGTTTGAACTCAAGCCTATTTGGTACAAAGAAAAGTTTTAACCATTACTCCATTCTAACCACTACTCCACCACTTCCCAGTTTGTTATTTTCAAAATTATTACATTTTTTTAATGCCTGAAAATATAAGTAACCACATTGTGGCCCGTCAAAGCCCACCCAAACCCCATCCATTGCTGGCGAACTAGCCACATTTAAATTTGGTAGTGGACTGGGTCATAAAAAAAAAAAATCCAACCTAAGCTTGACCGTTGAATTGGTCTAAATGTTAATAGTCGCTTCTTATAAATATTCTCTTGGATTTGCTTTTTTTTTTTTTTTTAAAAAAAAAAATTAAGAAAAAGACTTGCTCTTAGTCGCAATGGAACCACAACTTCTTACACCCTTAATCAAATGCCTTAACTATGGGCCACCCCCACATTGTTGGATTTGATTTTAATTTGATTTTAATTTGTTTTAATTATAGTCATTGTCATGAAAAGTCAATTATGGAGCCCGACATTAATTAAGGTATTTTAAGGCACTTTACTCACTACTTTTTCTTTCTTTTCTTGTGCAAGTTGATAACCCACGCGAAAATCACCCCATATATAAAAATATATATGGTATATTAACGATTTGTCTTTCATATACCTTTCAACATTTATATTTTAAATATTAATTACTCTAAGAAATCTAATAATATTATTTTCTGTGTTTAAAATATCAAAATTTCACTCGGTTATCTAAAAATTTACATTTTCCCAGGTAAAATCTCACACGCAAATCCTATGCAATAAATAAAACAAAATCACGCACTAGAACATATGACATTCACATTTGGGTATAAAAAAGAGTACAATCATCACCGAAAAATAAAATATACATCGGTGTCGACTCCCAAGGCTTAGATAGTATGACAAGTTACGACAGTCAGGTCACAGTCCTGAAATGTAACACGTGGCACGAATTAAGTTTGAGGGTCGTTACAACTGTAATTATCAATTGATAAAATCTTTTGATTCTGCAATTGATGCCCACGTGATTTTTCAATATTATTCACATAATTGATGATCATGGGTGATCAAATCGATCATTTTACCTTATGAATTAATGTTATTGGATCATATGACGACATTTATCTCAATATGCCTTATTCAAGTAAAATTTAGAAGACAAAGCTAGGAATTTAAATTCTCAGTTAAAACAAAATCATACTGAGTAACTTTTAGATAAGGCATCGACAACATTATAATTTTACCATATATTGCATGTACATTAGCTTCAGCTAAGTTTAGATTTGAAAAATACTTTTTATATTTGTTGGAGTATATAATTCCACATCGGAAATATAATAAAAGTTGGTGTGGTATTTCTCAAAAAAAAGTTGGTGTGATATATAAGTGATGTAGATTGGATACTAGCACAAGCCAATTGGTTTTGTACAAAGATGAGCTCCAACCCCATTTATATACCTGCGCGTGTGCGGCCCAACACTCTCCGGACCCATGGATTTCTATAATATTGTAGTGTACACAGTACAATAAGTAAGGCATGCATTATTCACCTTTATTTAGTTCGTGATTTGAACACATCTTAATGCGTCAATTTTATTGAGTTATTTTCAATTATAAAATTCATAATTTTGCCTTTATTTTGAAGGCATGGTAAAAGTTCACAAAAATATTTGGGTATATATATGACAATATTTAAGCAAAATAGCCTTTCGTATGTGACAAAAATTGTCAAAATTATGAGCGCTCATTGTAAATAATAATTTACCCTTTATAGTGGTGCACCACTTTTTATTCCAACTATTAGTGAAGTTATCAATATGACCTTTACCGTATCTTTTCACATTTTCCACGTCCGTAAATTTGTTATTGCAACCATGACTATTATGTGCAACATATGCTTTTTAATTGGAAGTCAAACCAATTAGAGGCGAGCGATATTATATTTATAATATCTCATCATTTTACTCAACTACCATGACTTAAGAAATCAATCTATAATATTTATTGGATTGACGTGTGCGCTTGATATTTGTTGTAGTGATAAATCGAGGTGGGCCACGTGACCTTCTTATTATTGTTTCATCAATCATATATCCACATAGCCTTAACATAGAAGTAATTAAAATTGCAGAAATATAATTAATATTTGACTGATTAAATTTTGTATTGTGAGACCCAACTGCTTATTTTAAGTTTTTTTGGAGCATCAACAATTTTGGCCTTGATATACCTAATTCCATGAGATGAAATGATAATATAAAGTGAAATATTCACTTTTCAAATCTCTAAAGCGATATTTTGTGAATAAATATTAGTGTTATATAGATAGCCTTGCATAGACGCTTTATATATAATTTTAACTTCTCGTTGCCTTGACAAGTAATTATTATTGCCAACAATATTAAGGCAATTAATTCAATCGCGTATAATTTTTTTTTAAAATAGAGACGGTGTAACGACCCAAATTTCATAACCCTGAATTGAGCTCTGCAAGCTTAGACTTATGTAAACCCCGAGTCCCACTCGGCAATCCACGTAAACCTAGTCATCCTTCCTTACTTCTTACCTTCTACTAAGTTACTTAAATTGAGTCGTTCATTATTAGTGAGTTATCAGATCATAGCGGACGCAAAGTAATTCTCAAATTAATAATAACAATCTTAAGACACCAGTTAGAATAACCTAGGATGTGAAACCCTGCATATATATATATATATATACCGACATTAAGTCGAAGATTACGTCATGGTATACATGCCCAAGATCTCTCATAACCTGTATCCCAAGGTTTTCAAAACATATACATATAGTACATAAGACCTACCCAATAGGCGAGCTTTAATCACCTAGTAGTCCTTCACCTCAGTCGCCTATCGTTGGTCCCTTGCTTTCCTGCTATACGATGAGTCTGCATCCATCGTCATAAAAAGGACGGTGAGTACAAAAGTAGAACATTAATAACCAAATGGATATTAAATATCATTTCACAAGTCAAATAAACGGCTAATCAAGTATCATGCGTAGATATCACAAAGACAATAAAAACCTGCATGATAATGAAATACTGAGATATCAACGACAAATGAGTGTCCAAAATACAAATAAAAAAGGCATCTAAGTGTTCTAAGTCCATCAGATTGCCACACCTAGTAAACAATCGAACTTCCAATACAGATTCTGGACCCACACAATCCAAACAGCTTAAAGTAAGGTACTTAACCTCAACTCACATGCAGTTAACATACGGTTACCGACACACGGTCACCGCAACCCCAAACTGTAGGTTTAAACACGTTCATATTCTGTGTACTCACGGTATAGACCGTGACCACCATATCGCCTACTTAGACTAAAAAGACCACTCATTAGGAAATTTCGAATAGAAACAAAGCCAATAATATACCAAAGATAGATATCACAAATAAAACTCAAGAAATATTGTTCAAGAAATATTAAAGTTCCATTGGTTTTACTCACAGTACACTCGTACTCCGTGTTCACGGTTCTCAACGATCCCCAAGCCGTTCCCGTAGGTTATCACCAGTATCCAAGACACCTGGTAATCATTTAAACCTGGTTCGATTACGTTAGAGTTATGTTTCCATTTTATCATAATTTCCTCCATTTTCCAAATATTATTTAATTTCCCTTCATTTCGGTCAATTTCCCAAATATTAGGTCGTAGTCAAACCCATTTGGATACCCGAGAGATCCCCGAAGCTTTTGAAAATTTTCAGAATTTTAGTGCAATGAACACTGTCACGCCGTGGCAAAAACTCCCGGCGGCGTTGATCAAAATGTGAAATATTGATTGGCACTGTTCTAGACGCCGTAGGTGATGTAATGGCCAATATGGCAGGCGACGTCATATAAAGCGTGAGTTTTTAAAACCCTCTTTGGTTTGGACTATGTGGCACACAGGCTCCACGACGTCCCTCGTGGCGTTACATGCAGAACATATTTTTGGAGTTTTTTGACACCCCGATCGTGTCGGCACGTTCCGAGGCTATCCCAAACTCCACGGAATGTCATTACCAACCCAACACCACTAAAATCACTAACCCGAGCTCAACCGAATGTTAAAACCCACAAAATCTATGTCAAAATGACGATAACACGGTGGTGAGTCGAGATCTTATGTCCACTCGAGTGTTCGCCATCGCTTCGCGTTGTTGCGAGCTCAAACCTCGCCCAAGCCTCTGCTATACGCGATAAACCGAAGAGAAATAAGAGAACAGATGAGAGTGTGAGAAAAAAATGAGGAGAGAGAGAGTTTTATCCTCACCTCTTGACAACACCACGACTTCCCTGTCGCCCCCGAATCGAATGTTAACGACCCGACCCTTTCCCGGGTTAATTAATTAATGTGTTTTATTTGCCGGTTGCCCACAATTATCGTTTCCTCGGCAATGTGTACCCATATTTTGTCTTCCTGACCACCGTTTAACACATTCTTCGAGATGAACCCTACTAGTAATTAGACGTCATCGTCTTGTCACCCAGACACGAGTATGAATATGTACTACACCAATATAAATAGGTACTACACCAAGCCATATAATCATCCCAAATTTTCAGTCGTTATAGACAACATAAATAGCTTTCTCCTTTATATTAAATACATAATATACGATTAAATGAATGTTTACGACTTGATTATTTTCTACACAAAATAACTACTTGTATAGTTAGTGGGGCAACCTCCAGGTTGGGTGGCGGGACAAGAGTCTACTTAACAACCGTGCCTCCTCAAACATGATAACCCGTTTCCTTTTCAATGTTTAGTTTTACCAGAGACAAGACTTACCTACTATCAACTCAAACTAAGAACATAAATTGTTTTATAAAAATCAAGAATAGGACAACATTAATTGTTAATAATTTTATGAGAAAAAGTTATATGTCACGTATTGACTTTGATTTCTGATGTGGAAGATTATATAAAGACGCAACTACAGAACATACTTTTACAATCAATGTGATGTGTATACAATGCATCACGAATAAATAATCTATACTCGATATATTGTAAAATACTTAACATTGCATAACATATTACACTAGATGAACTTGTCCATGGACAAATTAAAGTCAGTAGGCCCGCATCTATATATTTTATTTATATCTTTATTTAAAAAAAATTGCATGCATATGGAATGATGCATTAAATATAAAATTTGACCAAAATTAATCGTGATTATAATAAATTAAAGATTGAATAAAACATGTTCATGATTCCGACTAAAGAAAAATAAAAAAAATAAAAAAATGATCATGATTCGGCCTAGTTTATTTTAAGGGAACGTGATAAGTTATTCCACAAGAACATATTGCATATACTAGATAACTGTTACCATATAATAATATTATAGCATCGAAGATCTACTTAATTAATAATATTATCGCCTTGATTACTCCGCTAGCATCTCCTTCAACTAAGAGATCTGGAACCCATGAGTGATAGAGAAGTGGAGACCCTCTTTGATAGCAATCATTTCGACTTTCTTAGCAGTGTAGAGGCCATCCACGTATAAGATAAACGTAGCATATACACTCCCTTCGACATCTCGAACGACTCCCCCTATACTACATCCAAAGATGCCATCTCGAACAACAACATCAACATTCAGATTGAGCAGGGGCGACTCCTGTAGTAGTCACAATACATAAGGGTGGGCACGGGTCGGGTTTGGGTCGACCCGACCTGATACCCGATGACCCAACTCATATCGGGTCTATGTGCAACTGACCCGTCACCCGACCCGCCAGGCAGAAGACCCGATATATATCCCGACCCATTTAGGGTCATGTCGTCGGCTCGGGTCGTCGGGTGACCCGATTTCCTGCAAAAAAAAAAAAAAAAAAAAAAAACAGCTAGAAAAACAGTAGCAACTAGTAAGGCATAGTTTCAAAAATCACAAAAACCCTACAAAAGCATGATGACACACTTGAAAATTAAACAATGAAGAATACATGTTTTAAATGGTTACAAAAGCCCAAAAAACCAACAAGGCTATAAATGCAAACAAGCCTACAAGGCTACAAGTCAAGTGATCTAGTCACTCAATCACAAGTTCACAACATAAGTAATGCAGTTAAGTAACCCATAACATGCATGATACACATTACACAATACACAAGTTGTATTAATAGTTTCAAAAGCCACAAAATAATTAAAACAAGTCTTCTTTCCCACAAAAAAAAAACAAGTATTCTTCATCTCCAACGTCCATGAGAGTTGAGGCTATGATTCCATCTTCAATACTTTAAGTTTTCATCTCTAAAACAAACTACAAAATGAAACAAACAAATATATAGTTAGTACTACTTGCAAGTTGCAACTTATAAGAGAATGAAAGAGAACTTATAAAATAAATGATTAGTGGTTAACTTACAAGAACTACTCTTCAAAGACACAAAATATGATGAGAACTCAAAGCTCCTCTAAGACTAATGGTTCTCCTTCAACCTCCAAGTCTTGAAAATAAGATAATATAAAAAAAAGAGTTTAGACTTACAAGTTACAACTCATAAAACACTTAACACTTAGTAGCAAGTAAGAAATTTAGTAAATTTATGCTTTCTACAAGCAACTTACCAGATTGGTCCCCAAAACTTTCTAAAGCCCCTTTAAGATCGAGAGGACTACCATATTTGAGCCAATTTTAAGTGCAAATAAGGGCCTCAACGGTGTTCGGGTTCAATGAACTACGAAAAGAATCCAATACACGTCCACCGGTGCTGAATGTTGATTCTGATGCAACTGTAGAAATCGGGATTGCTAAGACATCTTTCGCCAACTATGAAATGACTTTGTATTTGCAAGAGTTTACCTTCCACCAATTTAGGATGTCAAAGGGCTCCACATTTTTTCATAAATCTCTGCCAAATATTTGTCTACTTCATTCTTATTCCCATTGCTCTCTTCTTCATAAAGATGTGTGATTTTCCCAAATTGTGGAATATTATCCAACTCTAAATCAATTGGATTTGGAGTTCGTTCATCTTCACTATCATTATCATCGTCTTTAGAAGAAAAAGCCTTGTACGCCTCGTACAACCTCCTAAATGTCGTATCCACCTTCTTTGTCATAACTTCACCCACTTCTTTCCCATACATGAGATTAAAACAATATGAAAGTGGTTTTAGTTTGAATCTTGGGTCAAGCAAAACAAGTACATATAACATAACATTGGTCTTTTCAGTATTTCCCCAATACTTGTCGAACTTTACTTTTATTCTCCTAACCATTGATGATAAATACACATTATTGCTCTCACAATACTTTTGAATTATACCATGAACCAAGTAAATCTCTTGAAAGTATCTATTAGAAGTCACATGCAAGGAAGCTGAAACTCGTTTAGTGATTTCATAAAATGACTTCAAAAACTTTACAAACATTTTTACCTTTTCCCAATCATCATCAGATGGAATCTTTTCTAAATTCAAATCATCACCTTCTCCTTCCATTCTCACAAAAGCACGTTGGTAGGTCAACGCAACATCCAACATCAAGAAAGTGGAATTCCACCTTGTACTTACATCTAAACAAACACCGCCATTAGCATTAAATTTTCTTGCTCCACACACGTCTTAAAGGTGAGTGACCGTGCAGAAGATGACCTCACATACCTTACAAAGTAGCGGATCTTTTCAATAGATGAATCCAATTCCTCTAACCCCTCATTGACTACAAGATTCAAGACATGAGCAACACATCTAACATGAAAGAACTCACTATCTAATACCAATCCACCCCAATTCCTAACTTTCCTCGCCAAGTAAGAGACGACCACATCATTTGAAGTAGCATTGTCAACTATCACAATGAAGACTCGTTCGATGCCCCATTCTAGCAAACACTTCTCCATTGCTTTCCCAATGGTGTCGCCTTTATGATTTGGAATTTGAAAGAAGTTTAAGACTTTTTTTTTACAACTTCCATTCACTATCAATGAAGTGCGTAGTGAGCACCATATAGTCTATCTTTTGTATTGATTGCCATGCATCCGTTGTTATGCACCATGTGACGGCCCCAATTTTTTCATGCAATTGGGTACGCCCGGCCTAGACCCATACAAGCCTCGAGTCATCACTCGGCAACCTGACGAGCCTAGTCAGCCTTCAATTTAATAAAATTAGTAATTTATGAAAGAGTTATTGCATCAATAAACAGCGGAAAACTAAAATAATTATAATAATGGGGAAATAACTCAATCAAAGGAAGTAGAGGAATTCTATAAGTGTGGAAAACCCCGGGTATTCATGTACAATTGGAAATGCAAAGGTACATGATACCAATCTCATCAAAATTTGCCTAGTTTAATAATCCCAAAGCATATATATATAAAACGATATACATAAAAGCAAAACATAAAGAAACCTATAAAATAGTCTCCAAATCCAAACCGCTAATCCTCACAATAGATCCCTTAGGCAGGGTCCCTTGCCCTTGCTCTCCGCCCTCATCGCACCCACCGTCACAAACTAGACGGTGAGTAACCGAATAAAATCGAATGTAATGCCGTAAGAAGATAACAAGAATTCATGATAATACAAGTAAATCGCCTAAATATCATGCGGTAATAAAAATGACAGAATTTAAATAAACAAGATGCATGATAAACAGACTAATAGATATCAATCGAAAGTCAAGTGTGTTCCAAGGAATCAAAAGAGGCCCATAAGTGGTCTAAATCATAGCATAACGGCGAAGACCTCGCGAGATCTTCCCGGCATCGACACAAGCGAAGGCACAACTATGACTGGAAATGGACTCAAACCCATCCACCCAAGACACTCGGTGTCACACGGTCACTAAGGGTGGTCACACACTCGTGCGCACGAGTGCCCGCGTTTTATCCTCTAGTGCAGTCCTAGTACTTTCGAGACAAAACACTTACGCCGGAAAACACACAACAAGAAATGGAAGAGAATACCAATAATAGAGCATAACGAAACAAAATGAAAGATAATGAATCACATGGCATTTTCTTATCAAGGCTTACAAACGTACAAATGCTTGTGGCAATTGTACTTACCTGAACTATCGCGACCCGCGAAATAAACTCTCGTTTCTAATGCGTATTCCCAAGTTTTTCGCTACCTGACAAGGTTGGAAACTCTAATTAATGGGTCGAGGCATTAATTAATCCTAGGTCGATACCCTTCACATTTTCCCATCCTTTTAAATGACTCGAAAACCTCGACAATTCAATCGGTAAATCAAACCCAAATTGACAAAACTTTGACTGAAAACTCAACACTGACGTCATCAACAAAGAATGATCAAAACACGAAACCACACAACATTATTAAGAAACTACAACGAGTCCAATTGTTTAATAAAAATCGTAACAAGTAATTCGTCAAAATAACAATATTAATAGTATTTTAGATGAACCATAACCGCGAGAGACCATCGAGGACATGAGCAATATCCGTGATAACCCCCACACCAAATGATGGTTCAACCAAAGCAAATCCTTTCAAACATGCGATTTTACGGCAAAAAAGAAAGAATAAAAATAAGATAAAATACAACACAAAAACAATCACATGAAATAATAAAACTGTTTTAAAACGCAACTCGGATTTCGGACACACCGAGGGTTGTAGGACATTAGTATAGGCGAGATCTAGTCCCCGACAACCTCCCCGGTGCGGCGGTCCGCCAAAGAGCGCCGCCAAGCTTGGCGTTTTCCCGGCGAAACCAAAACAACAATAAATTAAAAAAAAACAAGAAAAACGTAAGAAAGAGTGGGAGATAGAGAGAGAAAGCGGACCTCCCAGGTGAAGGTTCGGTGAGGGGAGACCGAGTGGGAGACCGACGAGAGAGAGATGAAGGGAGGAAGAAGATAAGTGGCGGCGGTGGGTGTTTGGAGAAGGAGGTGAATAGTGTAGGGTTTTCTTTTTTTTTTTATATATATATAAGGCCAAATGACATTTTTACCCCCAACTTAATTTCTACACACTTTTAAAACACTACCCTTATGGGTCTTTTTTACTTTTCTATTTATTTCTCTTTATTGCACATTAAAGTGTGTAACCATTCTATTTATTTCTCTTTATTACACATTAAAGTGTGTAACCATTCTATTTATTTCTCTTTATTACACATTAAAGTGTGTGTGTGTTGTCACTTGCATAACTCTCCACCTCAACACACCCACATCTCGAGGTCAATCTCATGGTTCCTCACCATTGAACTGTGTCAATTTAACAAATCCAATTCCATAGACCATATGTTGCGTAATTAACTAACTCCCGCGTTCAAACGACATTCCTTGGTCCATTTCTCCTTGTTCTGACTCTCGTAATTCGCGTAGTCTCGCCTTGTCTCGCCAACTAATTAATTAAATAAATTAAAAATTCATTTATTTGTACGTTTTACTTGTTTTTCTCCCCGTTTAACTAGTCGAAACCTCACTCAATTAAATACCTCCCGAACGGCTCGAAACCCGTAAAATACTACAATACTAATACACACAATCAAAGAATCATAAAATCACTTCTGTCGACTCCCGAAGTTCGAAATACTTGTCCGCATTCACGTAGCCGGTCACAATTCGACAAGTGCAACACAAGTCGGCTTAAAAATTTGGGGTTGTTACAGCTCCCCACTTATTAGAATTTCGTCCCCGAAATTAATCTAATAAGTAAACTAGATTAGCAACTCTTCGCAACTCCTAACGAGTCCGATAAAAATTCAAAGTGAGTCATTTCTTGACTCGAACCGTTCGTGACCCTTCAATGGAGAGACCTTCGATATTTATAGTCTCCTCGAATCATACCGAAGCTCATTGTGATACTCGACAAGTATTTCTTCTGCCACTACTGGGCACTCTTAAGTCTCAAACAAAACTATCCACAACTACCCAGATGCTATCGTGACCTCGAGGAGATCAGGGCAACCACTAACGAAATCCATATCCATATATACCCAATTCCATTAAGAAATGGGTGAGGCTGTAATAGTCCTCCAGGTCGTCGATGCCCAGCCTCTACGCGCTGGAATATCACACGTTCGAACAACTCCGACACCTCGGAAATCATCCCTGGCCACCAAAAGAATGTCGCATATCGGCGCACATCTTAGGTCGACCCGGATACACAACAAAACCAAAACGATGAATCTCCTGAAGTAACTCTTCACACACATCAGCCACCAATGGAAACCCCAGTCGCCCGTGATACCTCTAGCATGAGTCTGTCGACCGACTCGTCTGGGCATTCTAAACTATCCGCCATCTCACTGCACCGCTGGTAGGTCGCATCGCCTTGCTGTCACTCGCGCAAAATGCCAAATGAGACGGTCTGCAACATCGTTTGACCACGTATCTAGGTTCTGGTAGTCATCGGCACGTCCGCTGAACTCATCAACTTGACTGCCTCACGTAAACCACGCTCGTAGGTTCTTAAACACACGACTACTTCCGCATCCAATCCTTTGCAGCGCAACGCATCAGCAACAACGTTGGTCTTCCTCGGATGCTACGTAAAATGAAAAGTTGTAATCCTTCACGAACTTAGGCCAAGGCTTTTGTGTCAGATTCAGCTCCCTCTGAATGAATTGGTGCTTCAAGCTCTCGGATCATTACGTAACTCGAACGAGCATCGTACCGTGACGTTTTCATATCCTTAGCGCGAACACGATCGCAGCTCACTCCAGTCATGGGTTGGTCGGTTCTTCTCGCAAACTTTCGATATTCGAATGCATAAGTGATCTCACGCTTAAATCTTCTCGAAATTAATTGCATCACCGTTTGCTCTAAACACGCGTCCTAAAATCTAACCTTGGGTAACAAATACTCGTACGCGATTCAATATCTTAGCAAATGATCGACATCCCGTTTCGTTCTACCACATATGTTACCCACAAAGGTCTCAATTTCGTCTTCTCGTATTATAACCCGAACATGAAATGCACCAACTAGTTCGTACCAAAAGAAACATTGAACCATAAACTCTACCACGGACTCGCCTGCGCTCTGCCTCAACGCAATGAATTCATTCTTTTTTCGCTCGAAAGACAGTCGACGGAAAGTACTTCTAACTAAACTGATTCTTGAAGTCAACCCAATCGCTTGGGATGCCTCGGGTAGCAACGATTGTCGTCCACCAATCGTCCGCCTCCCCCTGCAACATTAACGAAGAGATCGTCGCCTTCATGCGTTCATCAATAGCGATGATGGTGTGAACCTTCTCGTGATTCTTCAAGAATAGCTCTACCGCTCTAATGTTGGTACCACCATAGAACTTCAACGGGTCATGCCTCTTGAACTCTTTCCACTACCTAGCCTCGATAGTGGCTCCCACACTCTTTGCTGGAGTCGTTAAGTAGTCTCATCATTGGCCGTCGGTGTAGCTAATGTAGTAGGTATCTCCTTTGCTTGTGCTATCGGCGGTGTTTCAGCCTCAGTTTGAGCAACTGACGCAACAACAGCTCCCTCAGGTATCGCCGCTAACGGAATCGGAGTCGCGAACGTCGCAAAGAATCGAATCTCGACTCCCGAGTAGTATTCGTAGGAAGCAACGTAGTCGGGGTAGATGGCGTCGTAGTAGCCTATGCAAGTGTCCTCAGTGACCGCACCAACTCCTCAAATCTCTGATCCTGCGTCGCGGCTCTCTGAGACAATGTATGTATCTCCTCAAGGCATCGTGACAAAATCATGCCGATATCGTCGCTCGGACCTGGCTGATCCGCAATCGTCGTTTGAACAAGAAAACGACTTTCTCGGACCATTGAATAGCTACCGATACGATATAATACACACAACAATCATAATATGTACAAAGTTAAATCCGACTCATCCCGAACTCCCCCATCTAGGTTTTTTTTTTTAAAAAAAAAAAACGATCATAGGGTTTCCACTCTAAGTTCAACCGTTCCTAACTTCCGCTGGTTTAAATGGTTTGTGTTTTAAATTAAGAGTCAGGTCATTATAACCTTAAGCTCCGATACCAACTGTGATGTTGGTATCACAATATTAATACAACTCTAAACTCTGTCCCTAAGGTTATAAAGCCTATGCTCTGATACCAACTGTGACGTTGGTATCACAATTTTTAGATAACTATATACCATGTCCCTAAGATTCTAAAGCCTAGGCTCTGATACCAACTGTGACGGCCCCAATTTTCCCATGCAATTGGGTACGCCCGGCCTAGACCCATACAAGCCTCGAGTCATCACTCGGCAACCTGACGAGCCTAGTCAGCCTTCAATTTAATAAAATTAGTAATTTATGAAAGAGTTATTGCATCAGTAAACAGCGGAAAACTAAAATAATTATAATAATGGGGAAATAACTCAATCAAAGGAAGTAGAGGAATTCTATAAGTGTGGAAAACCCCGGGTATTCATGTACAATTGGAAATGCAAAGGTACATGATACCAATCTCATCAAAATTTGCCTAGTTTAATAATCCCAAAGCATATATATATAAAACGATATACATAAAAGCAAAACATAAAGAAACCTATAAAATAGTCTCCAAATCCAAATTTCGCTAATCCTCACAATAGATCCCTTAGGCGGGTCCCTTGCCCTCGCTCTCCGCCCTATCCGCACCTACCGTCACAAACTAGACGGTGAGTAACTCGAATAAAATCGAATGTAATGCCAGAAGAAGATAACAGTAATTCATGATAATACAAGTAAATCAGTCTAAATATCATGCGCTAATAAAAATGACAAGAATTTAAATAAACAAGATGCATGATAAACAGACTAATAGATATCAATCGAAAGTCAAGTGTGTTCCAAGGAATCAAAAGAGGCCCATAAGTGGTCTAAATCATAGCATAACGGCGAAGACCTCGCGAGATCTTCCCGGCATCGACACAAGCGAAGGCACAACTATGACTGGAAAGGGACTCAAACCCATCCACCCAAGTACTCGGTGTCACACGGTCACTAAGGGTGGTCACACACTCGTGCGCACGAGTGCCCGCGTTTTATCCCTCTAGTGCAGTCCTAGTACTTTCGAGACAAAACACTTACGCCGGAAAACACACAACAAGAAATGGAAGGGAATACCAATAATAGAGCATAACGAAACAAAATGAAAGATAATGAATCACATGGCATTTTTTATCAAGCTTACAAACGTACAAATGCTTGTGGCAATTGTACTTACTCGAACTATCGCGACCCGCGAAATAAACTCTCGTTTCTAATGCGTATTCCCAAGTTTTCCACTACCTGACAAGGTTGGAAACTCTAATTAATGGGTCGAGGCATTAATTAATCCTAGGTCGATACCCTTCACATTTTCCCATCCTTTTAAATGACTCGAAAACCTCGACAATTCAATCGGTAAATCAAACCCAAATTGACAAAACTTTGACTGAAAACTCAACACCGACGTCATCAACAAATAATGATCAAAACACGAAACCACGCAACATTATTAAGAAACTACAACGAGTCCAATTGTTTAATAAAAATCGTAACAAGTAATTCGTCAAAATAACAATATTAATAGTATTTTAGATGAACCAAAACCGCGAGAGACCATCGAGGACATGAGCAATATCCGTGATAATCCCCACACCAGTGATGGTTCAACCAGCAAATCCTTTCAAACATGCGATTTTACGGTAAAAGAAAGAATAAAAATAAGATAAAATACAACACAAAAACAATCACATGAAATAATAAAACTGTTTTAAAACGCAACTGGATTTCGGACACACCGGAGGGTTGTAGGACATTAGTATAGGCGAGATCTAGTCCCCGACAACCTCCCCGGTGCGGCGGTCCGCCGCAGATAGCGCCGCCAAGCTTGGCGTTTTCCGCGAAACCAAAACAACAATAAATTAAAAAAAAACAAGTGAAAAACGTAAGAAAGAGTGGGAGATAGAGAGAGAAAGCGGACCTCCGGTGAAGGTTCTGGCGAGGGGAGACCGAGTGGGAGACCGACGAGAGAGATGAAGGGAGGAAGAAGATAAGTGGCGGCGGTGGGTGTTTGGAGAAGGAGGTGAATAGTGTAGGGTTTTCTTTTTTTTTATATATATATAAGGCCAAATGACATTTTTACCCCCAACTTAATTTCTACACACTTTTAAAACACTTCCCTTATGGGTCTTTTTTACTTTTCTATTTATTTCTCTTTATTGCACATTAAAGTGTGTAACCATTCTATTTATTTCTCTTTATTACACATTAAAGTGTGTAACCATTCTATTTATTTCTCTTTATTACACATTAAAGTGTGTGTGTGTTGTCACTTGCATAACTCTCCACCTCAACACACCCACATCTCGAGGTCAATCTCATGGTTCCTCACCATTGAACTGTGTCAATTTAACAAATCCAATTCCATAGACCATATGTTGCGTAATTAACTAACTCCCGCGTTCAAACGACATTCCTCGGTCCATTTTTCCTTGTTCGACTCTCGTAATTCGCGTAGTCTCGCCTTGTCTCGCTAACTAATTAATTAAATAAATTAAAAATTCATTTATTTGTATGTTTTACTTGTTTTTCTCCCCCGTTTAACTAGTCGAAACCTCACTCAATTAAATACCTCCCGAACGGCTCGAAACCCGTAAAATACTACAATACTAATACACACAATCAAAGAATCATAAAATCACTTCGGTGTCGACTCCCGAAGTTCGAAATACTGTCCAGTATTCACGTAGCCGGGTCACAATTCTGACAAGTGCAACACAAGTCAGTTAAAAATTTGGGGTTGTTACACACAAACGCTGAGACGACCCACGAAACATCTTCTTCAACTTCGTCCTTTCAATTGAGTAAAGACTCATACAATCCCTTGTAATTGTACTTCTTAATGGAACAGTAAACTTAGAATTCAAACCCGCAATAAAATCACGAAAGCCATCATTTTTCACAAACTTGAAAGATAACTCATCTAAAATAATCATCCTAGCAATCAATCTCCTACAATTGTGATAGTCATAGGTTGTTGCGAACAAGTGAACTGTACTTTCAGTAGGACCCCTCATTGAGGACCCCTCATGAGTAGAGGAGAAACAAAGGTTTGCTTGCTTGGAAGGATGCCACTCATTTTCAATTTTCCACGGATGATTGGGGTTCGAACACTTCTCCAAATGCAAAATCAAGTTTTTGGTCCCACAACTTTTGGAATGACATGCATAGGATTTGGGACAAAATTTGCAATATGCCCTAGGCTTATTAGGCTTCTCTTCTCTGATTGTGAAATAATCCCAGGCTTACGAAGTTCTCTTTCTTTGATTACTCGGATTAGGTGGTAATGAGGGGAGGCTTGATTCATTAGTTTCATTTGGAGGTGGAGGCTGTGGAGTTGGAGTTGGAATGTCGAATGGATTAACACCTTGACTAAGGTCTAACTCAGTTGAAAGAGTTGGAATTGAATGTGGACAAGTTGATGTCATCTGAAGAATCAAACAAAAAATAGAAAGTTTGATTTCTATAAGAAATCAACTTTGTGATTGCACATATATTAATATAAGTCAATTCAAACTTCAAAATCAAAACTCCCCTACTTTCCGTAATAAATTATACAACTGATCAAAGAATAATCAAAGAAGCAAAACAAAGTCAATCATTCTAAAACAGATTGCACTAGAAACTCTCAAATGTTCAATGACAACACCATGGTTTTCAGCAAATTCCAGAAAAGTAAAGTGAAAAGAGAGGAAATATTACCCTCATAACGAAAGAGGACAATATCTTTCACAATTCTCAATTTGTGTTTTGTATAACAATGCCTAGAATCTCTTTAGTGATTGTGATCTACATCTTATTTTTCAACTAAAAACTCAATAATCCAATTACTGCTGGAGTTGGCATTGGCATTACATAAACATAGCCTCAATTAAGTTTTCTAGTGAGGACATCATCAACAATCAGTTGATCATGCTCTGACTCAATTTTAACAAATCAACTCAGCACAAATCAAATACTTTTATTGACAATAACTTGAGAACAACACAACATGACTCAAAAATTATTAGAAGACAAGAAGAGCTCACAAAAATGTTACCTACATTGCACATCCAAATAATATAAACATCCATAAACCAATTAAGAGTAAATATGAAGAAGGTGAAGAAGAAAGATGTCGAGAGACGATGAAGAAGATGATGAAATGAAATCAATTGATTAAGGGATTGAAGAAATTAGAGAAGAAGAAAGAAGGTTAAGTACCTTGGTGGCTTGGTGTCGAGAGACGATGAAGAAGATGATGAAATCGAAAAGATGATGGCGGATGAAGAAGATGATGGTAGATGGCGCGGATGGCGGATAAAGAAGATGATGCAGCGAATGTGTGCACTGTACAGGGCTGCAGTTGGAGGTGAATCGAAGCAGGAAGAAGATGATGGCGGTGGCAGATAGCGCGGATGGCGGATGAGGAAATTGTTGGTGGCTTTGCGGATCTCGGAGAAGTCGTAGATGTTGGGGTTTTCGGGGAGGGAGTTGCGGAGGTTGGCGAGTGGCGAGGGAGGCTTTGCTCGAGGAAGAGGAGATGATCGATGATCGATGGAGATCGATGAGATCGGTGTTGATGCCGTAGCTGTTGGTGTTTGTGGTGCTTTTGCTGTTGGTGTCGGTGTGCGAGGAGATCGATGGAGGAGATGATCGATGATCGATGGAGGGGATGATCGTGAAGCAGAACAGCAAGAAAAGAGCTAAGAAGCAGCAGTTAGGGACTTAGGGTTATTTGTTGGTCGGGTCGGGTCGAGTCGGGTACCCTTTGATCATACCCAAACCCGACCCGATACCCGACCGGTTGGACTTTTTTGACCCGACTCTTTGTTTTTATTCACTCTACCCGACCCACCATCCGCCACCCGATTCGGGTGACCCAACCGAGTCGGGTCCTTGGGTTTCTTGTTCAGCCCTAACAATACACACATTACTATCATATATTACAAATCAGTTTATTATTTGCTACACAGTTAATGAATATTGAATAAAAAATGATAAAATGACCCACTTTCAATGTATATTTTTGGCGCATACCCTTGTCTTTTAGATATTTATATATGGCTCTTTTTTGTCTCCCATGAGTGGGCCCCAAATCTGAAAAAATACCATAAATAACTAAAAGACGAGTGTCCTAAAGTGTGCTTGGTTCATTTTATCAATTTTGTATTAAATTATATATATTTAAATTTAGTTTTTTCAAGTAAAATCTTAATTTAGCAGCAGTTAATTATATTTTTTTAAAGGATTAATTATATATTTTAAGGTTTTCAAAAAAGAAAATATTTATATAAGTAGTATTAAATAACGTTGGTTAAAATAACTAGTATTATCTAGTTTATCTTTTATTTTTACCAAATATATTTGTCTTATCTTTTTACTTAAATTAAAATTGTATTAATTAATTCATATATTTTAGGAGGTGCGCAGAAGTTAGAAAGGAAGAAAAATTTTATGTCGACGCTTTTTTCTTACAAAATGCTACCCAATGTAGTGTTTGAAGATTCCAGCTTATGAAGCTAGATTATTTTTAAAATAATATAGTTCCAAACACAACTTATTTTTAAAATAATCTAGTTGATGTACTAATTTATGCTTACCAAATAGATCCTCAGTGTCACGAGGTTTAGCCTTGAGTTTCATAAAACTCGGAGGTTTCTGCCCTTTTTCTTTCATTTTTGTCGCTGTTGGGTTGCGAATCCGAAGCACGCACAGTGGAAGAAGGTGAAATACCACTTTTTCCTTTTTTTTTTTTTAACTGTTTTATTGAATTGGGGCCTGATGAAACTGAATTATGTAAGTTTTATTTATTTATTTATTTATTTTATAGTGAATTGGATCCAAGGAAAGTTGTTTTAGGGATTAAAACTTGAATTCGAAATCCAAGGATCAAAATCAGGTCCTTGAATCAAAGTAAAAATTCACTGTTTTCCAGTATTAACATCATTCTTGATATTAGAGATAAAACATGAATCTTGGATTAGGAGTTTAAGGCATTGATTTTAAGATTTGAATCAAAGTATGCAATCCATTGTTTTTGTTTCCTTTTCTTTTTTTTTTTTTTTTTATTTTTTTATTTTTTTATTTTTTTTTTTAGTATGGTGACAGGCCATATTGAGGAGGTCGTTTTTGGTCTGATTAATGCGTTCTCAGAGTCCATGGAAAGTTAGAAGCGAGGTCTACAAGGCTATAGTGGATAGTGTGACAAATCTTATGGTTTACAAAGGGTAAAAAGTTAGTCAAAGTCGGCTAGTTGAAAGGGGATATAATTCATATTTTTGATGGCTTTCTTAGGGAACTTTGTTCTATGTTTAGGACAAGTTATTGTGAAAGTTTCGACCAAAACTTGATACTTACAAGTTGTCTACACTACAATGATTAAAATAAAACTAAGTTTGCAAAAATTGGAGAAGTGTTGGACAAATATGATAATGCCCAAACGTGCGGAAGGAATTTAAAAGAAATAAAATTATGAAATATGGTTCAACTTTTGGGGGAACCGTTTAGGATTTGAATCCCATGTTTCCTGATCCTAACAATAATTTGTTAATTCATATTAAAGAAAAAATAATAATTAGTTAATTAACATTTACCTAAACACCCTCATTTTTATCTTTTTAATATTATTTGAACCAATGACATTTAAGCATTTGAGGGCAAAGTTATCAACAAGGCTATTTTTTTAAAGTTGCTAATGATGTTTTCAATGCGGCGAGGTGGTGTTAAGCAGTTTAACTCCGCCTAGTTGAGGCAGTGCTGCCTAAGAGAGTAAAAAAATATTTAGTTAGACCTCCCTAAGAAATAATTTAATTTATTTAGAGACCCCTCAATTGTAGAGGGCATACTTTCTCACTTACATATTTTTAACTCCACACTTTTCCACACATTTTGAAATAAAAAAATATTTTCAATAAATAATTAATATTTTCAAGAAAATAAATAAATAAATGATATTTTCAATAAATTTTTTTAATAATTATTTTCAGGCCCACTGCATACCTTATTAAGGGCTAGGCAAAAAACACTGGTTGCTAGATATGGATGAGGATTGAAATATGGTTCAACTTTTGGGGGAACTGTTTGAAGATTTGAATCCCACACGTTCCTAATCAGGAAAATCAAACGTGCTCGATTCACTTTTCAAAAACTTGTGTGTGTGTGTATATGCATGTGCATCCATACAATCACATAAGCATTCAAAAGATATCGACTATGTCCACTTAGATTTTGTTTTTGTTTTTTTTTTTTTTTTTTTGTATCTTGTATTTATTGAGTTTACTACTCATTATTATAATGTAAACGACTTCAAGCCGAATATCATTGTTGCAAAAGATAGTTCGGAACACGTCCGAACCATCCAAGAGGCTATATTAATAGCCTCAAATAGAAAAAATAAAAATAATTTATTATTTACATAAAAGACAGTATTTATAAGGAGTATATTAATGTCTCAGCACAAATAGATAACATATACTTCTAATTGAAGGAAGAGGAAAGACAATTGTGACAGAAGACATCGCAAAAAGTGGTTTCAACACTCATGCGAGTGCTACTTTTAGTAAGTTTTCTCTTTAACTATTTAATTATTGTATTATTAGACTATTGTTTTAACCAATACTAGTTAGATTGTTAAAAATGCTTCTAAATTATTATTGCATGTTATGCATGCTGTTAAAAAAGAATGACTGAGCAAAGACATTTTAAAACTAAACATACCAAAATTACAAGAAAATGGGTGTTCTCAATGAAAGTTTTACCCATCAATTCCTACCTTTAAAACAGATTATAAAGATGGCCTAATAGGCATATATATCCTAACATTTCATCAATTTTTTAAAAAAATTCCAACGTTTCAAGTTTTGCAAATATATTCTAATGTTTCAATATCACTTAAATTGTATCTTCACTCATTACCAAACCTCTGTTTTCTCACAGATCCAACCAAAAAGCCTTTAATAAGCTCATCTCCACCACCCATCATCATCATCGCCAAAAAAAGTCCCAACCTTCATCTCCTACATCGAAAATCTCGAAATTGCGTTCCAAAATCAAAGTCTCTCCAAAATTGTTGCGTCCATTCTCTACCGGAGGTCGATGTTCACATCACAAGCAAGAAATGTCGAAGAGGTTTTTGCAGTCAAGTAGGGGCATCAAGAAGTGAGGCACGTTGTGAGGACGGCCTAGAAGATGAGGGGAGGAATAGATACTTAAATGTTTTGTTTTTTATCGATTAAACTCAAGTTCAACTCTCTGTTTTTCTTTTGTCATAGATTCAACTGTTTCAACTCTTTTTTTTTTTTTTTTTTCATTTTCTCAATAATAAACTCAAGTTAACGGTGTTACATTGGGGAGGGCAAAAACGTCCGATTCACAAGTGATGATACAATTTAAGTGATTTTGAAACGTTGGGATATAATTGTAAAAATTAAAACGGTATGATTTTTTTTGTAAAATTATGAAACATTAGAATTTATTTATCTATTAGGCCAAAAAAGATTATATGCTTTCATTTTCTCAATCTTTATATTTCCAAAAAGAATCAACCATGGTTGTTCACTTTAAAAGCCTAAAAAATAGACCACAACAGGATTTATAACACCACAGACAACAATTGTTGCATCAAAACATGATAATCATATGATTTGAGGCCTTTTAATCTGACAATCCGCCATTGATATGAATTTTGTAAGATTCTAATGGTGTGTTCACTTCGCTAGACTAAACCAATTAGTCTCGGGATAAGGCTTAAGGCCGATGTTCGTGTTGCACACAAATTAACGCTAAGTACAAATTAATCGGTACTCATCCCAATTAAAATATCCCACCAATTCCCGCATCACTATTAGTCCGGATGTGTGGGATAACGAAATGACGATAATGCCCCTCTCCTTTATAAGCTGTCGCTGCTCATCTGCTCCTCTCTCGCTTCTCCTCTCTCGCTGCTCGCCTCCTCTCTTCTCTCGACTTTCATTGCTGCTCTCGCTCTCTCTCTCTCATTGCTGACTTCGCCTCCTCTCTTCTCTCGACTTCATTGCTCTCGCGATCCTCTGCTCCTCAATCGCTGCTCCTCTCTCTCTTGCTCGACTTCGCCTCCTCTCTCTCTCGACTTCGCTGCTCCTCTCTCCTCTCGACTTCGCTGCTCCTCTCTCCTCTCGACCTATCGACTTCGCTGCTCCTCTCTCATCTTGAGTTCAACTTCGACGTCGCTCTCCACTTCGATCTCCAGTTCAATCGCCCTCTTCAAAAGGTGCATATCTCATACTTTCCTTCTCCCAATTATTTCTTTGATTTTTGCTTTCTTGGAGTTAGGGTTTTGATTTGTGAATCTGCCCAACCAATTTGGTAATGGGTATGTTAGGGTTTGTGAACATACATATGTTGTTTTTGATGTTGTGAATATGATGTTTTTGATGTTGTGAATATGAGGGAAATGCTTGTTTGGTTGTTTGTTTGTGTGACATGGTCTATGCGTTAATGGTGATGAGGAATTGATGGCGGTGGTGTCACTGCTGTGGCTGGTGATGAATTGATGGCGGTGGTGTCACTGTTGTGGCTGGTGTAGTGTTGTTGGTCTGATTTGTGAAACTTGGCTTATTAAGTAGTGCTTGTTGATTTAATTTATGAGCAATTCATGAATTTTTCTCTGAATTCTCCAATTAATTTGGGACTTAGGTTATGTTGTTGTTGTTGTTGGGTGTATGTAAATTGTGAGTTTCTTGGTACTTGGTTTATTGGTGTTCCCTTCATTCTTGATTTTTTTTTGAAAAGTTGTGCTTAGATTTCATATATGTTCTTTTGTTTAGTTGCAAGAAAATGTGTTCTTTTTGTTGTGAATCTGTTCATAAAGTAGTGGGTAATGAAGTCCTTCGACAAAGAATGCATGAAAATAAATTTGTTTTTAGGAAACTGATGCAAGTAATAACTATGTAGGAAGATCAAGTAAGAAGAAAGAGTACTACATCTACAAATAACTTTGAACGTTTCTCACTTGCTTTATTTGTTCTCTTGCTTGTTAGTTGTGTTCAGATTTCTTTATTTCTTTTGTTCATTGTCATTACTATATATAGTCCTAGTGAGCCACACATCTTTTTCACCTATTTGTTTAATCTGTCATATATAGGGTCCTTTTTCTTGGGTTCCATAGTTAGATAAATGCAGCCATCATTTATATAGATAGTAAAGGGGTATGATATATGCTTACAATCCATTGTGAACTGATTAATTTGGATTTGTATTGGTACACAGGATTGAATGTGGGAAGTTGATTGATTGCATCCTTTCCCACAACTTGTTTAAAAAATCATCAAACATGAGCAAATGCACGTAGGTCCTCTATGAAATTTGAACTTGTAATATTGTAGGTCCCGTTAGACTTCAAATCCTAGAGCAAAATCAAATAAATCTATTTAACTATTTTTATTTTTGATAGACAGTTAGAGGGCAAACCCATGTGAACTCTCATGGAACATGTCTCTTTAGATGCCCCCTTCGCTACTCATTTTCAGGGTGGCATAAATGGATCTGAATTTCCTGCGGGTTGATCCGAACACAAGGAACGTTCGATTGCTTATTAATTTTTTTCTAATTTCTTTGAAACTTGTCGTGGCCATGATGTATATGTTCAATGCGGGTGCACGAGCAAGTGCAAGAATTGAGCGTCGTTATAAATTAGATTTTGAAAAGGGTCGTATGGCGGTTGAACATCTTGTGTACAAGTCGGATGATAAGTGCTATAAAATGCTACGAATGGATAGGCTGAGATTCAACAAGTTACGTGATATGTTGTACGAGCATGGGAATCTGAGAGACAAACGATGTGTGCTAGTAGACGAACACTTGGCTATTACTCTCCACATACTGGGGCACAACGTACGCAATCGTGTCATAAGCACTTGGTTCCAAAGGTCAGGCGATACTGTTAGCAAGGTGTTTAGGAGAACTATTCGAGCCATTATTAGGTTGCATCCGATATTACTCAAGCACCCAGAACCAATTGGCCTAGAGTCTACAGATATTAGATGGAAATATTTCCAGTGATTGGAGTATGACTACTTCATTTGACAATTATTTTGGTTATACATTTGTTTGTTTCTAACTTTGTACTTACGTTCTGCTTAATTCTTGCAGGGTTGTCTTGGTGCTATTGATGGGACGTTCATACCAATAATCGTGCGTAACTTCCAAAAGCCAAGATTCAGAAATCGGAAAGGCCACACGACGTTGAATGTTTTGACTGCTTGTACACCAGAGAAGTTAATTACGTACATCCTTCCTGGTTGGGAAGGATCGGCAGGTGATGGAAGAGTATTGAAAGATGCAGTCTCTCGTCCTAATGGTTTAAAGGTTCAGCCAGGGACCTATTATTTGGTTGATGCAGGGTACGCGAACAGTGAAGGTTTCCTTGCACCTTACCGCGGCCAGCGCTACCATCTCTCAGAATGGAGCACCGGGCGACGACCAGCCCAAACACCTGAAGAAGTATTTAATATGCGACATGCAAAAGCGAGGAATATTATTGAGACATGTTTTGGTGCGTTGAAACAACGATGGGCTGTCCTGCGAAGTCCATGTTACTACAATGTGAAGATGACGACATTCATCATTCACGCATGTGCGATTCTTCACAACTTTCTTACTAAGGAGGTGCCAAATGACTTGTTGGACACTATAATTCCAGAAGGTCAAGAATTGGGAGCTAATGACGATGCTAGTAATGAGCAGCCCGAAACAATTTCCACCGTTGGGTCAACGAATGCCTGGACCACATTTCGAGATGAGCTAGCAATGTCGTTTTGGGATGACTATAGGGCTCCTCACCATTAGAGATGTTCACATGTCTGCAATGAAACATCATTTGTTTGAACTTTGTTCTCACTTTGTGTTTTCTTATGTACTAGTATTGTATGTTTTTTGTAGTGTGTTTTTTTAGGCATGTCAATTAACTTGTATTCTTTTATCATTTCTTCTGTACTTGTTTAATCACCATACCCTATTGAAGTACATTGTGGAATCAAGGATGCACAAACATACATATGTTTTCTTGTTACTTAATGAATTTATTTCTTTAATGTGTTCATTCTCTTATTTTTGTCCAAATAAGTTACATTTCGCCACTCAAAATCACTCTTATACTTGACAGAACACAAGTTAACTCAAAAACTTGATTGACTAAAAAAAAATTGATGAGAAAGAAATGTTGTTGTATTGCATCCACTCTTTAGTTGGCAAGAACATGAATTAAATGTTTAATCATTGAACTTCCAACAATTGCAATAATGTATCTCAAAAACCATAAACCAAACAGCTACATCACAATTCCATGAAAAAATACAGGAAGGCTTTAACAACCATAAACCAAAATGGCACAAGTTTTTTGGTTACAAAAAGTATGTCAACATTTCTGAAAAAGGATGTCAAGATCATAGAGCTGTAAATTTAAAAAACCCCATAGTCATATATAGTTTCGAATAGTAAATCTTCTTAAAAAAAAGATGCAAAATAGATGGTGTGACAACATAACTTTCATATCTCCGGGAACATTCTCCGCAACCAGGCTAGATGAAACGGAGGCTTGCATGACAAAAATGCCTGCATGAGCTCGGGACGCCCATGATCTTGGCGTTGTACATAGTCTTCTCCACTTCTGATATATCGAGAACTTTTTCCATAGCTGCCACGACCAAATGTCGCATGTCTCTGTCTGCATTAATGGCAGCACTAATGTCATTGCTAGCCTTCGAGAGTTCAGACCCAAGGATTTGTGCGGCGTGATCATATCGGCGACGCCTCCATCGATGTACGTTTCTTCCTCTTATTCGGATTATTGGTAACCTCCGGTGTAACGACCGAGATCGAGAAGTCTCTTGAGTGAATTCAACATCTTCGGGGACAATTGGATCACTTCCATTCTCACTATTAGACTCATTATTGCCACCAAGCTCTTCCACGGCGTCCACGCGTCGTCGAATGCATCTTCTCCGGTTGCGCGATCATTTCCAAATATTATGCAACATTTCTCATAGTGGATGAATGACTTAGAGCGCCATTGCTTGGCATCCGGATATTTCTACAACACAACAATTGAAAATGCACATTATTAAAGGCAAAGATCACTAAAATTAAAAACATATTTAGTGCAAGGAATAGAGTATACCGCAAGGTAGTCATCCCAAACATCGTCTTCTGCCACAACCATGTTGGACGTGCTGTTAAAATCGAATCCACTAGAACTATGATTAACCCCATGAATCATGTCATTCACGATGAACCAGTCCCTTTTCAAAGTCTTGATACGAGACTCTATGTGTGGTCTTGCCTTGATCTTCGATCTTTGGGCAAGAGGTTTTCAAAGCCTCCTCAAGATGGGTAAGGTACCCTGGCTTAAACCCATTGTCCCCTCTGTAAACCCCAGTGTGCACCATCTCAACCATCGCATTCAGTAGTGCAAGGTCCTCCATATGAGACCACTTGCGCCTCAAAGCTTTTGTTGGCTGGGACTCTTGTTGTGATCCTTGTTGTGGAGGTCGGGCAACTTGCTCATAAAGTACGACGACCGATTGTTGACCCAAGAGCGGAAGGTCGGACACCTTGTTGAGGTAAACTACTTGATACATGTTGGGAACCTCGTCGTTTGTGAAGTCATCTAGAAAAAGCCAACTACAATTGATAAAAGAAATGCAGACCAAAACCCCATCAAATAGAACATAGATTGATCAATAAAAAAAATCAACAGAAACAATAATATTCTCTGGTTACAGAGAGCCTTTTTTGTTTAAAAATCAACAAAACACACAACGCCCAAAAAAAATTCACAAAACAAATAAACAGATCAGAAAATGCAAAGGAAAGCCCTAAATCAAACCCCTTCAAATAGAACCATAGATTGAGCACGAAATGCAGACCATGATAAAACCAACAGATGAAACTCTAAATCAAATCTCATCAAATAGAACCCTAAACCATAAATCATTGATTGAATGAAGGAATCATGAAAGAAAAGAGTAAGAAATCGATCAAACCTTGATGTGAAGGCGTTGCGACGAAGGGTTGTTGTTGAAGGCACAATCGATCGAACTCGAGGCTTCGCTCTCGAGGCTTTTGTGTTCTTCGCGGGATTGTTTTTGTGTTCTTCGCGGGGTTTTTGTGTTCTTCGCGGGATAAAGAGGAAAGAAAGGATATGGTTCACGTTTTGTTGAAGCAGGGGGTAAAGTGGTAATTTCATATGTCCTCAGTTATCTAATACCCACGTTTATCACCTCATCCGAACAAAGAGGTGAAATGGGATAAAAAGATAATGACGAGACTCCCAATCCCATGTAACTTAGTCCGCTACCATATTCCCTATTTTATCTCCAAACCGAACGGACTATAACTGTACCCATCCAATAATTTCAAATCAACAGCCTTTTACAAAAGACTTCTTTTTTCACCATTTCAAATCAATAGCCTTTTACAAAAGACTTCTTTTTTCACCTTGGAAAGTGTGTGGAGTTGGAGGAAGGTAGAATTTAGCTCTTAGTGTAAAGTAGAGTTCACTCCAAAATGTCAAGGTAAGATGGAGTGTTCACTCCACACTTATAAACCTTTTTTTTCTTTATAAGTAGTCTATGTGGGACTATCCCAACATCTCCAACACTCCCCCTCAAGTCCAACTCGGACTTGACCGTAGAACATCAATCAACTATTTTTGTTGGATGTCTACAAGGCCCTTGGACAATGGGTAATCAAGCCAACCTTTGATACTATATTCAATTTTTATATTATAAGGACCCAATCCAAAGTGAGGAGAGTGTGGTGAATAGTTTTATATATGGGCTACAAGTGTGAAGTAGAGTTCACTCCAAAATGCCAAGACAAGATGGAGTGTCCACTCTACACTTATAAACCTTTTTTTTCTTTATAAGTAATCCATGTGGGACTATCCCAACATCTCCAACAGCTCTCCATATTCTCTTGGTTGCAAATCTTTTCTTATCCCCATCTTTTACAAATCTCTATGAGCATTAAGGTCATTTTTTGATTTTCTGCCAAATTAAGTAAAGTTCGTCTAAATTATGACGCAAGGGCAACTCCTGTAAAAGACAATATGTCGTAAACGTTATTTAGCTCTAAATTTCTATATTATTTTTAAAAAACATCAATATTCTAATTAATACACACCTCCCAATATGACAGCCAAAAAATATCGATCTCTCCTTCCAATCATGAGTTGGGTTCTTTAAGAGACGATGCATTCTCAAAATCTTAGGCTTTCCACCACGTTCAGTTTTTCCATTAAATCACTTTTTTCTCCCTCTGTAAGGATGATTTGGCCTTAAAAATCGTCTATGACCCATGTATGAAGTCTTTCTAAAGTAAGTCAACCATTGAGAAGATGTATTTTCAGCGCACATAGGACATGCCATTGGACCCTTAACTCTATATCCCGCCAAATCTTCATATGTTGGAAAGTCATTGAACGTCCACATAAGAATTGCTCGTAGATTAAAAGAAGACTTAGTGAATGCATTGTAAACATATATGTTCCTCCATTCCACAACTCTTGCAATTCCTCTATAAGATGTTGTATGCACGTAGATTAAAAGAAGACTTAGTGAATGCATTGTAAACATATATGTTCCTCCATTCCACAACTCTTGCAATTCCTCTATAAGATGTTGTAGAAACATATCAATATCCTTACCAGACTGATTTGGACCAGTAATCAACATAACTAAAACTATACTCTCTTTTCATACAAAGCCAAGGAGGTATGTTGTAAATAACAAGCATGACCGACCAACACATTTCTTTAAGAACATTCGGAGAGAAAAGTCATAATACTTTTGCAAGAATCCCTTTCTGAACATTCGGAGTTTTCTCATCCGCCTACCCTCTTGAAAAGTCACATTTAAGAATCTCCTTCCTAAATAGGCATCAATCATTTATACACGCATGAATATTTTCATATTTATTTTGAAATGAACCAATAAGCTTTTTTGCAACAGATATTGAATTGGGAATTGTATTTTCCCTAGGCAACATGTGCAATATCCCCAAGAGACCATTGAAACTAGTATCTTTCTAATGGCTCATTACTTTGTGCTTGTACAAAGTAATGAGTCATGTGCATGTGACAGCCTTACATAAATTTGAGATTTCTGAAGGCCCTTCATCATATTACTTCTGATTGTTTGTGTGTTGCTCCCTGTGGTGAAACCAAATCTCCCCGTCGTGAAACCAAGTTGTGTACGTAGGATCTATTCCCCATATTACTAAATGATCATGCACCTTCTCTACAACAACAAAAGCTAAGTTTCGACATTCTCTACATGGGCATAAAATCTCTCCTGACTGTCCTACATGCATTCCAACCATTTAGGCAAAATCAAGTGCTCCTTCTTGATACTTCTTTGCTTATATATATATGTATATATATAAGCAAACATTAACTTTTGTACCTATTAAGATGAACCCACTCCTTACTAAGCATAAGTAAAATCTAACTCAGTACAAAAGGGAGTTCTAAAGTTGAAAGTGTAGTTATTTAAAACATCCAAGAGGACCAATACATGTTTTCAATGCAACTGTTGGACCCTACGCCATTAGGGCGTATGACCGGCCTGGGCTACCTTAAGTCCCTAATAATCTAATCAGCCTTATTTGCCTCAAGTTTCGTAATTTAAATGATAACCTTAAAATCGTTTTATAATCAAATTATCAAAATTAAGATTCCTTAAGACTATTCAAAACTATAAGATCTTATTTCGAATTGATTAACTTAATCCTCAATTCTTTAAAAAATTTCGGCAACATCTCTCTTCTATTTTTAGACCTACGATTTAATAGTCAATAGTCGATTCCTCTAAACTCACAAAAACTTGTAACAGAGGAATGAAACGCCCAAGAAGGACTCACAATCAACCATAATCGTTCACATTAAGCAAGGTCAACGACAAAACAATTCAAACCTTAAATAGTTATAACACTAGTTTCCAGAACAATTTAAGTGAGCTAATTAAATAGTTCAAAACATTAAATATACAGAAGAATAAACTCAAAGAAATCACCAGAATATGTGAACTTGCTCTTTCCTTTCTTCATATTCATTTTTTATAGGACCTTTCTTCAGATTCGTTAATCAAACCTGTCATTATCCAACAATAATAATTCGATAATGTTCATTTTTTATAACCTTTCTTCAGTACACTTAATCAAACCTGTATTATCCAAATAATAATTCTGTGAGAGAGTATCCAAATCCCCCGTGAGGCGTCGACCCTTTAAGACATAAAGGAGTATGACTCAGCCCATATTTACAGCACAAGTGATATACAGGACAGCTAAGAGCATTTTTAATGGGGTTGTAGATTGGGGTGGATGTGTGTCCACATAGGATTGAATAGACATTGAAATAAAAAAATTGTCTCCAATGAGAATATGGATTGGCACTGTGTTGGTGATGTAGCATAGACACTATTTACCGCACCTTCTACATCTAGAGGGTGCGATAGACACTGTCAACAATGCCACATCATCTTATAAAACCAAAATAATAAAACAAAAAAAAAGTCCATGCACATAAACAGAAAAACTGAAAGACTTTAAAAGCCTACATAATAGGAAAAGCAAATAAAAATTGCCTAAAAGCAAGGGAAAGAAAAAAAAAACGCCTAAAAAAAGAAAGTCCACATTATCGATTGGAGAAGGTTTTCACTCTTCAATGTGTATTTACGCAATGTAATGTGCACATCCCCTCAAAATTGATGATGTGGCGGAAATCCACAGTCTCAATCCACATTTACCATTAGAGATGCTCTAAAGGAATCAGTGACCAACTATCAATCAATACATGATGCTACCACCGCGAACTTCAGTTCAAGGAACACCATGATATAGGACTACCACCGCAAATCACATGTTTATGGAACCCTATAACGACTCTCGGAGCGCAAACTACCTTTCGGTGTCCGTGTATGCATAACCAATAATCAATGCAATAATAAAAACAATGCATAAACTTTTAATTGAAAAATAATACAAAAGTAAATGTAAAGGCTACTGTGGATTTACTTACAGTTCAAACACACTTCTTATTATTTTCTCAGGGTCTCCAATCCGTCAACAAATCCAACCTGGGTTCCAAATGCTTCCCTACAATTCATTAATATTGTTAAAACTAAGTTCAAACCATTAGAGGTCCAACTGGTGTAAGAAAAATAAAACCTTCGCAAAAAATCATGAAAATAGGGTTCATAATTAATTACTTCCCTCGATATCCGTGTAAACTGCTTCAAGTTGAATGTTATTGTTGCAAAAGATGGTTCGTGACACGTTGGAACCATCCAAGAGGCTATATCAATACCCTCAAATAGAAAAGATATAAATAAATTTACCATTTATATAAAAGGCGGTATTTATAAGGAGTACATTCTTGTCCCGGCACAAGCATATAACATCCTTCTAATAGGAGAAGGAAAGAGAAAGACAATTGTGACAGGAGATAGGAGCGCAAAAAGTGGTTTCAACACTAATGCGAGTACTACTTTTAGTGAAGTTTTCTTTTTAACTATTTAACTATTGTATTATTAAACTATCATTTAGCCAACACTACTTAAGTTGTTAAAAATGCTTCTAAATTTGTGTATGTTATGCATGCTGTCAAAAGACAAATGGTTCAATTACAAATTTTTTTAAAAAAAAAGAAGACAGAGCAATGACTTGAAACTAAAACATTAAAATTACAAGAAAATAAGTGTTCTCAATGATGTTTTATTATTCATCAGTATCTGCCCTCTAAAACAGATTATATGCGTTCTCAAAAAAAAAAGATTATGTTTTCATTTTCTCCATCTCTATATTTCCAAAAAGAATCAACCATGGTTGTTCACTTTAAAAATCTTAAAAAAAATAAACCACAACAGGATTTATTCATGAAGAGAGATGTTGGGTAGTTAGTACTCATGGTTGTCTTTGTAGCTACTACATCAATGCCATACAATTAGAAGTGCATATAAATGACACCAATTCACTACAACATTAATGACCTTTAATAAAAGAACAATTAATGACGGTTTATAATTACCGTTACAAAAGACATGTATAGATTACGGTAACCGTTATCTTAGTGGTTGTACGGCACAATCTCCACAAAAAAAACTTTACTTTCTCATTTCTCTCACAAGAAAACCCAAACCCTCTCGACCTCACGAAAAAACCCCAAACCTATCGACCTCGTCTTCTCAATCTTACCAACGCACCACCAATTCGAAATTAGGGTTTGTTTGATCGATCGAGAGCGCCTAGGGTTTCGCAATGGCAAAAGGGGCGAGGCATTCGCAAGCGAGCAGGAAGTACTCAACGTTCGTGCTGGTTTTGGCGATGCTCCTGATACTCTCCTTTGTTCTGCACATGCTTCTCGTGTTAGGGTATCCTCTCGCTCTCGATCAACACCAACGACGCGCCCAATGGCAACAATTTGAGCTCCTTCGTCGCTAGAACCACTGAAAGGTGCGATCTTTGTATGATTGTTTGATTGTTTGGTTGTGTGGTTTTGGATAATTGTGTGATTTGATGGCCCAAGGCATTTGTGTACTGTAATTTCGTGGCGAGTTGTTGTTGCGATTGCATTTGGTGTTGTGCTCAATTGCGTTTCAATTGTTGGTGTTGTGCACAACCTCGCCAGATTTCGCCATCGCTGCTCATCAGATCTCCTTCACTATCTCTCGCCCTACCTTAGATCTCTCGCACGATGTCATCATCACTTGTGTAAGCTTTGACTGATTTAGAGTTTGTATTGTCATGGTTTTCGTTGTTGAGATCGATTTGGTGACTCCCTAACTTTTGTGATTCACATTGTTAAAGTCTCGGATCTCTCCATCTCTCGGTCGACACTCAAGTACTTCGCAAGTCCTCTTCACCATCAGGGATGCCTGGTTCTGCTCTATCTCCATCATCGTCCCTTATTTCCTCTCTTTTGCTAGTTAAGAATATGTTTCCTGGATTTGAATGCTAGGGTTTTGGGATAGTGTAGGTTGTTGTCGTTGAGGTGGTTTGGTTTTTGTTATTTCTCGATGTTTTTGGTTTGTTGATATGGTTGTTCTGTTTGATTTAAGTGTGGAGTCTAGGATCAGTGTGGATTCTGATGTTATGCGATTTTAATGTTTTAAGAAATTCAGTATCAAACTCTTAGTTCTGGAATAAACAATTGGTTAGATTTTGAGCTAATGTATACTTTAATGCACAAAACTCAATAATCAAAATTACTGAATCAACTTATATGTATGGAAGCTTCAAATTCGATGATTCTTAAACATATTTTACAGTGGAAGGAGGCCGTAGCAATATATTTTATCTATTTGGCTAAACAGTTGGTTAGTTATCTATTTCAAAGGATTTGTAGTTACCTTTCAAAGCTTTTTTCCCATTGATTCTATTTGGCTTACACCAGAGCAAACAGAATTAATTGTAGGCAAGTTAGAAACAGAACTAGTATTTCAAGTAGTCAAAGCTCACAGACTAGATAAATAGAGATCTAATAAGTTGCCTTCATTTAATGTTATGTTTTGCAGCTAGTGAAACAGTTATTTCGATTTTCAAGGTCTTTCCAAATATCCTAATAATATGTAAGTATGATAAGTACAAAAGTTTGCTTATCCCTCGTAGAATATTCTGTTCACATTGTACTTTTTGTTCCTATATGATTTTAAGGAAAGACATTTGACTTGATTCAATTGATTCAGGTTTTTGAGATAGGTGCAGAACCAACACTAGTACATCTGACATTTCTTTTAGACTTATCCAATTGAGGTCCCTGCTCTACCAAAGCCACATCAAAGGTGTAATTAACTCTCCTAGAAATGTTTATGTCAAATTTTGCAGGATCATTATTGCAATGCCCACTGTGTTTGAGAGGTTTGGTGATGTATTTGTTTCATGGTAAGGGAAGGAAAAACTAGCTAAGCTTTCTTTACTGCAAATACTACAATTTCAATAAAATAGCACTAAGATTTCTCTCTGATGAAGGTTGCCATTATATGGTGAAATGAAATTGGCCTTTATCATCTACTTATGGTATTCAAAGATAATGGTTACTACAACCTTCTCTCCATGCATAAAAGAACATTGTCACGATATCAAAAAAATTTCTATGACTGATTAAGATGCTCGGTTTCAGGGAACCTGTAACGGCTGTTATTTATTAACGTCGTTATTGTTATAATTATTTCAGATTTGGACGCCAGCTCGGATGATATGTGGACGCCGCGTATGGATTAGGCGGGGTTTTGGAATTAGGAGATTTGACGGTGTGTATGTTGGTTGTAAATTCTGTGATGTAATTGATGTTATAGTTCATCACAGGTGCGTGTGTATATTATTTTGGTTCGGGCAAGATTGAGAGCCAGGGTTTAGTCGTGATTGACACGCGGGGGTGTTACGGTAGTGTGCACGCCCGAGTACGCTCGTTGGCGCGCACGACGAAATTATAAATGCGAAAATATAGGTGAGTGTATATATTTATATATATATATATATATATATAGGTAAATTGATATATATATATATAAATATATATATTAAATCAGAAAATAAAAAAAGAAAATGCAAAATTACCAAAAAGGGTATTGAAGTTAATAAGGAAAGAGATAGACATGAGGGGTATTTTGGTCCTTTTCCTGATTTAACCGCCTCTGCCTTCGTTTTATTTCGATAAAGAGAAGAAAAAAAATAGAGAAGAAAAAGAGAATCGAGAAGCCGAGAGGAGAGACGAGGAGAAGTCGAGAGGAGGAGAACTCGGAAGCTTGAGGAGTCGAGGAGATCAAGGTGAGATGTGTTTTATTGTTGTTGTGGCGTTGTGTTGTGTGTTGTGAGGTGGTGGAGAGCTCAGCTATGGCGGAGCCATGGCCGAGAATTTGAAAATAGCCAGGGAGGGAGACAACGTGTGGTCTCCACCCTCTCGATTCCATTAATGGAGGGAAAAGAGAAGAAGAAAGCAACGAGAAATCGAAAAAAAGAAAAAAAATTACAGAGCAGTGGCTCTATTCGTAGCGAGGTGAGGAAGAAGAAGGTGAACCGGGCCGGTTCGGTTCAACCGGTTCGGCCCGGTTCACACTCAAACCAGAAATTAAAAAAAAAAAAGAAAAGAAAGAGAAAAATGGAAAAGAAAATCCAGGAAAATAGGGAAAAATATGGAAAATTTTTATTTTGACCAAATAAATAGAAATTGAGGAATTTATATGGAAAATGAGAAATTCAAAAGTCGGAGGAGACTTTATACCGGGGTTTTCACCTCGAAAAATGTGAAATTGAAATAATATGTCAAATTGAAGCTAATTCAATGATAAATAATCTTAGGTACATTTGGGGTGATAATTTGATTTGTCGGGTGTTATTGGAGCTAAGCCGGGTTTGAATTTCGGGGTTGGAGTGCGAATTGAGGTATGTAAAACCCAATTGAACACCACTATTGCATTTACTTATTCTATTCATTGAACTTTATTTCTTTGGCAATCTAAATCCGATTGTGATGGGAACGGTAACGTTTCGGCTGTTTTTCGGTGTGTGGAGTTTGTTTTTCTCAAATATAATTGGTGACTAGGATACAGTCAGCGGGGTCATTGGAGTAGGGTATGACCGGGCCACTGATCCTAGCTTCACTGGCGGTATTCATTGCACACCCATTTGTTATCTTCGTGTTGGTATTCATGCATTTCCTTTTGAGCAGTTGCCTGCGTTATTTCCTTGATTATTGCATGATTATTTAACACTGCTTATTGGTTTCATTTATGTTCATAAATTGAAATGCCTGGTTATATGTATTTGTTGGATATAAGTATGTACTATACGCATACGTATATTGGAAGCCAATTGGTTACGCAAATCGATGTAGATCATCATGTAGGGACAGACCCCTACTACTACTTCTCCTACCACTCAGCAGGAGGTTGGAGAGCCGAGTGATCATACAAGTAGGGAGGTGGCAGATTTACGAGCTATGGTACAAAGAGTTACTGATCAAGAGCTACTGCATCAGACTCAGATGGCTGAGCTGATGGAGTACATACGGAGTTCGCGTGTACCGGTAGTAGCACCTATTGCTGAGTTAGTGGCACCTACCACTCCGGCAGTGATTTCACCAGCAGATGACATACAAGCAGCTGGGATAGAGGCAGAAAGAGAGAGAACTGAGCCTTTTGGGACAATAGCTGAGGCTACGGAGGTGATACCAGCTACTACTGAGCAACGAGTAGGAGGTTCGATTGCCAGAAGCAGGATGTCCAAGGCAGCGAAGATGGTGAAAGATTTCATGAGGTTTAACCCTACATATTTCACTGGAGTTAGTGATCCTGAGGTTGTCGGTCGATGGTTGATGAAACATCGACGTTTACACCAGTTGTTAGAGGTACCGGAGGCAGACCAGCCACGTATATCCAGCTATTGCTTGAGGGGTCAGGCAGCAGTTTGGTGGACCACTTACATGGACACACATACTACACCAGTAACGTGGGCGGAGTTTAGGCAGATATTCCTTGATGAATATATTCCCACGGAGGTGCAGTTGAGATTGAGGGAGCAGTTCTTGAGTCTAAAACAGGGTAATATGACAGTGTCCCAGTACATGGATCGGTTTAGATATCTTATGCTGTATGCCATGGATGTGGCAAATACTGAGATACTCCAGATCTATTATTTCATCCGTGGTTTGGATGAGAGGATCGGATGTGTGATTGTCGCAAGTGGAGCCGAGACATTGCAGACTGTTTATGATCGGGCATTAGCTCGCGAGACATACTTGCGACATCGGGGTGAGCTTGGGGAAAGGTATGGTCAGAGTTCACGTTCAGACCAGAGGCTGAAGAGACAGCAAGATCACTTTGATTGGCCGAGGCAGTACCAGGGTAGACGAGATAGACGTTCAGAGCAGTGGAGATGGGACGTTAGACAGCCTGTGCATACGGTAGTTCTGAATGAGCAACAACAATGACACCCTCCGCCGCAGCATCAGGAGAAGCGTCATGATGACCGTGACCGGGGTCAGAGAGATCGGGGTCAGGGTCAGGGATTTGGAGACTGGCGGGTTAGGAGGCAGGAACCGCGCAGATGCATTAGGTGCGGTCAGCAAGGGCATTTGAGATGGGAATGTAGAGTACCATCACCTCGACGGGAACAGGGTCCCAATAGGGACAGAGCACATGCACTAGCACAGCCAGATTCAGGAGCTACTCGTCAGCTAGTGGAAGGTATGTTGTATATTTACAACAGACTTGTACATGCCATGTTTGATTCTGGTAGTACTCTTTCTTTTATTGCTGAACGATTAGTTGCGGAGTTAGGGTTAGATACACATACACTTGAGACCCATCTTGTTCTCAGCACGGCAGCTGGGGATAAGATTTACTCTAATTGGATAGTTCGTGATGTCATAGTTGAGGTTTCCGGACATCAATTACCAGCTGATCTACGAGTATTGGAGTATTTAGAGTTTGACGCACTCTTTGGAATGGATTGGCTGTCAGCGTACCATGCACGGATAGATTGTTTTGAGAAAAGGGTAGAGTTTAATATTCCTGCTTTAATGGAGTTTTCATTGACTGGGACTGCGTTGGAGTTACCTATCACCAGGGGTAGATTAGCGACTGCTCAGAAGATGGAGAAGTTCACAGCGGTAGTTGAGCCTGAGACTCGAGTGGCTACCCGGATTGAGGACATACCCGTAGTCCGAGAATTTGTTAATGTTTTTCTTGATGATTTACCCGGATTACCACCATCTCGAGCGCTAGAGTTCATTATAGAATTGATACCAGGGACTCAACCTATCTCTAGCAGACCGTACCGAATGTCACCTGTGGAGCAGGAAGAGGTTAGGAAACAGCTAGAGGATTTGTTGGTAAAGGGATTCATTCATCCTAGTATGTCACCCTGGGGAGCACCTGTATTATTTGTAAGGAAGAAAGATGGATCATTAAGGATGTGTATAGATTATCTGAAGTTGAATCAGGTAAAAATCAAGAATCGTTATCCACTTCTCAGAATTGATGATCTATTTGACTAGTTGAAGGGTGCACAGTTCTTCTTGAAGATTGATTTACGTTCAGATATCCAGAAGACTGCTTTCAGTACTAGATATGGATTGGTTGAGTTTACTGTATCACTGGTTGGATTAACGAACGCTCCAGCGATTTTCATGGATTTGATGCATCGAGTCCTGAGACCATATTGGATCGATTTGTGATAGTTTTTATTGATGACATATTGATATACAGCCGAACACGAGAGGATCACGAGAGTCACCTTCGATCAGTGTTGACGACGTTGAGAGAACACCGACTATATGCGAAATTCAGTAAGTGTGAATTCTGGATGAGGGAAGTGAAGTTCTTAGGACATGTTGTCAGCGATCAAGGCATCTCTGTTGAGGGAGATAAGGTTGGAGCGGTGATTGACTGGAAGAGAACGGAGACTGTTTTTGAGATACGGAGTTTCTTGGGTCTAGCGGGTTATTATCGTCGCTTTGTGCGAGATTTTTCTATGATTGCATCACCGATGACGAGGTTGACGAAGAAAGATGTTCCTTTTGAGTGGTCTGAAGAGTGTGAACAGGCATTTTCGGAATTAAAGAAACGGTTGACTTTTGCACCAGTATTGACGTTACCTGAGGCGGGGAAGAGTTTGACTGTTTATACTGACGCTTCAGGAACTGGACTCGGATGTGTTCTGATGCAGGAGGGACGACCTGTGGCTTATTTATCCAGGAAATTAAGACCACATGAGTGTAATTATCCCGTACATGATTTAGAGCTTGCAGCTGTTGTATTTGCGCTCAAAGCTTGGAGACATTATTTGTAAGGGGAGAAATTTATACTTTACACCGATCATCAGAGTTTACGCTATATCTTTACCCAGAGAGATCTGAATATGCGTTAGAGAAGATGGCTAGAGTTATTGAAAGATTATGATTTCACCATTGAATATCACCCTGGCAAGGCCAATGTGGTGGCAGATACTCAGCGTAGATGCGGAGTCAACAGTCAAACCAGTAATCATCATATGAGACTGTTGGAGATAGCATCAGTTATGAGCATGATAGAGGGTACATCAATGAGTGATGTACGGATTTGTGGTCAGATGAGAGTACCGACAGTGTCACTGGAGCGGGTAATCGGGTGTCAGTGGGCTGATGGGCTCTATGAGCGGTTCGGCGGGTTGGCACGGGATCCCGTGTGCACTGATTGGTCGGAAACATCTGATAGATGCATGCGATACCAGGGAAGACTGTGGATACCTGCGGTACCAGAGATACGGGATGGTATACTGGAGGATGCTTATCGATCACGTTATACGGTTCATCCAGACAGAACCAAGATATATCATGATTTGCGGAGATTGTTTTGGTGGCCAGAGACGAAGGCTGATATTGGAGAGTATGTTCGGGGATGTCACATATGTCAGCAGGTGAAGGCGGAACACAGGCGACCTGGTGGATTGTTACAGCCGTTACCCATTCCTCAGTGGAAATGGGAACATGTTACTATGGATTTTATTAGTGGGTTACCACAAACTTCCAGACGACATGATGCAATTTGGGTGATAATAGACAGACTAACGAAATCGGCACACTTTATACCCATTTCGATGCGATACACGTTCACTTAGTTGAGGCACTGTATGGGAGGCCCTGCCTCCCATACAGTTATCGTGGGGCTAGAGATAGTTGTTGATCACACAGAGAAGATTAGACAGATTCGGCTGAAGCTTCAAGCAGCGCAAGATAGACAAAAGAAGTATGCGGATAGGTACCACGAGAATCTGAGCTATGAGGTTGGCGACATGGTTTACTTGAAGGTTTCTCCTTGGAAAGGACAGCAGAGGTTTGGGATTAAGGGGAAACTAGCGCCAAGATTTATTGGACCATATCGAGTTGTAGAGCGAGTTGGTCGTGTGGCGTATAGGTTGGATTTACCGGTGGAATTATTAGGGATTCATCCTACATTTCACATTTCGATGTTGAGATTAGCTAGGACAGGGCCACGACCTATGGTTGACGTAAAACAGGTTGAGATTCAACCTGACATGACTTACGAGGAACGAACAATAGCTATATTGGATCGTAAGGTTCAAACTCTCAAGAATAGGGATATATCTAAGGTTCTCGTACAATGACAGCATCATGGTACGGAAGGACTTACCTGGGAGTTGGAATCGACCATGCGGGATCGTTATCCTCAGCTATTTCACGGTAAGTCTTACACTAATTTAATTTTCGGGACGAAAATTCTTTTAGTTAGGAAGAATTGTAACGGCCGTTATTTATTAACGTCGTTATTGTTATAATTATTTCAGATTTGGACGCCAGCTCGGATGCTATGTGGACACCGCGTATGGATTAGGCAGGGTTTTGGAATTAGGAGATTTGACGGTGTGTATGTTGGTTGTAAATTCTGTGATGTAATTGATGTTATAGTTCATCATAGGTGTGTATGTATATTATTTTGGTTCGGGCAAGATTGAGAGGCGGGGTTTAGTCGTGATTGAAACGCGGGGGTGTTACGGTAGTGTGCACGCCCGAGTACGCTCGTTGGCACGCACGACGAAATTATAAATGCGAAAATATAGGTGAGTGTATATATTTATATATATAGGTAAATTGATATATATAAATATATATATTAAATCAGAAAATAAAAATAGAAAATGCAAAATTACCAAAAAGGGTATTGAAGTAAATAAGGAAAGAGATAGACATGAGGGGTATTTTGGTCCTTTTCCTGATTTAATTGCCTCTGCCTTCGTTTTCTTTCGATAAAGAGAAGAAAAAAACAGAGAAGAAAAAGAGAATCGAGAAGCCGAGAGGAGAGACGAGGAGAAGTCGAGAGGAGGAGAACTCGGAAGCTTGAGGAGTCAAGGAGATCAAGGTGAGATGTGTTTTGTTGTTGTTGTGGCGTTGTGTTGTGTGTTGTGAGGTGGTGGAGAGCTCGGCCATGGAGGAGCCATGGCCGAGAATTTGAAAACAGCCAGGGAGGGAGACAACGTGTGGTCTCCACCCTCTCGATTCCATTAATAGAGGGAAAAGAGAAGAAGAAAGCAACGAGAAATCGAAAAAAAGAAAAAAAAATTACAGAGCAGTGGCTCTATTCGTAGCGAGGTGAGGAAGAAGAAGGTGAACAGGGCTGGTTCGGTTCAACCGGTTCGGCCCGGTTCACACTCAAACCAGAAATTAAAAAAAAAGAGAAAAGAAAGAGAAAAATGGAAAAGAAAATCCAGAAAAATAGGGAAAAATATGGAAAAAATTTATTTTGACCAAATAAATAGAAATTGAGCAATTTATATAGAAAATGAGAAATTCAAAAGTCAGAGGAGACTTTATACCGGGGTTTTCACCTCGAAAAATGTGAAATTGAAATAATATGTCAAATTGAAGCTAATTCAATGATAAATAATCTTAGGTACATTTGGGGTGATAATTTGATTTGTCGGGTGTTATTGGAGCTAAGCCGGGTTTGGATTTCGGGGTTGGAGTGCGAATTGAGGTATGTAAAACCCAATTGAACACCACTATTGCATTCACTTATTCTATTCATTGAACTTTATTTCTTTGGCAATCTAAATCCGATTGTGATGGGAACGGTAACGTTTCTGCTGTTTTTCGGTGTGTGGGGTTTATTTTTCTCAAATATAATTGGTGACTAGGATACACTCAGCGGGGTCATTGGAGTAGGGTATGATCGGGCCACTGATCCTAGCTTCACTGGCGGTATTCATTGCATACCCATTTGTTATCTTCGTATTGGTATTCATGCATTTCCTTTTGAGCAGTTGCCTGCGTTATTTCCTTGATTATTGCATGATTATTTAACACTGCTTATTGGTTTCCATTTATGTTCATAAATTGAAATGCCTGGTGGTTTTCCTTGGTGTTTTACTTACTGGACTTGTTATTTGGTTTTTGTGATAACTGAGTGCAGATCCTAGTACCAGTAAGGGTAAGGAGGTCGTTGGCGATTACATCTGACTTACCACTTCAAGACTTGCTAGTAAGTGTGCTGGTACATATATGATTTTGATATTTTGTAGTATTTTGGGATGGGAAACTTGTTATTACTGTACTTGTGTATAACACAGTTTTAGTTAATCGCATGTATGCATGTACAGTTCGGGATTCCACTGTAGGTGAACTAATCAATCCTATATTAAAGTAGTTGACAGTATTAAGGTCTTCCGCTGTGAAATGGTAATATATGGATAAAATAATATAAAATTCAGGAACATCACTTCACAGAGCATATGTAGATATAGCAATAGCTGAGGTGGATGGATGAGTGACGTGGCAGACACTTCTGGAGCATAGGCTGAAGAGGTATTTGTTGCACGGGCCGACCCTGGAAATTGGGGCCGTCACAGAACCACCTACATATACGAGACATTCTTGAGGGCAAACGTCGCTAGATACGAAACCCATATTGTTTCTCTCTTTTTCTGAAGAGTGGCAAGTCTAGATCTGAATATGGATATATATCTGGAAGTGTGAGATTTGTCTTATTCTTTATTGAAGTCATGTTTCAACTGAGGGTGTATGACCTCTTATTCTTATTTGATTTCTTCTCCTCGAAATCACTACTCGAAAAACTTGAATGTCAAGGAAACTAAAGTTGCACAGTAACCTACTTTGGTAGTTGAATTTTAAAAATGAATGAAATCTCTAGGCACTCTTGAAGTAGTTGAACCTGCTGACCTGAACTGTCGTAAGTGGGCTTCAACATTATCTCAACTGTGAAAACCATCACCTTCATTATCATTCTAAGGATTTCTAATTAGTTAATTCATTAGCGCAGTTGTCTTGCAGGTTTGTCATCTTAACTTGCATATCAGTTCGTATCTTTCTCTTAAAGCTAGTGTGAAGATCACTTGTAATCTCTGCAACGTCTCATGCACAGGCAAGGAGTGGCTGTTATTAGAGGCACATTGGCTAGGGACGATGCGGCGGTAATGGAGTACAAGGAGTTGAAGCTCCAAGAAGCGGTGGATTGGGTGATGAAGAATAGGCTGGATGAGGGGCAGGCGGAGATGATTGTGGTGTCTAGCAAGGGAGAGGTGGCCTATGAATTTTATAGCAATGCCATGTTTAGGAGATGTGCCACTGAAGATAGGTTCATGGAGGTGGGCATTTGGGAGTAAACAGATCAGATCGACACTATGAAATTGTAGTGGTGATGGTTTATATATGTTGTAGGGAAAAAAAATATTTTGTAGGAAAAGAGTGGTCCTTTTTAAAAAAAAATTTGAAAACACTTTCGTGACGGTTTTGAACCGTCACGAAAGCCCAAAAATTTTATACAATGTTTTAGATAAGATGACAGTTTTAAACTGTCATAAAAGGCCTTGTGCTTTTGTGACGTCCCATAACATGACGAACTCTGTGACGGTTTTAAATCGTCACGAAAGGTCATTTCTGTTGTAGTGTAACAACCGTGCTAAATGTCAATGTCAAAAGTCGCTCATCCTAACATTTTACTTTCATTCCAAAAAATGTCAATGCATTTTTGGTGAGATGAATGTGGTACATCATTTGTTAAAAGATAAGGTTTAGGGGGTCGTGTTCGGCCAAAAAAAATTGACCACACCCAAAGTATCTTTAGTTAGGTTGCATTGGATCTAGTGTCTCATACTTATTTTGGTTCTACTAATTTCATGAGTAGTTATTTGCGAGCCCCAACCCCATAACTCGGATGAAATCAATGAAATATAATGTTGTTGTCAAGAATCGAATCCATGACTTCTGCCTTAGTCAGAGTTTAAGTATTATTTTCTTTACCCCTACATCACACCCCTTTGGGGCACAAGAATATAATTTTTTGGTGATTATAGATCTTGAACCATCACGGATCAATCACATCTTTACGTTTTTTATTCATTCAACAAACTACATGTCTATTTAGATTTGTAAAACTTTTGTTATATTCTTGTTGCAATACATCTCTTTCAATGACTATTTGTATTTCTGTGTGGCTAAAAGATTAGTACTTTTTATTTAATAGGTAGTTTATCTTCTTTTATTGAAAGTTTTGATTTGTCTTCCTTATCAAAAATCTTGGATTTATTCTCTTGTTGTGAGTTTTATTTGTCATTTAAATGGTTTTCTAATGGTATTTGTGTACTATTACTACTATAATATTACTCTATTACTACGAGAGCCAACACTAGCCCCAACTCATGACCTAAGAGAATAACGAAGAAACTTTTTTATTAATAGCTTTTCATGTGATGTCCTGCACCCCATACTAACTAACTCACACTTGAGGACAAATAGGCCCTTCACAGGGGTGTCTGTGAACCACTCAGATGTAAAAGGCCAGAAGCAAAATTCTATTCTCTTTGTGGTCACTTAATATGGGCCAGCCATCTTAGATATCCATGACCTTATAAGGCCCAATAAGACCTGGTCCCATCTCTCTGACTTGGCCACGTAACATAGCCCACTAAAATTATGCCATGTTTGAAATACGAGGTTCACCTGGAATTAATCTCTCTAAAATAGTCACCGACAGTCTCAGTGACTCTAATGGATCACCACATCGTTTTCCTTAGAGATAAGCTAATATATATTCACATATAAAAAAATAAATAAAAATGTATGTATATATATATATTTACATAAACTGTTACAATAAACATATGTGTTTGTTGATATATATAAAAATATATGTTCTTTTTTTAGTGTAGAAAACTAAGTATTAGAGGATCAGAGAGAGAAGATGAGAGAATGGTCAAGCAAGCTGAAGGAAGTGATTTGTTCTTCATCAAGGGCTTGTGTGCCAGTTTTGGTTTTTTCATTTTCAGCCGCTCTGGTGCTTGGGCTTCTAGTTTTTTCTAGCTCACCTGGGTGCCTTGGCATTTCAAGTTCTTATGTTAGTAATACGAACAACAGTGTTCATCATCATGTTGAAGAAGAGAAAGGCACTTTATCTTCATACATGGTGAGTATATGTTAATGCTAATTTCATCAACTAAGAGGGGTGTGGTGGAAAGGAAAAACTTTAAAACTCTTGACTAGAGGCGGATATATGCCTTTGTGGTTTTATATACATTAGGATTAATATATATTGAGGCGAAAGATCCGGATACCATAACTAATAATAATCTAGATTAAAAAATTGTTTATGTGATCATCAAATTTGCGAAGAAACAATGGTTTTCATCATAAAGTAGTATTATGCATTAGTGTTTATTTATTCATTCATTAATAGCTAGTAATTTTATTTGTCTATGGTATTTGAATGTTCTATTCCGATTATTCTTGGCACCACCTGCAAGTTTAATTCCCCTTTTTTATTTTATTTCTTTTCATTTTGATAGATAGCGCATTATTAGCAACTAATTAATTGAATTCTGACAATCAAAAACTGACTAATTAGTACTACTACTGCATTATTGTCATGAATGATCTCTCTTTTTGGTGTTACATCATGAATGATCTTCATTAAGAAGTTACTAATATATAGTATGTAGTTTATTCTTCTTAATTTGATGCTATCATTGGTCAGCTTTCTGTTTCGACTCTTTAATTTGAAATTTGACATCCTTTCTATTCATAAGAAATTATTTGACTACTGACACATGTACGTGAGTCGTCGGTTGTACCCAAACAAAAGTGTTTTTTGTTTTTGTTTTTATTTTTTATTTTTTATTTTTATGTTTCGAGGTCTATTAGAAGTTTCACAAGAGACAGTGCGTAATTCCACCGCCTCAAATAAACTTATCTCACTACCCAAATATATATATATATATATATATATATATATATATATATATTTCACTCACACCCCTTTCCCCACTTTACTTTCCCCTTTCTCTCATCGTCCATGTACATCAAAGATCCGAACATTTTCAGCGAAACAAAAACTCCGATGATCTCAATGGCGTCTTGATCACTATCTTTTTTCTGTTTATTTTGTAATTTGTAAATCTTGGCGACCTAATAAATTGTATTTACTGTATTTTAATTTTAGGTTATGTTATGACTAGATTCTACACCTGTGATTAGAGTTGCCATTTTTTGACGAGTGAATTTTTAATTCAAGGTATAATCCTTTGTAGTGGTAGCGATGAAGGTGTGAAATGGAGATGGATTTGTAACTTTTTTTTTTTTTTGGATGGGAAAGAAATAACTTTGCACCCACCAATGTTTGAACCATGACCTCTTACTTTCAAATCTTATATCCTACCAATGGGCCACTCAATTTATTAAATGGAGACGGGTTTTTAAGATAAAAGATGCAAAATACCAATTATCAATTTGGTGATCCTATGGAATTTGGAAGTAAGAAGTAATGAGTTCGAACACCAGTGGAGCAAAATTGTTTTTTTCTTATCAAAAAAAAAAAAAGAAAAGGAATAAGATATAAAATGAAAAAAATTGATGGCAAGTTAGCAAGATTGATTTTTGGAAAATGATAATCTTACATACTTTAGGCACATTTTATTTTTTAGCTCATTTATAGTATTTTGTTAGATGTGGGGGAGACAAGAAAGAGTCATAAATGGCTAAAAAATAAAATGTACATCCAAAGTATGCGCCTGCGTTGGATTATCATTTTCCTTAATTTTTAACATAAGAGGAATGAACTATGATCTGACGCTCAAAATCACTCCCAATCTTGATGGTCACTTGGTTTTTCCTGATCTATTGGAGTTATTGCATCGGTGATTAATAAGATAAATCTCTCGTATGCTCGTCTCTCGATCTACACGTGTTGGCGGCGAGGTTGGGTGAGCGCAGTGAAATGGAAAGGGAGAACGAGCATGGGGACCCGACGAGGGAGACGGCGAGCAGTCCGGGAGATGGGTCTGTGGTGCGTGAGTGGTGGTGTTGTGTGGGTTATGTATCTAAGGGCATTTTAGGGACTATAATATTATTATGGCGTGGGTTGAGTCGATTTTGAAAACTAATTGGGTGATAAAATTAAAATGGGTGTGAATGGGTTGAAATAAGAACCTTCCAAATAAGTCACTATACCTACTCTTTTAAATATGACACCATGAAAGTGATCCGTGTCTTTTGATATTTTCGGAATATAATACACCATATAGAGTCGTATGGTTGATTTTTTGTTAAAAGGGAAATACTATATAAGTTCAACTTTAAAATTTCTTTAGTTTCAAGTAAAGCTAGTTGTAAAAGTTGTAAATTAAGGTTGGTGGGTATTGCATATATGCAGGGTGAACCAAAGAAGGCAAGAGTACCAAGGAAAGAATGTACAAAACTGGAGAGGCTTGAAGTGGGTCTTACAAAGAGCAGAGACATGATTGGAAAAGCTGCTCGAAATGGGACCTATGTGCCGGACCAAGATTACATTCCTAAAGGTCCTATCTATAGGAATGCTCACTCCTTTCAAAGGTATATATATCATGCACAAATGGTTTACATGTATTTATATACTTGGTAGATGTGTCTCTGACAACATACAAGTACGTACGATATGCATCAGTGTGGAATAGTTCTAAATACCCGCAATACAAAAAAGTACAGCTATTAGTCACCAATAATATTTGGTTAGTCCAAGTGGCAAGAGACTCGAATTCTTTAAGAGTAGCTATAGTGGGGTGTGAATCAGTTGCTTGCACAATGGCAAACGTTTCTACCACTGCACAATCTTTGGTGAGCCCCAAGTACATTAATGCGCATGGAGCCCTCCAATCTTTTATTTTTATTTTCTTTACAAATAAATCAGATTTTGTATTTTGGAAGGGTTTTAGCTCACTTTTTTTTTTTTTTACAAAAATGTGTTGATTTTTTAAAAAGAATGGTGTGATGTGATTGTGGGTCTTATAAAATGTGTAGTAAAGAGTTTAAATGATTGTAGGTGTGAAGTGTAGTAGAGGGGAGTGTAATAAAATGATGATATGACACTTCATTACACCCATAACACATCAAACCATTGTGGATGCTCTAAGCAATTGTATCAAGTTTGAGTATTGTGAATAAAACAAAATGAGTTAGGAGGGTTGCTCCTTGTATGGGACTCGACAATAATGCCCGAGTTAGCTGGTGCAATTAACACCTAATAACACGTAGGAAATCAAAAAAAAAGAAAAAAGAAAAAAAAAACAATTGGACATAGTATTATACATATATATAAATCTAATTTATGGGATTAATGACTGTATGTTGCAGGAGTTACTTAGAAATGGAAAAATCTTTCAAGTATTTTGTGTATGAAGAGGGAGAACCGCCATTGTTTCACACTTCAACATGCAGGAGCATACTTGCAATAGAAGGGGTTATAATGAGTCAGTTGGAGGCTTATGATAGGTTTAGAACTCGAAATCACGAGGAGGCCCATGTATACTTCCTTCCTTTCAGTGTTTATCAAATGGTTCAATATATTTGGGTGCGTGGCTCTTATGATTCAAGTCCTTTTGATCGAACCATCAATGACTACATCAATGTTGTTGCCGAAAAATATCCTTATTGGAATAGAAGCCAAGGAGCAGATCATTTCATGGTCGCTTGTCATGATTGGGTAAGGAGTGCCATTTTTTTCTTGTAAAGTGTTAGAATGACACCCCAAACTGCACTGCTGCTATACATATATCGTACGCCACACCCATACTTGCCCCATCGTATGGGTGTCCTACCCATACTACCCTTTTACCTTATTTTCTTGGTGGAGCAGGTATGAGTATTATTCTTCTGAGTAACAAGGTACTTGTAGGTATCTATACCCATTATTAATTAATATGATAGAACAACAACAATATAGCCTCAGTCCCAAATTAATTGGATATGGCTACATAGATCAAACTCTTCCATTATGCTTGATTTAGTGCAATTGATGGTGAGATTTCCAAACCATTCAAATCCCTCTTAATTAATGCATCCCAAACTAACTTTGGTTTATCCTACCTTGTTGAATTTCTTCAGTTTCTATTAAGTCAAATTTTCTAGAATTAATATGATATAAGAAAATCAAAATTGTATAATTGTAAAATAAAATTTTTAAGCGTAAAACTTCAATAGAATCCACACACCATATTATTTCTATAATTATTATAAAACATAAATAAAGATTTACGCTTTCTCTAATAATTATTCTAAAATCTTAAATATTAAAGTCTTTATTTAAGCAAAAAAAAATTCTGCGATATACGAAAATTGAAAGAATTTACCTTTAATTTTTGATAATAGACATATCCTAATAGTAGCTAAGTTAATATATATAAATAGAAAAATATAATATTAATGGGTATACGAAGTGGGTAATTGGGTAAATGGGGGTGGGTAGATGTTAATACCCTTACCACATGGGTATCTCATTCATAAACTCATACCTTTACCCAATGTATATCGGGTTGGGTATTACCCTGTCGCTTTAGCATTTTCGTTTTTTATAGTAATTAAAAAGTGTCTAACTTTCTATTACTTTTTTTTTCGATAAAAAAATAATCCTATCTTGCCCCCCTTGGGACTGAAACCTGGCCCCACATTTTACGCTCATAACTATATACCAAACTATTGGGCTATCCACTTAATTAGTAACTTTTTTTACTCTTCAAAATCCACAATTGATAAGCTTAAATTAAGTTGTTACTAATAGTACGTAGGAAGTCTATCGTATATTAAAAAATGATAGAAACTAACTTCATAATTTCTTAGCTACCTTGCTCATGGTAAAAAAAAATATGTTAAATTATAATTTATCCTTTAGTATTCCCTAATTAGCACTTATACCCTTTAATGCGAGAATATATGCCCTTTAATTAATTTTTTGAGGATCCTTTTGACGCTATGATGCAGGCACCAGGTGAATCAGGGTTCAATTACCTTCTATTCCATAATTCTATTAGAGTTTTATGCAACGCCAATACCTCAGAAGGCTTCAATCCTTCAAAAGATGTAACATTACCCGAAATATACCTACCAACTGGAAAGATGCAACCCCTTGGTGGCCCTTCCCCATCTAAACGTCCAATTCTCGCATTTTTCGCCGGTGGCGGTGATCACGGTCCTATTAGACCTATCCTCCTTAAGCACTGGAAGAACAAGACCGATGATATGCAAGTGTACGAATACTTGCCAAAAGACAAGTCCTACGATAAGATGATGAAGAAGAGCAAATATTGCCTTTGCCCAAGTGGTTACGAAGTTGCAAGTCCAAGAGTTGATGAATCTTTGTACACTGGGTGTGTCCCAGTATTGCTCAAGGAAGGGTACGTCCCTCCTTTTAGTGATGTTCTCAATTGGGACTCTTTTTCAATTAGTGTTCCAACAAGTGAGATTCCTAATCTTAAGAAGATTTTGATGGGCATATCACAAAAGAGGTACCTCAAATTGCAAAAGAGAGGGTTGCAAGTGAGAAGGCATTTTGTGGTGAATTCACCTCCTAAGAGATTTGATGTTTTCCATATGCTCTTGCATTCCATTTGGCTGAGAAGGTTGAATGTTCGCATTCAAGACCATTAATTGAGTTTATATAAGTTTGTGATCGACAAGTCTTACAGTACTATTTGCATGATAATGAACAATTGTCTACTAAATTATTGATATATCGATCTAGTGTGTTTTATACATTAACTCAATGCTATTAAATTCTTTAAATCATGTTGTAATTAATTATTTTCAATTTTTTTACTAACTCAATATACATACATACATACATACATACATATATATATATATATATATATATATATATATATTCTCATGTCGATCTCTAATCTCTATGCATAGTTTATTTTTATTTTATTTTTTTGATATAGACCACTCAGTATTTAGACCATACGACTGCATTGTATACTTTTGTTTGAGTTTGAACTTTGAAACATTTAATAGAATCTACTCTTTGTTAAGTGCATTTTGGGCCAGTCCAGAATGAATGAGCCCTGGGCCTGAAGGATAGACCCAAATGAGTTCGTCTCTAGTTATGTCCAAGCATTTTTTTTTTTTTTTTTTTTTTAAAGTTACGTTAGAGCTTTCATGAATTAAATAACTTGAATTTGATGGGGAGTGGCGAAATCCCATATCAAACACAAACAAACAAGAGTACAATTTTTGATTATTATAGATCTTGATTCTTGAACCAAATCTAATCCCATCTTTTCGTTTTATTGTTCATTTAGTAAATTACATGTGTTTAGAATTTAGATTCGTGAAATCAGAGGTTGGTTTCGTGAAATGCAATGCGGATGCGGCAGTATGGGAGTATGAGGGGTTGCTAGGTACGGGGGCAGTTGTGAGGGATGAACATGGGCATTTGATTGTGGGTATTGCGTTTCGGGAGGCGTTAAGCTGGATCAAACATTTGCAATTACCAAGAGTGGTGTTTGAATTAGACTCTTTGGTTGTAGCAGCCCCAAATCCATCAGCTGCTACGACGTGCACCGTGGGTCCACAAGCTAGCCAACTCACCTTCCAGCTGTGTCCCACAAACACTCATATCTTAATACCAATCAAAATCTTGTTAACTTTCGGTTGTTTATTATCATTTAACCTCAAAATATGCAGCGGAACACTTAAATCATCAAAATGATATTACATAGCAGTTTTAATATCAATTAATCTAATGTGGAAACCATACCAAAATGTACTCCATATGCATGACCAGTGTGATCTCCAACATATCAAAAGTTAAACCTCCAAGTCATATACAGGTCAAAATGTATATCTCACAACCCATTCCCAACATAAAACGATAAATATAAAGATACGTACGAGTAGGGCAAATCGTAGTCAATCACAGGTAGTCCTTAAGCTTGTCATTCCCTCTGCTCGTACTAGGATCTGCACTCAAGCCATCACAAAAAGGCAGATGACGAGTTTAGAGTGAGTAATCCCAAGGAAATTCACCAAGAAAATACATAAATAAAACTGTTGGAATCAAAATACTATAAATAAACATGCGGAAGAAAAGAATACATACAACTGTGGAAGATCATCGCATGAATATAAATAGCATAGAAACAAAGTGTGTGCATAATCAAAGTCAGACTAGATCCATACTTCGGGCTAACCGCCAGGCACGACTCGTGAGGATACCTCCAACGGGTGACCCTGGACCCTCTAGGTGATCGGTGTAGACCCACGACGCACCCATACATGTCTAGCACACCCGGGTAGCATATTCATCGGTGCATGACTAGAACACATGCTGTGGCCTAGTGGACCCTATGCCCCCGCAACGAATAAACACCAGGTGAGAGTAAACTCAACCACTGTAAAGAAATCAGGAAATAAAGATTATTAAATAATTGGACCGAATTCAAATAGTCAAGCAGTAAGTAATAAAGTGAATTTCAGTTGGGACACTACACACCTCAAACTGCACTCCAGTAACGTCCATAGTCCAAATCACGATTCAAACGCATGTCCAATATCCGTCAATTCAACATAATACCACTAATTCCCGATTAATCAAATAGATTCCCAAAACTTATAAACTTCGACTCAAAACCCCAAGTCATCGATAAAACCATCGTTTAAACACCTCAAATAGACTATATAAGTCCCTAGGTTAAACCCCAATTGGTGAATTTTTATTAAAAAATTTGTCTTAAAACTGCCCCAGACGCCGCCGTGGACACCGCCGCACTCAACCCTATATAGTGTCTCCACGACGTCCTGGGAGTCGTGACAACGTTGTCACGTTGTTCACTTTCCACGGCGTCTCTAAAAACGTCATTTCCCATTTTCCAAATTTCACGCCTCTAGTCCAGACATCGTGAGTGGGTTCGTGGGCGTTTACATGCCACAGCGTCGCTGGCGACGTCTTTGCTAGTGAGCTCATTGGGGGGTTTTCGAACCCTCTCGGCTCGTCGCCGTGATCTGTGCTTGCTCCAACAACCCATAAAAAACTTAAACAATCTCGGACAACTAAAACCCCCGACCAAATGTGTCCGAAATGTAAACCCCGAGTTTTTCGACCGAAAACCCAAAAAATCACTTGAAAACCAAAACAACCACAATATCAACACCAAATTCATATTTCCAACCTCAAATCTAACATTCAAAACCATAGCAACACCTCATTCCATTGGTGTGCTCAAACCCACACCGAAATTACCGTCAAAACCCCCGAAAAATACCACGAATCGTAGAGAAGGAGATGGGGATCGAAGAACTAACTTGGTTATCGATTCCTTTTCGTTTCTTGAGCTCCAAATTGTTACACAAACTCATCGAAATCCTCTCAAGATCTCACAATTCTCGTCCAAGTATGAGAGGAAAGAACAAGAGATGAAAATGAAAAGAAACCAACTTATATACATTAAAATGTCATCAACTCGAACACACACATCAGAAGACCTTAATTGAGGGTGGAGATGGGGATGGTCACTCCATGTGAGAAAATTGACCCCCAACTTGATCCATTGACCTTGTCCTCCTAGCTACAACCATTCGTTCCCGGGCATTCTGATACTCGGCTCCAGACTGCGAACCTTTCCATTCTAGCACAACGGTTCCTAACCTCCTTAACGTCATTTTATATTAATTATATAATGAATTTATCATTTATTATGTGTATTTAGTCCCCCGGCCTAGTGTACTAGTCATTCGCCACCCGATACCCGCGTCTACATGCTGTATGCAGCGAATACCCATCACACCACCTCGCTCATCAATAAACAATATAAACACACATATTGCGATGCAATTTAACTAAATTAAACATATACATCGCAAATACTCATCAAAAACACACAAACGTCCCCGCTGGCATCCACGTCTGCAATGGCGTCATAAATAACGACAATTATTAACTGGGCCGTTACATTGGTAATGATTCAGAATATTGGTTCCTTGGCATCAAATTTCATGGAATTTGGGTCACTAATTGAAGACTGCGGGGACGTTCTTGGTTTGGAGTCAGAGTTGGAGAGTTAAGTTTGTTAGAAGAGAAGCTAACGAGGTACCGCACGCTATGGCAAAATTAGCCAAACTTCAAGAGAGTAATAGTGAGTGGTGTGAATTTCCACTGGAGATGCATGTGCTTAATGTAAAAAATGTGAAATCAAAGATGTAATTTCACGTTGATGAAATGAAATCGTTTTCTCCTCAAAAACAAAAAAAGAATTTAGATATGTAAAGATTGGTTACGTTCTAATTAAAGATTGTTCATAGATCTGGGTGGCTGCTTGATTAATACTTTTGTTTAGGTTTTTTTTTTTTTGTCATTTTAATAGGTAGTTTGCATTCCTTTATTGAAAGTTTTGATTTGTCTTTCCTTATTGGAGTTCTTAAGATTTCTTTTCTTGTTGGAAGTTTTGATTTGCCTTCGCACTCCACCGTCGCCAATCTTGCTGCTTCCCACACTATCATGCTATTGTCTTCTCTATCTTCAAGAATTCTTCTCTATCTTCAAAAATTCTAGGAGAGAAATCGTAGAGTTTTTTGAAGATAGAGAGGGGCTAGAATAGCATGATAGTGTGGGAAGCAGCAAGATTGACGGCGGTGGAAGGTTCTCTTCTCACAAAGTTGGAGAAAATTATTCGGTGTTCGATTGGATTAGGAATTGGCGTATACTATGTGATTAATATGTAGCTTTTGATTTTGTTCAATTAAATGAATACATGAAGAGTGCAGATGCAAGCGTGCCGGAGAATAGCTTATTCTTCTTGCACTTTTTGTATGTCTTAAAGGATTTATTATATGTATTTCACATTACTTTTGCTAATACAAAATATACCGTATCTTCTTAAAAAAGAAATGTGGTTGTAGTGGTCTTTTTGTACTATCATGAGTTCAAGATATTTGTAGAAAATAATTTTTAATTGTCGCACTATTTCAATATTACAGTCGCATTCCTAACCAAATTCATGACATGGTTAGATGTTCTTTTGAATAAATATAATTAGCGAATAAAAAACAAACCAAAACCTCGAGGAATAGCCACATCAATGTAAAAGCACAAATGACATTAAGATGATCAAAAACACCAAGAAGGGGATGAGAGGGCCTAAACGGTGTGTCATTTGGGAACCAATCAGTTGAGTCATCCAATGGTTTGGTATATATGCTTTATGGGAGTAAGAGGTCACAAGTTCGAACCTTGGTGGTGGGGGCAATTGTTTCTTTCTCATCAAAAGGTGTGTTGTATGGGAGAAAGGACAATTAGGACATTGAAGTTAACTTATATTGTCTAATAGTACCTTATAAATTAGGGTTGCATGTGGGGTTGGGTGGGGCGCGAATTGAAGTTATCATCCCCGTCAATGCTGGGCGAAGGGCGGGATCTATCCTCGATAATTCCCCGCGGGGATTCATGTGTGTCGGGGAATCTTCGTGCCCCATCAATTTTGTTAAAATATTCATTTTTTAATGAAAATATTCATTTTGATATCTGCTCCATAGCCTTTTTGACGTTTAACTACTTGCTCAATTTTACTTTATTTAGAAAACTATCTATCTCAAATAATTTTGTTTTTCATATTGTTATGTTGGCTGAGTTACGAATTATCATACTTAATTAAATATAAAAGATTTCTTAAATTATTATGACAAAAAAAATTTCAATAATGTTCTAACTATACTTTAATATATATATATTTATGATACAATATGTATTAGAATTGATTTAATGGTACAAGTTATGTTTTAGAGTTGGAGATCTTAAATTTCATTTCATACAATTACATAAGTTTTTAATAAAAGTTTACACCAAATTTTAGTAAAAACTTAAAAAAGGCGAATTTTATGCGGGGAGCGGGGAATCCCCGTGGGGCGAAAGCAATCCATCCCCCGCCTTGCCCCGTCATTCAGGTCAAGATTTTACCCCATGCTCCGTCCCACGGGGGGCAGAAACGGGGAAAATTTGCTCCAACCAGGCAGGGCCCAACAGTAAACATGGATTCCCTACCCCACTTGCAACCCTATTACAAATTGACTTACCCTTAGAAATATTGAGGTATGTACCTTTAGCCGTGCCCTTTAAAAAGTAGTCATATTTAATTTTTATTTATTTTTTTGATAAGAAAAAACAATTGCCCTCACCAAGGTTCAAACTCGTGACCTCTTACTCCCAAATACCATACTAAACTATTGGGTCACTCAATTAGTTGGTATTTATTTTTTTATTTAATTATTACTCAATATTAAATCATTATAAGGATATCTCAAGCAATTATATATTTGATACTTAACTTTTTTTATATTGATATTGATACTTAACTTAAGAAATAAGATCTTATATGAAATGACAATTAATTCAAATATAATGTCTATGTAGAAGTGCAACAGTCGTGTGTGTACGCGGCTTAGACTTAAATTCGCATGAGAAGACGTTGCGGATGTTGCAGCCCAAATTGATACCCACACCAGAACGCACATCAGACGACAAAAGCCGTCCGTGTGCACCTCGAGATACGTTTACATATAAATCCAGGTGCATACCACGCGGGTTGGAATGTGCGTGTGCAAAGTCATTCTAGCATTTTATGCATGTACACCTCACCTCATTGTCCCTATCTTGTGCTCATACATAAATCATCAATTCTGTATTTGAAGGCTCTTTCTTTTTGGGAAGTACTTGCAAGATGAATCAAAGAGATTGCTCTTGTTGTTCATCATGTTCATCAATCTTTGTTCTATTTTTCTTACTTCCTTTGATTTTGATTTCATGGGCATCTCTTACTCATCCATGGGTCTCATCATCTACAATTGTAAATGGTGGGCATATTGGGCATGGGCATGGGCAACTTCACCAGGCAAAAGAAGAGATACTCAATCATGTGAGATATATCTTATAATACACAAAGTTACATATTGTCAATCATTCATGTAATTAATTGTTTTTAATTAAACGTGTGATTAATTAAATCTATATCATTTGATTTTGCAGGAAAGAAGGCACAAGGAATTGATGAACACAACTTGTTGTACTAATAAGTTGAAGAGGCTTGAAGCAGGACTTGCAAGAGCTAGGGCTGAAATCAGAAAATCTGTTAAAAATAGTACACAAGCAAGTGATCCTGACTACACCCCACAAGGCCCAATTTACTGGAACCCCAATGCATTTCACAGGTGAGCTTATTTTGTACAATTTGCTGTTAATTTCACTTCTAATCAATGTTTGGCTCTTGTACAACTTATTAGCATTTTTGATGGATTAACATGTCATATAAGGTTGACCAAATTTATGAGCCTAAGTCATCATGTCATAAGTATGGGCTGATATATAATGTGTAGAAACCCCAGTGTAATACGAGCGAATTACAAATGCGTGTTGCCGTGTATGTCCTTTTCGATGCCTGGATATCTAGAAGAATAGTTTAGCAATATTGCACTAAAAGTTTCTACACTTGTATTTTATTAGTCAAATCCTTATTCATCACATGAAAATTTAGACTCGTATACCTGAAACCTTATTAGATCAATTACAATACTGGGCCAAATTTTATAACATATAGAGCAAGATAAGTAACTAATTATATATGTATATGTAACTTATAACTTCAAAGTGTTCATCTATAAAGGAGAACCCCCATTGTTCCACAACTAGCTCTGCATGAGCTTCATCTACTTAATTAAAGGCAGATCGAACCCGGATCTTAGACTGAAATATCTTTGCTTGTACCAATATTATTTCCAATTTGATTACTCTATCATGTGAGAGGTTTTACCTAAAAAGGTCTCGATACTAGTTAAAGAGAGATTCACAATTTTGCATAAATTATATTCAATGAAAATATTGTAACTTCACATTTATGACCGTTAGATGAAATGGCGATGCAGGCAAGGAGATGTATCATAAAATATATACACATAAGTGACTCCAACATGAGTTGAACCTCCCCTGGGCTCCAACCTTGCCTTTTAGCAAGTGATGCCTCATTTTTTTTATTGCTCCTTGTGGGAATAGAATTCCCAACCTCTTACTTCTATAACCCCATACCTAACCAATGGGCCACCCACATGGTTGCAAGTGATGCCTCGTTCATTTCACTATAGATGTTTTGACAAATTTTATGCTATACTAATGAATGCGTTATATAAACGTGTTACAGGAGTTACTTGGAAACAAAAAAAACTTTTAAGTATTTTGTGTACAAAGAAGGAGATCCGTCATTATTTCACACTTCAACCTGCGATAACATACTTGCAATAGAAGAGATTATAATGGGACAGTTGGAGGCTGACGACAAATTTAGACTCAAAATCAAGAGGATGCACATGTTTTCTTCCTTCCCTTCAGTGTTTACAACATGGTTCAATACATTTGGGAGCGCGGATCGCACGACTCAAGTCCTTTCTATCGAACCATCAACGACTACATCAATGTCATTGCAAAGAAATATCCATATTGGAATAGAAGTCGAGGAGCATATCATTCCATGGTTGCTTGCCATTATTGGGTAAGGAGTGAGATTTTCTTTATTCCTTTTCTTTTGTTTTGCGGGCTTCATTATGGTAAAAAATATTTACTTTCTATCACTGTTTAATTAATGACGAGCTCGAAAATATCGTAAAGATCACCAGACTAGATTCCTGCCTTTGGCAAATAAAGCTTATTAGTAAGTTCTATATAAAGCTATTTTTTATACTCTTTTTTTATAAGAAAGAAATAATTACTTCCACCAAGACTTGAATCCATGACCTTTCACTCCTACACACCATACCAAACCATTGGGTCATCCAATTGGTTCCCTTTTTGATACTCTTTAAGTCTGCTGTAAATTAGGTATAGATAGTGATAGAAACTTAGTAAATGCTTGCAACCATGCTAATGGTGAAAAGAACGTGAGATTTTTTTTTGAAACAAAAATAAAGTGAGTTTGAAGTTACCCCTAATTAAGTATGCCGTAATTGGAACTTATATACATCCCCTGTTTTTCAGAAATATGCATTTCAATCTTTTTAATATTCTTTGGACAATTACATATTGCACAAATTGTAAACATCACTATTCAAATGTTATACAACCTCTCCTGTTATTATTTGATTTAGAAATCTTCAAATTAACTAAAAGTGTACTAATTAGGTAAAACTATAGAGAGAATTCAGAATTCACTTTAAGAATTGCTTTTGATGTAGTAACCCAACACTATATATTATGTCTTCTAACTACAAGAACAATATAGCCTCAGTCCCGAATTATTTCTTATAACGATTCTTGATTATTTTTAACTTGTATTGTAGGCACCACGTGAATCAAGGTTCAATTATCTTCTCTTCCACAATTCTATTAGAGTTTTATGCAACACCAACACCTCAGAAGGCTTTAAGCCTTCAATAGATGTAACGCTCCCAGAAATATACCTACCTTATGGAAAGATGAAACCCCTTGGTGGCCCTTCCCCATCTCAACGACCAATTCTAGCATTTTTCGCCGGTGGTGGTAATCACGGGCCTATCTGACCTATCCTCCTTGAGCATTGGAAGAACAAGACCGATGACATGCAAGTGTACGGATACTTGCCAAAAGGCATGTCCTACGATGAGATAATGAAGAAAAGCAAATATTGTTTTTGCCCGAGTGGCTACGAAGTTGCAAGTCCAAGAATTGTTGAATTTTTGTACATTGGGTGTGTCCCAGTGTTGCTCAAGGAAGGGTATGTCGCTCCTTTTAGCGATGTTCTTAATTGGGACTCATTTTCAATTAGTGTTCTAACAAGTGAGATTCCTAATCTTAAGAAGATTTTGATGGGCATATCAAAAAGAAGGTACCTCAAATTGCAAAAGAGGGGGTTGCAAGTGAGAAGGCATTTTATGGTGAATTCACCACCTAAGAGATTTGATGTTTTCTATATGCTTTTGCATTCTATTTGGCTGAGAAGGTTGAATGTTCATATCCATGACCATTTAGTGAGTTAATATAGGTTTATTTTGATAAAAAAAATTGTCAATATAAGTTTGTGATAAGGCTTACTATATATTTGTTGTGGGTACAAGTTTCTTGTATAATAATTTTCGACTGAATTTGTACGTATGTCTAGCTAAGTATGTTTTTTTGATAGTTCTATAATGTTGTAATTCTTTTTTTTTTACTAAAATCTCAATATGATCTCATGTCTCTATACAAGATATTGTTCCGGCCACTGCTTCCACAGCAAGGAGTAGAAGTGAGTGCTTCATGTGGATAACCTTTCCACAATTTGTCTCATTTCGCTGTTTACTTTTCTTTCCCCCCTTTTCATGCTTCCCGGGCTATCCTGGTTGCTCGAGACTCACTGGTATACCCGGACCAATTAGTATTGGAGAGTCATTGAATAGTATATTTGTCCTCTCTTTTTTTGGTGTAAGCCCTACCTAGTATCTGGAGTATCTGACTACTTCGAATTCCCCTTGAGGAACAACGTTAGCGCATGTTTTCATTCCTAATATTCGAACTCTAAGACTACTGACTAATGGAATTAATGATCCGTTGACTATCACTCCAAGTTTTTTTTTTTTTTTTTGGTTTAGATCACTCGGTATCGGAACTTGACGATTACTTTGAGCTCGAGTCAGATCGGCCCAGTAAGAGGTAAAGGTCTCTCATCTGTAGTTTTTATATTCGAAGTCTCAGGCTCAAGACTAGGGACAAAGCCAACTTTAGAGTTAGGTAGGCAACTTTATTGGGTTGTTTGGCAATAATAGATATAGCTTAATATATTATATTATGAATAATTAGTAATGTAATATACATTTGCCTCTTTTTTTTGAGGAAAAAAAATGAGGGGGTTCGACTCGTTAAATGCAAGTCATACATATATACTTAGGCTTCAAGAAAAAAAATTGGATGAGGTATTACTTGTTAAATGTAAGGTTAGGGGTTCGACTCATGTCTGGAGTCAAGGTGTTGTAATTAAGTTGATTTCTTTGAAAAAACTTGTAATCTTTAGAGGAAAATGTAGAAGAAAATATTATTAAAATCTTATTTAATAGTCTAAAAAACACAAAAGGGGAAAACTCTATGATGATAACATCATGAAAAAAATGATAAAAAGTTGAGACGTGAAGAAAAATAGTAAACCTTTAGAGAGATTAGCGATTATAAATCAATTCAAGCGTAAACCTTCGCTAATGTTGATGAGTTAATGGTGCTATAAATAAAATCTTATAGTGCGAGTGCTATGAAGGTGGATTATGCATGGAAAACAAGAGTATAGACTATATACTATATTGTGATTGTCTTTTGTTAAAACCAGAATTTGAAATTAGATAGAATAAATTTTATTGATTTTTGACTTTTGGATATAGCCTAATGTTTAGTTGACAAATTGAAATGGGCTCTGTTAGTTTTTTATCTAAAAGTAATTGCATCAAGAAATGAGGGAAAAAACAAGGGGGCCAAGCTTATTGTTTTATTCGTTACTTGAACTTCCTCTTTTACCCCTTTCCTCCTATTTCGTGAATCCTATTTCTCTATTCCTCTATAGAACGATTTTAAAAACCTACTATTTCTCTTGCGTGAATCCTATTTCTCTATTCCTCTATAGAACGATTTTAAAAACCTACTATTTCTCTTGCTTTTTCTCGTAATTACCAGACATTGAAACGCTCTGCGAATCCTCCTATTTTGTGAAATCGAATCCTAACATATGCTTGAATCCTATTTCTCTGATTTCTCTACCTATTTCTTCGATTTCAACACAAAATCGAATCCTCCTATTTCGTTAAATCGAATCCTAATTTGGTTCTAGTTCTCCCTGATTTCTCCACCTATTTCTCCGATTTCAACACAAAATCGAATCCTCCTATTTCGTGAAATCGAATCCTAATTTGGTTCTATTTCTCCGATTTCGTAATTGAGTTATGAATTCGTTATGAAACCAAACGTATGCTATTTCGTTCCTGATTTGCACAAGTCTCTTGTCTCCGAATCTCTTCCATAGGTAAAAATAGGGAAAAACCTACTTTGGAGACTTTTCATCGTGTTTGGACTTTGCTCTCCTCCCTCTTCAAATGGTGAAAATCTCAGACTTTCCTTCTTCTTTCATGTCTTTGATTTATTGGGTGTATCTGTTCTTAGCAAATCGTGTATGGCATATTGTGAATCTGTTCTTCGAATCTCGCTTCGCTTCCTGTCTTTCATGTCTTTGATTTATTTGTATGATTATTTTGTTGGCATAAGGAATTTTCACTTCCTGACTTTCTTTTTCTGATATTGTGCCTTCAGTGGTTTCTCAAACCTACATATTCCTAATTTGATCTTCTTAATTGATTTGTTTCTAAGTTATTCACTTCTCTTTATGCTATTTGATTTTAAGTGGATAGGAAGGCTTCTTGCTCGTGCATGTGACTTCGCTGCAGCAGCTGAAGTTTTCGAGAAAGTTTTAGAATCTTGGTCTGAATTTAAAAGTCTTAGTGTTAGCTTGACCGACCGTCTTGCTTTGGTCTCAACATCTCTCTCTGCAGTTTTATTTTTTAATATTATTTCCTATGAAGAACGAATGGTAGAACTTAAGAAAATTAGAACTTAACTCGTGGTGGGTATGTTAGGGTTTTTGATGGTACTTTTCTTCATGAATGTTGCTAACTCGATTGAATCACAGTTGCGGAAGAAGAGTGTAGGCTGTGACTTGTCAATTCTCTGAATCAAAACTTCAAGAGTTGTAAAGAAGATGGTATGTTGCCTTTTTGTTTTGATTCCTTTGTCTCATGTCATGTTTTTTTGAATTAATGTTCCGATTGTTGGGTATTTGTGGTTTAGGGTTTTGTTTCTATTTGATTCTTTAAAGCTTTTCTCTTTTCTGTGACTTGTCAATTTCTCTGAATCAAAACTTCAAGAGTTGTAAAAAAGATGGTATGTTGCCTTTTTGTTTTGATTCCTTTGTCTCATGTCATGTTTGTTTTGAATTAATGTTCCGATTGTTGGGTATTTGTGGTTTAGGGTTTTTTTTTTCTATTTGATTCTTTAAAGCTTTTCTCTTTTCCGTTTGTGTTTCTGAGTTTCCAAATTTGTATGGTTTTTTTCTTCAATTTTTTTTAATCAAATACTTTGGCAACAGTCACACATGATTTGCCTACCATATTTCCTTCATAGATCAGTAACACCATGGAAAACAAGCATTTATGGTGAGATGGTGGAGGCATCACTTGTCAAAAGACAAAGTTTGGAAAGTCGTGAGTGCAACTGCCACTTAAAAAAAAGAAAAGAAAACAACAACAAGGCCACAAATCTTAAATCAATTGAGGTAGGCCACATAGATCAAACTCTTACATTACGCTTGATTTAGTACAATTGAAATAGTAGTGAATTATAAATTAAATACCAATTGAATAGTGGTGAATTATAAAATACCAAAACCTTTTTCTTCCCTTCTAAAAAAACTAATTTTTTTATGGACAAAAACTTATTAATTACAAGTTACATGTGGCTGGGGATGATTTAGTTTGTAATTAATTGTTAAATGATAAGATTTTTTAATATTTTTCGCTCTTTCTCTCTCTCTCTCTCTGTTTTTTTTTTAAAATACTTTTGAATAAAATCCTAACATTCACAAAAGAAAAAGAAAAAGTTTCACTTTCTATACTTCACAAAAGGCCATATAAAACAATGTTGACAACAAATCATTAATCAAAGAACTGTTGGGAAATGTGCCCTAGGTCAATCCATTAACAGTCTTTATGAATACATTTTAGATAATAAAATAGAGGATTTCATTTGCTGTTTATTATAATTGATTTGCATGTTTACATTATAGTAAGATCCGTGGGTATTTACAGAAATATCCTAAATGTCCCTAGTCGATTATTATACTGGGAACTATAATGAATTAAGACTAGTGTGAGTCTTGATTGATGATTATACGATGATCATACATATAGGAATACGAATTAAGATCATGAGTACTTGTTAGGGAACAAAGTACTGGACCGACCCGCTATGAGAACATCACATGGATTAAGTCATAGTTGTTTCTCATGATATGTATATTTTTCAGTCCTCTGACTTGAGATTACCATAGCCTTCAACATTAGGAATACAGTGATTTGACGCAATCAAACACTGTCTTTAACCGGACGATTATAAAAGTTGTGATTGGTTACTGCGTGAATAATGTGGTGAAGTTGTGTAATCGAGATAGAATTTGTCCCTCTCATATAAAGAGAGATATCCAGTGGATCCTCGATGTGTTAGATTTAAAAGGCCTAGTCTAAGTGAATTGATATTGATAAATGTCACTTAGATGTTTTCGATCTACCTAGAAATCGAGACTAGTACGATTGAACATGTTGGATGACAATTCCATGCCTTATGTTTGATCAAAAGGATATCGTGTGACAAAAGGATGTTATATACACTATTGATTAGGTTGTATCGATTTGATATTCATACAACTTGGGTAGTCATAATGTCTTGCTAGAGGCCGCTTATGACTTGTATACCAAAATGTGTTTTGGTACACTGCCAACGTTGTATGAGCCTATTGGGTCGCACACTGAGAATGGTTTTGCGAGATTTTAAGATGGTTTAGAAAAATGAATTTTATATGATAAAATTCATGACAGAAACGTCCTTGTAGTGTATTACACTTATACTTCTTTAAGTAGGGGTATATGTGTAATTTACTTAACCGTCTATATACAAGGGTTGTATAAATAGACGCTTTGAGTTAGAATACAAGTACGAAAGATTTAAAAAGGGCTGAAAATCTATTTTCGTTTTAAGAAACGACTTAGAGGTTTTTTGGTATGCTCTGGATCGTTTTGGAGTGAAACAAAAGGTTTGGTATTCTCTCGAAGCTAGCACTTTGAATCTCGACCGCCGTTCGTATGTGGACAGCTAGTAGAGGGCGTTCGTCATTGGCAGCGTCTTAGAAATCGATTAACCTTAAAAAAAGGTACATTGCGACTAAGGTATGATTAAGTTTTCATAGTTTAAACGTTTTAATGGAATCCGATTCGGATCCTGTTGGGGTTTTTCTTAAAATTGTTTTGAAAATTCCGCTGCTCTTGAACCCCAAAACCCAACAAGAACTGCAAAGCTCCAACTTACAGTGCTTTCTTTACTGATAAATGTACAATAGTTGTTAGTTCCAACTCCTGCAACCATACAACTCACAAAGTTGCAACATTAGAACTTCAAGGTAGAAACTAAAAGTTGCAATTTTGGCATAGGAAAAATTATCCTACAAACTTAGAATGACCACCAATTGTTTGAAGGAATGCCAAGCCAGAAAACAGGATTGTCTATCATAATGTTCTCTTGTTATTTGATTGATTGAATTGTCTATTTGGTAGAAGTATTCTTTGGTGTGGCTACATTGATATGGTTGTTTTTAAGCGTTGATGGAAAACTTGGAAGTTGTTAGAGATCAAATTACCATCTAAACATTGATTTGATTTTATATTTAAAGATGTATCAAATTAGACATTTTTAGAAGATATACCAATGCAAATTTTTTGATGTTAGTCATTCATTTGTTATGTTTGTTTTGTAATCATTTGTTTAATATTATTAAGCCAACAATGCAATCATTGGCTGGAATGGCTATCGAAGATGTTGATCCAAGGTTACTCAACTTCCTAACAATACTGTTTTATTTTTTGTGAATTCATTATATACTTTTTATATGTATTTTGTAAACATGTAAATCTAACGACCTTGTGTATTATATTAATCTATTTAACACAGTGGAATTATGAGAAAGGCTAGAAATAGTTTGCGTAGAGAGGTAGATAGGTCAAACCGTTTGTCCATGACAAAAGAGGAAAAGCAGAGGAGATGATCACGTCAAAAACAACTATATAGGGAAAAAAAGAGGCAAATGCAACGGGTATGTGCCAATTATCTTTAAGTAGAAAAAATGTATTAGTTTAACTTCTATAAAAAGTTATGCCACTTGATTATACATAAGTGTTACAAAAGGTTGTGACTATTGGTTAGAGAGTAATACTTCTTTATTCAACAATTAGAAACTTAGTTTGTTTTGACCTTTTCTGTTGGTAATATAGGATCAAGAAATACACAAAGACATTCTGTGGCAATGCATTTTGATAACATAGTATGTTCAGCAGATATATTGCCATCTGTAGCCTCTTGTCAAAATTGTGGTGCTCGAAGATTCGTTTATGAAACTAAGGGTTTTTGCTGTTCAAATGGACAAGTGTCTCATCCCTAATGTTGTCTCCCAACAAATGTTTGACTTGTTCACATCAAAAACTAAAGAAACAGATGAATTCTTGAACTATGTTCGTACCTATAACAACAATTTTGGATTTACATCATTTGGTGTGAAGTGTGATAAGACACTTTCAAGAAATAATATGGGTATATATACATTTAGAGTGCAAGGGCAGATTTATCATTATATAAATAATTTGCGCCCTATCAGTAACGAACCCTCCTTTTTGCAATTGTACTTTTATGATACTGAACATGAAGTGCAGAACTGAATGTATGGCAGTGGCTCAGATAGGATGGATGAGAAAATTTTAAAACTACTAATTGGTTTGATGAGTGATAACCCATATGCAAAGTTTTTTCGTAATTTAAGTACGAAAATCTTGGACAATCATGTTGTTGAGATAGTTTCGAGTGTCAATCTTGATCAAAGACGATTCAACAAGCCTTCTGTTAGTCAAGTTGCGGCTATTTGGGTAGATGATGACTTATGTGCACAACCAACTAAGCGGGATATCCTTATATATAACCATTCTGGAGAAGGTAATAGAATCTACTATCATTACGGGTGCTATGATCCTTTACAATATCCTTTATTGTTCCCCTATGGAGATGTGGGTTGGCATCAATGCATTAAGAAAAAAGGCTCTACCGGAGTACATGCTAAGTACAATGACAGTTTTAATCTTGATCCTCGATTAATAAATTCACCTTCTGAGTTACTTCACAATGAAAATGAAGGTAAATAATATAACTTCTTCTAGTAGTTAGTTTGACTGTAATACTATTTTAACTTTTGAAGACGTTGTACTAATTTATTCATATTTTTTATAGTGAATTCTACAAAAAAAGAAAATTGTGTATCTTGTCGCGAATACTACTGCTATAAACTTCAAATTAGAGACGTGCACAATTCCATTTTGCTACATTTGGGTAGATTGTTGGAGCAATATGTGGTTGACATGTATGTTAAGATAGAGACATCAAGGCTAGATTTTATTTGTTTTAGGCAAGACGAGATACGATCTGAGTTGATTCTATGAGTACAGGTGAGACTACTGGTTCAAACATCGGACGTAGGATTGTTCTTCCAGCATCTTTTATTGGTGGACCAAGAGATATGCGAAAGAGATATATGGATGCAATGGCATTGGTTCAACGTTTTGGAAAACCAGACATTTTTCTCACCATCACTTGTAATCCTTATTGACCTGAAATACAACAAGAGATTCGACATAGAGATGAGATGCAAAATAGACCTGATCTTGCTGCATGCATATTTAAATCAAAGCTAGAATGCCTTAAAAATGAGATTGTGAAGAAACAGATATTCGGTCTCGTTGCCGCATATGTCTATGTCGTTGAGTTTCAAAAACGGGGTCTTCCTCATGCTCATTTTCTTATTGTCTTGGAACCAACATCAAAATTGATAGACCCAATTTCCTTTGATTCTTTCATTTGTGCTGAGTTTCCAGTCGAATCAGATCATCCTCACTTGTATAAAGCTGTTGTGTCACACATGATGCATGGTCCATGTGGTGATTTAAACCCTAATAATGTATGCATGGATGCAAATGGTAAATGTCGTAATAATTACCCTAAGGCTTTTCGTGATTGTACTGTACATGGGAAAGATTCATATCCAAAGTATAGAAGACGTGATAACGGAAATAGACCAATGGTTAGAGGAGAAGAATTAGATAATCGTTGGGTTGTCCCGTATAATCCGTACTTGCTTGCTAAGTTTGACTGCCACCTGAATGTTGAAGTTTGCTCAACTATTAAAGCTATTAAATATTTATATAAATACATATACAAAGGACATGACAGCGTAGCATTTCAATGCAATGAATGCTGGAATTGATGAGATTGAAAACTTTCAATCAGCACGTTGGGTAGCAGCTCTAGAGTCAATGTGGCACATCTATGGCTTTCATCTAAATGAAATACATCCACCAATCATCACATTACAACTTCATTTGGAAGGAAAACAATTGATCAAGTTTAATAAAAACGACACTTTACAAAATGTAGTTGATAATGGATTGTCATCTCGTTCCATGTTAACTGAATTCTTTAACATGAACAAGAATGATGAATTAGCTCGCACCATGTTATATCGAGAATTTTCTGAACATTTTGTTTGGAATCAACAAACAAGAAAATGGTCAAGAAGGATAAAACGTCAGGTTATTGGTAGAATTGTTGCAGTGAATCCACTAGAAGGTGACAGATACTACCTTCGTCTACTATTAAATCACATTAAAGGATGTACATCTTTTGAAGAACTAAAAGTTGTCAATGGTATTCGTGTGGAATCGTATAAAGAGGCAGCTGTGTTGCATATGTTACTTGAGGTTGTTAACAGTTTGGAGTCGTGTTTGGAAGAAGCATCAATGTATCAAATGTCATTTAATTTGCGTCGATTGTTTGCTACAATATTGGTACATTTTAACCCTAAGAATCCTCATTATTTATGGGAGAAATACAAAAGTGAAATGTGTCGGGATATTGAGCGTCAACATTTATCATCAGCTGAAGTGGATTTCAAAGTACTGCAGGAAATAAATACTATTCTAGAGTCAACGGGAAAAAGTATTACAAAATTTTCTTTAGTTGATTATCCAGTTATTTTTGATGATTTTTATCACAGCACGAGAGAAATAAATGAAGAACTAGACATCGTTGTTGATAGTAATGACTTGGAGGCTGCATCAAAGTTGAATAGTGCCCAAAAATATGCATATGATTCTATACTTGATAAAGTTTTCAAGAATGAATTGGCTTTATTTTTCGTAGATGGTCCGGGGGGAACTGGGAAAACCTTTTTATACCGAGCAATATTAGCAAAGGTTAGATCCAAGAAAATAATTACATTGGCAACTGCATCGTCAGGTGTAGCAGCTTCATTATTACCTGGAGGTCGGACAACACATTCTAGATTTAAATTACCAATAAATATTGATGGAAATAGAACATGTAACATTAGCAAACAATCAATGTTAGCAAAATTACTATTAACCACACACTTGATTATCTGGGATGAAGCACCGATGTCAAATAAACAAGTTATCGAAGCACTAGATTCTATGCTTAGGGACATAACGGATAATAACACACCTTTTGGAGGAAAAGTGGTTGTTTTCGGTGGTGATTTCAGGCAGGTGCTCCCTGTAGTACCAAAAGGCAGTAAGCAAGATGTGATAAACTTGACATTGACTACTTCATATATTTGGCCTCTGTTAAAGAAAATCAAGTTAGTTGAAAACATTAGAGCAAGACTTGATCCCGAATTCTCTAAATTCATACTTTGGGTTGGTAATGCTACAGAAGAAGAACTTTCAGGAAATCTCATTGCCATACCTTCAAACATTATTATACCTTTTGTCGATGACAATGTCACTTTGGATAATTTGATTACAGCTGTGTATCCCAATTTGAATGAGTATGCAATTAAAAGTAGTGCAATGTTAAGTCGTGCTATTTTGACAACGAAGAATGAATTTGTTGACGAAGTCAATACTTTATTGATTCATCGGTTTCCTGGCGAAGTTTTTAGATATTATAGTTTCAATGAAGCTATTGATGAGAACATCAGTTCTATAAATCTGGAGTTCTTAAACAGCTTGTCCTTAAGTGGCTTCCCTCCACCTGAGTTGATACTAAAGAAGAACTGTCCAATTATGCTCTTGCGTAACATTAATCCATCAGAAGGGTTATGTAATGGAACTCGATTGATTTGTCGAAAATTCGGAAAAAAACGTTATTGATGCTGAGATTGCAACAGGTCATTATAAAGGAAAAGGAGTTTTCTTACCAAGAATTCCATTTATTCCTAACAATCAAGATAAAACACCATTCAAATTCAAGAGACGGCAATTTCCCATTCGATTGTGCTTCGCAATGACAATAAATAAAGCACAAGGACAAACATTGGACTTTCTTGGAGTTTATTTGCGAGAACCTGTATTTTCACATGGTCAACTTTATGTTGCGCTATCACGTGCTACAACAGCATCTGCCATCAAAGTTCTTGTCAAGCCTTCTTATAATAGTAATCAAACAAATTGAACCAAGAACATTGTCTACAAAGAACTGTTGTCTCTCGTGAATGCTACTTCTGTCGAATCACTTTAGTTCATAGGTGAGTTTAAGAACAAATGACTTGAAACCAAGGTCCTACTCCAATTTCTTGTTTCTATTAAAAGTAAAAGTTGGTTTTCTTTGCTTTTTCCCTCAAGCCTTTTTTCTTTACTTTACTGGAGCTAATTTTCAAAATGCTAGAAAGTTGAAGGAGTTTTTGCTTACCTATGTGAATATGAAGCGTGAGCGAAGAAATTTTAAATACATTATGCTTATAAACCAGATGGTGGCAACTAACATCAATAGAAATAAAGAGCTAGATATTGCAAAATAAGTTGATTATCAATACAATCTCTTTGTATAAATAATGTCCTAGCCATTTTTTGATTGTCATCTTGGTCTAATGTTACAAAACAAGTTGACTAATATTTAAATTCATGGTCTATTGGTCATTGGAAATGCGTCATTCTATGCTTTGATTGCTTATCCATCATTTTGAATGTTATTTGTTTTATAAGTAAAAGGTAGGCTTAGAGTTTCCATCTTAAGACCAAAATTTTTAAGACCAAGGTTGCTTTCTTTGACAATGCGTATCAGGTACTGATTCTAACTTTTGCAGTTTTTTGATATGCTAATTAATTTCTTGAAGTGTCATTGGATTTTCTTATTGAAAAGGAGGTGTAATTGGATTCTTAGTTGATTGTTGATCTTTTCATCTTGTGTATGTAAGGCATTTCTGATTTGTGGATAAGCCAAGAAATAATGTAGTCTTGGTGACTGAAATGATTTGAGAAGAAAGATTTCATAGCAAGCTTTCATATTAAATTTTGGGACTTATTGAGCAATACGATATTAAGGTTTGCTTTAGTTTTTACTGAACAATTCATGCCATACTTTATTCGCACCCAACGCAGTTTAACAAACCAATGCTGACTTCTTGCAGCTAGACTCAGTTGATACTTCCACAGTTGCCATTTATGGTAGTACTTCTCTATTCGCTCTCTGGATTGCATCAGCTGTTGTTGGCGCTATTGATGCCATTCCTCTGGTATGTTTTACATTTGTATCTCTTTCTACAAATTAAGTAGTGGCTTAAACTTCATATTCCAGTATTCCACCTTATTCACAAGTCTCCATTTCTTAATTATACGCCGCAAACAGGTTCCTAAGGTGCTGGAACTCGTGGGTCTTGGATACAACGTCTGGTTCAGCTACCGATATCTGATATTCAAGGTGGATATGCAAATATTACTGTGGTTCAGCATACCTTCTTATTCTAGATAGCCTTACTAACTACTTTAATTTTATTCCATGTTCTTTTTGTCAGGAAAAATAGGGGCGAATTACTCGATAAGATCGATGAGCTTAAGAAGGAAATAATTGGCGAAGATTGAATATTGGAAGTATTTTGAGAAATATCAGCAATCCATCCATAATGGTTTTAAGTTCTTATCAGAGTATCTCAAAAAAATAAAATAAAATTTGTTATCGGAGAGATAATGTAGGTTTGGTATTGGTTTTTCTAGATGCCATTTTGTCATTCTGTAAGAGTTAACATATAGTAGTATGTCTTCAATGTTAAGGTTAACATGGCACATATTTGATCTGATTTGTTTAAATTGTTGTTAACTTCTATTTATTTATTTGCCAAGTTGAAACAGTTTTTTTTTTTGTCCTAGCTTTATGATGGCTGAAGATTTTATAACAACATATTTACAAATGTCATTTGAACTGCAAAAACAACTGTTTACAGCATCGAAATGCATTTTTCGGTGTATGTATTTGTTTTATTTACAACCGAAGCATGATCTGAAAGATAACAACCAGCTGCTTGATTTGATACAGGAATTTTCTGAAGGTATTCAAGCGATTGATTTGAAGGATGAGTATCCAAAATGTTTTGAAGGAATCACAGGTTTGTTCTTTAACTAGCATTTCACTTCTCATTTCATTAAAAGATGGTTCCCATCTAAGAACACGTAAGAAGCAAGAAATCCATGTATTTGTTAGAACAATGAAAGGTCTTGGGTTTGAATCATTGTGGCGTAAAGTTGTCTCTTTCTTATCAAAAAATACATGTGTACCTATAATTGTAGTTAAGGTAATTTACTAAGTGGAGTTAGGGTTTGGTGTTACTTCTTTCATTAGTCAATTATATATTGCAATGAAACATGAGCTTTGCAAATACAATTCTGCTTTATTAGTTTTTTTTTCATCAAGTTATTTTATATTTCATTAAGGACAATGTTTGAAGGTGCAAGATTTTTCCAAATAACATTGATCTGAGAAGAAAGATTTCATAGCAAGCTTTCATATTAAATTTTGGGTCCTTGATGTAATAATAGCCGTGATTGAGGATGGAGCGGCACTCAGGGCTGTTATTGTCAAACATTTTAGCTGATATTTAAGGCTGTGATATTTTAGGAGCTTAGGACATCCTCAATGGAGTGGTTTGTGCAATGTATCTAGGATCATCCATTGCATATACCATTCCAATTTTGAATTGATGACCCATGGTATCGTTTTCTTTCAGCACGCCTTTATTCTCATAGCCATTTGGTGACAGCAGCAACTTATGATGAAGCTTCTACCAGTATCAATTTAGAGTCTGAAGTAGCCGACACTGCAGTTGTAGCCGTGGAAGAAAGTCCTGCTGAAAAACAAAGCTTCTTCTATAATAAAGTGGAAGAAAGTGCTGCTAACAACCCAAACTTATCCTATGAAGTGAAAGAAAGTGCCGCCGAAAAAGAAATACCCAAATAAGAACCTCTTAGTGGTGAAAAATTGGAGGTCTTCCAACTTCTTGAGCAGTACAATATTAAGGTTTGCTTCAGTTTTTACTGAACAATTCATGCCATAGTTTATTTGCACCGAATGCAGTTTAACAAATTAATGCTGACTTCTTGCAGCTAGACTCAGTTGATACTTCCACAGTTGTCATTTATGGTAGTATCAGTGTTCTCGGTTGAACTAAGGAACATTCATTCTTTTCTGCTGTTGATACCACATTGCCTGTTCTGCATTTGTAGTACACTTGTCGTTTGTGATTCTTTGTTGCTATCTTGTTTGCTGTACTTGTCTCACCAATGTTTCAAACGTGCACAGTTGATAGAATAATCAAATGTAGTCTTACACGCCTCGAAAAGTTTCTTCTTACTCTATTTCATTCTCTATTTACTGTAATGATCTTTGTCACTTGTTTTTGCTAAATGAAAGCTTGCTTTTATGTTGGTTTTGAAAGTTTGTAGTCTATGCTCTTATTTTGGGTGGAATGTTGAATGTTCATTGGTTGTGTGTACTTAGTGATTGCCTTGAATGTTCTCTTATAAATAGTTCATGCTAACTTTGGCATGAATCAATTTTCTTAGTTCAACCGAGCACAATCGATAACGCCTATTGAACTAAGCACTTCAGCTTGCCAAACAGTCTTGAGTCTTGAGTTCACCCATCAATGCTACTGCTGGTTTGGAGACAACCACCATCTCCACTGCATCAGGGCACTTTAATAGCATGTGGCGACGCTGTCGCTGATATATAGCAATGGTGGAGAACTCTCGGTGCTCAAAGCTCATAGCTAGGTATGTTTTTTATTTTGATTCTTGTTAGCTATTCAGTCAGGTTTTATGATGTTTAGGATCACAATCAGTAGTATACAACTCCAAATTTATATTGCCTTAACTATCTCTTGCTATGACATGCATTTCTGTGTGCCTACTAGCACTTATACATGTGAAATGTTTAAGTATTTATGAGTTTGTTGGTTACGTTATCCGAATCATTGTTTAACTGATAGTTTTGCAGGTGGAAAATGCATTGAGATGAAATTTTAAGTCATATGGAGCATGGGAACAGGAATGTACATTAATTTTTTTTAATTAAATTAATTCAGTACTTTAATTCGTTTTGAAGTACTCAGTTGATACTTCTACAGTTGCCATTTATGGTAGTACTTCTCTATTCGCTCTCTGGATTGCATCAGCTGTTGTTGGCGCTATTGATGCCATTCCCCTGGTATGTTTTATATTTGTATCTCTTTCTACAAATTAAGTAGTGGCTTAAAATTCATGTTCCAGTATTCCACCTTATTCACAAGTCTCCATTTCTTAATTATACGTCGCAAACAGGTTCCTAAGGTGCTACAACTCGTGGGTCTTGGATACAGCGTCTGGTTCAGCTACCGATATCTAATATTCAAGGTGGATATGCAGTTATTACTGTGGTTCAGCATACCTTCTTATTCTGGATAGCCTTACTAACTACTTTAATTTTATTCCATAGTCTTTTTGTCAGGATAATAGGGGCAAATTACTCACTAAGATCGATGAGCTAAAGAAGGAAATAATTGGCGAAGATTGAATATTGGAAGTATTTTGAGAAATACCATCAATCCATCCATAATGGTTTTAAGTTCTTATCGAAGTATCTCAAAAAAAAAATTGTTATCGGAGAGATAATGTAGGTTTGGTATTGGTTTTTGTAGATGCCATTTTGTCATTCTGTAACAGTTAACATATAGTACTATGTCTTCAATGTCACATATTTGATCTGATTTGTTCAAATTACCATCAGTCTATATCATCTGTACCAATTGAAGGATACACACTCCAACATAAAAAAAACCACCATTTCATTCATAGGATAATAGCACAAAGTATGTTAAATATGCTAATGCATTTTATTTTTAACCAAGTATATGTCAATTAAAGCAATAAGAGAGAAAATGATTTGAGCCGACAATTCTGGTTGAATTTGTTTGTTCATTCATGAGATTTATGTGTTGGATTTACCTTGTAAGGTACTCTGATGAACTCTCCGGTAGAAGTTGTAAATCTAAGGGATCTCTCACTAGAAAAGGCCAACTTTTCAGTGGAGATGAAGAGCAACCCTGCTATTGGACCAGCAGTGGTGAATAAATGGCATTGTGAGACCTTCAAAAGCTTCTCGTCCGGCCCAACGTTGAACAACCGTCTCGAAAACTCTCTCGCACTCCACCTCCCCGAACAATTCTAGCTCTCAATCTCAACTTTCTCTTCACTTGCTTCGAGATCTTTGGTCCCAACTTCACTGTAATTCAAACAGAACAAAAGTACAAGATATTAGCTTCCAATCACTGTAATTATGTATATTGATCATCTAAATCACATCATCAATGATATGATGAAAAAAAATAAAAAAATAGAAGATAATTACCTTGCTCGCGGATTCCATGAGCATAAGTGATTGGAATGCCAACAGATTGATCTGCAACTGTGTTTTTCATACTGAATGACAAATTGAAATGTGATAAGAGGAGAGAAGAGGCTAGTAGTGGTCCTCAAAGGAAGGAATAGATGTGTGTATATAAAAGCGTTAAAAGTTGGCTGATGGAATCACAACTTTTTGATTTTGTACACACACATAACTCATCTCAAAATACAAGCAAGTGAAAAAATCTAGAAGTGAAGATTATTACTGGTCACAAATGCATCCAAGTTGTTATATATAGCTAGCTCAATCAGAAATAAGGACTACCCACTTCAACAGTCATGTGATTAAAATTATTTCTTTCTTTAACTAAATTTCCACGAGCGAAGTGAGCGGGCTTAATCATGCGGAGCACGTTATGAAACTAGTATATATATATATATATGAGCCCAGATGAGCCCAAGCAATTAGGCCAATTGTATAACTGAGTTCGTCGTTAGTTATGTCCGGGCTTACAAGACTTAAACTAATATAGTCCACCAGAATCCAGCCACGTGTGAGATTCGACGCTAACGTGGACTGATATCTGAGATTGTCACCGACGTTCGTAGGTGACTCCAACCCCCACCGCGACGTCATACCAAAACTTAAAAACAAAACATTGAAGTGCCTCGTAACAAGCATATGAGCTCTCGACGTTCATCCGACGATCTATGTTGCTCATGTGTGAATAATTTTGTCTACAAGTGTATGAGTATAGGATTTCTCTTTAAGATAAGCAAATATGATCCTCTAATTAGAGTAATTAGAGAGAGAGAGAGAGAGAGAGAGAGAGAGAGAGAGAGAGAGATGGCAAAATCAAGCAAGGTGAGGCAACTAATTCTAACATGTTGTGCATCATCAGCTGTTCAATGTCTCTCAATTGCTCTATCTGTGGGATTACTTTCACTCATTCTATTGTTTGTGCTTGCCACTCATAGCAACTCCACTGCCAACCTTACAAGGATTTCAAATAGCAGTGATTTCAAAGCATCATCTACTTCATCATCAATATCAGTTTCTTCTGCCGCCATCAATGGGAGTATTACTGTGAAGGGCGACGATTATAACGTTAACGTTTCAACTATTTTTGAGATAATGAGAGATCATTATGACTTAGATTATGATGATGAGATGGACAATTTTCATTATCTTCAAGTTGTTAGAGAAGGATTGAATAATTCGTCGTTACATGTGGTGGGTATAGAGCAATGTTTCATTATGTACTTGTTCCTTGCAGCTCAATTGCATGCTTTGACTGATTGATTGATTTATTAGTATAATTTTCTTTAATTATTTTTTTGGTGCTTGAGCGTCTAATTTATTTGCTAGCTTAAATTTCAAGATGAAACAGCTTAATTAAATCATGTGAGATATATCTTATAATACACAAAGTTATATATTGTCAATCATATGTAATTAGTTGTTTTTAATTAAACGTGTGATTAATTAAATCTATATCATTTGATTTTGCAGGAAAGAAGGCACAAGGAATTGATGAACACAACTTGTACTAATAAGTTGAAGAGGCTTGAAGCAGGACTTGCAAGAGCTAGGGCTGAAATCAGAAAATCTGTTAAAAATAGTACACAAGCAAGTGATCCTGACTACACCCCACAAGGCCCAATTTACTGGAACCCCAATACATTTCACAGGTGAGCTTATTTTGGACAATTAGCTATTAATTTCACTTCTAATCAATGTTTGGCTCTTGTACAACGTATTAGCATTTTTGGTGGATTAACATGTCATATAAGGTTGACCTAATTTATGAGCCTAAGTCATCATGTCATAAGTATGGGCTAATATATAATGTGTAGAAACCCCAGTGTAATACGAGTGAATTACAAATGCGTTGTGACGGCCCCAATTTCCCCATACAATTGGGTACGCCCGGCCTAGACCCGTACAAGCCCCGAGTCATCACTCGGCAACCTAATGAGCCTAGTCAGCCTTCAATTTAGTCAATTTAGTAATTTATGAAAGAGTTATTGCAATAGTAAACAGTGGAAGACTAAACAATTAAAACCAAGGGGAAATAACTCAATCAAAGGAAGTAGAGGAATTCTATAAGTGTGGAAAACCCCGGGTATTCATGTACAATTCGAAATGTAAAGGTACATGATACCAATCTCATCAAAATTTGCCGAGTTTAATAATCCCAAAGCATATATATATAAAACGATATACATAAAAGCAAAACATAAGGAAACCTATAAAGTAGTCTCCAAATCCAGCCGCTAATCCTCACAATAGATCACCTAGGCAAGGTCCCTTGCCCTTGCTGCTCTCCGCCCTATCTGCACCCACCGTCACAAACTAGACGGTGAGTAACTGAATAAAATCGAATGTAATGCCAGAAGAAGATAACAGTAATTCATGATAATACAAGTAAAGCAGTCTAAATATCATGCGGTAATAAAAAGACAGGAAATTAAATAGACAAGATGCATGATAAACAGACTAATAGATATCAATCGAAATTTAAGTGTGTTCCAAGGAATCAAAAGAGGCCCATAAGTGGTCTAAATCATAGCATAACGGCGAAGACCTCGCGAGGTCTTCCCGGGCATCGACACAAGCGAAAGCACAGCTATGATTGGAAAGGGACTCGAACCCATCCACCCAGTACTTGATGTCACACGGTCACTAAGGGTGGTCACACACTCGTGGCCACGAGTGCCTGCGTTTTATCCCTCTAGTGCAAGTCCTAGTACTTTCGAGACGAAACACTTACGCCGGAAAACACACAACAAGAAATGGAATGGAATACCAATAATAGAGCATAACAAGACTGAATAAATGATAATGAATCACATGGCATTTTCTTACTGGCTTACAAACATACAAATGTTTTTTAAGGCAAGTGTACTTACCTGAACTATCGCAACCTGGTATTCACTCCGAGACTCTAATACGTTCCCCGTGCGTCTCGACTACCTGATAAAGTTTTGAATCTCGAATATTAGTTTAAGGCTCGCATTTAGTCTTAAGGTGTTTGTTTTACAATCACTTGTTGATTATGACCCAAACCGTTGTGGATTAAACCATCTCTATGGTTGTTCCCTTTTTTTTTTTACAAAACATAACTCTTGTTGGGTCTATTTATCAAGTTTTATACTCACCTAAGTAAGCCTTTGATGTGAATACTTATTTGAGCTTAGACACATAAACTTATTCTTATATTTTACGCCTTCGTCTTAGCCTCAAGTTGTATTTATTCAATTGGGCTTTATTGGGCTTTACATAACCTAGAAACACACTATTTGTAACTTGTTATAGACCCATATTATCATGAGTGTATTATGCCTGAATACAAATCCATATTCATTTAAACAAGTATCCATACTTTTTATCCTTTTTATTTATTCTCAAATATAACATAATACACACACCCTACACACATACATTTTCATTATACACACACATGTACAACTGTTGTGTACACCCCACTCACCACACACCCCACTGTTATGTGCACACAACACCCCACTGTTGTGTGCACTCCACTGCTATTCACACCCCATATTTACATGTGTTAATGTCACTTTATTACTTAAAACTATATAATATACATTAATCTATTCTTTTACACCCACAACCATTGTGTACACCCCACTGTGGTGTACACATACCCGCTGGTGTGTACACCCCACAGTGGTGTACACATGCCCCCATTCATGCACCCCATGTACACCAACCCACCACCAAACCGTCATGCATACACCCCAAAAATTTACAAAAATCCACATAAAATCATGAACCCGAGAGACAAGAGAGGAGGAGAGGTTCACCTAGGGTGGGATGTGGAGTCTCTGACGGCAAGGGAGGTGGCAGCGACGTGAAGCCGAGAAGAGGAAGGGTGACGTGAGGCCGAGAGGAGGAAGGAGAGATCCGAGAGAGAGCAACGAGAGTGAGAGAGAAGAGATCGTGAGTGAGAGAGATATCGCGTGGCCGAGAGAGAGATGGAGATCCGAAATGGAAAAGAAGGAGGGTGGGCGGCGGTTATGTTGAAGAAGAAGATGAATAGTGTAGGGTTTTGTTTGTTGTTGTTATATTTATATGGTCAAATGACCTTTTTACCCCCAACTTACTTCCTACACCATTTTTAAACCATTGCCCTTATGGGCCTTTTTACTTTTCTATTTATTTCTCTTTATTACACATTAAAGTGTGTAACCATTCTATTTATTTCTCTTTATTACACATTAAAGTGTGTGTGTTGTCACTTGCATAACTCTCCACCTCAACACACCACATCTCGAGGTCAATCTTATGGTTCCTCACCATTGAACTGTGTCAATTTAACAATTCTAATTCCATAGACCATATGTTGCGTAATTAACTAACTTCCGCGTTCAAACGACATTCCTCGGTCCATTTTTCCTTGTTCCGACTCTCATAATTCGCGTAGTCTCGCCTTGTCTCGCCAACTAATTAATTAAATTAATTAAAAATTCATTTATTTTGTATGTTTTACTTGTTTTTCTCACCCGTTTAACTAGTCGAAACCTCACTCAATTAAATACCGCCCGAACGGCTCGAAACCCGTAAAATACTAAAATACTAATACACACAATCAAAGAATCATAAAATCACTTCGGTGTCGACTCCCGGAGTTCGAAATACTGTCCAGTATTCACGTAGCCGGGTCACAATTTCTGACAAGTGCAACACAAGTCAGTTAAAAATTTTGGGGTTGTTACATGCGTGTTGCCGTGTATGTCCTTTTCGATGCCTGGATACCTAGAAGATCAATAGTTTAGAAATATTGCACTAAAAGTTTCTACACTTGTATTTTATTAGTCAAATCCTTATTCATCACATGAAAATTTAGACTCGTATACTTGAAACCTTATTAGATCGATTACAATACTGGGCCAAATTTCATAACATATAGAGCAAGATAAGTAACTAATTATATATGTATATGTAACTTATAACTTCAAAGTGTTCATCTATAAAGGAGAACCTCCATTGTTCCACAGCTAGCTCTGCATGAGCTTCATCTACTTAATTAAAGGCAGATCGAACCCAGATTTTAGACCGAAATATCTTTGCTTGTACCAATATTATTTCCAATTTGATTAGTCTATCATGTGAGAGGTTTTACCTAAAAAGGTCTCGATACTAGTTAAAGAGAGATTCACAATTTTGCATAAATTATATTCAATGAAAATATTGCAACTTCACATTTATGACCGTTAGATGAAATGGCGATGCAGGCAAGGAGATGTATCATAAAATATATACACATAAGTGACTCCAACATGAGTTGAACCTCCCTAGGCTCCAACCTTGCCTTTTAGCAAGTGATGCCTCATTTTTTTTTATTGCTCCTTGTGGGAATAGAATCTCCAACCTCTTACTTCCATAACCCCATACCTAACCATTGGGCACTCACATGGTTGCAAGTGATGCCTCGTTCATTTCACTATAGATGTTTTGACAAGTTTTATCCTATACTAATGAATGCGTTATATAAACGTGTTACAGGAGTTACTTGGAAATGGAAAAAACTTTCAAGTATTTTGTGTACGAAGAAGGAGATCCACCATTATTTCACACTTCAACCTGCGATAGCATACTTGCAATGGAAGGGATTATAATGGGACAGTTGGAGGCTGACGACAAATTTAGAACTCAAAATCAAGAGGATGCACATGTCTTCTTCCTTCCCTTCAGTGTTTACAACATGGTTCAATACATTTGGGAGCGCGGATCGCACGACTCAAGTCCTTTCTATCGAACCATCAACGACTACATCAATGTCATTGCAGAGAAATATCCATATTGGAATAGAAGTCGAGGAGCAGATCATTCCATGGTTGCTTGCCATGATTGGGTAAGGAGTGAGATTTTCTTTATTCCTTTTCTTTTGTTTGCGGGCTTCACTATGGTAAAAATTATTTACTTTCTATCACTGTTTAATTCATGACGATCTCGAAAATATCGTAAAGATCTCCAGACTAGACTCCTGCCTTTGGCAAATAAAGCTTATTAGTAAGTTCTATATAAAGCTATTTTTGACACTTTTTTTTTTGATAAGAAAGAAACAATTACTTCCACCAAGACTTGAACCCATGACCTTTCACTCCTACACACCATACCAAACCATTGGGCCACCCAATTGGTTCTCTTTTTCATACTCTTTAAGTCTGCTGTAAATTAGGTATAGATAGTGATAGAAACTTAGTAAATGCTTGCAACTATGCTCATGGTGAAAAGAAAGTGAGATTTTTTTTTGAAACAAAAATAAAGTGAGTTTGAAGTTACCCCTAATTAAGTATGCCTTAATTGGAACTTATATACATCCCCTGTTTTTCAGAAATATGCATTTCAATCTTTTTAATATTCTTTGGACAATTACATATTGCACAAATTGTAAACATCACTATTCAAATGTTATACAACCTCTCATGTTATTATTTGATTTAGAAATCTTCAAATTAACTAAAAGTGTACTAATTAGGTCAAACTATAAAGAGAATTCATAATTCACTTTAAGAATTACTTTTGATGTAGTAACCCAACACTATAAATTATATCTTATAACTACAACAACAATATAGCCTCAGTCCCAAATTATTTCTTATAACGATTCTTGATTATTTTTAACTTGTATTGTAGGCACCACGTGAATCAAGGTTCAATTATCTTCTCTTCCACAATTCTATTAGAGTTTTATGCAACGCCAACACCTCAGAAGGCTTTAAGCCTTCAATAGATGTAACGCTCCCAGATATATACCTACCTTATGGGAAGATGAAACCCCTTGGCGGCCCTTCCCCATCTCAACGACCAATTCTAGCATTTTTCGCCGGTGGTGGTAATCACGGGCCTATCCGACCTATCCTCCTTGAGCATTGGAAGAACAAGACCGATGACATGCAAGTGTACGAATACTTGCCAAAAGGCATGTCCTACGATGAGATAATGAAGAAAAGCAAATATTGTTTTTGCCCGAGTGGCTACCAAGTGGCAAGTCCAAGAATTGTTGAATCTTTGTACACTGGGTGTGTCCCAGTATTGCTCAAGGAAGGGTACGTCGCTCCTTTTAGTGATGTTCTTAATTGGGACTCATTTTCAATTAGTGTTCCAACAAGTGAGATTCCTAATCTTAAGAAGATTTTGATGGGCATATCAAAAAAAAGGTACCTCAAATTGCAAAAGATGGGGTTGCAAGTGAGAAGGCATTTTATGGTGAATTCACCACCTAAGAGATTTGATGTTTTCCATATGCTCTTGCATTCTATTTGGCTGAGAAGGTTGAATGTTCGTATCCATGACCATTTAGTGAGTTAATATAGGTTTATTTTGATAAAAAAAATTAGTCAATATAAGTTTGTGATAAGGCTTACTATATATTTGTTGTGGGTACAAGTTTCTTGTATAATAATTTTCGACTGAATTTGTACGTATGTCTATCTAAGCATGTTTTTTTGATAGTTCTATAATGTTGTAATTCTTTTTTTTTTTTTACTAAAATTTCAATATGACCTCATGTCTCTATACAAAATATTGTTCCGACCACTGCTTCCACAGCAAGGAGTAGAAGTGAGTGCTTCATGTGGATAACGTTTCCACAATTTGTCTCATTTCGCTGTTTACTTTTCTTTCCCCCCTTTTCGCTTTCCTGGTTTTTCACACTTAGGATTTAATTTAATTGCTTCCGAATAAATTACTAAATCGCTTCCGTATAATCGTTAAGACTTCCACTAAATAACTATTTTAATAAATGTTTTAGTTAACTCTAAATTTCAATAACTAGTAGGACAGGTATATTACTTATCCTGAACGCGTGTATAAAGGAGTTTATGGTGTAAATACTGACTGATACGTAGTTAAGTCCTACGTGGTTGGGATTAGGGCTTAATTACGGGATTAGGCTGAGTGGTGCCTTGTTTGTGAGAACAGGTCATCACAACTTTCCTGGTCAAAAGGGTAATTAAGATAAACTAATGAAAATAGGCCCAAAATATATTAAATAGGGAGTTAAACATAAGGCCCAAGTGGGAGGATACTTTAGTCTTTTAACACAAAAGGTTGTATACAACCTAACCCAACCTAGCCTATAAAAAGTTGTTAAGAAACCCTAGCCACCACTCTTGAAAACCCCCACTTGAAGGAGATTAAGGGAGGAGAGCTTGGAACAGTGAGAATGGAGTTTTGAGAAGTCAAAGAGATTTAAGAAGTTTTGCGCGAAGGTTCACATCAAACCTCGAGCGCGAGAGGAACGATATTAGGATTCGAGCCGAGTTAGGTAAGTGGGGAGCTTCGCTCATGCATTAAATATGGCTTGATTATTAGATAAATAGGATATCACGTTGTTTTTATGGAAAGACTGGGGATTGGGCTGCATCTAGTCATTGGCTTGAATAAGCTTATCTATGGAATGCATGTTACATGAACACTTGTACCGGGTCGGTTGTGTACCCATCAAAAAAGAGGAGTTTGCGCTCTGACTAACGGGATGAAACTACTTAGTCCGTCAAAAAAAGGAGTCTGCGCTCCGACTAGTGAGATGAGACTACTCACTCCATCAAAAAGAGTATTTCGCGCTCCGACTAGCAGGATGTGACTACCCCAGTCCATCAATATGAGGAGTTCACGCTCCAACTAGTGGGATAAGACTACTCACTCCATCAAAAAGAGGAGTTCGCGCTCCGACCAACCAAATAAACAAATGGTCACAATCGGTGACGGCTTGGAAATACTTACTGTTAGTTTGATGGAGCTAGATGGAAGTCACAACGACCGTGGTGACCACCAATGGTTTACATCACCTCAAGGGTGAGTGTTTCGGTCATCAGATTCATACCAATGGCTAGGATGCGTTGAATGGAACAACGTATTATATTGTTATCTAACTATTGCATTTCATATGAACCCTTCGCAATATTGTCAGTTTTCATGTATGACTTGTGGATCTTGTCTTGTTTATGAATGATGAATGCTCAGTTGCTCACGTATATAAAATGAATGCATACTTATAAAATGAAAATGGTGAATTCTTTGAATATACTTGCGTGCTAGGAATGATGGTATTTGATACACAATATGGATGCATAGGTCATGTTTTCATGTTGTAGATGATGGAATAATGAACTTTACGCACATGCTATCAAAGAATACTTTATACCATGTTTAAATGAACCTTGGAACTTGCTTTATAAGCTTTAAAATGGTCTCCATGCTAATTCTTATCAAGTTTTGATATATGCAAATATGGATAGGGATATTATACTTATAATGACTCTTGATTTCTACTCTTATAGCTCTTGATACATGATGCTATGCGCGTGAATGGACATGAACTGTGTGTTCTTTACTTTCCTAATTTATGCAAACGATTCTATTGTTCTTCCATGTAGATTTGCTCGCTATTAGGTAGTACTTGCATATTTAATGTTTGAGCGAATCTTATCTCGTACTGAGCTCCGTTGGTTCTTTAGCTCACCCCACTTACATCTCATGTATTCATGTCGGTTATAGGTTGAGACAAGGGAGAGGCGAGATTAAAGTTTTTTCTGATGTGAACCTTGTATTATAGTACATATGTATTCGATTTTAAACTATTAAATTTGGATTGTAATTAAGTAGCTCATATGGGTAGCTTGAACTCTACATCCCTTTTTAGTCGATTCATTTGAGAGCCTTTGAATGACCTTACATGGTTTATGAAATGAGAACCCAATTATAATTTTTTGGTAGACATGGATTTTTTTCTATATTTTATTCCACATTATATTTCCATATTGTCTTTATAATGCAAGTTTAGGCGTGTCAGACCGTTATTTAGGCCTGGTTTAGATATCGGGCTTGAGTGGCGGTCTGGGCCAGGTAATCCGACCCTAGGTCGAGGGAGGGTCGTCACATTACTCTTTCTCATCTTCTTTTAAACTACAGCAAGTTTTTGCTCACTTCAAAATTTTTTTCAACAGAAAACTTTGTAGTATTGTCAACCATTTTCAAACGACATACTGAATACTATGCAAGTACAAACTTTATTCTTAATTTCTTACCATACTTTATTATTTAGTAGAAATTTATGTTGGTCACTTTATTTGAATGTAATAGATCAAAATCCCATGTATTTTTTTAACTTGAGTGGGAATCGAATAATTACCTCCTGACTTGCCTTAAGACAAGTTGATGTCTCCACCATTTTACCTAAGATGCTTTGACAAGTGAAATCAAAGCACCATGCTTATATCTAATTAAACTTTAATTCGAGGCATGAATGTTATTTACTTGGACTTTAGTGTTATCATGTAGGTAAAATTCTATGCACCAATTAATGATTGCCAAATCAACCTTTGGCTTCATATGATCATGTGTTCATAGTTTTAGTTGTTTGTATACCACAAAAAATAGCAATGCAAGTTTTATAATTTTTCTAACAAAAAACAAAACAGTCCAAGTTTTATAACTTTTCTAAGAAAAAAAAATAAGCCTATATTATATAGTTATTTCCATATGCCATGACATTGAAAGACTCAAGTAGATCGTCCCTTTTTTTTTAAAAAAAAATCATGTATAGGTAATTTTCTCCAAAAAAAAAAAATTATCAACGGTGATAAGAACATCTCCATTTGCTTCACTTGCAACGCATGTGCCCATCAACTAGTGTTATTAATTAGAAAGTCTAATAATTTTTTTAAGAGAAATCGAGATTTCATTAATCATTCATTACTCAATACAGGACCAGACATAAAATCAAGCACATTGATTCACTAATCCTATTTGTTCAAATAGTCTGTCATTAATTTGGTTGTAAATGCGATATTGAAATAGTTTGACAATCAGAGTTTGCTCTCTACAACGTTGAAACTCATGACAATACGCAAAACTATTAGAACCACAAAACGAATAACGAAACTTCCCAACAAGAAGAATAATACCAAAAACTTTTCAACAAGGAGAAGACAAATCAAAGAATTTCAACTAAGAAGGAAAACTAATTATAAAATAAAAACTAAAGACAAAATAAATCAAGTGCGCCGCACAAATCCACACACAGCGTTGGTGAAGATGCACTACAATAAGAATTGACCAATAATCGGATTTGTTGGTTATTGTACGAATAAAGTACAAAAATGATTTGATTGGAACCACCACCGATCGAAGAGAGGATTGGTAGTGGTTCAAGAACAAAAATCATAAAAGTGAATCAAGAAAAAAGATTTTGGATGATATTTATTTACACGTTTTGGTTAAAATAGTAAGATTGTTAATTTGTGTGTGTCTATATAAAGACCTCAATGTTAGTTTGTAACATATATATAAGTTTTGAATCCGGCTAATTGCACCCCGATTTTTAGGAAGTGCACCCTATTTTGCGTAGCACCCTAAATTTAAATTTCAATTACTAAGTGCATCCACATTTTTACCAAAATATCATTTCATTCGAATCGAATAACCCAACTCCAAAACCTTGGTCGAGACATTTATCTTAGGTTTGGCAGCATGTAGCCGAGACTTATCAACTAGGTTCGGTGTTGTCCAACCGAACCTCGTTGGTGAGATTTAATTGACAACTGCCGACTTGAAGGCTTGGTGGGTTTCGACTGACTCTCCAATTAAAGGTTTAGTAAGCTATAATCGACACTCCAACTAAAGGTTCGGTGGGCTCTGACCGACTCTCCAACAAGAAATTTGGACCTCGAGGCCAAATCTCTTGACGATGGCTACAAATCATAATGAAGAGAATGTGTGGGGTGTACTTAGTAATTGTAGTAGGGTGCACTAATCCATAATGAGGGCATAAAGGTCATTTTGTAGTAGGATTGATTTTTTTTAAGTTTGAATTTTTTGAGGTGCACTTCTTAAAAGTCGGGGTGCATTTAGATGGACTCTAAGTTTTTATTGATTGAATAAAGTTCGTGAGATTTTTCTTAATTGAATTTTTAACAGAGCATTAAGATATGTGTATACGCATCGCAATGCAAAATTTAAAGGACTGCAGTAACACTGTAGCAATTGTACGTGGAAAGATTGTCGCCCTGTCATTTCCATGTTGGAGAATATTGAGATTTGATGAGGTGGGGCTCATTTGATTAGATTCGGCTTCTTAATGATGAGAACAACACGTCAATGTTTTGTTACGGGATGATTTGGGCCCACATGAGGTTGCTTGTTTGGACGGCTACCACCGTACCACGTGCTCATATTGGAGATCGACCGCTGTGACACACTTGATCGAGTGCAACCTAACTAGATTTAGACCATAAATTAGTGTCTTATCATGAATGTGAAGAAAATGTCTATCTTATGTTGCATTAGATAGACATTCAAATTTCAAAATAATCTTCAATAATAATACTTTTTGACTTTACGTAGGAAACAATTGATGATGTGGCAATAGATCACAATGTCTAGAAGTAGACATTGTGGTAGACACCCTCCACTTTGATTCTTTGCCACATAGGATAGACATCACAATCCATTGTCCCATTGGATAACACTTTTTGGGTTGAATATGGAATGCATCCTAGGTGGATCTATTTCCACTCCAATCTATGGTCGCTCTAAAGCATCTTCAATACATTGCACCAAAATTATAAAAAGTACAAAAACTATTGTTATCCACTCCAACCCAAATGTACTACTTTTACACCAAATTACAATTATTTCATCAAATAAAGAAGTGGGCCCTACACAAATTACAAAACCCCTCTCCACAACAGTCGTATAAAGCAAGATAAAAAGTTACATGGGTCGCACACAAACAGCTCATTATACGTTGCGATACTATAACACAACACCAATTTGGTATTACGTTTGCTGTTGGACCCAATGACAAACAATCCATTATGGTGTGGGTTGGAGATGCCTTAAATATACTTTTGGTGTGGTTGGTTTTTAGAAATGTTAGGATGACCCACTTTTGACATGTACATTTAGCAAACATATGTCGGTGTCAATTATGTGCACCTCTATAATGCATAAATGAAGGGACATCCATGCAACAGATTGTTGTATCTTTTATGGGCATTAAGAACATCAATGAAACAAATTTGTCAAAAATAAATAAATTATGTGCACCTCTAATAATGCATAAATTAAGGGATACCAACAATTGCGCGTGTTGAGGATTGAAAGAACGATTACAAGAAAAGCGGACTTCTAACTTCTCGCCAAGTGACTTTGTACCAACTCAATGAACCGCGCCTTTGATTGGTAAAAATTGAAAAAATATTGAAACCTCTTCCATTGCGCTAGATGTAGCATTGAAAACTGGGTATTTGCTTTTAAATCACTAAAAAGAGCTTAAAAAACGAAATATATATAGGATTTGATATAAGATGATCAAAAGATTGAACTTTCAGAAAATAAAATCTTGGTCGAAATCAAGATCAATATTTTGAACTTTAAGAAAATGAAATCTTGGTCGAAATCAAGAGAACGATTTGTTTGTTATTATTATTTTGTTTATTATAAGCTCATGATGAGCAACCACCATCTTATTGAGAGACTTATTGATGTTTAGTTGACAAAATTAATCGATCAAAATAGACACATATAGTGGATCACAATAAACTCACAGAAGATAGTAAACTTATAAGCTCATGTAACTATTAGGATTCATAATAAACTTGAATTTTCTCATTAAAATCTATGATGAAAGTGGAGCAGTATTAACTAAAGGTTTAATATTTATTTTACATTCTCCGATGCTCAAATCTTGTTCGTCCTAGTAAAAATAGTAGAGACCATAGCCAGTTGCCTAGCTACTCTGTTGTGGTTATTTGTTTATTATTTCTGGATCGCAAACCAAACAAAACATTAAATATCAATATCACTAGTATACAGTTTCCTAAAGTAAGACATTTTAATAAGAAAAATCTAACACACTTATACTTGAAATGCACACTTTATCTTTTAGTTTATTTATGGTATCTTGTTAGATATAGGCTTATACCTTGAAAGACAAAAATAATTATAAATACATTAAAAGATAAAATGTATACTCCAAATATACACTCAAAGTGTGTTAGATTATCATTATCCATTTAATAAACCAACCATCTTATTTTGACTTTTATTAGACGTTCCTACAAAGGGGCTATTGAAAAAAACCTATCTAGTAAGATTTGGGCAAATTATTTTATCAATTAACTTTTTAAAAAATAAACCTAGCTGATTACCTGTCAATAGTGTATGCACATGGTAATCTATATTGCTCCAGAATATGCCAAACTTCAATTCAAACTCGTGGAATGCTAGGTAAGATATTTGTTAATATAATAAACAATTAGTAGAAATGATCTCAAAAAAGGACAAAAAGCGGAAGATAATCTACAAGAACATGTTTTTTAGCTCTTAAACTTGTAATGTTGAAGTCTATCAACAAACTAAGAAGTCACAATGTGGCCTTACTTACACAAATTTGACACTACAAATTACAATCAATGTGCCCATAAATATATGTGAATACCAATATTATCCTTAATTTAACTATACACTTTCAACTCATGGGTGTGAAGGTTTACTATAAAAGGCCTCGGTACTAATTAGAAGATCTATACTTTTACACTTCATTATTAAGTCACACTTTTTTGATATGGGACTTGTTAGAACTTGAAAAATGTTTCAAGTGAGTTTGAATAGAAAACCTCTTTAGTCCCACATTGCTCACTTCAAAGAGTACAAACTTTTTATATACAAACATCTACTCTAAAGATTTGCTTTAGAGAAACCCAATGGATAGAGTCCAAATTGGCACCCATTGGGTAATAGGTGTAAATATATATATTTATATATATAAATATATATATATATATAATTATATTTAAAATTAAAGATAGGGCCTTGGGCCTTTGGGCTTAGATTTGTTAGCCTTGTAAAAATCAAGTAAATTTTTATTTCATTTTTTATTTTTGAAATTAATTATTGGTAGTTAATTTTTGTGAACAGGTGCGACTGTTGTGAACATGTGTAACTGTTAAATATGTTATTTCGATTTTTGAACAGTTACATTGGTTTGAACCAGTGCCACAAGTTCTATTTAAGTAGAACTAAAACACTGGAAAAGTAGATAATTTCGAATTTCATTTTTTGGGAGAGAAGGAAAATCACAGTTTGGCAGACTTTTGAACTGGGTGATTTTTGGTTCGAAAGAGCATCCAGTTGTATCCTGGGGGCAGATCTTTCAAGAAAATTCAATCACCGAATTCAAGGATCTTAGGACATTGCTTCTGTGCAAGCCTCCGGTTAGAAATTTATTTTGTTGATTGATTCTGTTATTAATTATTTGTAAAACTTGTTCATTCATATATATTAGTATCATTTTTTTATTGTTCAGGACAACAATCTAAGACAGAAAATTTTCAGAAATTTCTGAAATTTTGTGTTCTATTGTGCATTTCAGAAATTCTGAAAATGGTAGGACAATCGAGTTTGAACAACTCTACAAAATCAGAAGACAAGTCTGAGAAGTCCAAGGGAGTGGATTTCAAGAGACATGAAGAAAAGCCGGAAAAATTCACAGGAGTGGATTTTAAAAGGTGGCAACAAAAATTGTTGTTCTACTTGACAACCCTCAATCTTGCACATATTGTAAGAGAGGATGAACCTAAGACAGATGAGGATCCTCTATCAAAGGAGACTATTATGTCCATTGAGAACTGGAGAAATTTTGACTTTCTTTGTCGCAATTACATCCTTAATTGTTTGGATGATAATTTATATGACATATATTCGTCATATGACACAGCAAAGGAAGTATGGAATAATCTTGAGAAGAAATATAAAATTGATGAACTCTACAAGACCAGACATTGCTTATGCAGTGAACAGACTTAGTAGATATACAAGCAATCCAAATAATGATCATTGGGAAGCATTGATATGAATACTAACGTATTTAAAACATACTTTAGAATATGGATTGCATTATACAAAATATCCACCGGTACTTGAAGGGTATAGTGATGCCAATTGGATTTCTGATAATACTGAAATAAAGTCAACCAGTGGATATATTTTTACATTGGGAGGAGCTGCGATTTTCTGGAAATCAACTAAGCAAATGTGTATAGCACGTTCGACAATGGAATCGAGAATTTGTAGCCTTAGATAAAGTCTGAGGAAGCGAGAATGGCTAAGAAACTTTCTAGAAGATATTCCATTCGCCAAAACCGGTGCCAAGAAATATGTATACATTGTGATTGTATGGCAGCACAAGCTAATGCTAAGAATAATGTATACAATGGTAAGTCAAGACATATAAGGCGCCGACATAACACTATAAGAAAATTACTTTCAAGTGGAGTAATTAGTATAGATTATGTAAAGTCAAGGGAGAATATTGCAGATCCTATGACAAAGGGCTTACCAAGAAATCAATTTGTATTGTTATCGAGGGGAATGGGTTTAAAGCCTATAAATGAGTTAAGTCTGGTGGAAACCTAACCTAGGTGATTGGAGATCCCATGTACTAGGTTCAATAGGCAAACTGGTTAGATGAAACTCGTGAGAAGAACACATATTCGCTCATTCCTAAGATAAAAACTGTGTTCAAAAGAAGTTCAAGGATATGTTAAACATTTAATGACAAATAAAATTGTCACCTATATGATAGTAAATGTGGGTCGCATTTATGAGAACGAGACAGGCTAAATTCTCTAAATCTATCATGAAACTAGGATATGTCCAGGACCAAAATGGAACAAAACGTATAAACTGAATTTTGATAATTGTGTCATGCGTAATACATATTGTCTTGGTTTACTACGAAACGTGAACAGTTCAAGATCCTCCATGTCCACTGCGTCACTAAGTAAATCCAATATGTTTTACTATGGTAAGTTCAAGTCTTTCAGATACTTTTCCTGACAACATGACATGAAACTTCTCTCTCTTTCGTTTATTATAATTTTCGTTATAATTTTTAAAAAACCAAATTTGAACAGAAATGTGGGGTATAATGATATTTTCTATTCAAATGTGGGGTATTATTAGAACTTGAAAAATGTTTCAAGTGAGTTTGAATAGAAAACCTCTTTAGTCCCACATTGCTCAATTCAAAGAGTACAAACTATTTATATACAAACATCTACTCTAAAGATTTGCTTTAGAGAAACCCAATGGATAGAGTCCAAATTGACACCCATTGGGTAATAGGTGTAAATATATATATTTATATATATAAATATATATATATATTATATTTAAAATCAAAGATAGGGCCTTGGGTAATAGGTGTAAATATATATATATATTTATATATATAAATATATATATATATATATAATTATATTTAAAATCAAAGATAGGGCCTTGGGCCTTTGGGCTTTGGGCTTAGATTTGTTAGTCTTGTAAAAATCAAGTAAATTTTTATTTCATTTTTTATTTTCGAAATTAATTATTGGTAGTTAATTTTTGTGAACAAGTGCGACTGTTGTGAACAGGTGTGACTGTTAAATATGTTATTTCGATTTTTGAACAGTCACATTGGTTTGAACCAGTGCCACAAGTTCTATTTAAGTAGAACTAAAACACTAGAAAAGTAGATAATTTCGAATTTCATTTTTTGGGAGAGAAGGAAAATCACAGTTTGGCAAACTTTTGAACTGGGTGATTTTTGGTTCGAAAGAGCATCCGGTTGTATCCTGGGGGCAGATCTTTGAAGAAAATTCAATCACCGAATTTAAGAAAATTTCTGTCTTAGGACATTGCTTCAGTGCAAGCCTCCGGTTAGAAATTTATTTTGTTGATTGATTCTGTTATTAATTATTTGTAAAACTTGTTCATTCATATATATTAGTATCATTTTTTTATTGTTCCGGACAACAGGACTAACTTTCGATCTGCACATCTCCAACACTTTAAACTTTTGATTAATTGTTTAAACAAAACTACCCCACGTCTGACTATTTTAACAACTTTTTTTTTGATAAGAAATAAACCACTTGCCAGACTAAAGTTTGAACTCATGACCTTTTACTCTCAAATCTCATACCAAACCATTGGACCACCCAATTAGTTACATAGTAACAATCTATTCATCATAACGTACATTTTTTTTGGAAGAAAAGATATTTCAATTCATAGAAATTGCCCACCATTACATCTGATTTAAAAATGAAATTACATCAATAACAACCCTTTTTCCTTCTCTTTGAGATCAAATTGACGTTGCAAAAGTTTGCAAGTTTGTGTGCAATTTATACGTTTGTCTTTTGCATTTACATTAATATAACCATAACGAGAAATAGAACTTCTAATAAGGGAAGACGAACAAAAACTTTCGACGATGGAAGACAAATACAGACTTCCAAGAGAAGATGATAACTTACTAAAATAAAATAACGTACATTGATACAACGCTAATTAGCTTAAAGAGCAACGTTACTCACTGGATACTACTACACACGATCTATATATAGTGTATTCTTTTGTTTAGATTTTCATATATATTGATGGATGCATGAGATGCAAATGTATATAAATAATTGGCACAAGTTGAGCAACTAAATGTTGGTAATGTTGAGTAGAAAAGGACTCTCAAGTTGAACATGCAAATTACTATTTATTTTTGTAGTAGTTAATTAAGTTTTGGATAAGTCGTTGGTTTTCAAATTTAAAAATTTGACTCAATTATTTCAATCTAGGAAAACTAACATGCTAATCCGACCGGAACTAGATATGAATGTTTGACATTTCGAGATGCTCTATTTTAAGAATTGTGCTATATATACACAAGTTAACCATATGTAATCTTGATTTTCCATCCAAAAAAACAAAAAAAAGCAAATGTAACTAGATAGCCAATCAAGTGGTATATGTTAATATTCCATGTTGGGCTCGCCCACACGCGGGCACAAGCCGGTGTGAAGTTAATTTGAACTCAAATGGTACTTATTGATGGGAGATCCACACTTATATATTCCATTAATAAGTAACCATAATTATCTAATTAATTGATGCACGAGAGATCCACACTTATATATTTCATTAAAAAGTTACAATTACCCATGAACTAACTTTCTTAAATTATGCATCTAGATATCTATGTGTTATTAACAAGGCAACAAACGTTACAAACATGCGCTTCAGGTGTCCAATCGATCCCACATGCAATCATTTTAAGTGTTTCGTATTATATATGAAACTCAATATATATCATAGAAAAAACTCAATATATAAATAGGGAATGACTATTAGCACCCTAAAGCCCTCCATTTGATTTAGAGCCGCGCTATGTGCACCTCAGTGTCCTCTCAGGGCACCCCAAAATGTATGTAAATTAGTACACTATTGAGGTGCCGTCATAAACAATTGGAGTGCACATAGCGGTGCTCTTAATTTAATACATTTAAATTAAAATGTCACAAAATTATATAAATAACCCCACAATAAATCATAAACCCAATGATAATCTAACACACTCTCAACGCACACTTTGGGTGGACACCCTTGTCTCTTAGTCATTTATGGTGTTTTGTCAGATGTGAGGCCACGCCTGGGGAGACGAGAAAGTGGCATAAATGGCTAAAATATAAGGGTGTACGTTCAAAGTGCATGTGCGTTGAAGGTGAGACATTTTATCATTTTCCTTTTCTTTTCCCCTTCTACTTTCCCTTTCTAAGTCCCTCCTCAATTTATTGATTGATTGGAATGCAACATATATGGAACTAATTGGGTAAGGAGAAAAATATGATGTGTGATATGGGGTAAAGTTTAATAGAGGGTTTTTTTTTGGGAGTGAGGGGCAAATATAAAGTACGGGTACATTGGTAAGTTTGCTAACAATTAGGGGGGTACGAAATAACTTATTGAGGGCTATAAATAACATTTAAATTAAATGAGAGGTTGATATAAGGTATAGAGATGCTAATAAACCAGTTCAATGACTCGGGTGCTCGTCCAACCTGGCCCGGGCCTGCCCTCTTTGGGCTGGGATTGGGTCTTAAAGTTTTATATAAGACTGGACCGTGCCCTAGCCCGCGCAAGCAACTAATGGATGGGCTTGGGTTTGAACAATTGGTCCAAGCCCCACCCCTGATTAAAGTTGGTGCAATTTTTATACATAATGAAGAAATGTTAATTATGAGGTTTGAACCCAAGACCACTTGGTACAAAGAAAAGTTCTAACCACTACTCCACCACTTCCCAGTTTGTTATTTTCAATAATTATTACATTTTTTAATGTCTGAAAATATAAGTAACCACATTTAGGCCCGTCAAAGCCCGCCCAAGCCCAATCTATTGCTGGCGGACTAGCCACATTTAAATTCGGGCATGGACTGGGCCATAGAAAAAAAAAACCGCCTAAGTCTGACCGTTAAAGTGGTCTAGATGCTAATAGTCGCTCCTTGTAAATATTCTCTTGGATTTGCTTTTTTTTTTTGTAAAAAAAAAATTAAGAAAAAGACTTGCTCTTAGTGAGAATCGAACCACAACTTCTTACACCCTTAATCAAATGCCTTAACCATAGGGCCACCCCACATGGTTGGATTTGATTTTAATTTGTTTTAATTAGAGTCATTGTCATGAGAAGTAAATTATGAGCCCGACATTAATTAAGGTATTTTAAGTCACTTTACTCACTACTTTTTCTTTGTTTTTCTTTCTTTTTCTTGTGCAAGTTGATAACCCACGCGAAAATTACCCTATATATAAAAATATATATGGTATATTAACGATTTGTCTTTCATTGTACCTTTCAACATTTATATTTTAAATATTAATTACTCTAAGAAATGTAATAATATTATTTTCTGTGTTTAAAATACCTAAATTTTACTCGGTTATCTAAAAATTTTCATTTTCCTAGGCAAAATCTCACACGCAAATCCTATGCGATAAACAAAACAAAATCACCCACTAGAACATATGACATTCACATTTGGGTATAAATAAGAGTACAATCATCACAGAAAAATAAAATATACCTCGGTGTCGACTCCCAAGGCTTAAATTGTATGACAAGTCACGACAGTCAGGTCACAGTCCTGAAACGTAACACGTGGCACGAATTAAGTTTGAGGGTCGTTACAACTGTAATTATCAGTTGATAAATTCTTTTGATTCCGCAATTGATGCCCACGTGAATTTTCAATATTATTCGCGTAATTGATGATCATGGGTGATCAAATCGATCATTTCACCTTATGAATTAATGTCATTGGATCATATGATGACATTTATCTCAATATGCCTTATTCAAGTAAAATTTAGAAGACAAAGCTAGGAATTTAAATTCTCAGATAAAACAAATTCATACGAGTAACTCTTAGATAAGGCATCGACAACATTACAGTTGTAACAGATATTGTATGAACATTAACATCTGCTAAGTTTAGATTTTGAAAAATACTCTTTATATTTGTTGGAGTATATAATCGCACATCGGAAATATAATAAAGGTTGGTGTGGTATATTTCTCAAAAAAAAAAGTTGGTGTGGTATATAAGTGGTGTAGATTGGATACTAGCACAAGCCAATTGGTTTTGTGTAAAGATGAGCTCCAACCCCATTTATATACCTGCACGTGTGCGGCCCAACACTCTCTGGGCCCATGGATTTCTATAATATTGTAGTGTACACAGTACAATAAGCAAGACCTACATTATTCGCCTTTATTTAGCTCGTGATTTGAACACATCTTAATGTGTCAATTTTATTGAGTTATTTTCAATTATAAAATTCATAATTTGCCTTCATTTTGAAGGCATGGTAAAAGTTCACAAAAATATTTGGGTATATATATGACAATATTTAAGCAAAATAGTCTTTCGTATGTGACAAAAATTGTCACAATTATGAGCGCTCATTGTCAATAATAATTTTACCCTTTATAGTGGTGCATCACTTTTTATTCCAACTATTAGTGAAATTATCAAAATGACCTTTACCGTATGTATTCACATTTTCCACGTCCGTAAATTTGTTATTACAACCATGATCATTATGTGCAACATATGCTTTTTAATTTGAAGTTGAACCAATATTTATTGGATTGACGTGCGCGCTTGATATTTGTTGTAGTGATAAATCGAGGTGGGCCACGTGACCTTCTTATTATTGTTTCATCAGTCATATATCCACATAGCCTTAACATAGAGGTAATTAAAATTACTGAATTATAATTAATATTTGACCGATTAAATTTTGTATTGCGAGACCCAACTGTTCATTTTGAGTTTTTTTGGAGCATCAACAATTTTGGCCTTGATATACCTAACTCCATGAGGCGAAATGATAATATAAAGTGAAAAATTCACTTTCAAATCTCTAAAGAGATATTTTGTGAATAAATATTAGTGTTATATGGATAGCCTTGCATAGATGCTTTATATATAATTTTAACTTCTCGTTGCCTTGACAAGTAATTATTATTGCCAACAATATTAAGGCAATTAATTCAATTTTTTTTTTAAATAGAGACAGTGTAACGGCCCTAATTTCACAACCCTGAATTGAGCTCCGCCAGGCTTAGACTTACGTCCGAGTCCCACTCTGCAATTCACGCAAACCTAGTCAGCCTTCCTTACCTTCTACTAAGTTACTTAAATTGAGTCGTTCATTATTAGTGAGTTATCAGATCATAGCGAAAACAAAGTAATTCTCAAACTAATAATAACAACTCTAAGACACCAGTTAGAATAACCTAGGATGTGGAATATATATACCGACATTAAGTCAAAGATTACATCATGGTATGCATGCCCAAGATCTCTCATATCCCGTATCACAAGGTTTTCAAAACATATACATATAGTACATAAGACCTACCCAATAGGCGAGCTTTAATCACCTAGTAGTCCTTCACCTCAGTTGCCTATCGCTGGTCCCTTGCCTTTCCTGCGATACGATGAGTCTACACCCACTGTCATAAAAAGGACGGTGAGTACAGAAGTAGAACAGGAATAACCAAATGGATATTAAATATCATTTCACAAGTCAAATAAACGGCTAATCAAGTATCATGTGTAGATATCACAAAGACAATAAAAGCCTGCATGATAGTGAAATACTGAAATATCAATGATAAATGAGTATCCAAAATACAAAGCAAGAAGGCATCTAAGTGTTCCAAGTCCATCAGATTGCCATACCTAGTAAACAATCGAACTTCCAAGACAGATTTTGGACCCACATAATCCAAATAGCTTAAAGTAAGGTACTTAACCTCAGCTCACACATAGTTAACATACGGTTATCGACACACGGTCACCGCAACCCCAAACTGCAAGTTTAAACACGTCCATATTCCATGTACTCACGGTATAGACCGTGACCACCATATCGCCTACTTAGTAAAAGACTCATTAGGAATTCCTGAATAGAAACAAAGCCAATAATTTACCAAATATAGATATCACAAACAAAACTCAAGAAATATTGTTCAAGAAAGATAACAACAAAATAATTGCACAAATGAAATAATATTTAAGTTCCATTAGTTTTACTCACAGTACACATGTACTCCGTGTTTGCGGTTCTCAACGATCCCCAAACCGTTCCCGTAGGTTATCACCAGTCTCCTAGACACCTGGTAATCATTTAAACCTGGTTCGATTACATTAGAGTTATGTTTCCATTTTATCATAATTTTATCCATTTTCCAAATATTATTCAATTTCCCTTGATTTTGGTCAATTTTCCCGATATTGGGTCGTAGTCGAACCCATTTGGATACCCAAGAGATCCCCGAAGCTTATAGAAATTTTCAGAATTTTAGTGCTATGAACAGTGCCACGCCGTGACAAAAACTCCCGGCGGCATTGATCAAAATGTGAAATATTGACTGACACTGTTCCAGACGCCGCAGGTCACGTCATGGCCAATATGGCTGGCGGCATGCTGCGGCGTCATATAAAGAATGAGTTTTTAAAACCCTCTCTGGTTTGGACGTCATGGCACACAGGCTCCATGACATCCCTCGCGGCATTACATGCAGAACATATTTTTGTTTTCGACACCCCGGCTCGTGTCGCCGCGTTCCAAGGCTATCCCAAACTCCTCGGAACGTCATTACCAACCCAACACCACTAAAATCACCCGAAAATCAAACCCACAAAATCTATTTCAAAATGACGATAACACGGTGGTGAGTTGAGATCTTACCTCCATTCGGGTGTTTGCCGTCGCTCCGCGTCGTCATGAGCTCAAACCCTCGCCCAAACCTCTGCTATATGTGAGAGACCGAAAAGAATTGAGAGAACAGATGAGAGTGTGAGAAAAGAATGAGGAGAGAAAGAGTTTTATCCTCATCTCATGCATGCACTCCAAAATTCACATCTCGAAGCACATCCGTCGGTCACCAACTACACTAGCTGCCACCACCGCTTCAGCCATCTCCAATCGGCTGACACACATGTGTGACTCTGCTGGGTGACACGCGTCAATATTCGGCTCTGTTTTCACCTCCCGACAACATCACGACTTCCCTATCACGCACGAATCGAATGTTAAGGACACGAACCCTTTCCCGGGTTAATTAATTAATGTGTTTTATTTGCTAGTTGCCCACAATTATCGTTTCCTCAGCAACTTGTACCCATATTTTGTCTTCTTGACCCCCGTTCAACACGTTCATCAAGACGAACCCTACTCGTAATTGGACGTCATCGTCCTGTCACCCAGACACGAGTATGAATAGGTACTACACCAATATGAATAGGTACTACACCAAGCCATATAATCATAACCCAAATTTTTGGGTCGTTATAGACGGCATAAATAGTTTTATCCTTTTATATTAAATGCATAATATACGATTAAATGAATGTTTACGACTTGATTATTTTATACACAAAATAACTACTTGTATGAGTTAGTGGGACAACCTCCAGGTTGGGTGGCGAGACAAGAGTCTACTTAACAACCGTGCATCCTCAAATAGAATAACTCGTCTCTCTTTCGATGTTTAGTTTTACCAGACAAGACTTACCTACTATCAACTCAAACTAAGAATTGGGGCCCGATGAAACTGAATTATATAAGTTTTTTTATAGTGAATTGGATCCAAGGAAAGTCGTTTTAGGGATTAAAACTTGAATTCGAAATCCAAGGATCAAAATCAGGTCCTTGAATCAAAGTAAAAATTCATTGTTTTTTAGTTTTAACATCATTCTTGATATTAGAGATAAAACATGAATCTTGGATTAGGAGTTTAAGGCATTGATTTGAGGATTTGAATCAAAGTATGCAATCCATTGTTTTTGTTTCCTGTTTTCTTTTTTCTTTTTTTAGTATGGTGACAGGCCAGGTACAAAAGTTAATGTTTGCTTATATATATATAAGCAAAGGAGTATCAAGAAGGAGCACTTGATTTTGCCTAAATGGTTGGAATGCATGTAGGACAGTCAGGAGAGATTTTATGCCCATGTAGAGAATGTCGAAACTTAGCTTTTGTGTTGTAGAGAAGGTGCATGATCATTTAGTAATATGGGGAATAGATCCTTCGTACACTACTTGGTTTCACCACAGGGAGCAACATACAAACAATCAGAAGTAATATGATGAAGGGCCTTCAGAAATCTCAAATTTATGTAAGGCTGTCACATGCACATGATGCAAATAGTTGGAGACAAGGTGGAGAAATAATGGATGACGACTTTCCATCCTTTTTAGAAGAAGATGGTACACCTGACGACTTTCCATCCTTTTAATATATATGACAAGTTTTTTAAAAGCTGAAACACTGTATACCCTCTGAAAAAAGAAAAAAAAAAAAAGAAACACCGCTATACTCACTCCAGATGCGAAAAATATGTGAAGCTATCAGCAATTTTGATTTTGTACAAGCACAAAGTAATGAGTCATTAGAAAGATGCTAGTTTCAATGGTCTCTTGGGGATATTGCACATGTTGCCTAGGGAAAATACAATTCCCAATTCAATATCTGTTGCAAAAAAGCTTATTGGTTCATTTCAAAATAAATATGAAAATATTCATGCGTGTATAAATGATTGATGCCTATTTAGGAAGGAGATGAAAAACGTGAAAAATTATCTTAAATGTGACTTTTCAAGAGGGTAGGCGGATGAGAAAACTCCGAATGTTCAGAAAGGGATTCTTGCAAAAGTATTGTGACTTCTCCGAATGTTCTTAAAGAATATGTGTTGGTCGGTCATGCCAACATACCTCCTTGGCTTTGTATGAAAAGAGAGTATAGTTTTAGCGATGTTGATTCCTGGTCCAAATCAGTCTGGTAAGGATATTGATATGTTTCTACAACATCTTATAGAGGAATTGCAAGAGTTGTGGAATGGAGGAACATATATGTTTACAATGCATTCACTAAGTCTTCTTTTAATCTACGAGCATACAACATCTTATAGAGGAATTGCAAGAGTTGTGGAATGGAGGAACATATATATGTTTACAATGCATTCACTAAGTCTTCTTTTAATCTACGAGCATACAACATCTTATAGAGGAATTGCAAGAGTTGTGGAATGGAGGAACATATATGTTTACAATGCATTCACTAAGTCTTCTTTTAATCTACGAGCAATTCTTATGTGGACGTTCAATGACTTTCCAACATATGAAGATTTGGCGGGATATAGAGTTAAGGGTCCAATGGCATGTCCTATGTGCGCTGAAAATACATCTTCTCAATGGTTGACTTACTTTAGAAAAACTTCATACATGGGTCATAGACGATTTTTAAGGCCAAATCATCCTTACAGAGGGAGAAAATAGTGATTTAATGGAAAAACTGAACGTGGTGGAAAGCCTAGGATTTCAAATGGTTTTGAGAATGCATCGTCTCTTAAAGAACCCAACTTATGAGTGGAAGAAGAGATCGATATTTTTTGCGCTGTCATATTGGGAGGTGTGTATTAATTAGAGTATTGATGTTGTTTTTTAAAAAATAAAATAGAAATTTAGAGCTAAATAACGTTCACGACATATTGTCTTTTACAAGAGTTGCCTTTGCGTCATAATTTAGACGTGATGCACATAGCTGGAACTTTACTTAATTTGGCAGAAAATCAAAAAATGACCTTAATGCTCATAGAGATTTGTAAAAGATGGGGATAAGAAAAGATTTGCATCTAAAGAGAATATGGAGAGCTAAATTCTACCTTCCTCCAGCTCCACACACTTTCCAAGGTGAAAAAAGAAGTCTTTTGTAAAAGGCTATTGATTTGAAATTATTGGATGGGTACAGTTAGAATCTTGCAAAATTCATATCAATGGCAGATTGTAAGATTAAAGGCCTCAATTCATATGATTATCATGTTTTGATGCAACAATTGTTGTCTGTGGTGTTATAAATCCAGTTGTGGTCTATTTTTTTAGGTTTTTAAAGTGAACAACCATGGTTGATTCTTTTTGGAAATATAAAGATGGAGAAAATGATAGCATATAATCTTTTTTGGCCTAACAGATAAATATATCCTAAAGTTTCATAAATTTTGCAAAAAAACTCATTATGTTTTAATTTTTTGCAATTATATCCAATGTTTCAAAATCACTTAAATTGTATCATCACTTGTGAATCGGACGTTTTTGCCCTTCCCAATGTAACACCGTTAACTTGAGTTTAATATTGAGAAAAAGAAAAAAAAAGAGTTGAAACAGTTGAATCTATGACAAAAGAAAAACAGAGAGTTGAACTTGAGTTTAATCGATAAAAAACAAAACATTTAAGTATCTATTCCTCCCCTCATCTTCTAGGCCGTCCTCACAACGTGCCTCACTTCTTGATGCCCCTACTTGACTGCAAAAACCTCTTCGACATTTCTTGCTTGTGATGTGAACATCGACCTCCGGTAGAGAATGGACGCAACAATTTTGGAGACTTTGATTTTGGAACGCAATTTCGAGATTTTCGATGTAGGAGATGAAGGTTGGGACTTTTTTTGGCGATGATGATGATGGGTGGTGGAGATGAGCTTATTAAAGGCTTTTTGGTTGGATCTGTGAGAAAACAGAGGTTTGGTAATGAGTGAAGATACAATTTAAGTGATATTGAAACATTAGAATATATTTGCAAAACTTGAAACGTTGGAATTTTTTTTAAAAATTGATGAAATGTTAGGATATATATGCCTATTAGGCCATCTTTATAATCTGTTTTAAAGGTAGGAATTGATGGGTAAAACTTTCATTGAGAACACCCATTTTCTTGTAATTTTGATATGTTTAGTTTTAAAATGTCTTTGCTCAGTCATTCTTTTTTAACAGCATGCATAACATGCAATAATAATTTAGAAGCATTTTTAACAATCTAACTAGTATTGGTTAAAACAATAGTCTAATAATACAATAATTAAATAGTTAAAGAGAAAACTTACTAAAAGTAGCACTCGCATGAGTGTTGAAACCACTTTTTGCGATGTCTTCTGTCACAATTGTCTTTCCTCTTCCTTCAATTAGAAGTATATGTTATCTATTTGTGCTGAGACATGAATATACTCCTTATAAATACTGTCTTTTATGTAAATAATAAATTATTTTTATTTTTTCTATTTGAGGCTATTAATATAGCCTCTTGGATGGTTCGGACGTGTTCCGAACTATCTTTTGCAACAATGATATTCAGCTTGAAGTCGTTTACATTATAATAATGAGTAGTAAACTCAATAAATACAAGATACAAAAAAAAAAAAAAAAAAAAAAAAAAAAACAAAATCTAAGTGGACATAGTCGATATCTTTTGAATGCTTATGTGATTGTATGGATGCACATGCATATACACACACACACAAGTTTTTGAAAAGTGAATCGAGCACGTTTGATTTTCCTGATTAGGAACGTGTGGGATTCAAATCTTCAAACAGTTCCCCCAAAAGTTGAACCATATTTCAATTCTCATCCATATCTAGCAACCAGTGTTTTGTGCCTAGCAGTGGACCTGAAAATAATTATTAAAAAAAATGATTGAAAATATCATTTATTTATTTATTTTCTTGAAAATACTAATTATTTATTGAAAATAATTTTTTTATTTCAAAATATGTAGAAAAGTATGGAGTTGAAAATATGTAGGTGAGAAAGTATGCCCTTTACAGTTGAGGGGTCTCTAAATAAATTAAATTATTTCTTAGGGAGGTCTAACTAAATATTTTTTTGCACTCTTAGGCAGCGCTGCCTTAATTAGGCGGGGTTAAACTACTTAACACCGCCTCGCCATATTGAAAACATTGTTAGCAACTTTAAAAAATAGCCTTGTTCATAACTTTGCCCTCAAATGCTTAAATGTCATTGGTTCAAATAATATTAAAAAGATAAAAATGAGGGTGTTTAGGTAAATGTTAATTAACTAATTATTATTTTTTCTTTAATATGAATTAACAAATTATTGTTAGGATCAGGAAACATGGGATTCAAATCCTCAAACGGTTCCCCCAAAAGTTGAACCATATTTCAATCCACAACCATATCTAGTAACTTTGACAATATGGCCTCATTGATAACTTTGCTCTCAAATGCTTAAATGTCATTGATTCAAATTACTAATATAATGAAAACATTAAATGGTTAACTACGAAGCCTTTTTGGCTAAAACAATCAAGAATGCCCTCATATTTTTTTTACTTAAAAAGACATTATTGTTGTGAATTGAATTGAAACTTGCTAAGAACTAGAGAATGAAAGTAGAAGAGCTAAGAACTTCTACTACTACAAAGAACTACAAAGAACTACAACTACAAAGTAGAAGAGGAGAAATGAGAGAGTTGAAATGAGAAGTTGTATACAACTTGGTGTGTTTTTACAATGAGGTTGGCACCCTTTATATAGGCCCTTTGGTGATGATGATAAATGTACTTAGACAATATTTACAAGTAACACATACATCACATGTCATACAACTCTTCACAAGCAACATTGACAATACATGGAATAATGAGTACATTTGATATGGATACAAGTAAGGGCCATGCTTGATACTACCACTCAATGTAAGAGCCATGCTTGACAATGATTAGTCATACAAAATCTTGATCAATTGTTCATCCATATCATAACACTCCCCCTTGGATGACAATTATTGAGAGAATGTGCCTCGTTAAAACTTCTACTAGAAAAAACCCAGTGGGAAAAAATCTAGTAAAAGAAAAAGAGTATACATTTCTTATTAATCTTAATATGAGTATAATATTGTTAGGATTGCCTCATTAAAAAAACCTTGCTAGGAAAACCCAATGGGATAAAACCATAGCTAAGGGAAAAAGAGTGCAATACACTAATCAATAACTCCCCTCATGTGAACATGGGTGAAACTTGTTCGCTTTCTTTACTTACAATGTCTTTAAGTTTACGCAAGCCAATACCATATGTAAGCTTTTTAAATGTCGTAGTTGGTAAGGCTTTTGTGAATAAATCAACAAGATTATCGCTCGATCGGATTTGCTTGACATCAATTTCACCATTCTTCTCTTTCATGTGCATAAAAGAATTTTGGTGAAATATGTTTTGTTCTGTCCCTTTTATGAATCCTTCACTTAATTGTGCAATACATGCCGCATTATCTTCATATAATATGGTTGGAGAATCTTTTATTGAAGGCAATCCACATGATTCTTGAATATGTTCAATCATGTTTCTCAACCAAACACACTCACGACTTGCTTCATGAATTGCAAGTACTTGAATAATTGGAAGAAGTGGCAACCATAGTTTGTTTTACTTGACTTCCATGATACAAAGAGATTACCACAGTGAATAATACATATCCCGTTTGAGAACGGGCCTTATGAGGATCGATAAAAATCCAAAGATCGCATAACCTTGGAGATTCAATTTTACCCTCTCGAGTAAAATAAACCCATGTCACTTGTTCCTCGAAGATATCGAAAAATGTGTTTAACACCATTCCAATGTCTTCGAGTTGGTGAAGAGCTATATCTTGCAAGTAGGTTGACAAAGAAAAGCAATATCGGGTCTTGTACAATTTGCAAGATACATAAGTGCACCAATTGCACTTAAATATGGTACCTCCGACCAATTAGCTCTTCATCACTTTCTAGAGGTCGAAATGGATCCTTATCCACTTCAAGTGATCCGACAACCATTGGAGAGCTCAATGGATGTGCCTTGTCCATATAAAATCTTTTTAATAATTTTTCAATATAATTTGATTGATGGACAAGTACTCCACTTGAAAAATGTTCAATTTGCAAACCAAGACAAAGTCTTGTTTTTCCAAGTTCTTTCATCTCGAATTCCTTTTTCAAGTATTCGGATGTTCTAACGATGTCGTCGTGGTTTCCCTATATTTAAATCATCAACATATACAAAGAATAATCACAAATCCCGTTGATGATCTTTTAATGAAGACACATGGGCAAAGCGGATTATTTACATATCCTTCTTTCAAAATAATCACTAAGACGTTTGTACCACATTCGTCCGGATTGTTTCAACCCGTACAAAGACCTTTGTAATTTTATAGAATGCATGTTATGAGGTTTTGATTTTATTTCATCGGATATTACAAATCCATCGTGGATTTTCATATATATCTCACTGTCTAGAGATCCGTACGTATATGCTCGTAACGACATCCATTAAATGCATATCAAGCCCTTCGAGATCGCAAGGCTTATCAAGAACCGAAATGTGATTGCATCTATAACAGGAGAATATGTTTCCTCATAATCGATGCCGTGTCTTTGTGAGAAACCTTGAGCTACAAGTCTTGCTTTGTACCTTGTAACTTCATTTTTTTCGTTTCTCTTTCGTACAAATACCCATTTATATCCAACAGCTTTACGCCATCTCGGCGTTTGGACAATTGGTCCAAAAACCTCTCGTTTCCTTAACGAGTTTAGCTCTCTTGGATAGCATCTTGCCATTTTTGCCAATCGGTCTTTTTTGACATTCGTCCACTGATCGTGGTTCGGATCATCATCATTTTCACATATTTCAAAGGACACATTGAAAGCAAATATATCATCGGAACAATTTCATTTCGATCCCAAATCTTACCGAGTTTAAATAATTTATTGAGATCTCATTATTTTCATCTTTTTCCTCTTTTTCTAGAGGAAGTTGTTCCTCATCAGAATCAACTTGTTCTGACAAACCCTTATCAAAGAATTCTTGTGCTTTCTCAGGAGTATTTTGATTTGTATTTATTTTTACTCCCGTTTTCCTCTTTCGAGGAATTGTATCCTTTGAACCAACCGGTCTTCCACGCTTTAAGCGTTTCGTTGGTTCTTGTGCATTTTGTTGCACAGAGACATCAATTCTTGCAGGAGCATTTGCAGCTGGAATATGTGATTTTGTCACTTGTTTTGCATCATTAAATGCATCTGGTAATTGATTTGCAATTTGTTGCAAATGAATGATCTTTCGAACTTCAAGTTCACACTGATTTGTTCGTGGATCATGTGATAAAGTTGATGCATTCCAAGCAATTTCGCGCCATTCCTTTTGAATTTACTTCTTATCTCCCCCTAATGGTGGGATTGCTTCATCAAAGTGACAATCAGCAAAACGTGCAGTAAATAAATCCCCTGTTAAGGGTTCAAGGTATCTTATAATGGACGATGAGTTAAATTCAACATAAATCCCAAGTTTTTGTTGTGGACCCATCTTAGTTCTATTGGGAGGTGGTATAGGAACATATACTGCACAACCAAAAATTCTTAAGTGTGAAATATTTGGTTGTTGACCTAAAATGAGTTGCATGGGGGAATGTTCATGGTATGCAGGTGGGCCTATAACGAATGATAGATGCCGCATGAAGGATCGCATGTCCCCAAACCGAAGTTGATAACTTAGTTCTCATGATTAAAGGTCCGCAATTAATTGAATGCGTTTGATCGTAGATTCTCGCCAAACCATTTTGGGTATGCACATGTGGAACGTAATGTTCAATGGTAATTCCTATAGACATGCAATAATTTTTAAATGCTTGAGATTGAAATTCCTCAAAGATTATCAAGACGGATGGTCTTGATTGGGTTGTCGAGGAATTGTGCTCTTAACTTAATGATTTGCGCTAAAAGTCTAGCAAATGCAACATTGCGGGTCGAAAGCAAACAAACATGTGACCACCTAGTTGATGCATCTATCAAAACCATGAAATATCTAAATGGTCCACAAGTGAGGATGAATAGGTCCACATATGTCTCCCTGAATGCGTTCTAAGAAAATTGGGGATTCCACAACAATTTTACTTGGGGATGGTTTAACTATCAATTTACTTTGAGAACAACTAGCACAATTATAATCACCAAATTGAAAATATTTTGTGACTCCTTAAAGGATGTCCATGCGAATTATTAATTATTCTTCGCATCATTGATGATCCTGGATGACCAAGCCGGTCATGCCATAAAATGAATGTCGTTGGATCATTAATTTTCTTATTTAAGACGACATTCGTTTCGACATGCCTTATATGAGTAAAATATAATCCAGAGGATAAAGTTTGAAATTTTTCTAACACTTCTTTTTTTCCCATTTGAAACCAATGTGACATAGAGAAATTCTCTATTATTTTCGTTCATGGTTTCAATGTGATATCCATTTTGTCGAATATCTTTAAAGTTTGAGTAAATTCCTTCCTGGATTTTTCGTGAGTATAAGGCATTGTCAACATGAATTGTTGTTCCCCCAGGCAACATAATATTTGTTCTTCCAGAGCCATTAATCAAATTGGAGATGCCAGATATTGTTTGAACATTAGCATCAATAAGTTCAAATTGGAGAAATATTCTCTGTTTTTAAGAATTGTGTGCGTTGTAGCACAATCAAGAAGCACATATCGCTCTTATTTGGTTCATGACTTGAACACATGATTTGTTGATCCATCTGGACAAATAATATTTGACAAATCAGAAAAAGAGTCATGATAATATTCATAATATTTTGCCTTTGATTTTAAAGGCATGGTAAAGGTCACAAAAATACTCGGGCATATATATGACAATATTTAGGCAAAATAGCCTTTCATATATGACTAAAAAATGTCACAATTATGAGCGCTCATTGTCAATAATTATTTGCCCTTTGTAGTGGTGCACCACTTTTATTCCAAAATTTGGTGGAATTGTCAATACGACCTTTACCTGATATTTTCACCTTTTCCACGTCCATAAATTTATTGCGATCATGATCATTATATGCAACATATGCTTCTTAATTTGAAGCTGAACTAATTGGACGGGAGTGATATTATATTTATAATATCTCATCATTTTACTCAGCTACCATGAGACAAGAAATCAATCCTTAATATTTATTGGATTGATGTGCGCACTCGATCGATAATTTGTTGCGAATAATACATCGAGGCGAGCCACGTGGCTTTTATTTGTCTCATCAGTCATATTTCGCATAGCCTCAATATAGAGGTAATTGAAATTGCGAATAATAAATGATATTTGATCGATATAAATTTTTGTAGCATGAGACCCAAATTACTCATTTTGAGCCTTTTGGAGCATTACCCTTTTGGATGTATAACTCCATAAGGTGAAAATATATATAAAGTGAAGTATTCACTTTTCAAATCTCCAACGAGAAATTGACGAATGATTATGTATAACACACAAACCTTTGCATAGAATTATCATGACAAGAATTATAATAAGGTAACAAATGCAAACTATGGTTGAAAAGAATTTTGAAAATAAATTTAATATAAAAGAGTTTTCCCTTTATGTAAAAACATAACATATGATTAAATATATGTTCACAACTTGATTATTAGTATGCAAAATGTATTACTTGTATGAGTTGGTGGGACAACCTCCAGGTTGGGTGGTGAGACGAAGTCTACTTAAAAACTATGCCACCTCGAACGGATAACCCGTCTCCCTTTCAATGTTTAGCTTTACCTGGACAAGGCTTACCCACTATCAACCCAAACTCATAACACTATTTGCAATATAAAAAATCAAGAATAGAGCATAATTAATCGTTTGTAGTATAGCGAGAAAACTAGTTATGTCACATATTGATTTTTGATTTCTGATGTAGAAGATCGTACAAGACGCAACTACAGAGCATACTTTCGCAATCGGTGACGTTATAATGGTATATGAATAAAGTATGCATATAGAAGTTATGCATGTAATAAAAGGAAACAACCATGGTAATTTAGAAATAAATTGAACTTATTTAAATAACAAAAGTTATACCTTCTTAGCTTTTTCTCCTTAACAAGCCTTCTTGAACTTCAAGATCTCCTTAATGCTAGAGCAAGCTCGTGCTGATAACGTGTTGTGAATTGAATTGAAACTTGCTAAGAACTAGAGAATGAAAGTAGAAGAGCTAAGAACTTCTACTACTACAAAGAACTACAAAGAACTACAACTACAAAGTAGAAGAGGAGAAATGAGAGAGTTGAAATGAGAAGTTGTATACAACTTGGTGTGTTTTTACAATGAGGTTGGCACCCTTTATATAGGCCCTTTGGTGATGATGATAAATGTACTTAGACAATATTTACAAGTAACACATACATCACATGTCATACAACTCTTCACAAGCAACATTGACAATACATGGAATAATGAGTACATTTGATATGGATACAAGTAAGGGCCATGCTTGATACTACCACTCAATGTAAGAGCCATGCTTGACAATGATTAGTCATACAAAATCTTGATCAATTGTTCATCCATATCATAACAATTATGTCATTATACAACTAAACTATAATTTTCAATCGTTCAGATAAAATTTTTATGCGATTTTCTCTCTCACCCGACTACTTTTTTCTCCCTGATTTTGTCTCTCATATGCCCAGGCGGCTAATTTTGTCTCTCATGTATATATTGATCAATTTTATTTTTTTCTACCTTGTATTTATATGTTTTATTTCTCATTATTATAATGTAAACTGCTTCAAGTTGAATGTTATTGTTGCAAAAGATGGTTCGTGACACGTTCGAACCATCCAAGAGGCTATATCAATACCCTCAAATAGAAAAGATATAAATAAATTTACCATTTACATAAAAGGCAGTATTTATAAGGAGTACATTCTTGTCCCGGCACAAGCATATAACATCCTTCTAATAGGAGAAGGAAAGAGAGACAATTGTCACAAGAGATAGAAGCGCAAAAAGTGGCTTCAACACTAATGCGAGTACTACTTTTAGTGAAGTTTTCTTTTTAACTATTTAACTATTGTATTATTAAACTATCATTTTAGCCAACACTACTTAAGTTGTTAAAAATACTTCTAAATTTGTGTATGTTATGCATGCTGTCAAAAGACAAATGGTTCAATTACAATTTTAAAAAAAAATAGACAGACTTGAAACTAAAACATTAAAATTACAAGAAAATAAGTGTTCTCAATGATGTTTTATTCATCAGTATCTGCCCTCTAAAACAGATTATATGCGTTCTCAAAAAAAAAAGATTATGTTTTCATTTTCTCCATCAAAGAATCAACCCTGGTTGTTCACTTTAAAAACCTTAAAAAAAAAACCACAACAGGATTTATTCATGAAGAGAGATGTTGGGTAGTTAGTATTCATGGTTGTCTTTGTAGCTACTACATCAATGCCATACAATTAGAAGTGCATATAAATGACACCAACACTACAACATTAATGACCTTTAATAACAGAACAATTAATGACGGTTTATAATTACCATTACGAAAGACATGTATAGATTACGGTAATTGTTATCTTAATGGTTGTATGACATAATCTCCACAAAAAAAAACTTTACTTTCTTATTTCTCTCACAAGAAAACCCAAACCCTCTCGACATCATGAAAAAACCCCAAACCCATCGACCTCGCCTTCTCAATCTTACCAACACACCACCAATTCGAAATTAGGGTTTGTTCGATCGATCGAGAACGCCTAGGGTTTCGCAATGGCGAAGGGGGCGAGGCATTCGCAAGCGAGCAAGTACTCAACGTTCGTGCTGGTTTTGGCGATGCTCCTGATGCTCTCCTTTGTTCTGCTCATGCTTCTCGCGTTAGGGTATCCTCTCGCTCTTGATCAACACCAACGACGTGCCCAATGGCAACAATTTGAGCTCCTTCGTCGCTAGAACCACCAAAAGGTGCAATCTTTGTGTGAATGTTTGATTGTTTGGTTGTGTGGTTTTGGATGATTGTGTGATTTGGTGGCCTAGGGTGTTTGTGTACTATAATTTCATGGCAAGTTGTTGTTGCGATTGCATTTGGTGTTGTGCTTAATTGCGTTTCAATTGTTGGTGTTGTGCACAACCTCGCCAGATTTTGCCATCGCTGCTCATCAGATTTCCTTCACTATCTCTCGCCCTACCTTAGATCTCTCGCGCGACATCATCATCACTTGTGTAAGCTTTGATTGATTTAGAGTTTGTATTGTCATGGTTTTCGTTGTTGAGATCGATTTAGTGATTCCCTAACTTTTGTGATTCACATTGTTAAAGCCTCGGATCTCTCCATCTCTCTGTCGACACTCAAGTACTTCGCCGGTCCTCTTCACCATTAGGGATGCCTGGTTCTGGTCTATCTCCATCATTGTCCCTTATTTCCTCTCTTTTGCTAGTTAAGAATATGTTTCCTGGATTTGAATGCTAGGGTTTTGGGATGGTGTAGGTTGTTGTCGTTGAGGTGGTTTGGTTTTGGTTATTTCTAGGTGTTTTTGGTTTGTTGATATGGTTGTTTTGTTTGATTTAAGTGTGGAGTCTAGGGTCAGTGTGGATTCTGATGTTATGTGATTTTAATGTTTTAAGAAATTCAGTATCAAACTCTTAGTTCTGGAATAAACAATTGGCTAGATTTTGAGCCAATGTATACTTTGATGCACAAAACTCAATAATCAAAGCGCGCCACGTGTCGGTCGACGCGAAAGTAGGGCAATTGGAGTATTTGAAGGACACATGTCACATGTCTATTCATCCAGAAATCACAGCGCGCCACGTGTCGGTCGTTCATTGGTCCAAGCCGCCACGTGTCGCCATCTGATTCGCGCTGCATCGTCACACACCGAGCTCCAACCAATCATGACACGCCATGTGGAGAGGCCAAGTTCTTCTTGATCGTTGCCGCTTGATTTGCCTCGAGATGCGTGCTATTGAGGACTCCTAGAACTTCGCCTCTCGCGCACGAACTCCTTCCGCGTTGTCCAGCCGCCACATGTCAGCCTCCTAGCGCTCCTGCACGTCACAAAAATATTTGGGTATTGTATATTTGACAATATTTAGGCAGCATAGCCTTTCATACGTGAAAAAAATGTCACAATTATGAGTGCTCCTTGTCAATACTAATTTACCCTTTCTAGTGGTGCACCACTTTTTATTTTGACTATCAATGGAATTGTCAATATAACTTTTACCATATCTTTTCACCTTTTCCACGTCCATAAATTTGTAATTGCGACCATGGTCATTATATGTAACATATGCTTCTTAATTTGAAGCTAAACCAATTGGACATGAGTGATATTATATTTATAATATCTTATTATTTTACTCAGCTACCACGAGACAAGGATTCAATCCATAATTAATATTTAATGGATTGACGTGAGCACTCGATAATTTGTTGTAGTAATATATCGAGGCGAGCCACGTGGCTTTTATTTGTCTCATCATTCATATTTCTGCATAGCCTCAATATAGAGGTAATTGGAATTGCAGAATAATAAATGATATTTGACTGATATAAATTTTGTAGCGTGAGACCCAAATCATTTTGAGCCTTTTGGAGCATCACCAATTTTGGCCTTGATATAGATAGCTCCATGAGGTGAAATGATAATATAAAGTGAAATATTCACTTTTCAAATCTCTAAAGAGTCTAAAGAGATATTTGACGAATAAATATTTATACGCATAGCCTTGCATAGATACTTTATATATAATTTGAGCATCCCGTTGCCTTAACAAGTAATTAGTATTGTCAATATTGTTAAGGTAATTAATTCAATTATAGTTAAATAAAATCTTTATGAAAATAGGGATAAACTAAATAGTTTTCTTTTTATATAAAATAGATAATATACCATTAAATATATGTTTACAACTTTATTATAAAAACGCAAAATGTAATACTTGTATGAGTTGGTGGGACAACCTCCAGGTTAGGTGGCGAGACGAAGTCTACTTAAAACCATGCCTCCTCGAACGGGATAACCTGTCTCCCTTTCAATGTTTAGCTTTACCGGGGACAAGGCTTACTCACTATCAACCCAAACTCATAACACTATTTGCAATATAAAAAATCAAGAATGGAGCATAATTAATCGTTTGTAGTATAGCGAGAAAACTAGTTATGTCACATATTGACTTTTGATTTCTGATGTAGAAGATCGTACAAGACGCAACTACAGAGCATACTTTCGCAATCGGTGACGTTATAATGCATAATATATGAATAAAGCATGCATATAAAAGTGAAGCAACCAAGATAATATAGAAATAAACCGAACTTATAAAAGTTATACCTTCCTAGCTTTGTCTTCTTAACAAGCCTTCTTGAACTTCAAGATCTCCTTAATGCTAGAGCAAGCTCATGCTGATAACGTGTTGTGAATTGAAATGAAACTTGCTAGAACTAGAGAAGGAAAGTAGAAGAACTACTAACTTCTACTACTACAAAGAACTACAAAGTAGAAGAGGAGAAATGAGAGAGTTGAAATGAGAAGTTGTATTCAATTTGGTGTGTTTTTACAATGAGGTTGGCACCCTTTATATAGGCCATTTGGTGATGACGGTAAATGTACAAGTAACACATACATCACATGTCATACAACTCTTCACAAGCAACATTGATAATACATGGAATAATGAGTACATTTGATATGGATACAAGTAAGGGCCATGCTTGATACTACCACTCAATGTAAGAGCCATGCTTGACAATGATTAATCATACAAAGTCTTGATCAATTGTTCATCCATATCATAACATACATATATATATATATATATATATAAACTGTTACAATAAACATATGTGTTTGTTGATGTAAAAATATATGTTCTTTTTTTAGTGTAGAAAACGAAGTATTAGAGGATCAGAGAGAGAAGATGAGAGAATGGTCAAGCAAGCTGAAGGAAGTGATTTGTTCTTCATCAAGGGCTTGTGTGCCAATTTTGGTTTTTTCATTTTCAGCCGCTCTGGTGCTTGGGCTTCTAGTTTTTCTAGCTCACCTGGGTACCTTGGCATTTCAAGTTCTTATGTTAGTAATACGAACAACAGTGTTCATCATCATGTTGAAGAAGAGAAAGGCACTTTATCTTCATACATGGTGAGTATATGTTAATGCTAATTTTATCAACTAAGAGGGTTGTAGTGGGATATTAGTCAGAGACTAGAAAAGCTTTAAAACTCTTGACTAGATGTGGATGTATGTCCTTGTGGTTTTATATACATTAGGATTAATATATATTGAGATGAACGATCCGGATACCATAACTAATAATAATCTAGATTAAAAAATTGTTTATGTGATCATCAAATTTGGGAAGAAACAATGGTTTTCATCATAAAGTAGTATTATGCATTAATGTTTATTTATTCATTCATTAATAGCTGGTAATTTTATTTGTCTATGATATTTGAATGTTCTGTTCCGTTACTAGTGGCACCACCTGCAAGTTTAATTTCTCTTTTTTGTATTTTATTTCTTTTGATTTTGATAGATAGAGCATTATTAGCAACTAATTAATTGAATTCTGACAATCAAAAACTGACTAATTAGTACTACTACTGCATTATTGTCATGAATGATCTCTCTTTTTGGGGTTGCATCGTGAATGATCTTCATTAAGAAGTTACTAATATATAATTTCTTCTTCTGAAAACGTAGTTTCTTCTTCTTAATTTGATGCTACCATTGGTCAGCGTTCTGTTTCGATTCTTTAATTTGAAATTTGACAGCCTTTCCATTCATAAGAAATTATTTGACCACTGACACATGTACGTGAGTCGTCGGTTGTACCCAGACAAAAGTGTTTTGTGTTTTTGTTTTTGTTTTGTTTTTGTTTTTATTTTTTATTTTTTATTTTTATGTTTCTAGGTCTATTAGAAGTTTCACAAGAGACAATACGTAATTGCACTGCCCCAAATAAAGAGAGCTGCTATTTCATATATATATATATATATATATATATATATATATATATATATATATATATATATATATTCCCCACTTTACTTTCCCCCTCGTCCATGTACATCGAAGATCCGATCATTTTCAGCGAAAAAAAAACTCCGATGATCTCAATGGCGTCTTGATCACTATCTTTTTTCTGTTTATTTTGTAATTTGTAAATCTTGGCGACCTAATAAATTATATTTACTGTATTTTAATTTTAGGTTATGTTATGACTAGATTCTACACCTGTGATTAGAGTTGCCATTTTTTGACAAGTGAATTTTTAATTCAAGGTATAATCCTTTGGAGTGGTAGCGATGAAGGTGTGACATGGAGATGGATTTTTAATTTTTTTTTTTGGATAGGAAATAAACAATTTTGCACCCACCAAGGTTTGAATCATGACCTCTTACTTTCAAAATACCAATTATTAATTTGGTGGTCCTATGAGATTTGGAAGTTAGAAGTAATGAGTTCCAACACCAGTGGAGCAAAATTGTTTCTTTCTTATCAAAAAAAAAAAAAAGAAAAGGAATAAGATATAAAATGAAAAGAAATTGATGGCAAGTTAGCAAGATTGATTTTTGGAAAATGATAATTCAACGTACTTTAGACACACTTTATTTTTTAACTTATTTATAGTATTTTGTTAGATGTGAGGCAGACAAAAAAGAGTCATAACAAAATGTGCGTCCGAAGTATGCGCCCAAAAGTGTGTTGGATTATCATTTTCCTTGATTTTTTACATAAGAGGAATGAACTATGATCTGACGCTCAAAATCACTCCCAATCTTGATGGTCACTTGGTTTTTCCTAATCTATTGGGGTTATTGCATCGGTGATTAATAAGATAAATCTCTCGTATGCTCGTCTCTCGATCTACACGTGTTGGCGGCGAGGTTGGGTGAGTGCAGTGAAATGGAAAGGGAGAACGAGCATGGCGACCCGACGAGGGAGACGGCGAGCAGTCCGTGAGATGGGCCCGTGGTGCGTGAGTGGTGGCGTTTTGTTGGTTATGCGTATCTAAGGGCATTTTAGGGACTATAATATTATTGTGGGGTGGGTTGAGTCGATTTTGAAAACTAATTGGGTGGTAAAATTAAAATGGGTGGTAGGAGAACGAGAAATAAGAACCTTTCAAATAAGTCACTATACCTACTCTTTTGAATAGAACACCATGAAAATGATCCGTGTCTTTTGATATTTTGGGAATATAATACACCATATAGAGTCATATAGTTGATTTTTTGTTAAAAGGGAAATACTATATAAGTTCAACTTTAGAATTTCTTTAGTTTCAAGTAAAGCTAGTTGTAAAAGTTGTAAATTAAGGTTGGTGGGTATTGCATATATGCAGGGTGAACCAAAGAAGGCAAGAGTACCAAGGAAAGAATGTACAAAACTGGAGAGGCTTGAAGTGGGTCTTACAAAGAGCAGAGACATGATTGGAAAAGCTGCTCGAAATGGGACCTATGTGCCGGACCAAGATTACATTCCTAAAGGTCCTATCTATAGGAATGCTCACTCCTTTCAAAGGTATATATATCATGCACAAATGGTTTACATGTATATATATATATATATATATATATACTTGGTAGATGTGTCTGACAACATACAAGTACGTACGATATGCAACGGTATCTTAAGTGGAATAGTTCTAAATACCCGCAATACAAAAAAGTACAACCATTAGTCACCAACAATATTCGGTTAGCCCGAGTGGCAAGAGACTCGAATCCTTTAAGAGTAGTTGCAATGAGGTGCAAATCGGTTGCTTGTACAGTGGCAAACGTTTCTGCCACTGTGCAATCTTTGTTGAGCCCCAAGTGCATTAATGCGCATGGAGCCCACCAATCTTTTATTTTTATTTTTTTTTTTACAAAAAAATCAGTTTTTGTATTTTGGAAGGGTTTTAGCTAACTTTTTTTTACAAAAATGTGTTGATTTTTTAAAAAGAATGGTATGATGTGATTGTGGGCTCATAAAGTGTATAGTGAAGAGTTTAAATGATTGTGATTGTGAAGTGTAGCAGTGGGGAGTGTAATGAAATGATGATGTGACACTTCATTACACCCACAACACGTCAAATCATTGTGGATGCTCTAAGTGATTGTATTAAGTTTGAGTCTCGTGAATAAAACAAAATGAGTTAGGAGGGTTTCTCCTTGTATGGGGCTCGACAATAATGCCGGAGTATATATGGATTAGACAGAGCAATTAACACCTAATAACACGTAGGAAATAAAAAAAAATAAAAAAGAAAAAAAAAACAATTGGACATAGTATTATACATATATACATAAATCTAATTTATGGGATTAATGACTGTATGTTACAAGAGTTACTTGGAAATGGAAAAATCTTTCAAGTATTTTGTGTATGAAGAAGGAGAACCGCCATTGTTTCACACTTCAACATGCAGGAGCATACTTGCAATATAAGGGATTATAATGAGTCAGTTGGAGGCTTATGTTAGGTTTAGAACTCGAAATCACGAGGAGGCCTATGTATACTTCCTTCCTTTCAGTGTTTATCAAATGGTTCAATATATTTGGGTGCGTGGCTCTTATGATTCAAGTCCTTTTGATCGAACAATCAATGACTACATCAATGTTGTTGCCGAGAAATATCCTTATTGGAATAGAAGCCGAGGAGCAGATCATTTCATGGTCGCTTGCCATGATTGGGTAAGGAGTGCCATTTTTTTTTGTCAAGTGTTAGAAACCCCAAACTGCAATGCTGCTATACATCTATCGTATGCCACACCCATATTTGCTCCATCGTATGGGTGTCTTACCCATACTACCCTATGGGTGTTCTACCCATACTACCCTTTTACCCTATTTTCTTGGAGCAGGCATGAATATTATTCTTCTGAGTAACAAGGTGCTTGTAGGTATCTATACCCATTATTAATTAATATGAAAGAACAACAACAATATAGCCTCAGTCTCAAATTAATTGAGTTCGACTACATGGATCAAACTCTTCCATTATGCTTGATTTAGTGCAATTGACAGTGAGATTTCCAAACCATTCAAAACCCTCTTAATTAATACATCCCAAACTAACTTTGGTCTACCCTACCTTGTTGAATTTCTTGAGTTTTTATTAAGCCAAATTTTTTAGAATTAATATGATATAAGAAAATCAAATTTGTAAAATTGTAAAATAAAATTTTTAAGCGTAAAACTTCAATAGAATCCACACACCATATTATTTCTATAATTATTATAAAACATAAATAAAAATTTACGCTTTCTCTAATAATTATTCTAAAATCTTAAATATTAAAGTCTTTATTTAAGCAAAAAAAAATTTGCAATATTCAAAAATTGAAAGAATTTACCTTTAATTTTTGATAATAGACATATCATAATAGTAGCTAAGTTAATATATAAATAAAAAATATAATATTAATGGGTATATGAAGTGGGTAATTAGGTAAATGAGGTGGGTAGATGTTAATACCCTTACCACGTGGGTATCTCATTCATAAACTTATACCTTTACCCAATGTATATCGAGTTGGGTATTACCCTGTCGCTTTAGCATTTTTGTTTTTTAATTTATAGTAATTAAAAATGTCTAACTTTCTATTACTTTTTTTTTTCGATAAAAAAATAATCCTATCTTGCCCACCTTGAGACTGGAACCTGGCCCCACATTTTACGCTCATAACTATATACCAAACTATTGGGCTATCCACTTAATTAGTAACTTTTTTTACTCTTCAAAATCCACAATTGACAAGCTTAAATTAAGTTGTTACTAATAGTACGTAAGAAGTCTATCGTAAATTAGAAAATGATGGGAATTAACTTCATAATTTCTTAGCTACCTTGCTCATGGTAAAAAAAAAAACGTTAAATTATAATTTATCCTTTAGTATGCCCTTATTAGCACTTATAATGAACCTTTAATGCGAGAATATATGCCCTTTAATTAATTTTTTGAGGATCCTTTTGACGCTATCACTACAACAGAAATGACCTTTCGTGACGGTTTAAAACTGTCACAAAAGGCTTTCGTAATGGTTTTAAACCGTCACGAAGTCCGTCATGTTATGAGATGTTACAAAAGGTCAAGGCCTTTTGTGACAGTTTAAAACTGTCATCTTATCTAAAATATTGTATCGAATTTGTGGGCTTTTGTAACGGTTTAAAACCGTCACGAAAGGGTTTTCAATTTTTTTTAAAAAAATAACCTGCAAAATAAATTTTTTCCTGCAACATATATAAACCATCACCATTACTACACATAAAATAAGATCACAAAATTATTCATTTGAACTTTTATAAGAAGCAAATGCCACACTTAATTGTCTTGGAAGAAAAAAAACAAAACAAAAAACTAGAACACCTTGAAACTTGCCTAAAACATTACAAGCATAGTAAATAGTACATTTGATCTTCTCTCCATAAACTAAAAAAAATGGCACATCATCTCTACAAACTCTCAACTTTCTACGAGACCATAGAAGAGCTTAAACAGAACTCCTGATAGCATGCCCAGTTGGGAGAATGAGAAGGGCAAGGTGAGTAGCACCCGAACCACCTAGTCACATAAAACATACAAAAAATGCACACTTCATAAGTACAATAAATCAACCAAAATGTTAAGCACTTCCTTTTTTTACAAATAGTGTCTATACCTGATTGGAAGCATAGCTAAACCAAACATCATAGACATACCCATGTTCAAGCTAAGATATAGAGTGTATTGTTGAAAATGGAAGAGTTCAACAGTTTATCATGTAATGAAATGTGAGGAACAGATTCACACATAGTCGCAACTGCACCAAATTGCTCACCAAAAGTTTCTCCAAATTCGTAGCGATTATGTCTTTAGTGTCTTCACCAAATGCAAAGCAACCTCATGCACCAAACCCTGCATACATCAAAGCATCAAAGAAATTTGCATTATTATTTTGCATACAAAATATGGTGCAACCATGGATCAGTGGCCATGAATACATACAAAAAAAAGAAAGAAACAAACAAAACCAAAAAAATCAAGAGAGTTTACATGAACACCTTTCAAATCATGGGTCCTCATTGAAAATCCAAATAATTGTAAAAAAGAAAGAAAGAAAGAAAACAAAACCAAAAAAATCAACATGAGAATACATACAATGATTTATTTCACCATACCTATCAAGTATCAAGTACTGATACAACCAATTCCCTTGACGACAATCGACATCCTTGAATTGAAGTATTCATTTGTATGTGACACACAAGAGTGTAAGAGTCCCTTCAAACATATATATTTTTACAATGTCATAAAGAATAATTAACTATGTTAGGTGCATGTAGGTGAGTAAGATTTATTAGAAAGATTGTCCTGTCATCATACCTGCTAGAGTTTGACTTGGTTCAACGTCTTTGTAGCCCCACTTGCATGCTAAGCTTATGCTCTCTGCAGCATATCTTTATTTCAAACAATTGAATTAGTTCAAGTATAGGGAGCATTAGATGGGAATAAGTTTTGAAGGAATTTGTGTAATATGTTCGCACTTGTTTGGACAAGATAAGAGGCTATCAAAAGAAAGCATTTATTCATTACTTCTGGTAGTGATGGCTTAGCCAGAACTCTAGTTCCCTAGCATTGCAAACATAGAAATTTGAGTATTTTAGCTGAAACACTTGCTTTGTTGACCAACATTGTGAAGTCTTAACTCAAATTTTGGGAACAAAGTTCATTGAAATGAGTATTACCTCTGAGCCGTGTCAATGTCCTTTGACTGGTGTAATTTTCCCTTCTTCAACCTAAGTAGAAAAAATTGTCAATTAATCATGAAATGGGCCATTAGATCGGTGTTGCTAAAGCATTCATGAGAAGGATATAAGGGTTTTATTAAAAAAAAAATATATGGAAATAAGAATGTCGTCAAAAAGTACAAGTTTCTCAATGTCTCCTTTATTGCATCTTCAAATGCTTCGTATGAGGTGGGAACAACAGCTCCTGCATCCTGTAGAACCTGATTTTTTGCACATCCCCTCCAATTGCAATGCCTTCAAAGAAGTTTCTTCAACTATTTAATTGAAAACCTACTAGTAAAATTATAATTAATACTTAAAAACCATCCAATTTACATAGAGACCTTCAAAGTTGACAGATGAACCTTCAGATAGGCAAGCATTAATCGAAATTTTTCTAACTAAATTATTCTTATTTACATTTGAATGTGCTTGCATTGGCTGAACATTGAGAGATGAACAGGGAGTATATGAGTATAGAGCAGCTGATCCTTGGTCTGAAAATCGAAAAAAAAAAGAGCCAATACTCAAATGAAGTTTTCATACTGAACTAACTAGTTAATAACTAAACACACGGCACACGCAAAGAGAGTTAGTATATATAAACAGATCTATGCACATCTATAAGCTGAACACAAATATAATACAAATATATGGTTCTTCAATAGAAGCTCAAATGTTGAAGAGTTAATACCTGTTTGTGAACTCATGTTATAAGTAAAGTCAAAGGCTGATGCACCACATAGCAATAGCAAGTTTAGCAAAAATAGACTAATCAGATGGCTCTAAAGTCAAGCAAGGCAGTTTGAACTCATATTTATTGCTTTCTATGCTTTTGGTTTCAATCTTTAAATTATGCTTGCATGTCATTGTTGTTATCACATTAGCATTAATCTATTTTTGAGAAATGAAGGTAGATATTGAAGCAATCACATGCATATATATAGGGTGGGGACCAATTAATAAACCATCCATTAATGCTATATATGTAATTAATCAAGACAGATTTTGGTATTGAAAGACGACATCTAGCTAGAGATATCTAGTTTCTGCATTGGATCTTGTAGGACAAAAAAATCAAGTAATTTGAACGAGATCATTGAAGGAAGAGACAAGTTTTGTTGAAATATTCTTCTTTAATGTTATTTTGAATTAACTACATTTTATTTTTTCCTTTTCCCAACTAATAACATACATGGAATGTTCTTTTTAAAAGAAAAAAACAATCTCAGTTTAAACAGAAGCTAAGCATTAAAAAGGTATAAAACATGAGCTACTAATTGTTCATGGAGGTGCATATCTATACTAAATTGACACTTCGATTTGCGCTATGTTTCACAAGATACATGCAACCATCAACTCGTTTCAAGGCTTTAAAAACAAGATCAATGTCACTCAAGAGCTTGACTTTCTTAAATAAATAGGCATCTAAATTGAGCGAGAATCGGTAATTTTTTTAATGAATGTTAGAACAGTCATATAAAAGAATTAACATCAAATGCATATGGAGAAGTGCGGGATTGGAGAAAAATAATTATAAATGTCTTGACAAGCGAGATCTAAGACTTCATATTGACGACAAGTTCTCAAAGAAAAAGAGAAAAAATGGAAGAAATGAGTATAGCTTAGGTTTTATGACTAGTTAACTAACTTCATCTGCACATGAGATGGCAATGCAAGTAACGCTTAGGTTTTATGACCAGCTTAATAATTTTTACAAGTTTGTTTTAAAACCAGAGGATACTTTTAGAAAGAAGAGGAAATTAACAGTAACATAAACCCATTTTTAGCACTATTAGCTCAGTATATAAAAATCAAAATTAGAAAGATCTTTTGGTTTTCTAGCTCTTTTACCTTTCTATTATTGGAGAAAATATAAAGAAAATGTAAATAAACTGCAAGTAACTAAACTGCAAGTGTTCCTTGAACAAGGTCAAGAATCGGAAACTTTCTAGGCTATCTTTAGCTAAATACTAAATGACCACGTCAATGAATTTTTTAGGATGATTATTGATGCATGCCATGTTTCCAAGGATTGGAGACTTTCTAGCACCTCAATGGTGAATACACTGCAAGTAACTATACATGCATTCTTTTGCATCTTGGGACTAGATAATTTCTCTATATATTAAATGATTACTGATGCATGCACCATTAATTATGTAAATGGTTAATGCTAAATGTTGACTTCATTTTGCTATAATTTCTAGTCTCATTCTTGCCATCATTGTCTAGTTAAATTCATCCCATTCGGTTCGATGATCAATTCATTTCAATCAGTTCATGGGCATCATCGGTCAATGCCAAACTGTTTTAACTAAAATTTGGCAAAAAGTTCAAGGTTGTCAAACAAAGTTAAATCTAATAAAGCTTCTACTCCACAGGTTACAAATGATGAAACTTTGTTCTAAATGATTCGATCTTCACAATTCACAATGGGACAATAAGCAATGAAAAATCAAATGAAAAAAAGGCAAGAAATTTGATTGATAATAATAATAAAGAGGAACAAGAAACACACAGCTATTGAGAGGCTGGACTCTCCTAATGAATTAAACAAAGCCTACATTGACATCACCTTAACCACATTATCTACCTAATGCAAATTGAAACAAAGTAGTAATCAAACAAAATGAGAAATCACGCACCTTAATCCAATTCGCCAAGTAATTCTCTTCCTTGAACACTTTAACCTAAAAAAACACAACCAAAACCAAAACAAAAACAATCACATCAAAACTGAAATTCGAACAACAATCTCAACAATCAAGCAAAGAACTACAAAAACCTTTTTGCGAAGGCCACTGGTCCCTCTGCCTCTCTTTCTTTCAAGAATCAAAGAAAGAAACCAAGAATTGAACCTGATCTGCAACAATGGCAGAGTCTCGTCTGCTGATCCCTCTCCTTCTTCTCATTCAACTGCTAGTCTCTGCCACGACACTCTCCTCAGCCTGGCCAATTTCACCAATGCCACAAACCACCAACAACCAATCCACCGAGGCCTCCCTGAGCTCACAACAACTCATCAACATAATCGAAGCCCTGAAGTGATCTAATCATCAATCAAACCACGAATTCCACTCAAATAACCACAAATATGACAAATCCAATCAAACCACAAACCTTAATTCTGCCAGGTTTGGTGACTGTAGTCTCTAGTCTCTCCTCAACCAACTCGATTTGCTCGGAAGACGTTGAGGAGCGAAGGAGAGGAAGGTAGGGTTTGAGATCAGATAGCAGAGATTCGGAGACAGAGAAGACGAAAAGGAGAGGGAGCAATGAAACCTTAACGAACGAAGAGATCGAGAGAGGAGAGATCGTTGTGAGAGAGAGAGAGAGATCTGAGAGAGAACGTCGATCGACGAGATCCAGAGAAAGAGAGTCGCGAGAAGGTCGAGAAAGAAAGAGTCGCGCGAGAGAGAGAGGGAGAGTGAGTAAGGGTTTAGGTTTTGTTTGGGTCGAGGGAGTTGAGTTGGGCTGGCCCAAATAACCCTAAGATAACGGTTACTGTCATCCTTTCCTATCTTTAATGACGGATTTACCAAACCGTCATTAATGGTTATGTTATTAAATCTCCTAATTGTTGTAGTGTATGATGCAGGCACCAGGTGAATCAGGGTTCAATTACCTTATATTCCACAATTCTATTAGAGTTTTATGCAATGCCAATACCTCAGAAGGCTTCAATCCTTCAAAAGATGTAACATTACCCGAAATATACCTACCAACTGGAGAGATGCAACCCCTTGGTGGCCCTTCCCCATCTCAATGTCCAATTCTCGCATTCTTCACCGGTGGCGGTGATCACGGTCCTATTAGACCTATCCTCCTTAAGCACTGGAAGAACAAGACCGATGACATGCAAGTGTACGAATACTTGCCAAAAGACAAGTCCTACGATAAGATGATGAAGAAGAGCAAATATTGCCTTTGCCCAAGTGGTTACGAAGTTGCAAGTCCAAGAGTTGATGAATCTTTGTACACTGGGTGTGTCCCAGTATTGCTCAAGGAAGGGTACGTCCCTCCTTTTAGTGATGTTCTCAATTGGGACTCTTTTTCAATTAGTGTTCCAACAAGTGAGATTCCTAATCTTAAGAAGATTTTGATGGGCATATCACAAAAGAGGTACCTCAAATTGCAAAAGAGAGGGTTGCAAGTGAGAAGGCATTTTGTGGTGAATTCACCTCCTAAGAGATTTGATGTTTTTCATATGCTCTTGCATTCCATTTGGCTGAGAAGGCTGAATGTTCGCATTCACGACCATTAATTGAGTTTATATAAGTTTGTGATCGACAAGTCTTACAGTACTATTTGCATGATAATGAACAATTGTCTACTAAATTATTGATGTATCGATCTAGTGTGTTTTATACATTAACTCAATGCTATTAAATTCTTTAAATCATGTTGTAATTAATTATTTTCAATTTTTTACTAACTCAATATACATATATATCTATATATATATATTCTCATGTCGATCTCTAATCTCTATGCATAGTTTATTTTTATTTTATTTTTTTGATATAGACCACTCAGTATTCAAACCATCCGACTGCATTGTATAGTTTTGTTTGAGTTTGAACTTTCAACCATTTAATAGAATCTTCTCTTTGTTAAGTGTATTTTGGGCCAGTCCAGAATGTATGAGCCCTGGGCCTGAAGGATAGACCCAAATGAGTTCTTCTCTAGTTAGAAAAAATTACATCTGTACCGTATATATAGTTTTAAATTCGTAAAGTACAGTTGATTTTTTTTTTATTATTATGAAAATAATGTATTGCGCCTTTAGTAAAGGCGTTATTAAGCATGATATCAAATTACACGAATAGCGCAACGCCTTTTGTAAAGGCGCTATTCGCGTAAAGGCGAAGGTGATGTGGATGCCATGTGTAAGTGGATACGTGTACACAAATAGCGCCTTTAGAAAAGGCGCTATTTGTGTAATGGCGGAGGTGATGTGGATGCCACGTGTACACGTATCCACGTCACACGCTCAATAACGCCTTTACAAAAGGCTGTATGTTATGATATGGATGAACAATTGATCAAGACTTTGAATGACTAATCATTGTCAAGCATGACTCTTACTTGCATCCATATCTAATGTACTCATTATTTCATATGTTGTCAACATTGCTTGTAAAGAGTTGTATGGCATGTGATGTATGTGTAACTTGTAAACATTGTCTTAGTACATTTATTATCATCACCAAATGGCCTATATAAAGGGTATCAACCTCATTGTAAATATACACCAAGTTGTATACAACTTCTCATTTCAACTCTCTCATTTCTCCTCTTCTACTTTGTAGTTGTAGTTCTTTGTAGTAGTAGAAGTTTTTAGTTCTTCTACTTTCCTTCTCTAGTTCTAGCAAGTCTCAATTCAATTCACAACACTATATACATTAGTTTTTTTTTAATTTTAAAGAAATTTATCCTATTTAATGAATTTTAAAGTAAATCAACTTTACTTTTTTAATAACCCCCTCTAGTTATGTCCAAGCATTTTTATTTTATTTATTTATTTATTTATTTATTTTTGAAGTCACGTTAGAGCTTTCATGAATTAAATAACTTGAATTTGATGGGGAGTGGCGAAATCCCATATCGAACACAAACAAACAAGATTACAATTTTTGGTTATTATAGATCTTGATTTTTGAACCAAATCTAATCCCATCTTTTCGTTTTATTATTCATTTAGTAAATTACATGTGTTTAGAATTTAGATTCGTGAAACCAGAGGTTGGTTTCGTGAAATGCAATGTGGATGCTGCAATATGAGAGTTTGAGGGTTGCTAGGTACAGGGGCAGTTGTGAGGGATGAACATGGGCATTTGATTGTGGGTAGATGTTCATCTCATGAGGCTTATGCCATTGCGTTTCAGGAGGCGTTAAGCTGGATCAAACATTTCCAATTACCAAGAGTGGTGTTTGAATTAGATTCTTTGGTTGTAGCGGCCCCAAATCTATCAGCCGCTATAACGTGCACCGTGGGCCCACAGCCTAGTCAACTCACCTTTCAGCTGTGTCCCATAAGCACTCATATCTCAATACCAATCAAAATCTTGCTAACTTTCGGTTATTTATTATCATTTAACCTCAAAATATGCAGCGAAAGACTTAAATCATCAAAATGATATTGCATAGCAGTTTTAATGTCAATTAATCTAATGTGGAAGCCATACCAAAATGTACTCATATGCATGACCAGTGTGATCCCCAAAATATCGAAAGTTATACTTCCAAGTCATATACAGGTCAAAATGTATCTCTCACAACCCATACCCAACATAAAGCGATAAATATAAACAAACGTACGAGTAGGGCAAATCGTAGTTGATCACAGGTAGTCTTTAAGCTTGCCCTTCCCTCTGCTCGTATCAGGATTTGAACTCAAGCCATCACAAATAGGCAGATGACGAGTCTAGAGTAAGTAATCCCAAGGAAATTTACCAAGAAAATACGTAAATAAAACTGCTGGAATCAAAATACTATAAATAAACATGCGAAAGAAAAGAATATAGGCAACTGTGGAAGATCATCACATGAATATAAATAGCATGGAAACAAAGTGCGTGCACAATCTATAATGACCCTAAAATTCTAACTCGTGCCACGTGACATTTCAGGGTCATATTATGGGCCCAACTAGCCGTAGTGTACTTGTTTCAGTTCTCGGGAGTCGACACCGAGGTATGTTATGTTTGTTTGGTGATTTGTATTATTTATTTATTACTGAACAATAAATTCAATATCTTAAATGTGTGAGGACGTGGTGAATGTGCGTTGGTACCGTTGAATGAGTTCGGTACGAAAGAACGCGTTAAATGGTTATTTGAGAGTCCGTGGGACGAAAATGAAATAAAAACACTGACAAATACAAATGGAAATAATTACTGGAATTAAATAATAAATTATGGGCGCTGAGTGATACGTGGAGTCGTGGGCGACACACATGAGTCGAATGGTAGTGTGCACGCTCGAGTAAACTCGTTGGCGCGCAAAACGAAATTATAGACATGACAAATACAATTATATATATATATATATATATATATATATATATATATAGAATGTATATAAATGTATATATATAAGTAAAAAAAAATGTAAAATGACCAGGAGGGGCATTTGGTGGTTAAGAAAAAGAGGATAAGGATGAGGGCAAAATGGTCATTTGACTCAAAATTTGGTAACAAAACCTCACCGTTCACCATTCTCACTGTGAAAAAAAATCAGACCGAGAAGGAGAAAAGGAAGAGATCAAACGAAATTGAGAGATTGAGCTCGGGAAAACGGTGTAATGGTGTTGGCGAGGTGAGTTTTTGTTGTGGGCGTTATTGATGTTGTTGTTGAGTTGTTAATTTTGGGAGAAATTGGATTTTAATTTGTGGGTGTTGATATTGTTGTTGTTGTTGTTGAGGTTGAGGTTGAGGTTGAGGTTGTTGTTGTTTATTGTTGAAAAAAAAATATTTGGCAGAGTCGAATTGGAATCGTCTCTGTTAAAATGAGGAAAAAGACCAAGGTGGGCCGGGTCGTGGTGACTCGGTCCCGACCTGGCTCGGCTGGACCGGGTCAGACTCGGGTGGGTCGGCCCGGGTCTGACCCAGTTGGGGTGGATCAGGTCGAACCCGACTCGAGGACTCATCCATTATTAAAATAATAATATATTTATTTATTTATAATAAATAAATTAATTAAATATGTTTTATTTTTATTTTTTTGAAATAAATATTTGAAAAATTCAGAAAAATAGGAAAAAAATTTGAAAAATTATATTTTAACCAAATAAATAGAAATTTGAGAATTTTTATGAAAAATGAAGAATTTGAGATTTACGACGAGACTTTTGTCGGGGTTTTTGTTTCATAAAGCGTGAAATTGTTAAAAATAGTAAAAAAATTGAAAAATATTTTTTAAATTTCATGAAAATTATGAGGTTTCGCTCAGGTATATTAATGGGTATGAATGCAACCTAATACCTGATTAAGCGACCCAATTGTGCAAACAAGTAATAAGTTAGAAAAAAAAATTGTAGAAAATGGGTCAAACTTGAGAATATTGAGGAATACTTAGGATAATTAGGGATAATTAACAGAAATTGGTCGAAATAATTGTCAAGTGACGAGCGGAGTATTGGTAACTAATTGGGGAACGTGTGGAGCTACGCGAGGGCGTTTTTAACGAGATTTGAGGTGAGTAAAGGCAACAATAGAATCAACATGATTGCTTTCCTATTTCTTGATTAATTATTCTTGAAACTCAAGCCCTTTGTATTCCATTCTAGTTCAAGTGACCTAGGGTTTAGTTAGTCCGACTGTAATGACAAGTCTTAACGAGTTTAGCAGCCAGCATAGACTGTGGCTTCTCGTTGGAGTCTTTCGAAATGATTTAGCATTCGGCTTGTGACTGTGGCTTTCTTTCGGTAGTGTGTTAGGAATTTAGCAGCCGGCTTTATCTGTGGCTTTTCCTAACAGAGTGTGCGTTCAGTGGAGGCGACCTTTGGGCCCACTGGTTCGTACAGGATGGATTGAGCAGGGGAGGCGATTTTGGGCCTACTGTGTCGATCGCAAGCTGATGAGGTCTTGTGACCCGCGGTTTGATTAGGACTATCTATTCGCCTATCCATTTGTTTTTCGGTCACTTGATTATGGTTGTTTGAGCTTGTTAAATTTATTTATCATGCGATTTGCAATCTATTTCAATTTCTTGTTATACACTGCATGATTCATAGACTTGTGATTATTGAAAATTCAGTAGTTTATGTTGAGATATCTATTGTTGCTATTTACTGTTATATTTTGTAACCACCATCCTTTTTATGACGGGTGCAGATCCACAGACGAGTAGCGGCAAGAGCCGATGCTTGGCAATATCCTCTGAGGCACGCTCAGAGCCGTCAGCTTTGCTCTCACTTTGTAGGTATTTTGTCATTTTGTTGTATATTTGGTTATGTATCCATTTGTTTTGATATTGTGGGGCTTTGGGGAGTTGAATCTGACTGTTGATTCATGTATATGTTTATTTTGGACTTTTAGTTAATTTGTTATGTACATGTGATGTTGTATGGACAAGATTTTTCACATCTATGTTAACTGACTTGTAAATTATTTTAAGTTGGTGTTAAAAACAATTCCGTTGCACACCAAACTATAATTGAGGGTAAAAGATTAGATAGAGTTAAGATGAATCAAAAAGAGTGATCCAGGGTGAGTGAGTGAATAATGTATTGAGTAATTGCTAAGTTAAGGCTGACTAGACCTGCATTGACTCGTCGAAGACGGGATAGGGGGTCCACGTAGGTTTAGGCCTGGCGGGGCCAGTTTGTGCTTGCTAGGGCCATCACAGTTGGTATCAGAGCATAAAGGTTTATCACCATAACTCTGAATAAATATAAAACATAAGCAAATGAACTTAGTATGGAGAATCCTCGGAACTTAACTCAAGTATAGTTAGGAAGTGGGAAATGATATATTATTTTGAGCATGTTAAATATTAATGTGTAATATAATATATCTTTACGTAAGACTGATCGAGGCTTGCCATTTGCTATTGCAAACCATAATGGCTGACCAGCCTGATGCTGGAGATCAGAGCAGAGTCCGTGATCCTCCACCAGATGCGCCGAGTAACGTTGCAGCTCTGGCACGTGAGTTACAATCCTGGACTCAGAAAGTAGAGTCACAGGGACAGAGGATGGACGAGATATTGGATATTCTCAGGGGACAGGCACAGCAGTTTCCATCTCCATCGACTTCAGGGATAACTCCTAGACAGGATGTGAGTCTGTTTACACCTCAGGCTACTACACCGGTTACTACTATTAGTGCAGTACCTGCACACCTATCATCGCAGTTGTTCCGGCACATATTGCTGTAGAGTCACGTGTTCATGATGATATTGATTCACGCCTGACTGCAGAGGCGAGGTGAACTCGAGAGTATGAGAAGTATAAACCGAAGAAGTTCAGTGGCGGTACAAATATAGATGAGGCGGATTTGTATATTCGCAGTCACGAGAAGGTTCAGAAGCTTCTCATGATCGAGGATAGCAGGAAACCCAGGTTGGCAACATTTTCTTTGACTGGTGATGCGAAAATGTGGTGGGACAATTTAATATCCACACATGGAGAGCCGACTATTTGGTTAGACTTCAAGAAGTATTTCAGTCAGAAGTTTTATCCACCATTGGCTATGATAGCTAAGAGGGACAAGTTTATGCATATCTGACAGGCATTAGGAGAGTCGGTTATGAATTATATGGACAGATATCAGCATTTACTTCCTTTTGCTGATGGAGTAGCTAACCAAGACAGAGATCAGGTCTATTATTTTACTGAGGGCTTGTTGCTAGCTATTGGAGGGACAGTGGTCACTACTCTACCTTCTACACTACAGGATGCTTATGACCGTAGTTTGGGGAGGGAGGCATATCTGAGGACACATCCCGTACAGGGATATGATCAGCTCCGAGAGGTACAGGATGAGAGGGGACAGGGTCGTTTAGGGGGCAGAAGGAAGAGGAATAGATGGCAGATTCAGCAGTCTGGCAGAGCTCAGAGTGTAGCTTTAATTGCACGGTCTTCGCAGCCAGTTCAGACATATGTCACTGCACCTACACAAACACAGAGTTACCTTAGTCGACCACCATCGGTACCACAGCAGGTGCAGCAGTCTAGAGATGGTGGAGGCAGAGGCAGGGGTAGTACACAACATGGATAGATGTTAGGTTAGGGATCGAGTAGGAAAGATTACTCAACACAAAGACCTGCTGGAGCGTATTATAGGTGTGGACAGGTGGATCATCTTGTCAGAGAGTGCCCACAGCCAACTGAGTTTTGATAGAGACCTGCGGGAGCTTGCCATCGATGTGGATAGACAGGACATTACATCAGAGAGTGTCCACAACCTGTTGATGTTCAGTAGAGAGTAGCACCACGTCAGCAGAAGACGAGGGAACGTGTACATGTTGTTGCTGAGCGAGACATTCAGGAGACTCGACATCTCGTTGATGGTATGATTTACATTTGTGGTCGTTTGATGTATGTTATGATTGGCTCTGGTTCTACTGTTTCCTTTATTTCTGGGCGCATGGTTAATGTGTTAGGGTTAAGACCAGTTAGGTTAGAGAGACCTCTAGTTCTTAGCACAGCTGCTGGGGATAAAATCTACCCTAACATAATTTGTGAGCGTTGTATTGTAGAGATAGAGGGACTTGAGTTACCAATAGATCTCGGAGTGTTAGAGTTTCTGGAGTTTGATGCGTTGTTAGGCATAGACTGGTTAGGTCCTTATCACACACAGATTGATTGCTTCGGCAAGATGGTCACCTTTCAGATTCTCGAATAGCCAGAGTTTACTTTTCATGGCAGTGCGACTCAGTTGAGAGTTACTAGAGGCAGGGTGGCCACGAGTAGTGAGATTGAGACATTTATGAGTGTTCTGAGTACGGTAGGGAGAGTTGAGGCTAGGATTGATAGCGTACCAGTTGTGTGCGAGTTTCTGGACGTGTTTCCAGCAAAGCTTCCCGGATTGCCACCGACGAGAGAGATTGATTTCATCATTGATTTAGCTCCCGGAACCAAACCGATATCGATTCCACTGTACTGGATGGCTCCCAAGGAGTTGGAGAAGCTGAGATCACAACTAGATGAGTTGTTGAAGTTGGGTTTTTATTCACCCGAGTATGTCACCTTGGGGCGCGTCGGTTTTGTTTGTGAAGAAGAAAGACGACAGCCTGAGATTGTGTATCGACTATATGCAGCTAAACCGAGTGACAGTGAAGAACAAGTATCCATTACCTCGTATTGATGACTTGTTCGATCAGCTGACTGGAATGCAGTGGTTCTCGAAGATTGATTTGAGATCTGGCTACCATCAGTTGAGGATTAGAGCATAGGACAGAGAGAAGACGGCTTTTCGCACGAGATATGGGCATTATCAGTTTACCATCATGCCGTTTGGGTTGACGAATGCCCCAACGATGTTCATGGATCTCATGCATCGTGTATTGAGACAGTACTTGGATAGATTTGTCATAGTGTTCATTGACGACATTTTGATATATTATAGGACTCATGAGGAGCACGAGGAGTACCTCAGGACGATTTTGCAAACGCTGAGAGAGCATAGACTGTATACCAAGTCAAGTAAGTGTGAGTTTTGGCTTACAGAGGTTGAGTTTTTAGGTCATATTGTTGGAGCTAGTGGAGTGTCAGTAGATCTTGCTAAGGTCAGAGCAGTTGTTGATTGGCCTACACCGAGTTCAGTGACAGATATTTAAAGTTTTCTGGGATTGGCTGGTTATTACAGACGATTTGTGCAGGACTTCTCAAAGATTGCGGCACCGATGACGCAGTTTACGAAGAAGGAAGTCAAATTTCAATGGGATGACAGTTATGAGTAGGCTTTCCAAACTTTATAGGAGAGACTTATTACCGCGCCAGTGTTCATATTACCTGAGTTAGGGAAGGGTTTTGAGGTGAACACCGATGCTTATTTGGTCGGTTTGGGCTGTGTTTTAATGTAGGACGATAGAGTGAGCTTACGCGTCCCGACAGTTGAAGATTCACGAAAAGAACTTCCCTACACATGACTTGGAGTTGGCGGCAGTGGTATTTGCACTGAAGATTTGGCATAATTATCTCTAGGGAGAGAGGTTTGTGTTGTTTACTAACCACAAGAGTTTGAAGTACGTCTTCAATCAGAGAGAGCTGAATATGGGACAGAGACGGTGGCTGGAGTTCCTCAAAGATTATGATTTCTCATTGTAGTATCACCTGGGGAAGGCTAATGTCATAGCTGACGCATTGAGCCGAAGAGAGGTTGACTCGGAGGTTGTGACGTGTCGTATGACACATGAGTATGGATTGCTCGAGGCGGTTGAGACGATGTATTCTCTTGATATCCCGACCAGAACTAGAGTGTTGATTTGTGGGCAGTTGAGGACTCAGACGGTCTCTATCCAGAGTGTACTTGATGGTCAGCAGGCTGATGAGCAGTATCAGAGGTACAATGACTTTGCTCAGAGTTCAGATCATCCAGAATGGAGTCAGTCTACAGATTTTTACCTGAGATTTAGAGGGAGACTGTGGATTCCATCAGTGGCTGAGTTATGTGATGAGATTCTCCACGAGGCTCATCGCTCACATTTTTCGATTCATCCGGGCAGGACCAAGATGTATGCTGATATGCGTCGTCTGTTTTGGTGGCCAGGGATGAAGACCGATGATGGTGATTATGTTAGAGGTTGTGAGATATGCCAGCGAGTTAAGGCTGAGCATAGGAGGCCTGGTGGATTACTACAGCCGCTTCCCATACCTCGCTGGAAATGGGAGCCTATCGCTATGGATTTCCTCAAGGGGTTGCCTCGGTCTCAGCGCAAACATGACAGTATCTGGGTGATTGTGGATAGATTGACGAAGTCTACGCACTTCATACCGATTTCTGCTACACATCGAGTGGATAGGTTGGCGAGTTTGTACGAGAGAGAGATAGTGCGACTGCATGGAGCACCATTGTCGATCGTGTCAGACAGAGGGCCACAATTTACTTCGCAGATTTGGCAGAGTATGCAGGCACAGTTTGGCACGAAGTTGGATCTCAGTACAGTTTATCATCCACAGACTGATGGATAGTCAGAGAGACTGATTCAGGTGTTGGAGGACATGTTGAGGATGTGTGTGTTAGAGTATGGTGGTTCTTGGGAGGAGTATCTTCATCTGTGTGAGTTTGCTTATAATAACAATTATCAGGCCAGTATTGGTATGGCATCGTTTGAGACACTCTACGGCAGGCCGTGTAGATCTCCATCTTGTTGGGCAGAGCTAGAGGATGTGACAGTGATTGGGCTAGAGATTATAGTGGATCACATAAAGAAAGTACGACTGATCAGACTTCGGTTGAAGGGTGCACAGGAGAGGCAAAAGAGGTATTATGACAGGTACCATGGCGAGTTAAAGCATGAGGTGGTAGACTATGTATGTCTGAAGGTTTCTCCACTGAAGGGTCACAAGAGATTTGGGATCAAGGGTAAGCTTGCACCGAGGTTTATAGGTCCATTCAGAGTGAGAAACGAGTACGCAAGGTTACGTATGAGCTTGAGTTACCACCTCAATTAGCAGGAGTTCACCCTGTATTTCACATATCAATGCTTCGACTGGATAGGTCGAGAGAAGCCAGACGATCGATTGTGGACCTGAGTCAGATTGATTTGAAGGAGGACATTACTTATGATGAGCAACCTATTCAGATTATGGACCTGAAGGTGAAGATATTGAGGAATAAGGAGATTCCTTCAGTTCTCGTCAAGTGAAAACATCATGGGGACGAGGAACTGACTTGGGAGCTAGAGTCTTACATGCGCGAGCATTTCCCTTACTTATTTTGATTCCGGTAAGTTTTACCCTGTATGTTCGCTTAATTTCGAGGACGAAATTCTCAATAAGGGGGGAGACTGTAACGACCTTGAAATTCTAACTCATGCCACGTGACATTTCAGGGTCATATTGTGGGCCCAACTAGCTGTGGTGTACTTGTTTCAGTTCTCGGGAGTCGACATCGAGGTATTTTATGTTTGTTTGGTGATTTGTATTATTTATTTATTATCAAACATTAAATTCAATATCCTAAATGTGTGAGGACGTGGTGAGTGTGCGTTGGTACCGTTGAATGAGTTCGGTACGAAAGAACGCGCTAAATGGTTATTTGAAAGTCTGTGGGACGAAAATGAAATAAAAACACTGACAAATACAAATGAAAATAATTAATGGAATTAAATAATAAATTATGGGCGCCGAGTGATACGTGGGGTCGTGGGCAACACGCATGAGTCGAATGGTAGTGCGCACACCCGAGTGAACTCGTTGATGCGTAAAACGAAATTGTAGGCATGAAAAATACATATATATATATATATATATATCTATATATATAGAATATATATAAATGTATATATATAAGTAAAAAAAAATATAAGATGACCAGGAAGGGCATTTGGTGGTTAAGAAAATAAGGATAAGGATAAGGGCAAAATGGTCATTTGACTCAAAATTTGGTAACAAAACCTCACCGTTCACCATTCTCACTGTGAAAGAAAAAATCGGACCGCGAAGGAGAAAAGGAAAAGATCGCATGAAATTGAGAGATTGAGCTCGGGAAAGCGGTGTAGCGGTGTTGGCGAGGCGAGTTTTTGTTGTGAGTGTTGTTGATTTTGTTGTTTTGTTGTTGTTGAGTTGTTAATTTTGGGAGAAATTGGATTTTAATTTGTGGGTGTAGATGTTGTTGTTGTTGAGGTTGAGGTTGTTGTTGTTTATTGTTGAAAAAGAAAGAGAAAGAGAAAAGAAAAGAAAAGAGAAAAGAAAAAGAAAAAAAAATTGGCAGAGAAGAACTGGAATTGTCTCTGTTGAAATGAGGAAGAAGACCAAGATGGGTCGGGTCGTGGCCACCCGGGCCCGACCCGGCCCACCACGACCCGGCTGGGTCGGGCCCGGGTCTGACCCAGTTGGGGTGGACCGGGTCGAACCCGACCGGGGACCCACCCATTATTAAAATAATAATATATTTATTTATTTATAATAAATGAATTAATTATATATGTTTTATTTTTATTTTTTTGAAATAAATATTGGAAAAATCAGGAAAAATTCTGAAAAATAGGAAAAAATTCTGAAAAATTATATTTCAACCAAATAAATAGAAATTTAGAAATTTTTTTATGAAAAATGAAGAATTTGAGATTTGCGACAAGACTTTTGTCGAGGTTTTTGTCTCGTAAAGCGTGAAATTGTTAAAAATAGTCAAAAAATTGAAAAATATTTTTTAAATTTCATGAAAATTATGAGGTTTCGCTCGGGTATATTAATGGGTATGAATGCAACTCAATACCCAATTAAGGGACCCAATTGTGGAAACAAGTAATAAGTTAGAAAAAAATTATAGAAAATGGGTCAAACTTGAAAATATTGAGGAATACTTGGGATAATTAGGGATAATTAACATAAATTGGTCGAAATAATTGTCAGGTGACGAGCGGAGTGTTGGTAACTAATTGGGGAACGTGTGGAGTTACGCGAGGGTGTTTTTAGCGGGATTTGAGGTGAGTAAAGGCAACAATAGAATCAACATTATTATTTTTCTATTTCTTGATTAATTATTCTTGAAATGTGAGCCCTTTGTATTCCATTCTAATTCAGGTGACCTAGGGTTTAGGTAGTCCGACTGGGATGAAAGTCTCAACGAGTTTAGCATCTAGCATAAATTGTGGCTTCTCGTTGAAGCCTATCGAAATAATTTAGCATTCGGCTTGTGACTGTGGTTTTCTTTCGGTAGTGTGTTAGGAATTTAGCAGCTGGCTTTATCTGTGGCTTTTCCTAACAGAGTGTGCATTCAGTGGAGGTGACCTTCGGGCTCACTGGTTCGTACGGGGTGGATTAAGCAGGGGAGGCAGTTTTGGGCCTACTTTGTCGATCGCAAGCTGATGAGGTCTTGTGACCCGCGGTTTGATTGGGACTATCTATTCGCCTATCCGTTTGTTTTCCAGTCACTTGATTATAGTTGTTTGAGCTTGTTGAATCTATTTATCATGCGATTTGCAATCTATTTCAATTTCTTGTTATACACTGCATGATTCATAGACTTGTGATTATTGAAAATTTAATAGTTTATGTTGAGATATCTATTGTTATATTTTGTACTCATCGTCCTTTTTATGACGGTGGGTGCAGATCCACAGACGAGTAGGGGTAAGACACCTATGCTTGACGATATCCTCTAAGGCACGCTCAAAGCCATCAGCTTTGCTCTCACTTTATAGGTATTTTGTCATTTTGTTGTATATTTGGTTATGTATCCATTTGTTTTGATATTTTGGGGCTTTGGGAGTTGAATCTGATTGTTGATTCATGTATATGTTTATTTTGGACTTTTAGTTAATCTGTTATATACATGTGATGTTGTATGGACAAGATTTTCTACATCTAGGTTAACTGAGTTGTAAATTATTTTAAGTTGGTGTTAAAAACAATTCCGCTGCACACCAAACTGTAATTGAGGATAAAAGATTAGATAGAGTTAAGGTGAATCGAAAAGAGTGATCCAGGGTGAGTGAGTGAATAATGTATTGAGTAATTACTAAGTTAAGGCTGACTAGACCTGCTTTGACTCGTCGGAGACGGGATAGGGGGTCTACATAGGTTTAAGCTGGGCGGGACCCAGTTTGTAGTTGTTGGGGCCGTCACAGAATCAAAGTCAGACTAGAGCCATACTTCGAGCTAACCGCCAAGCACGGCCCATGAGGATACCTCGAACGGGTGACCCTGGACCCTCTAGGTGGCTGGCGTAGATCCACTATGCACCCACACATGTTTAGCATACCCGTGTAACATATTCACCCGCGCATGACTAAAACACATGCTATGGCCTAGTGGACCCTATGCCCCTGCAACAAATAAACACCAGGTGAGAGTAAACTCAACCACTGTAAATAAATCAGGAAATAAAGATTATTGAATAACTGGACCGAATTCAAATAGTCAAGCAGTAAGTACTTGTGACGACGCCAAATTCCCAATGCATTTGGGAACGCCCGGCCTAGACCCGTGCAGGTCCCGAGTCAATACTCAACGAGCCTGACGAGCCTAGTCAGCCTCCAATTAACCAATTTATAGTTTATAAAAGAGTTATTGCAATTATACACAGTGAAAAAACTAAACAAATATTGGGAAATAACTCAATCAAAGGAAAGTCAGGAAGTCTATGTACGTGAAAACCCAGAATATTTATGTACCTCGAATGGAACTAAGTAAAGCTGTATATGATATCAATTTCCTATAACCCAAATTCAGACCCACATGATATATATATATATATATAAACCAACTTACAAGTAGAAATCAAACATAACCTATGCTAAAGTGCTCGAATCCAGCCGCAATTCCTCATCTGATTAATCTGCACCCACTGTCACAAACAAGACAGTGAGCAACTGAGAGAAAATTGAAAGTAATGTCAGAAGAAAATAACAGTAATTCATGAACATCAAATGAAACAGTCTAAATATCATGCGAAAATTGAAAGACATGCAATATAACAAGATAAAGATGCATGATAAACAAAATATCAGATATCAATCGAAAAACATGCTTGTTCTAAGAAAACAAACGAGGCAGTGAGTGGCCAAAATTACAGTATACAGAAAGAGGATGCTGGCTCTTCCTAGGCAATTTCACAACACTCGCGCAATATCAGAGGGACACAGGCCTCCGAGCGTACGGAAAAAGGGCGTTGGCTCTTCCCAGGCAATATTATGACGCTAGCACAGCTTGATACAAGAGGGACAGAGGCCTCAAGGATCACATCAACATGCTCACGCCAAGAACACTCATACCAAGGAAACAACAAGATAGGAACGTCAACAACGGCAATCAACAAGTATCAATGATCAAAAATGAATTACATGCAATGTTCTTACTGGTTTACAATCGTACATAAGCTTTAGGGCAAGTGTACTTACCTGAGCTATCGCGACCCGCGTAACAACACTCTCGCATTCCTAGCACGTATCCCTAAGTTTCTCGCTACCTGACAAGGTCGAAAACTCTAATTAATTGGGTCAAGGCATTAACTAATCCTAGGTTGATACCCTTAACATTTTTCCATCGTTTTGAATGACTCAAAAACCTCGACAATTAAAAAGAAAAATGAATATTCTCTCTCAGAATCAAAAACACAATATCAATACTGCTCGATATTAACGACTCAATAGGAACTCAAAATGACCATACACCGGCAAGTAGGGAAGCTCACGAGTGTGGTCCAACGTCCGTAGAGTGCCAAGACGACATGGAAAAGTTGTAGGCATGCTCTACGTCACGTCAACGATTACTCGACGTGATAAAAATACTTACATATGAATTCGCCATTACAACGACTCATCACCATTGATATGGACGCTCCGGGAGTTACGAGAGACATACGAGAGTTTTATTATGATCCCCGACACTCCCTTAGTCATAGCATCCGGCAGCAGTGCCGACCATACACTATGGTTTGCGACGAGATGCGCAATAACGACATCACATGAAATGACGCTCACAAAACTTAGTACCACTAATAAAGACGCTTCGGGGCTGTGAGACTCTATGATGGACATGGTGAGGTCTCCGGAAACTCCCCAAGTCATCGCATCGACGGCCGGGCCGCCATGATAGTGTTTTCCAACGACAAAAGTACAACATACATAAAATTTATAAATGATATAAACAAATAACAATGCTGCTGTTTTGGGACATTCCAAGAGTCGTGAAACACAAGTATGGACTTAACTTGGTCCCCGACAACCTCCAGTCCTGGCAGTCCAGCGGTGGCGCCGCCCATAGGGGTGTTTTCTGGTGAGACACTAAAAATAGCCCATAAAGTATACATTAGCACAATCGTCAAAAACCACAACTCAAACGCATAAAACCCTAGGACCAGCGACACTTCGAGAGTGTTTCTGGTGGGCTAGGTGGGCCCACCTACAACCGTCCCTGACTACCAAAAACAGCTCCGGTAGCCACTAAAATTAAATAAAAAAACAGATTGTAAGAACAAAAACCAAGAGAGAGAATACAAGAGAGGAACCTACCCCCAACTCCAGCGAGCTGAGGGAACCTCCGGCCACCACAAGCCCTTCGAGGGTCGGTGACTTGCTCACCAAGAGAGGGCCAAGAAGGGGAGGGAGAATGATGGCCGAGAGAGTGAAACGAAGAGAGAAACCCGAGAGAAGGAGAAACTGGGAGAGTGAAAGAGAGTCACCTCGACTCCAGTGACCACCACTGGTCATCTCCGATGCCGACGGTCCCCTCCCAGTCCAGCAGCCCTTGAACCCATCCCAATGGGTGATGCACCGCTGATTAAGAGAGAGAGAAAGAGAGACCGAGAGCATGAGAGAGCACTTCCAGTGAGAGGTGTCCGAAGAGGTCACTCCGGTGGTTGGCGGTGGCGCACCAGGGAGAAGGGTGGCTGTGGAGGAGTGGTGAGAGAGAGTGAGATCGGTAGTGAGGAGAGAATGAGAGTGATGAGGGTAAGTATATATATATATATCTATATATGTATATATATGTATAATTAAATGAGGTGTGAATAGTAGATGAATAGTGGGGTAGGTAATGTGTTGTCACATGCATAGCCCTTCATCTTCTCCTACACACACATCTCGAGGCTGATCTATTGGCTTTCCACCATTAGACTGTCACTTTAACAATCCTATCCCATGGACTGTATGTCGCGTATCTATCCAACTCCCCGTGTAGAAACAACGATCTTCAGTCCGGTTTAACTCACCGCGCGCGTAGTCCCACCTTGTTCCTTTAAATAATTATTTAAATTATCTAAAAACTCATTTATTTGTATTTTAACAGCGTTTTATTCTCCCATTTAACTAGGCGAAGACTCACTCAGATAAAAATTTTGCCCGACTGGCTCGTGACCCGTATCATACTATCATACTAATACATGCATCATCATCCACACATAACCAAATTTTTTGGGTCGTTACAGTACTAAAGTGAATTTCAGTTGGGACACTACACACTTCAAACCGCACTCCAGTAACGTCCCTAGTCTAAATCACGCTTCCAACGCGTGTCCAATAACTATCAATTCAACCTAATACCACTAATTCCCGATTAATCAAATAGATTCCCATAACTAATAAACTTCGACTCAAAACCCCAAGTCATCGATAAAACCATCGTTTAAACACCTCATATAGACTATATAAGTCCCTAGGTTAAACCCCAATTGGTGAATCTTTATTAAAAATTTTGTCTCAAAACTGCCCCAGACGCCGCCATGGACACCGCCGCACTCAACCCTGTACGGTGTCTCCACAACATCCTGGATGCCGTGACAACGCCGTCATGTTGTTCACTCTTCACGGCGTCTCTAAAAACGTCATTTCCCATTTTCCAAATTTCACGCCTCTAGTCCATACGTCGTGAGTGGGCTCGTGGGCGTTTACACGCCACAGCGTCGCTGGCGGCGTCTTCGCTAGTGAGCTCATTGGGGTTTTTTTGAATGCTCTCGGCTTGTCGCTGCGATCTTTGCTCGCTCCAACAACCCATTAAACACTTAAACAATCTCGAACAACTAAAACCCCCGACCAAATGTGTCCAAAATGTAAACCCTGAGTTTTTCGACCGAAAACCCAAAAAATCAATTGAAAACCAAAACAACCACAATATCAACACCAAATTCATATTTCCAACCTCAAATCCAACATTCAAAACCACAGCAACACCTCATTCCACTGGTGTGCTCAAACCAACACCAAAATTACCGTCAAAACCCCTGAAAAATACCACGAATCGTAGAGAAAGAGATGGGGATTAAAGAACTAACCTGGTTATCGATTCCTCTTAGTTTCTTGAGCTCAAAATTGTTACACAAACTCATCGAAACCCTCTCAAGATCTCACAATTTTCATCCAAGTATGTGAGGAGAGAAAAAAAGGTGATGAAAATGAAAAGAAACCAACTTATATATATATATATCAAAATGTCATCAACTCAAACACACACATCGCAAAGCCTTGATTGAGGGTGGAGATGAGGTCAAATGGTCACTCCATGTGAGAAAATTAACCCCCAACTTTGATCCATTGACCTTGTCCTCCTAGCTATAACCATTCATTCCCGAGCATTCCAATACCCGGGTCCGGACTACGAACCGTTCCATTCTCGCACAACAACAGTTCCCAACCTCCTCAACATCATGTTATATTAATTATATAATGTTTTTTTTATCAATTATTGTATGTATTTAGTCCTCCGGCCTAGTGTACTAGTCATTCGCTACCCGATACCCGTGTTTACACGCTGTAAGCAGCGAATACCTGTCACACCACCTCGCTCGTCAATAAATGATATAAAACACATATTGCGATGCAATTGAACTAAATTGAACATATACATCGCAAATACTTATCAAAAACACACAAAACGGACCGTATACCTAATCCGGTCGTGCTCCGTCCTCGCTGTGTGACCCACGAACGTCCCCGCTGGCATCCATGTCTCCAATGACGTCATAAATAACAACAATTATTAACTGAGCCGTTACATTGGTAATGATTTAGAATATTGGTTCCTTGGCATCAAATTTAACGGAATTTGGGTCACTAATTGAAGACTGCAGGGACGTTCTTGGTTTGGAGTCGAGTTGGAGAGTTCAGTTTGCTAGAAGAGAAGCTAACGAGGTAGCGCACGCTATGGCAAAGTTAGTCAAACTTCAAGAGAGTAATAGTGAGTGGTGTGAATTTCCACTGGAGATGCATGTGCTTAATGTAAAAAATGTGAAATCAAAGATGTAATTTCACATTGATGAAATGAAATCATTTTCTCCACAAAAACAAAATAAGAATTTAGATATGTAAAGATTGGTTACGTTCTAATTAAAGATTGTTCATAGATCTGGGTGGCTGCTTGATTAGTACTTTTGTTTAGGGTTTTTTTGTCATTTTAATAGGTAGTTTGCCTTTCTTTATTGAAAGTTTTGATTTGCCTTTCCTTATTGGAGTTCTTAAGATTTCTTTTCTTGTTGAAAGTTTTGATTTGCCTTCACACTCCACCGTCGCCAATCTTATTGCTTCCCACACTATCATGCTATTATCTTCTCTATCTTCAAAAATTCTTCTCTATCTTCAAAAATTCTAGGAAAGAAATCGTAGAGTTTTTGAAGATAGAGAAGATCTAGAATAGCGTGATAGTATGGGAAGCAGCAAGATTGACAGCGGTGGAAGGTTCTCTTCTCACAAAGTTGGAGAAAATTATTCGGTGTCCGATTGGATTAGGAATTGGTGTATACTATGTGATTAATATATAGCTTTTGATTTTGTTCAATTAAATGAATACATGAAGAGTGCAGATGCAAGCGTGCCGGAGAATAGCTAATTCTTCTTGCACTTTTTTACGTCTAAAAGGATGTAGTACATGTATTTCACATTACTTTTGCTAATACAAAATATACCATATCTTCTTAAAAAAGAAATGCGGTTGTAGTGGTGTTTTTGTTCTATGATGAGTTCAAGATATTTGTAGAGAATAATTTTTAATTGTCGCACTATTTCAATATTACAGTCGCATTCCTAACCAAATTCATGACATAGTTAGATGTTCTTTTGAACAAATAAAATTAGTGAATAAAAAACAAACCAAAACCTTGAGGAATAGCCACATCAATGTAAAAGCACAAATGGCATCAAGATGATCGAAAACACCAAGAAGGGGACGAGTGTGATTTGAAAGGGCTTAAACAAGGCTTTCATCGATAAGGTGTGTCATTTGGGAACCAATCAATTGAGTCATCCAATGGTTTGGTATATACACTTTATGGGAGTAAGAGGTCACAAGTTCGAACCTTGGTGGGGGCAATTATTTCTTTCTTATCAAAAGGTGTGTCGTATGGGAGAAAGGACAATTAGGGCATTGAGTTAACTTATATTGTCTAATAGTACCTTATAAATTAGGGTTGCATGTAGGGCTGGGCGGGGCACGGATTGAAGTTATCATCCTCGTCAATGCTGGGTGCAGGGCGGGATCTATCCTCGATAATTCCCCGCAGGGATTCATGTGTGGCGGGGAATCTTCGTGCCCCATCAATTTTGTTAAAATATTCATTTTTTAATGAAAATATTCATTTTGATATATGCTCCATAGCCTTTTTGACGTTTAATTACTTTCTTAATTTTATTTTATTTAGAAAACTATCTATCTCAAATAATTTTGTTTTTCATATTGCTATATAGATAGTTATGAATTATCATACTTAATTAAATATAAAAGATTTCTTAAATTATTATGACAACAAAATTTCAATAATGTTCTAACTATACTTTAATATATATTTATGATACAATATATATTAGAATTGATTTAATGGCACAAGTTATATTTTTCAGTTGGAGATCTTAAATTTCATTTCATACAATTACATAAGTTTTTAATAAAAGATTACACAAAATTTTAGTAAAAACTTAAAAAAGGCATATTTTATGCGAGGAGCGGGGCGGGAGGCGGGGAATCCCCGCAGGGCGAAAGCAATCCATCCCCTGCCTTGCCCCATCACGTAGGTCAAGATTTTACCCCGTGATCTGCCCCATGGGGGGCAAAAGCGGAGAAAATTTGCCCCACCGTGGTAGGGCCCCGCAGAGAACATGGATTCCCTACCCCACTTGCAACCCTATTATAAATTGGCTTACCCTTATAAAATATTGAGGTACATACCTTTAGCCGTGCCCTTTAAAAAATAGTCATATTTAATTTTTATTTAGTTTTTTTGATAAGAAAGAAACAATTGCCCTCACTAAGGTTCGAACCCATGACCTCTTAGTTCCAAACATCATACCAAACCATTGGGTCACTCAATTGGTTGGTATTTATTTTTTTTTTAATTACTACTCAATATTAAATCGTTATAAGGATATCTCAAGAAATTACATATTTGATACTTAACCTTTTTTATATTGATGATATTGATACTTAACTTAAGAAACAAGATCTTATATGAAATGACAATTAATTCAAATATAATGTCTGTAGAAGTGCAACAGTCGTGTGTGTACGCGGCTTAGACTTAAATTCGCACGAGAAGACGTAGCGGACGTTGCGCCTAAATTGATACCCACACCAGAATGCACATCAGACCACACAAGCCATCTGTGTGCACCTTGAGATGCGTTTACATATAAATCCAGGTGCATACCACGAGGGTTGGAATGTGCATGTGCAAAGTCATTCTAGCATTTTATGCACGTACACCTCACCTCATTGTCCCTATCTGACGCTCACATATAAACCACAAATTCTGTTTTTGAAGGCTCTTTCTTTTTGGGAAGTACTTGCAAGATGAATCAAAGAGATTGCCCTTGTTGTTCATCATGTTCATCAATCTTTGCTCTATTTTTCTTACTTCCTTTGATTTTGATTTCATGGGCATCTCTTACTCATCCATGGGTCTCATGCAATTATAAATGGTGGGCATATTAGGCATGGGCATGGGCATGGGCAACTTCACCAGGCAAAAGAAGAGATACTCAATCATGTGAGATATATCTTATAATACACAAAGTTACATATTGACAATCATTCATGTAATTAATTGTTTTTAATTAAACGTGTGTTTAGTTAAATCTATATCATTTGATTTTGCAGGAAAGAAGGCACAAGGAATTGATGAACACAACTTCTTGTACTAATAAGTTGAAGAGGCTTGAAGCAGGACTTGTAAGAGCTAGGGCTGAAATCAGAAAATCTGTTAAAAACAGTACACAAGCAAGTGAGCCTGACTACACCCCATAAGGCCCAATTTACTGGAACCCCAATGCATTTCGCAGGTGAGCTTATTTTGGACAATAGCTGTTAATTTCACTTCTAATCAATGATTAGCTCTGTACAACTTATTAGCATTTTTGGTGGATTAACATGTCATATAAGGTTGACCTAATATATGAGCCTAAGTCATCATGTCAAAAGTATGGGCTAATTTATAATGTATAGAAACTTCAGTGTAATACGAGTGAATTACAAATGCGTGTTACCGTGTATGTCCTTTTCGATGCCTGGATATCTAGAAGAATAGTTTAGAAATATTGCACTAAAACTTTCTACACTTGTATTTTATTAGTCAAAACCTTATTCATCACATAAAAATTTAGGCTCGTATACCTGAAACCTTATTAGATCGATTACAATATTGGCCAAATTTCGTAACATATAGCGCAAGACAGGTAACTTATTATATATGTATATGTAACTTATAACTTCAAGATGTTCATCTATAAAGGAGAACCCCCATTGTTCCACAACTAGCTCTGCATGAGCGTAATTTGCTTAATAAAGGCAGATCGAACCCCGATTTTAGACCGAAATATCTTTGTTTGTACCAATATTATTTCCAATTTGATTACTCTATCATGTGAGAGGTTTTACCTAAAAAGGTCTCGATACTAATTAAAGAGAGATTCACAATTTTGTATAAATTATATTCAATGAAAATATTGCAACTTCACATTTATGACCGTTAGATGAAATGGCGATGCAGGCAAGGAGATGTATCATAAAATATATACACATAAGTGACTCCAACATGAGTTGAACCTCCCCTAGGCTCCAACCTTTCCTTTTAGCAAGTGATGCCTAATTTTTTTTATCGCTCCTTGTGGAATAGAATCTCCAACCTCTTACTTCCATAACCTCATACCTAACCATTGGACCAACCATATGGTTACAAGTGATGCCTCGTTCATTTACTTATAGATGTTTTGACAAATTTTATGCTATACTAATGAATGCGTTATATAAACGTGTTACAGGAGTTACTTGGAAATGGAAAAAACTTTCAAGTATTTTGTGTACGAAGAAGGAGATCCGCCATTATTTCACACTTCAACCTGCGATAGTATACTTGCAATAGAAGGGATTATAATAGGACAGTTGGAGGCTGACGAAAAATTTAGAACTCAAAATCAAGAGGATGCACATGTCTTCTTCCTTCCCTTCAGTTTTTACAACATGGTTCAATACATTTGGGAGCGCGGATCGCACGACTCAAGTCCTTTCTATCGAACCATCAATGACTACATCAATGTCATTGCAGAGAAATATCCATATTGGAATAGAAGTCGAGGAGCAGATCATTCCATGGTTGCTTGCCATGATTGGGTAAGGAGTGAGATTTTCTTTATTCCTTTTCTTTTGTTTGCGGGCTTCACTATGGTAAAAATTATTTACTTTCTATCACTGTTTAATTCATGATGAACTCGAAAATATTGTAAAGATCTCCAGCCAAGACTTCTGCCTTTGGCAAATAAAGCTTATTAGTAAGTTCTATATAAAGCTATTTTTGCTACTCTTTTTTTTGATAAGAAAGAAATAATTACTTCCTCCGAGACTTGAACCCATGACCTTTCACTCCTACACACCGTACCAAACCATTGGGCCACCCAATTGGTTCTCTTTTTGATACTCTTTAAGTCTGCTGTAAATTAGGTATAGATAGTGAAAGAAACATAGTAAATGCTTGCAACCATGCTCATGGTGAAAAGAAAGTGAAATTTTTTTTTTGAAATAAAAATAAAGTGAGTTTGAAGTTACCCTAATTAAGTATGCCGTAATTGGAACTTATATACATCCCCTGTTTTTCAAAAATATGCATTTCAATCTTTTTAATATTTTTTGGACAATTAAAAATTGCACAAATTGTAAACATCACTATTTAGAAGTTTTACAACCTTTCCTGTTATTATTTGATTTATAAATCTTCAAATTAACTAAAAGTGTACTAATTAGGCCAAACTATAGAGAGAGTTCAGAATTCACTTTAAGAATTACTTTTGATGTAGTAACCCAACACTATAAATTATGTCTTATAACTACAACAACAATATAGCCTCAGTCCCGAATTATTTCTTATAACGACTCTTGATTATTTTTAACTTGTATTGTAGGCACTAGGTGAATCAAGGTTCAATTATCTTCTCTTCCACAATTCTATTAGAGTTTTATGCAACGCCAACACCTCAGAAAGCTTTAAGGCTTCAATAGATGTAACGCTCGCAGAAATTCTCCTACCTTATGGCAAGTGGAAACCCCTTGGCGGCCCTTCCCCATCTCAACGGCCAATTCTAGCATTTTTTGCCGGTGGTGGTAATAATGGGCCTATCCGACCTATCCTCTTGAGCATTGCAAGAACAAGATCGATGACATGCAAGTGTACGAATGCTTGCCAGAAGGCATGTTCTACGATGAGATAATGAAGAAAAGCAAATATTGTTTTTGCCCGAGTGGCTACGAAGTTGCAAGTCCAAGAATTGTTGAATCTTTGTACACTGGGTGTGTCCCAGTATTGCTCAAGGAAGGGTACGTCGCTCCTTTAAGCGATGTTCTTAATTGGGACTCGTTTTCAATTAGTGTTCCAAAAAGTGAGATTCCTAATCTTAAGAAGATTTTGATGGGCATATAAAAAAAAGGTACCTCAAATTGCAAAAGAGGGGGTTGCAAGTGAGAAGGCATTTTATGGTAAATTCACCACCTAAGAGATTTGATGTTTTCCATATGCTCTTGCATTCTATTTGGCTGAGAAGGTTGAATGTTCGTATCCATGACCATTTAGTGAGTTAATATAGGTTTATTTTGATAAAAAAATTTGTGAGTATAAGTTTGTGATAAGGCTTACCATATATTTGTTGTGGGTACAAGTTTCTTATATAATAATTTTCAACTGAATTTGTACGTATATCTAGTTAAGTATGTCTTTTTGATAGTTCTACAATGTTGTAATTCTTTTTTTTTTTTTACTAAAATTTCAATATGATCTCATGTCTCTGTACAAAATATTGTTCTGGTCACTGCTTCCACAACAAGGAGTAGAAGTGAGTGCTTAATGTGGATAACCTTTCCGCAATTTGTCTCATTTCACTGTTTACTTTTCTTTCCCCCCTTTTCATGCTTCCTGGGCTATCCTGGTGGCTCGAGACTCACCGGTATACCTGGACCATTTAGTATTGGAGCGTCATTGAATAGTATATTTGTCCATTGAATTGTATATTTGTCCTCTCTTTTTTCGGTGTAAGCCCCACCTAATATCCGGAGTATCTTACTACTTCGAATTCGCCTTGAGGAACAACGTTAGCGCATGTTTTCATTCCCAAGATTCGAACTCTAAGACTACTGACTAATAGAATTAATGATTCATTGACTATCACTCCAATTTTTTTTTTGATCACTCGGTATCGGAACTTAGAGACTACTTTGAGCTCGAGTTGGATCGACCAGTAAGAGGTAAAGCTCTCTCACCTATAGTTTTTATATTCGAAGTCTCAAGCTCAAGACCAGGGGTGAAGCCAACTTTAGAGTTAGGGGGGCATCTTTATTGGGTTGTTTGGCAATAATAGATATAGCTCAATATATTATATTATGAATAATTAGTAATGTAATATACATTTGCCTCTTTTTTTTAGGGAAAAAAAGAGGGGGTTCGGCTTGTTAAATGCAAGTCATACATATATACTTAGGCTTCAAGAAAAAAAAAATTGGATGAGGTATTACTTGTTAAATGTAAGGTTAGGGGTTCGACTCATGTCTGAAGTCAAGGTGTTGTAATTAAGTTGGCTTCTTTGAAAAAAATTACAATCTTTAGAAGAAAATATTATTAAAATTTTATTTAATAGTCTAAAAAATACAAAAGGGAAAAACTCTATGATGATAACATCATGAAAAAAATGATAAAAAGTTAAGACGTGAAGAAAAATAGTAAATCTTTATAGAGATTAGCAATTATAAATCAATTCAAGCATAAACCTTCGCTAATATTGATGAGTTAATGGTGCTATAAATAAAATCTTATGGCGCGATTGCTATGAAGGTGAATTATGCATGGAAAACAACGAGTATAGACTATATATTATATTGTGATTGTCTTTTGTTAAAACTAGAATTTGTAATCAGATAGAATAAATTTTATTGATTTTTAACTTTTGGATATAGTCTAATGTTTAGTTGATAAATTGAAATGGGCTTTGTTAATTTTTTATCTAAAAGTAATTGCATCAAGAAATGAGGGAAGCTTATTGTTTTATCTGTTTACTTGACGTGTGCCTTGGGACATGCGATTGGTCCCATTCCATAATATATAACTGAGTTCGTCGTTAGTTATGTCCGTGCTTACAAGACTTAAATTAACATGGTCCACTAGAATCTAGCCACGTTGAGATTCGACGCTAACGTGGACTGATATCTGATATAGTCACCGACGCTCGTAGGTGACTCCAACCCCCACCGCAACATCATACCAAAACTTAAAAACAAAACATTGACGCGCCTCGTAACAAGCAAATGAGCTCTCGACGTTCATCCAACGATCTCTGTTGCTCATGTGTGAATAATGTCGTCTACAACTGTATGAGTATAGGATTTCTCTTTAAGATAAGCAAATATGATCCCCTCGCCATATATTGATTTTTTCACAAATTACAACAGCATGTGTAACAAAACATGTATGATACACATATAGAAGCTAGAGACATAATTAGACAGAGACAGAGACAGAGACAGAGAGGGTGAGATATGGCAAAATCAAGCAAGGTGAGGCAAAATGTACTCCATATGAATGCAGGGAAGGCTTAAATCGTCAAAATAATATTACATAGCTGTTTTAATGTCAATTAATCTAACGTGGATACCTTACCAAAATGTACTCCATATGAATAACCAGTGTGATCTCCAAACTATCAAAAGTTAAACCTCCAAGTCATATACATGTCAAAATGTATCTCTCACAACCCATACCATAAAATGATAAATATAAACAAACGTACGAGTAGGGCAAATCGTAGTCGATCACAGGTAGTCCTTAAGCTTGCTCTTCTCTCTACTCGTACCAGGATCTGAACTCAAGCCATTACAAACAAGCAGATGACGAGTCTAGAGTGAGTAATCTTAAGGAAACTCACCAAGAAAATACGTAAATAAAGCTGCTGGAATCAAAATACTACAAAAAAACATATGGAAGAAAAGAATACTAGCAACTGTGGAAGATCATCACATGAATATAAATAGCATGGAAACAAAGTGCATGCACAATCAAAGACAGACTATAGTCATACTTCGGGCTAACCGCCAGGCACAGCCCTTGAGGATACCTCGAATGGGTGACCCTGGACCCTTTATGTGGCCAGTGTAGACCCATTGTGCACCCACACATGTCTAGCACACATGGGTAGCATATTCACCGGCGCATGACTAGAACACATGCTATGGCCGAGTGGATCCTACGCCATCACAACAAATAAACACCAGGTGAGAGTAAACTAAACCACCGTAAAGAAATCAGGAAATAAAGATTTTTGAATAACTGGACCGAATTGAAATAGTCAAGCAGTAAGTACTAAAGTGAATTTCAGTTGGAACACTACACACCTCAAACTGCACTCCAGTAACGTCCCTAGTTCAAATTACGCGTTAAAAGCATGTCCAATATCCTTCAATTCAACCTAATACCGCCCGATTAATCAAATAGATTCCCTAAACTTATAAACTTCGACTCAAAACCCTAAGTCATCAATAAAACCATCGTTTAAACACATCAAATAGACTATATAAGTCCCTAGGTTAAACCCCAATTGGTGAATTTTTATTAAAAATTTTGCCTCAAAACTGCCCCAGACGCTGCCGTGGACACCTGTAACGACCCCTATTTTCATCTAGGGCATCGCCCAGCCTAATCCCATAATTAAGCCATAATTACAACACGTAGGACCTAATTACGTATTAGTCAGCCTGTACAACCTATTATCTCGTGGATTGGGTTAAAGGATAAGAAATTCCCTATCAGTACTATTCATCATTTTATAAGGATTATCGAATTTGCGGAAATCTTTAACGTATCAGCGGAAGCATTATATATAAATCCTATATGTGGAAACCAGGAAATAACGATCACAATATAAATATACAATAAACGGCGAGCATATAGACAAAGTGAAAGTCAAAAGTCGGGTGAACTAACTCTCATCCCAATGAATAACCCAAGCAAAAGACGTATATAAGCATAATACAAAAATATAACCTACATGTACAGTAGCTACGCGCTACGAGCTCAGAGGTAGTTGCCGATCTTCTCCTTGCCCGGTCTAGTGCTGCTCGACAGACCTACACCTACCGTCACAAACTAGACAGTGAGTATAGTGATATTTAAGTGATAACCGGGGAATTCAATACTACATTTTCAAAGTAAAGACAAATATTTAAATGCATAATATAGCAAAAAAAGGTGCTGAGAAAGTAATGCATGTAAATATCACAGTTAACAGAATTAGATAGACTGACACAGGCTAAGTCGAAATGATCTACGTCCGGTCGGCGGTGAGAAATATCAGCCAGCCTTTTTCCACTATCGTATGGAGATACTCTCGACATACTTTGTAAATTTTGAATATATATATATATATATAACTTGCCGACAATCCCGTAGTTCAAGCTTCGTGATGCCACCTAAGTAATAGTGGTGAGTGCCGGAAACCTCGAGGTCCAGTGACCCCGTGAATCCACCCATCTCTCGTGCAATGGACACTAGATAATCTCCAACTTTTGTTTCAAGGATTCTCATTTCTAAGGTTCTACGATATCAACAATAAGTTAGGCTACGAACCTCCAAAGAAAATGGAATACAACCAATTACCACAGTAACCCTAGTGCATGCATTTCTAACATCAATTATAACATAATTCACAACAAAATATGGCATATCAAGAAAGGAGTCAATGAAACCATCACAAGACATCGTGCTATTTCAACATTCAACTTGAATAGAGCAAGGAAAGCATAATGGTAGATTACTAACAGCAAGTGACGCGCGCCGAACGCGTCAATAAAATAAATTAACCTAAACCAACTATTTTGTAGATAGTGGTAAAGGGTCGATCCCACAGAGATTGGTGTCTTTCTTAGGTAAAAAAAATACAAAAAAGAAGAATTTGAGGTTTTAGAGAAAAATATATATTTTAAAAATAAAGAAATTAAATGGAACGATAATATAATAGGAATGAATCTAGGTATTCAGTTTCACAGTCTCGCCATACAACTTGGGATTGAATTTATTAATTGTCGGTTCATGAAAAGTATGAAACTAATCTATTATCTAGTGCAGTTATAGAACCGGTGACGTACGCGGTTCCTCGCACTTCCTAATCTCGATAGCCAAGGTACGACCGTTGACTACTTTCCTAACCAAACACGCAACCTGATCGCTAGTACTCCAAATTTAACGCATTGGTCGCATTACTTCGATTTGTGAATGCACTACACCTAGACAACCAGATCGCTAGTGCTCCCGATTTAGCTTAGATCCCTAAGGTATTTGACCGGTCCCAAAAGGGTTTAATCAATTGGTATGGTCAATTGCCACTAGTGTGATCTTATCGCATAAGCACGGGTGCTTACAACTCACTGACATGTAAATCAAGGTTTAAACTAGTGTTTAACCTCAATTATTCAAATAATACCAAAGAAAATAAATCACATAAAAGAATCAATAATAATTAAAAATAAATAAACCTGATAAAGGATTCCCAAGTCGTAGGCTTGACTGATCCACCTTCAACCTAGATGGAGGAACTAATTAGACATAATTGAAAACTAAACTAAAAAAAAAATAAAATAGATCCTCCTCCTCCTCCTATATATATATATATAATCGATGTCCTTCAGTAGATATCTCCATATATATCTACCGATCCATATATATATATAATATATGTAGATACAATCCTATCTAAACAAACAAACAAAAATATACTCCTGTTCTGTTTCCATGCACACGAGCATTAATCATGCATCACTTGATCATCATCAATCCATGTTGATGCGAATCTCAGAACCAATCCTATGAACTCTCAAGCATGCATATCAACTCCTATGTCTCACACTACACCGGATCATCACCTCCTTCACAACACCAACGCACACGTTTCTAATTTGTAAAACGTGTTCTCCACGGCTGTGACACGGATCTTCTCCATGGCGCTGCACAGCGAGCTCTCTGGTTATCTCGTACGCCGGTAGCGCTGTACAGTCAACATTAGTGCGACGCCGTCTAGCCAATGGATGGATGACATGAGGCACTGTGAAACTTCAATTACCCAACTCTTATGCATACTCCGAAACAAATCCTCCGATGTCCGATTTCTTCAAGTAAATACTCTATTTTGAGTATTTTTTCGCTCTGGATCCAACCGTGCACTTAGTTTCTCCTAAAAACGAAAGTTAAATATAATTAGATATATATTCTCATATTAATCTGATAAATCCCTAATTTCTTAAAATATGCATTTATCACCATAAAATAAAATAAATATAGTCCAATTAATCCTAATAACTTATACTAAACTATGCCTAAATGAACACTTATCAGCCAGTCATCAAATTGACTGAAAAGAGAATTAATATGAATGAAATAAAGTAGAGGGTTCCTACAGTTTCACTTACAAGTCACAGGATGGCTCTAACTATCCAGCCTCGCGACACTCCTACCAGCGTTCTCGAACTCCCGTAACACCCCTAGGTCCCTGAAAGATTATTTCATATCATTTATTTATTTATTTATATTTTATTAGATATGTTTTATGTATATATATATGTATATATATGTATACATATATATAAATATATATATATATATATATTTATATATATATATATGTAGAGAATAATTTTTAGTTGTCGCACTGTTCAATATTACAGTCGCATTCCTAACCAAATTCTTGACATGATTAGATGTTCTTTTAAACAAATATGATTAGCGCATAAAAAACAAACCAAAACCTCGAGGAATAGCCACATCAATGTAAAAGCACAAATGACATCAAGATGATCGAAAACTCCAAGTGGACAAGTGTGATTTGAAAGGGCCTAAACATGATTTTCATTGATAAGGTGTGTCATTTGGGAACCAATCAGTTGAGTCATCCAATGGTTTGGTATATATGCTTTATGGGAGTAAGAGGTCACAAGTTCGAACCTTGGTAGGGGCAATTGTTTCTTTCTTATCAAAAGGTGTGTCGTATGAAAGAAAGGACAATTAGGACATTGAAGTTAACTTATATTGTCTAATAGTACCGTATAAATTAGGGTTGCAAGGGGGGGTGGGGCGCGGATTGAAGTTATCATCCCCGTCAATGTTAGGCGCGGGGTAGGATCTATCCTCAGATAATTCCCCGTGGGAATTCATGCGTGGCTGGGAATCTTCTTGCCCCTTCAATTTTGTTAAAATATTCAGTTTTAATGAAAATATTCATTTTGATATCTGCTCCATATCCTTTTTGACATTTAACTACTTTCTCAATTTTATTTTATTTAGAAAACTATCTATCTCAAATAATTTTATTTTTCATATTGTTATGTTGATTGAGTTACGAATTATCATACTTAATTAAATATAAAAAATTTCTTAAATTATTATGACAAAAAAAATCAATAATGTTCTAACTATACTTTAATATATATATATATATATATATGATACAATATATATTAAAATTTATTTAATGGTACAAGTTATGTTTAGAGATGGTGATCTTAAATTTCATTTCATACAATAACATAAGTTTTTAATAAAAGATTACACAAAATTTTAGTAAAAGCTTAAAAAAGGCAAGTTTTATGCGGGGAGTGGGGCGGGAGGCGGGGAATCCCTGCGGGGCGAAAGCAATCCATCCCCCACCATGCCCCGTCACGTAGGTCAAGATTTTACATTGTGCTCCGCCCCACGGGGGGCAAAAGCGGGGAAAATTTGCCCTACCAGGGCAGGGCCCCGCAGGGAACATAGATTCCCTACCCCACTTGCAACCCTATTATAAATTGACTTACCCTTACAAAATATTGAGGTACATACCTTTAGCCGTGCCCTTTAAAAAGTAGTCATATTAAATTTTTTTGATAAGAAAGAAACAATTGCCCTCACCAACGTTCAAACCCGTGATCTCTTACTCCCAAACACTATACCAAACTATTGGGTCACTCAATTGGTTGGTATTTATTTTTTATTTAATTACTACTCAATATTAAATCATTCTCAAGCAATTATACATTTCATACTTAACTTTTTTTATATTGATATCGATACTTAACTTAAGAAACAAGATCTTATATGAAATGACAATTAATTCAAATATAATGTCAATGTAGAGGTGCAACAGTCGTGTGTGTACGCAGCTTAGTCTTAAATTCGCATGAGAAGAAGTTGCGGCCCAGATTAATACCCACACCAGAACGCACATCAGACCATACAAGCCGTCCGTTTGCACCTCGAGATGCATTTGCATATAAATCCAGGTGCATACCACGCGGGTTGGAATGTGCATGCTAACTCATTCTAGCATTTTATGCATGTAGGCCTCACCTCATTGTCCCTATCTTGCGCTCAGACATAAACCACAAATTCTATTTTTGAAGGCTCTTTCTTTTGGGGAAATACTTGAAAGATGAATCAAAGAGATTGCTCTTGTTGTTCATCATGTTCATCAATCTTTGCTCTATTTTTCTTACTTCCTTTGATTTTGATTTCATGGGCATCTCTTACTCATCCATGGGTCTCATCATCTGCAATTATAAATGGTGGGCATATTGGGCATGGGCATGGGCAACTTCACCAGGCAAAAGAAGAGATACTCAATCATATGAGATATATCTTATAATACACAAAGTTACATATAGTCAATCATTCACGTAATTAATTGTGTGTGATTAATTAAATCTATATCATTTGATTTTGGTGGAAAGAAGGCACCAGAAATTTATGAACACAACTTCTTGTACTAATAAGTTGAAGAGGCTTCAAGTAGGACTAGCAAGAGCTAGGGCTGAAATCAGAAAATCTGTTAAAAACAGTACACAAGCAAGTGATCCTGACTACACCCCACAAGGCCCAATTTACTAGAACCCCAATGCATTTCACAGGTGAGCTTATTTTGGACAATTTGCTGTTAATTTCATTTTTAATCAATGCTTGGCTCTTGTGCAACTTATTAGCATTTTTTGTGGATTAACATGTCATATAAGGTTGACCTTATTTATGAGCCTAAGTCATCATGTCATAAGTATGGGCTAATATATAATGTGTAGAAACCCAGTGTAATACGAGCGAAATACAAATGCGTGTTGCCATGTATGTCCTTTTCGATGCCTGGATATCTAGAAGAATAGTTTAGCAATATTGCACTAAAACTTTCTACACTTGTATTTTATTAGTCAAATCCTTATTCATCACATGAAAATTTAGGCTCGTATACCTGAATCGTTATTAGATCGATTACAATATTGGCCAAATTTCATAACATATAGCACAAGACAAGTAACTAATTATATATGTATATGTAACTTATAACTTCAAGGTGTTCATCTATAAAGGAGAACCCCCATTGTTCCACAACTAGCTCTGCATGAGATTCATCTACTTAATTAAAGGCAGATCGAACCCGGATTTTAGACCGGAATATCTTTGCTTGGATCAATATTATTTCCAATTTGATTACTCTATCATGTGAGAGGTATTACCTAAAAATGTCTCGACACTAGTTAAAGAGAGATTCACAATTTTGCATAAATTATATTCAATGAAAATATTGCAACTTCACATTTATGACCGTTTGATGAAGTGGCGATGCAGGCAATGAGATGTATCATAAAATATATACACATAAGTGACTCCAACATGAGTTGAACCTCCCCTAGGCTCCAACCTTGCATTTTAGCAAGTGATGCCTCATTTTTTTTGTATTGCTCCTTATGGGAATAGAATTCCCAACATCTTACTTCCATAACCCCATACCTAACCATTGAGCCACCCACATGGTTACAAGTGATGCCTCGTTCATTTCACTATAGATGTTTTTACAAATTTTATGCTATTCTAATGAATGCGTTATGTAAATGTGTTACAGGAGTTACTTGGAAATGGAAAAAACTTTCAAGCATTTTGTATACGAAGAAGGAGATCCGCCATTATTTTACACTTCAACCAGCGATGGTATACTCGCAATAGAAGGAATTATAATGGGACAGTTGGAGGCTGACGACAAATTTATAACTCAAAATCAAGAGGATGCACATGTCTTTTTCCTTCCCTTCAGTGTTTACAACATGGTTCAATACATTTGGGAGCGTGGATCACACGACTCAAGTCCTTTCTATCGAACCATCAACGACTACATCAATATCATTGCAGAGAAATATCCATATTGGAATCGAAGTCGAGGAGCAGATCATTCCATGGTTGCTTGCCATGATTGGGTAAGGAGTGAGATTTTCTTTATTCCTTTTCTTTTGTTTGCGGGGCTTCACTATGGTAAAAATTATTTACTTTCTATCACTGTTTAATTCATGACGAGCTTGAAGATATCGTAAAGATCTCCGGCCTAGACTCCTGCCTTTGGCAAATAAAGCTTATTAGTAAGTTCTATATAAATCTATTTTTTATACTTTTTTTTGATAAGAAAAAAATAATTACTTCCACCAAGACTTGAACCTATGACCTTTCACTCCTACTCACCATACCAAACCGGCCACCCAATTGGTTCTCTTTTTGATACTCTTTAAGTCTGCTGTAAATTAGGTATACATAGTGATAGAAACTTAGTAAATGCTTGCAACCATGCTCATGGTGAAAAGAAAGTGAGATTTTTTTTTAAAACAAAAATAAAGTGAGTTTGAAGTTACCCCTAATTAAGTATGCCATAATTGGAACCTATATACATCCCCTGTTTCTTAGAAATATGCATTTCAATTTTTTGAATATTCTTTGGACAATTACATATTGCACAAATTGTAAACATCACTATTCAAATGTTATACAACCTCTCCTGTTATTATTTGATTTAGAAATCTTCAAATTAACTAAAAGTGTACTAATTAGGTCAAACTACAGAGAGAATTCAGAATTCACTTTAAGAATTACTTTTGATGTAGTAATCCAACACTATATATTATGTCTTATAACTACAAGAACAATAGAGCCTCAATCCCAAATTATTTCTTATAACGATTCTTGATTATTTTTAACATGTATTGTAGGCACCACGTGAATCAAGGTTCAATTATCTTCTCTTCCACAATTCTATTAGAGTTTTATGCAACGCCAACACCTCATAAGGCTTTAAGCCTTCAATAGATGTAATGCTCCCAGAAATACCCCTACCTTATGGCAAGATGAAACCCCTTGGCGGCCCTTCCCCATCTCAAAAAACAATTCTAGCATTTTACGCCAGTGGTAGTAATCACGGGCCTATCCGACCTATCCTCCTTGAGCATTGGAAGAACAAGACCGATGACATGCAAGTGTAAGAATACTTGCCAGAAGGCATGTCCTACGATGAGATAATGAAGAAAAGCAAATATTGTTTTTGCCCTAGTGGCTACGAAGTTGCAAGTCCAAGAATTGTTGAATCTTTGTACACTGGGTGTGTTCCAGTATTGCTCAAGGAAGGGTACGTTGCTCCTTTTAGCGATGTTCTTAATTGGAACTCGTATTCAATTACTGTTCCAACAAGTGAGATTCCTAATCTTAAGAAGATTTTGATGGGCATATCAAAAAGAAGGTACCTCAAATTGCAAAAGAGGGGGCTACAAGTGAGAAGGCATTTTATGGTGAACCACCTAAGAGATTTGATGTTTTCCATATGCTCTTGCATTCTATTTGGCTGAGAAGGTTGAATGTTCGTATCCATGACCATTTAGTGAGTTAATATAGGTTTATTTTGATAAAAAAATTAGTCAATATAAGTTTGTGATAAGGCTTACCATATATTTGTTGTGGGTACAAGTTTCTTGTATAATAATTTTCGACTGAATTTGTACGTATGTCTAGCTAAGCATGTCTTTTTGATAGTTCTATAATGTTGTAATTCTTTTTTTTTACTAAAATTTCAATATGATCTCATGTCTCTATACAAAATATTGTTCCGGCCACTGCTTCCACAACAAGGAGTAGAAGTGAGTGCTTCATGTGGATAACCTTTCCGCAATTTGTCTCATTTCGCTGTTTACTTTTCTTTCCCCCCTTTTCATGCTTCCCGAGCTATCCTGGTGGCTCGAGACTCACCGGTATACCTGGACCATTTAGTATTGGAGTGTCATTGAATAATATATTTGTCCATTGAATTGTATATTTGTCCTCTCTTTTTCCGGTGTAAGCCCCATCTAATATCTGGAGTATCTGACTACTTCGAATTCGCCTTGAGGAACAACGTTAGCGCATGTTTTCATTTCCAAGATTCGAACTCTAAGACTACTGACTAATGGAATTAATGATTCGTTGACTATCACTCCAATTTTTTTTTTGATCACTCGGTATCGGAACTTAGAGACTACTTTGAGCTCGAGTTGGATCGACCCAGTAAGAGGTAAAGCTCTCTCACCTATAGTTTTTATATTCGAAGTCTCAAGCTCAAGAACAGGGGCGAAGCCAACTTTAGAGTTAGGGGGCATCTTTATTGGGTTGTTTGGCAATAATAGATATAGCTCAATATATTATATTATGAATAATTAGTAATGTAATATACATTTACCTCTTTTTTTTGAGGAAAAAAAAGAGGGGTTTCGGCTTGTTAAATGCAAGTCATACATATATACTTAGGCTTCAAGAAAAAAAATTGGATGAGAGGTATTACTTGTTAAATGTAAGGTTAGGGGTTCGACTCATGTTTGAAGTCAAGGTGTCGTAATTAAGTTGGCTTCTTTGAAAAAAATTGCAATCTTTAGAAGAAAATATTATTAAAATTTTCTTTAATAGTCTAAAAAATACAAAAGGGAAAAACTCTATGATGATAACATCATGAAAAAAAATGATAAAAAGTTAAGACGTGAAGAAAAATAGTAAATCTTTATAGAGATTAGCGATTATAAATCAATTCAAGCATAAACCTTCGCTATTATTGATGAGTTAATAGTGCTATAAATAAAATCTTATGGTGCAATTGCTATAAAGGTGGATTATGCATGGAAAACAACGAGTATAGACTATATATTATATAGTGATTGTCTTTTGTTAAAACTAGAATTTGAAATTAGATAGAATAAATTTTATTGATTTTTAACTTTTGGATATTGTCTAATGTTTAGTTGATAAATTGAAATGGGCTTTGTTAATTTTTTATCTAAAAGTAATTGCATCAAGAAATGAGGGAAGCTTATTGTTTTATCTGTTTACTTGACGTGTGCCTTGGGACATGCGATTGGTCCCATTCCATAATATATAACTGAGTTCGTCGTTAGTTATGTCCGGGCTTACAAGACTTAAATTAACATGGTCCACTAGAATCTAGCCACGTTGAGATTCGACGCTAACGTGGACTGATATCTGATATAGTCACCGACGCTCGTAGGTGACTCCAACTCCCACCGCAACGTCATACCAAAACTTAAAAACAAAACATTGACGCGCCTCGTAACAAGCATATGAGCTCTCGACGTTCATCCAACGATCTCTGTTGCTCATGTGTGAACAATGTTGTCCACAAGTGTATGAGTATAGGATTTCTCTTTAAGATAAGCAAATATGATCCTCTCGCCATATATTGATTTTTTCACAAATTACAACAGCATGTGTAACAAAGCATGTATAATACACATATAGAAGCTAGAGACATAATTAGACAGAGACAGAGACATAGACAGAGAGAGAGACAGAGAGGGTGAGATATGGCAAAATCAAGCAAGGTGAGGCAAAATGTACTCCATATGAATGCAGGGAAGGCTTAAATCGTCAAAATAATATTGCATAGCTGTTTTAATGTCAATTAATCTAACGTGAATACCTTACCAAAATGTACTCCATATGAATAACCAGTGTGATCCCCAAACTATCAAAAGTTAAACCTCCAAGTCATATACATGTCAAAATGTATCTCTCACAACCCATACCATAAAATGATAAATATAAACAAACGTACGAGTAGGGCAAATCGTAGTCGATCACAGGTAGTCCTTAAGCTTGCTCTTCCCTCTACTCGTACCAGGATCTGAACTCAAGCCATTATAAACAGGCAGATGACGAGTCTAGAGTGAGTAATCCTAAGGAAACTCACCAAGAAAATACGTAAATAAAACTGCTGGAATCAAAATACTATAAAAAAACATGCGGAAGAAAAGAATACTAGCAACTGTGGAAGATCATCGCATGAATATAAATAGCATGGAAACAAAGTGCGTGCACAATCAAAGACAGACTATTGTGTAACAACCCTCAAATTTTAACCCGACTTGTATAGTACTTGTCAGGACCGTGACCCGACTACGTGATACTAGACAGTATTTCGAACCTCGAGAGTCGACACCGAGGTAATTTTATGATTCTTTGATGTGTGTAATAGTATTTTAATCTAATACGTGTCACGAACCATTCGGACGATTTTTAAAATGAGTAAGTTTCTGTCTAGGTAAATGGGGGAGAAAAATACAATAAACAACATAATTAAAAGAATTATTGAATAATTTAATTATTTATTTATACGAGACAAGGCGAAAGTATGCGTGTGACAGAGAAATATGGACCGAGGAGGCAAGACGGGTCGGGGAAAAGTTGTTGGAAAACGTGGGTGTTAGATAAATACACAACAAATGGACCATGGTGTAAGATTGTTAAAGTGACACAGTCCAATAATGGAGCACCATTGGATCAACCTCGAGATGCGTGGTTAGGTGGAGATGAAGGGCCATGCTTGAGACACCACACCACCTAATTCACTGTTCATCATTATTCACGTACACCATACCTTTTATTTTTAAATACAAAACACTCTCCTCTCTCCACCACTCTCATCTCACGGTTCTCTCTCTTCACTCACAGTTCTCCTCCAACTCTCGGCCTCTCTTCTCTCTCTCTCTCGGCTCCTCTCTCACGGTCTCCTCTCTCATCTCTCTCCACCCCCACTCTCACGGTCTCCTCTCTCATCTCTCTTCACTCACGACTCCACTGTTTCTTCCTCTCCACTCACGGTCTCACTCTCACTAACTCACGGTCTCACTCTCACTGTCACCGCCACCCTCCTCCTCTCGCTGACGAGCTGCATGGTCCCCGGGAAGCCGCACTAGCCGAAGGTAACTCTCTCTCTCTCTCTCTCTCTCTCTCTCTCTCTCTCTCTCTCTCTCGGCCTCACACACCTCTCACCTCACGGTCCCTCTCTCTCTCGGCCTGTGCTCTCGGTTCTCACTGTTTTTGGGTCGTCGTAGCCGGTGGGACCGTCCCCGGTCACGACTGATCGGAGTTGACACCCCATTGACGCCGCTAGCCGTGGGTGGCTCAGCTTCCATGTGGTCCGTGATGGTGATGTGTGCATGTGTGTGCATGTGGGTGTATGTGAGTGAGGTGATGTGTGCGTCTGTGCACCCCGCGGTTGGGGTGCGTGATGGGGTGTGGGTGGACAGTCAAGGTGATGGGGAGTGTGGTGAGGACAGTTTGGAAGTAGGGTGGTGGGTGCATGTGGGTGCATGTGCATGCATGAGTGTGTATGTGTGTGAATGAGATGTAAAACAGTGGGATGTGTGACAGGGTGTGTGCATCCCATGGTTGGGGTGCGTGATGGTGTTGTACACTCCACTACTGGGTGTGGGGTGTACCATGTGTGTGTATTATGTGAATAGGCTATGGATGTGTATAACAGTGGGGTGCACACAACAGTGGGGTGTTGTGTGCACATAACAATGGGGTATGTTTTGTAAAAAGGATAATAACCATAGAGATGGATTGATCCACAATGGTTTAAGTCACCTTAATTAAGTATATTTGAACTAAACATACGAGAAACACCATAAGACGAAATACTAACCTTAAAATAATATTCGGAATTCAAACCTTTATCAGGTAGACAGGAAATCGTGGGGAACGCGTTAGAGTCTCGGAGGTTGTTGCGCGGGTCACGATAAGTTCAGGTAAGTACACTTGCCTTAAAAAACATTTGTACGTTAGTAAGCCAGCTAAAAAAATACCATGTGATTCATTTTCATTCCGTTGTGTTTGTTATTATCTACTTGTTGGCATTCTATTCCATATTCTTTGTATGTGTGTTCTTGGCATAAGTGTGTGTCTCGAAGGTACATGCGGCCTGCACTAAAAGGGATAAAACGTGGGCACTCGTGCGCACGAGTGTTTGACCACCTCTAGTGATTGTGTGATACCATGTACTGGATTGTTGTGGATATTGCTGTGGATTTCGATGTTGCGACATCGCTGTTGTGGAATTGTTATGAAATTTAGACCACTTATTGCCTCTCTTGACTCGTAGACCACTTATTGTTCCTCAGTCGCTGTACCTTTCGGTATACGATCTGGATAGGTTGCTCCCCATGACGATATAGATGATGTGATGAATATCTTATTTCCCAAATCTTGAAGCTGACTCCTCAACTCCTCCAACTTTCTCGATGCCATGCGATAGGGTGGTATCGAGATCGGCATTGATGCCTGGTACGAGGTCAATTACAAAGTCTACCTCTTGAGGTGATAGTAGAATCGGTAAGTCCTCCAAAAAGATATAAGAAAGTCTCTGACTACTGGTATGACTTCAAGTCAGGGTCCCTGACTCTTTGCTACAGTGTACAAAGCTACTAGAGTCTCCATGTTCTCACTAGACGCTAATTGACCTATCGTGGTACAAGCACTCGGTGTACTACCTCGATGATAAAAAATCATACACATTGGGATCTTGGATATCGGGAATTTATTGAAACACTTGCAATTCATCCCTAGTGGTGTAGTCACTTGTCAGTTGACTCCTAGTTCCTCATAATTTAATCATTACCCTAGCCAAGATTTAAATGATACTAGCCCCAAAGTCCGCACGTCACAACATTACTAGTGGGCGAGTCACGCAGCGCGACCACATGCTCATCATACATACGTACGTCACATTGGTCATAATACTAAAGAAAAGTCTTGCTAGGTGTAATTTTCTATGCAAAATACGAGCTAAGTCATTTTACCATCGACTGTCCTAACCAGTTTATGTATTAAAAATAGATCAGAACTTTCCCTCGACTCGGTCTCGCACCATAGTTGGGTCTGGTCCTACCGGAACATGGGCTCTCTCTCAATCTTATGGCTGTGGTGTCTCCTATAAATAACTCGTTGGCTGCGTACACTTTCGCACGACATGCCCTACCTGATGATCTATAATATGTCGGTTGTCTCCTCTGACCACCATGTGTAATCTTAGTCTGACCATGCCTTGGCGCATCTCGCTCTCTGCCTCTTGGCACTTACTGTGTCTACTGAGATGGTATTGCTGGCATAGATGAAGTTGGCAAGATAGGTGGAGTCGCGTGAGATATAGACTAACGACTGGTCTTGTGATACATGAACTCTGAAATCTCTCAATTGTGACCCTCACTCCCTTGCCACTTTGTCTCCTCCTCTCAAAGTTAGATCCTTGTTCAACACTAACAGAAGATTCCTCAAACGTCGTGGGCATGGGTGTATCCTTGCCTGATACAACTACTGGTGCAACAACAATCGACAACTCTGGCAGACGATGTACTACAAAGTATGTCGATGCAATTGGAGTCTTTGAAGTCAGGGGCGTTGTAGTAGTAACTGCAACCATGCTGGGGATGGCCGGTATCAACGTCGTCATTCGTGCCGTCATGAAAGTGGTAAACTTCGCAAGCTGTTGTCCCTGAGCCGCTACTCGATAAGATAACCTCTGAATGTCATCCACCGATGCAACAGATTTCTGACTGTTGCTAGCTCCTCCATCTCTATCTTCGCGAGAATCTGCTATCGACGTCTATACATTGGTGATGTACTCTTCATCAGCCACTACATATATAGCGCGTATATACACACACAATTATACTTGTACATATAACAATCCCCAACTAACTTTCACTCGATTCCCAACAAAATAGTTCCTAGGCAATGTTCATCTGGTTTCCACTTCTAAAGTTTGTGTTTTATTTATTGAGAACAAGTCTTTGTATTATATCCCTAAGATTCTAACCCCTAGTCTCTGATACCAACTGTAACGTTGGTATCACAATTTTATACAACTATATACTATGTCCCTAAGGTTCTAACTCCTAAGCTCTGATACCAACTGTAACGACCCCTATTTTCATCTAGGGCACTGCCCGGCCTAATCCCATAATTAAGCCTTAATTACAACACGTAGGGCCTAATTATGTATTAGTCAGCCTGTACTACCTATTATCCCATGGATTGGGTTCAGGGATAAGAAATTCTCTATCAGTACTATTCATCATTTTATAAGGATTATCAAATTTGCGAATCTTTAACGTATTAGCGGAAGCATTATATATAAATCCTAAATGTGGAAACAAGGAAATAACGATCACAATATAAATATGCAATAAACGGCGAGCATATAGACAAAGTGAAAGTCAAAAGTCGGGTGAACTAACTCTCGTCCCAATGAATAACCTAAGCAAAAGACGTATATAAGCATAATACAAAAATATAACCTACATGTACAGCAGCTACGTGCTACGAGCTCAGAGGTAGTCGCCGATCTTCTCCTTGCCCGGTCTAGTGCTGCTCGACGGACCTACACCTACCGTCACAAACTAGACAGTGAGTATAGTGATATTTAAGTGATAACCGGGAAATTCTATACTACATTTTCAAAGTAAAGACAAATATTTAAATGCATAATATAGCAGAAAAAGGTGCTGAGAAAGTAATGCATGTAAATATCACAGTTAACAGAATTAGATAGACTGACAAAGGCTAAGTCGAGATGAACTACGTCCAGTCGGCGGTGAGAAATATCAGCCAGCCTTTTCCACTATCGTATGGAGATACTCTCGACATACTTTGTAAATTTCAAATCCCCCTCCTGACGCCGCCATCACCGACTGCCACCATCAACAACAGTAACACTACTTTACCTCATCTTGAGCCGATGCCGTGAGCCTTCAATCCCTTATATCTCCTCCTCCGTTGAGCTCCCTCTCTCTCTCTCCCTGACTATTTTCTTCTTCTCTTCGGACTCTCTTTGTTTTTTTTTTCTTTTTTTTTGGATTGTGTGTGTGTGTGGCGGTGGTGGTTTTTATTAGTATTTTGGGGTCAAATGACCATTTTACCCCTCCAACCTTATCCTTTTCCATATAAGCCAATGCCCATTTTTGTCATTTCTCAAACTTTTTATTGATTTTTTAAAATGTATATATATATATCATATATATATATATATATTTATATCATATATATATATATATGTGTGTGTGTGTGTGTGCCCAACTCAATTTAAATAAATTTATAACCATAGGCTATGATATAATGTGCATTACTTTAATTATATTGCATTTTACTAAATTTAGACTTACCGTTAGTCTCGCTATTCAGTATCCCAGCTTGCACGCAACTCGAGGCGTGTCCTTGACCACTTCTCAGCGTCGATAACTGCACGTACTGGCTTAGTCAGGCTACACACATACAAAACACTAGGAATATATCAATACAAATATAAAATTTACCTCGGCCACATGTCTCGGCCTGTGTGCGCAACTCATGCGGGCCCCATGTCACGGGTTGGTGATCCTGAATAAGCAGTTAATCAAGATTAGCAAAATTGGGCCGTGACAACACCGCTGCTCTCAACCCTACACAGTGTCTCCATGGTGTCCTGGGAACCGTGACAACGTCGTCACGTTGTTCACTCTCTACGGTGTCTCTAAAAACATCATTTCCCATTTTCCAAATTTCATTCCTCTGGTCCAGAAGTCGTGAAGGGGCCCGTGGGCATTTACATACCACGGCGTCGTTGGCAACGTTTTCGCCTGTGAGCTCATTGGGGATTTTCGAACCCTCTCAGTTCATCGCCGCGATCTGTACTCGCTCCAACAACCCATAAAACACTTAAACAATCTCGGACAACCAAAACCCCTGACTAAATGTGTCCGAAATGTAAACCCCGAGTTTTTCAATCGAAAACCCGAAAAATCACTTGAAAACCAAAACAACCACAATATCAACATCAAATTCATATTTCCAACCTCAAATCTCACATTCAAAACCATAACAACACGTCATTCCACTGGTGTGCTCAAACCCACACCGAAATTACCGTTAAAACCCCCAAAAAATACCACGAATCGTTGAGAAGGAGATGAGGATAGAAGAACTAACCTGGTTATCGATTCCTCTTGGTTTCTTGAGCTCCAAATTGTTACACAAACTCACCGAAATCCTCTCAAGATCTCACAATTTTTATATATCAAAATGTCATCAACTCAAACACACACATCACAAGGCCTTCATTGAGGGTGAAGATGGGGTCAAATGGTCACTCCATGTGAGAAAATTGACCGCCAACTTGATCCATTGACCTTGTCCTCCTAGCTACAACCATTCATTCTCGGGCATTCCAATACCCGGCTCCGAACTGCGAACCGTTCCATTCTCGCACAACAACGGTTCCCAAACTCCTCAATGTCATTTTATATTAATTATATAATGAATTTTAACATTTATTGTTTGTATTTAGTCCGCCGACCTAGTGTACAAGTCATTTGCCACCCGATACTCGCGTCTACACACTGTAAGCAACGAATACCCGTCACACCACCTCGCTCGTCAATAAACGATATAAGTACATATATTGCGATGTAATTTAACTAAATTGACCATATATATCACAAATACTCATCAAAACACACACAAAACGGACGGTATACCTAATCTGGTCGTGCTCCGTCCTTGCTGTATGACCCACGAACGTCCCCACTGGCATCTACGTCTGCAATGACATCATAAATAATGAAAATTATTAACTGGGCCGTTACATTGATAATGATTCAGAATATTGGTTCCTTGGCATCAAATCTCACGGAATTTGGGTCACTAATTGAAGACTGCGGGGACGTTCTTGGTTTGGAGGCAAGTTGGAGAGTTCAGTTTGTTAGAAAAGAAGCTAACGAGGTAGCGCATGCTATGACAAATTTAGCCAAACTTCAAGAGAGTAATAGTGAGTGGTGTGAATTTCCACTGGAGATGCATGTGCTTAATGTAAAAAATGTGAAATCAAAGATGTAATTTCACATTGATGAAATGAAATCGTTTTCTCCTCAAAAACAAAAAAAGAATTTAGATATATAAAGATTGGTTACGTTCTAATTAAAGATTGTTCATAGATCTGGGTGGCTGCTTGATTAATACTTTTGTTTAGGTTTTTTTTTGTCATTTTAATAGGTAGTTTGCCTTCCTTTATTGAAAGTTTTGGTTTGTCTTTTCTTATTGGAGTTCTTAAGATTTCATTTCTTGTTGGAAGTTTTGATTTGCCTTCGCACTCCACCGTCGCCAATCTTGCTGCTTCCCACACTATCATGCTATTATCATTTTCTATCTTCATGAATTCTTCTCTATCTTCAAAAATTCTAGGAAAGAAATCGTAGAGTTTTTGAAGATAGAGAGGAGCAAGAACAGCATGATAGTGTTGGCTGCAGCAAGATTGACAGCGGTGAAAGGTTCTCTTCTCACAAAGTTGGAGAAAATTATTCGGTGTCCGATTGGATTAGGAATTGGCATATACTATGTGATTAATATATAGCTTTTGATTTTGTTCAATTAAATGAATACATGAAGAGTGCAGATGCAAGCGTGCTGGAGAATAGCTATTTCTTCTTGCACTTTTTGTACATCCAAAAGGATGTAGTATATGTATTTCACATTACTTTTGCTAATACAAAATATATCGTATCTTCTTAAAAAAGAAATGCAGTAGTAGTGGTGTTTTTATACTATCATGAGTTCAAGATATTTGTAGAGAATAATTTTTAATTGTCGCACTGTTTCAATATTACAGTCGCATTCCTAACCAAATTCATGACATGGTTAGATATTCTTTTAAACAAATATGATTAGCGCATAAAAAACAAACCAAAACCTCGAGGAATAGCCACATCAATGTAAAAGCACAAATGACATCAAGATGATCGAAAACACCAAGTGGATGAGTGTGATTTGAAAGGGCCTAAACATGGTTTTCATTGATAAGGTGTGTCATTTGGGAACCAATCAGTTGAGTCATCCAATGGTTTGGTATATATGCTTTATGGGAGTAAGAGGTCACAAGTTCGAACCTTGGTGGGGGCAATTGTTTCTTTCTTATCAAAAGGTGTGTCGTATGAGAGAAAGGACAATTAGGACATTGAAGTTAACTTATATTGTCTAATAGTACTGTATAAATTAGGGTTGCAAGTGGGACTGGGCGGGGCCCGGATTGAAGTTACCATCCCCGTCAATTTTGGGCGCGGGGCAGGATCTATCCTCAGATAATTCCCCATAGGGACTCATGCATGGCGGGGAAGCTTCTTGCCCCTTCAATTTTGTTAAAATATTCAGTTTTAATGAAAATATTTATTTTGATATCTGCTCCATATCCTTTTTTACGGTTAACTACTTTCTCAATTTTATTTTATTTAGAAAACTATCTATCTCAAATAATTTTATTTTTCATATTGTTATGTTGATTGAGTTACGAATTATCATACTTAATTAAATATAAAAGATTTCTTAAATTATTATGAAAAAAAAATTTAATAATGTTCTAACTATACTTTAATATATATTTATGATACAATATATATTAGAATTTATTTAATGGTACAAGTTATGTTTAGAGTTGGTGATCTTAAATTTCATTTCATACAATAACATAAGTTTTTAATAAAAGATTATAGAAAATTTTAGTAAAAGCTTAAAAAAGGCAAATTTTATGCGGGGAGTGGGGCAGGAGGCGGGGAATCCCTGCGGGGCGAAAGCAATCCATCCCCCACCTTGCCCCGTCACGCAGGTCAAGATTTTACCCCGTGCTCCTCCCCACGGGGGGCAAAAGCGGGTAAAATTTGCCCCACCGGGGCAGGGCCACGCAAGGAACATAGATTCCCTACCCCACTTGCAACCCTATTATAAATTGACTTACCCTTACAAAATATTGAGGTACGTACCTTTAGCCGTGCCCTTTAAAAGTAGTCATATTAAATTTTTTTGATAAGAAAGAAACAATTGCCCTCACCAACGTTCAAACCCGTGACCTCTTACTCCCAAACACTATACCAAACTATTGGGTCACTCAATTGGTTGATATTTGTTTTTTTATTTAATTACTACTCAATATCAAATCATTATAAGGATATCTCAAGTAATTATACATTTCATACTTAACTTTTTTTTTATATTGATATCGATACTTAACTTAAGAAACAAGATCTTATATGAAATGACAATTAATTCAAATATAATGTCTATGTAGAGGTGCAACAGTCGTGTGTGTACGCGGCTTAGTCTTAAATTCGCACGAGAAGACGTTGCGGACGTTGCGGCCCTGATTAATACCCACACCAGAGCGCACATCAGACCATACAAGCCGTCCGTTTGCACCTCAAGATGCGTTTGCATATAAATCCAGGTGCATACCACGCGGGTTAGAATGTGCGTGCTAAGTCATTCTAGCATTTTATGTATGTACACCTCATCTCATCGTCCCTATCTTGCGCTCAGACATAAACCACAAATTCTGTTTTGGAAGGCTCTTTCTTTTTGGGAAATACTTGCAAGATGTATCAAAGAGATTGCTCTTGTTGTTCATCATGTTCATCAATCTTTGCTCTATTTTTCTTACTTCCTTTGATTTTGATTTCATGGGCATCTCTTACTCATCCATGGGTCTCATCATCTGCAATTATAAATGGTGGGCATATTGGGCATGGGCATGGGCAACTTCACCAAGAAAAAGAAGAGATACTCAATCATGTGAGATATATCTTATAATACACAAAGTTACATATTGACAATCATTCATGTAATTAATTGTTTTTAATTAAACGTGTGATTAATTAAATCTATATCATTTGATTTTGTAGGAAAGAAGGCACAAGGAATTGATGAACATAACTTCTTGTACTAATAAGTTGAAGAGGCTTGAAGCAGGACTTGCAAGAGCTAGGGCTGAAATCAAAAAATCTGTTAAAAACAGTACACAAGCAAGTGATCCTGACTACACCCCACAAGGCCCAATTTACTGGAACCCCAATGCATTTCACAGGTGAGCCTATTTTGGACAATTATCTATTAATTTCACTTCTAATCAATGTTTGGCTCTATACAACTTATTAGCATTTTTGGTGGATTAAGATGTCGTATAAGGTTGACCTAATATATAAGCATAAGTCATCATGTCATAAGTATGGGCTAATATATAATGCGTAGAAACCCCAGTGTAATACGAGCGAATTACAATTGCGTGTTGCCGTGTATGTCCTTTTCGATGCCTGGATATCTAGAAGAATAGTTTAGCAATATTGCACTAAAACTTTCTACACTTGTATTTTATTAGTCAGATCTTTATTCGTCACATGAAAATTTAGGCTCGTATACCTGAAACCTTATTAGATCGATTACAATATTGGGCCAAATTTCATAACATTTAGCGCAAGACAAGTAACTTATTATATATGTATATGTAACTTATAACTTCAAGATGTTCATCTATAAATAAGAACCCCCATCGTTCCACAACTAGTTCTGCATGAGCTTCATTTACCTAATTAAAGGTCGAACCCCGATTTTAGACCAGAATATCTTAGTTTGTACCAATATTATTTCCAATTTGACTACTCTATCATGTGAGAGGTTATATCTAAAAAGGTCTCGATACTAGTTAAAGAGAGATTCACAATTTTGCGTAAATTATATTCAATGAAAATATTGCAACTTCACATTTATGACAGATGAAATGCCAATGCAGGCAAGGAGATGTATCATAAAATATATACACATAAGTGACTCCAACATAAGTTGAACCTCCCCTAGGCTCCAACCTTGCCTTTTAGCAAGTGATGCCTAATTTTTTTTATCGCTCCTTGTTGGAATAGAATCTCCAACCTCTTACTTTCATAACCTCATACCTAACTATTGGGCCACCCACATGGTTATAAGTGATGCCTTGTTCATTTCATTATAGATGTTTTGACAAATTTTACGCTATACTAATGAATGCGTTATATAAACGTGTTATAGGAGTTACTTGGAAATGGAAAAAACTTTCAAGTATTTTGTGTACGAAGAAGGAGATCCGCCATTATTTCACACTTCAACCTGCGATAGCATACTTGCAGTAGAAGGGATTATAATGGGACTGTTGGAGGTTGACGACAAGTTTAGAACTCAAAATCAAGAGGATGCACATGTCTTCTTCCTTCCCTTCAGTTTTTACTATATGGTTCAATACATTTGGGAGCGCGGATCGTATGACTCAAGTCCTTTCGATCGAACCATCAACGATTATATCAATGTCATTGCAGAGAAATATCCATATTGGAATAGAAGTCGAGGAGCAGATCATTCCATGGTTGCTTGCCATGATTGGGTAAGGAGTGAGATTTTCTTTATTCCTTTCTTTTGTTTGCGGGCTTCACTATGCTAAAAATTATTTACTTTCTATCACTGTTTAATTCATGACGAACTCGAAAATATTGTAAAGATCTCCAGCCAAGACTCCTGCCTTTAGCAAATAAAACTTATTAGTAAGTTCTATATAAAGCAATTTTTGCTACTCTTTTTTTTTGATAAGAAATAAATAATTACTTCCACCGAGACTTGAACCCATGTCCTTTCACTCCTACACACCATACCAAACCATTAGGCCACCCAATTAGTTCTCTTTTTGATACTCTTTAAGTCTGTTGTAAATTAGGTATAGATAGTGATATAAACTTAGTAAATACTTGCAACCATACTCATGGTGAAAAGAAAGTGAGATTTTGTTTTTGAAACAAAAATAAAGTGAGTTTGAAGTTACCTCTAATTAAGTATGCCGTAATTGAAACTTATATACATTTCCTGTTTTTCAAAAATATGCATTTCAATCTTTTTAATATTTTTTGGACAATTACATATTGCACAAACTGTAAACATCACTATTCAAAAGTTTTACAACCTCTACTGTTATTATTTGATTTATAAATTTTCAAACTAACTAAAAGTGTACTAATTAGGCCAAACTATAGAGAGTTCAGAATTCATTTTAAGAATTACTTTTGATGTAGTAACCCAACACTATAAATTATGTCTTATAACTACAACAGCAATATAGCCTCAGTCCCGAATTATTTCTTATAACGACTCTTGATTATTTTTAACTTGTATTGTAGGCACCAGGTGAATCAAGGTTCAATTATCTTCTCTTCCACAATTCTATTAGAGTTTTATGCAACGCCAACACCTCAGAAGGCTTTAAGCCTTCAATAGATGTAACGCTCCCAGAAATACCCCTACCTTATGGCAGGTTAAAACCCCTTGGCGGCCCTTCCCCATCTAAACGGCCAATTCTAGCATTTTTCGCCGGTGGTGGTAATCACGGGCCTATCCGCCCTATCCTCCTTGAGCATTGGAAGAACAAGACCGATGACATGCAAGTGTACGAATACTTGCCAGAAGGCATGTCCTACGATGAGATAATGAAGAAAAGCAAGTATTGTTTTTGCCCAAGTGGCTACGAAGTTGCAAGTCCAAGAATTGTTGAATCTTTGTACACTGGGTGTGTCCCAGTATTGCTCAAGGAAGGGTACGTCGCTCCTTTTAGCGATGTTCTTAATTGGGACTCATTTTCAATTAGTGTTCCAACAAGTGAGATTCCTAATCTTAAGAAGATTTTGATGGGCATATCAAAAAAAAGGTACCTCAAATTGCAAAAGAGGGGGTTGCAAGTGAGAAGGCATTTTATGGTGAATTCACCACCTAAGAGATTTGATGTTTTCCATATGCTCTTGCATTCTATTTGGCTGAGAAGGTTGAATGTTCGTATCCATGACCATTTAGTGAGTTAATATAGGTTTATTTTGATAAAAAAATTAGTCAATATAAGTTTGTGATAAGGCTTACCATATATTTGTTATGGGTACAAGTTTCTTGTATAATAATTTTCGAATGAAGTTGTACGTATGACTAGCTAAGTATGTCTTTTTGATAGTTCTATAATGTTGTAATTCTTTTTTTTTTACTAAAATTTCTATATGATCTCATGTCTCTATACAAAATATTGTTCCGGCCACTGCTTCCACAGCAAGGAGTAGAAGTGAGTGCTTCATGTGGATAACCTTTTCGCAATTTGTCTCATTTCGCTGTTTACTTTTCATTCCCCCCTTTCATGCTTCCCGGGCTATCCTGGTGGCTCGAGACTCACCGGTATACCTGGACCAATTAGTATTGGAGCGTCATTGAATAATATATTTGTCCATTGAATTGTATATTTGTCCTCTCTTTTTTCGGTGTAAGCCCCACCTAATATCTGGAGTATCTGACTACTTCAAATTCGCCTTGAGGAACAACATTAGCGCATGTTTTCATTCCCAAGATTTGAACTCTAATACTACTGACTAATGGAATTAATGATTCGTTGACTATCACTCCAAGTTTTTTTTTTTTTGGATCACTCGGTATCGGAGCTTATAGACTACTTTGAGCTCGAGTTGGATCGGCCCAGTAAGAGGTAAAGCTCTCCCACCTATAGTTTTTATATTCGAAGTCTCAAACTCAAGACCAGGGGCGAAGCCAACTTTAGAGTTAGGGGGGCATCTTTATTGGATTGTTTGGCAATAATAGATATAGCTCAATATATTATATTATGAATAATTAGTAATGTAATATACATTTGCCTCTTTTTTTTAGGAAAAAAAAATAGGGGATTTGGCTTGTTAAATGCAAGTCATACATATATATATATATATATATATATATATGGGACATGCGATTGGTCCCATTGCATAATATATAAGGGCCCTGAGGAGCCCGAACAATTAGGCCAATTGTATAATCCGGGCTTACAAGACTTAACTTACATAGTCCACTATAATCCAGCCACGTGTGAGATTCGACGTTAACGTGGACTGATATTTGATATAGTCACCCACGCTTGTCATAACAAAACTTAAAAACAAAACATTGACGCGCCTTGCAACAAGCATATGAGCTCTCGACGTTCATCCAACGATCTCTGTTGCTCATGTGTGAATAATGTTCTCTACAAGTGTATGAGTATAGGATTTCTCTTTTAAGATAAGCAAATATGATCCTCTCGCCATATATTGATTTTTTCACAAATTACAACAGCATGTGTAACAAAGCATGTATAATACACATATAGAAGCTAGAGACATAATTAGAGAGAGACAGAGACAGAGAGAGACAGAGAGGCAGAGAGGGTGAGAGATGGCAAAATCAAGCAAGGTGAGGCAAAATGTACTCCATATGAATGCAGGGAAGACTTAAATCGTCAAAATAATATTTCATAGCTGTTTTAATGTCAATTAATATAACGTGGATACCTTACCAAAATGTACTCCATATGAATGACCAGTGTGATCCCCAAAATATCAAAAGTTAAACCTCCAAGTCATATACATGTCAAAATGTATCTCTCAATACCCATACCATAAAACGATAAATATAAACAAACGTACGAGTAGGGCAAATTGTAGTCGATCACAGGTAGTCCTTAAGCTTGCTCTTCCCTCTTCTCGTACCAGGATCTGAACTCAAGCCATTACAAACAGGCAGACGACGAGTCTAGAGTGAGTAATACTAAGGAAACTCACTAAGAAAATACGTAAATAAAACTGCTGGAATCAAAATACTATAAAAAACATGCAGAAGAAAAGAATACAAGCAACTGTGGAAGATCATCACATAATTATAAATAGCATGGAAACAAAGTGGGTGCACAATCAAAGACAGACTATAGTCATACTTCAGGCTAACTGCCAGGCACAGCCTGTGAGGATACCTCGAATGGGTGACCCTGGACCCTCAATGTGGCCAGTGTAGACCTACTGCGCACCCACACATGTCTAGCACACACGGGTAGCATAATCACCGGCGCATGACTAGAACACATGCTATGGCCTAGTGGACCCTATGCCACCACAACAAATAAACACCAGGTGAGTGTAAACTAAACCACCGTAAAGAAATCAGGAAACAAAGATTATTAAATAACTGGACCGAATTGAAATATTCAAGCAATAAGTACTAAAGTGAATTTCAGTTGTGACACTACACACCTCAAGCTGCACTCTAGTAAAGTCCCTAATTCAAATCACGCGTCAAAAGCATGTCCAATATCCGTCAATTCAACCTAATACCGCCCGATTAATCAAATAGATTCCGTAAACTTATAAACTTCGACTCAAAACCCCAAGTCATCAATAAAACCATATCAAATAGACTATATAAGACCCTAGGTTAAACCCCAATTGGTAAATTTTTATTAAAAATTTTGTCTCAAAACTGCCTCAGACGCTGCCGTGGACACCTATAACGACCCCTATTTTCATCTAGGGCATCGCCCGGCCTAATCCCATAATTAAGCCATAATTATAACACGTAGGACCTAATTACGTATTAATCAACCTGTACAAGCTATTATCTCATGGATTGGGTTCAGAGATAAGAAACTCCCTATCAGTACTATTCATCATTTTATAAGGATTATCAAATTTGCGGAAATCTTTAACGTATTAGCGGAAACATTATATATAAATCCTAAATGTGAAATCCTGGAAATAATGATCACAATATAAATATGCAATAAACGGCGAGCATATAGACAAAGTGAAAGTCAAAAGTCAGGTGAACTAACTCTCGTCCCAATGAATAACCCAAGCAAAAGATGTATATAAGCATAATACAAAAATATAACCTACATGTACAACAGCTACGCGCTACGAGCTCAGAGGAATTGGCCGATCTTTTCCTTGCCCGGTCTAGTGTTGCTCGACGGACCTAGATCCACCGTCACAAACTAAATAGTCAGTGTAGTAATATTTAAGTGATAATCGGGGAATTCTATACTACATTTCCAAAGTAAAGACAAATATTTAAATGCATAATATAGCAGAAAAAGGTGCTGAGAAAGTAATGCATGTAAATATCACAGTTAACAGAATTAGATAGACTAACACAGGCTAAGTCGAAATGATCTACGTCCGGTCGGCAGTGAGAAATATCAGCCAGCCTTTTTCCACTATCGTATGGAGATACTCTCGACATACTTTGTAAATTTTGAATATATATATACATAAAACTTGCCGACAACCCCATTGTTCAAGCTTCATGATGCCACCTAAGTAATAGTGGTGAGTGCCAGAAACCCCGAGGTCCAGTGATCTTGTGAATCCACCCATCTCTCGTGCAATGGACACTAGATAATTTTAAACTTTTGTTTCAAGGATTCTCATTTCTAAGGTTTTACGATATCAACAATATGTTAGGCTACGAAGCCCCAAAGGAAATGGAATACAACCAATTACCACAGTAACCCTAGTGCATGCATTTCTAACATCAATTATAACATAATTCACAACAAAATATGGCATATCAAGAAAGGAGTCAATGAAACTATCACAAGGCATCATGCTATTTCAACATTCAACTTAAATAGAGCAAGGAAAGCATGATGGTAGATTACTAACAACAAGTCATCAAATTGACTGAAACAGGAATTAATATGAATGAAATAAAGTAGAGGGTTCCCACAGTTTCACTTACAAGTCACAGGATAGCTCTAACTATCCGGCCTCGCTATATTCCGACTAGCGTTCTTGAACTCCCGTAACACCATTAGGTCTCTGAAAGATTATTTCATATCCTTTATTTATTTATTTATATTTTATTAGATCTATTTTATGTATATATATACATACATGTGTATGTGTATATATATGTATACATATATATAAATATATATTTTTTATTTTTATTTATTTATTTATTTATATTATTATTATGTTTTTATATATATTTTTGGGCTGGACCGGTCAGACCCGGTCCAGCCGAGTCTCCTTCCCTCTTCTTCTTCAGCAGAGACGCTGCAACAGCTGCGTCTCTGCTTCTTCTCTTTTTTTTTTGAAATCGAGATGAGAGGGAGGGGAGACGACGACCATGTCATCTCTCTCTCCTGACGCCACTATGGATTGAAATCGAGATGGGAGGAAGGGGAGATGACGACCATGTCGTCTCCCCCTCCCGACGCCACCATCATCGACCGCCACCATCAACAACAGTAACACTACTTTACCTCGCCTTGAGCTGCTCCCATGATCCCTCGATCCCTTTGATCTCCTCCTTCGTTGAGCTCCCTCTCTTTCCCCTAGACTCTCTTCATCTTCTCTTCGGACTCTCTCTCTGTTTTTTTTCTGGATTGTGTGTGTGTGGCGGTGGTGGCTTTTATTAGTGTTTTGGGATCAAATGACCATTTTACCCCTCCAACCTTATCATTTTCCATATAAGCCAATGCCCATTTTTATCATTTCTCAAATTTTTTACTGATTTTTTTAAATGTATATATATATATATATGTGTGTGTGTCCAACTCAATTTAAATAAATTTATAACCATAGGCTATGATCAAATGTGCATTAATTTAATTACATTGTATTTTACTAAATTTAGACTTACTGTAAGTCTCGCTATTCAGTATCCCGGCTTGCACGCAACTCGAGGCGTGTCCCTGACCACATCACGGCGTCGATAACTGCACGTACTGGCTTAGTTAGCCTACACACATACAAAACACTAGGAATACATCAATACAAATATAAAATTTACCTCGGCCACATGCTTAGGTCTGTGTGTGCATCTCATACGGCCCCATGTCACGAGTTGGTGATCTTGATTAAGCAGTTAATCAAGATTAACAAAATTGGGCCTTGACAAATATTCCCAACAAAATGGAAATTTTGTCCTCGAAATTAATTCAGTTTAGGGTTCTAACTGACTCGAAAAGGTACGAAAAACGATCTCGCATATAGTCTTCCCGCTCCTATGGGATTTCTGAGTCGTTGTGGAATTGCCACTTGACGAGTACTTTCGGGATATGCTTGTTCCTTAGCTGTTGTACCTTTTGGTATAAGGTCTGGATAGGCTGCTCCCCATGGCGATATAGATGATGTGATGAATATCTTATTTCCCAAATCTTGAAGCTGACTCCTCAGCTCCTCCAACTCTCTCGCTGCCATGCGATAGGGTGGTATCGAGATCGGCATTGATGCCTGGTACGAGGTCAATTACAAAGTCTACCTCTTGAGGTGATAGTAGAACCGGTAAGTTCTCCAAAAAGATATCAGGAAAGTCTCTGACTACTGGTATGTCTTCAAGTTATGGTCCCTGACTCTCTGTTATGGTGTACAAAGCTACTAGAGTCTCCATCTTCTCACTAGACGCTAATCCACCTATCGTGGTACAAGCACTCGGTGTGCTACCTCGATGAACAAAAATCGTACATATTGGGATCTTGGATATCACGAATTTATTGAAACACTTGTAATTCATCCCTAGTGGTGTAGTCATTTGTCAGTTGACTCCTAGTTCCTCGTCATTTAATCATTACCCTAGCTAAGATTTAAATGATACTAGCCCTAAAGTTCGCACGTCACAACGTTACTAGTGGGTGAGTCACGCTCCGCGACCACATGCTCATCATACACACGTACGTCACTTTGCTCATAATACTCAAGAAAAGTATTGCTAGGTGTAATTTTCTATGCAAAATACGAGCTAAGTCAGCTTACCATCGACTGTCCTAACCAATTTATGTATTAAAAATAGATCAGAACTTTCCCTCGACTCGGTCTCGCACCATAGTTGGGTCTGGTCCTACAGGAACATGGGCTCTCTCTTGATCTTGTGGTTGTGGTGTCTCCTATAAATAACTCATTGTCTACGTACACTTTCCCACGACATGCCCTACCTGATGATCTATAACATGTCGGTTGTCTCCACTGACCACCATGTGTAATCTTAGTCTGACCATGCCTTGGCGCATCTCGGTCTCTGCCTCTTGGCACCAACTGTGTCTGCTGAGATGGTATTGCTGGCATAGATGAAGTTGGCAAGATAGGTGGAGTCGCGTGAGATATAGACTAACGACTGGTCTCGTGATATATGAACTCTAAAATCTCTCGAATGTGACCCTCACTCCCTTGCCTCTTTGTCTCCTCCTCTCAAAGTTAGATCCTTGTTCAACCCTAAGAGAAAATTCCTCAAATACCGTGGGCGTGGGCGTATCCTTGCCTGATACAACTACTGGTGAAGCAACAATCGGTAATTCTGGCAAACAATGTACTATAAGGTATGTCGATGCAATTGGAGTCTCTGAAGTCAGGGGCGCTATAGTAGTAGCTGCAACCACGCTGAGGATAGCCGGTATCAACGCAGTCATTCGCACCGTCATGAAAGTGGTAAACTTCGCAAGCTGTTGTCCATGAGCCGCTACTCGATAAGATAACCTCTGAATGTCATCCCCTGATGCAACAGATTTCTGATTGTTGCTAGCTCCTCCATCTCTATCTTTGCGAGAATCTGCAATCGACGTCTATACATTGGTGATGTACTCTTCATCAGCCACTACATATATAGCGCGTATACACACATAATTATACTTGTATATATAACAATCCCCAACTAACTTTCACTCGATTCCCAACAAAATAGTTCCTAGGCAATGTTCATCTGGTTTCCACTTCTAAAGTTTGTGTTTTATTTATTGAGAACAAGTCTCTGTATTCTATCCCTAAGGTTCTAATCCCTAGTCTCTGATACCAACTGTAACGTTGGTATCACAATTTTAGACAACTCTATATTATGTCCCTAAGGTTCTAGTCCCTAAGTTCTAATACCAACAGTAACGACCCCTATTTTCATCTAGGGCACTGCTCGTCCTAATTCCATAATTAAGCCCTAATTACAACATGTAGGACCTAGTTATGTATTAGTCAGTCTGTACTACCTATTATCTCGCGGATTGGGTTTAGGGATAAGAAATTCCCTATCAGTACTATTCATCATTTTATAAGGATTATCAAATTTGCAGAAATCTTTAACGTATTAGCGGAAGCATTATATATAAATTCTAAATGTGGAAACCAAGAAATAACGATCACAATATAAATATGCAATAAACGGCGAGCATATAGACAAAGTGAAAGTTAAAAGTCGGGTGAACTAACTCTCGTCCCAATGAATAACCCAAGCAAAAAATGTATATAAGCATAATACAAAAATATAACCTACATGTATAGCAGCCACGTGCTACGAGCTCAGAGGTAGTCGCCGATCTTCTCCTTGCCCAGTCTAATGCTGCTCGACGGACCTACACCCACCGTCATAAACTAGATAGTGAGTATAGTGATATTGAACTGATAATCGGGGAATTTTATACTACATTTCCAAAGTAAAGACAAATATTTAAATGCATAATATAGCAGAAAAAGGTGCTGAGAAAGTAATGCATGTAAATATCACAGTTAACAGAATTAGATAGACTGACACAGGCTAAGTCGAGATGAACTACGTCCAGTCGGTGGTGAGAAATATCAGCCAACCTTTTTCCACTATCGTATGGAGATACTCTTGACATACTTTGTAAATTTCGAATATATATATACTTGCCAACAACCCCGTAGTTCAAGCTTCGTGATGCCACCCAAGTAATAGTGGTGAGTGTCGGAAACCCCGAGGTCCAGTGACCCCGTGAATCCACCCATCTCTCGTGCAATGGACACTAGATAATCTTCAACTTTTGTTTCAAGGATTCTCATTTCTAAGGTTCTACGATATCAACAATAAGTTAGTCTGCGAAGCCCCAAAGGAAATGGAATACAACCAATTACCACAGTAACTCTAGTGCATGCATTTCTAACATCAATTATAACATAATTCACAACAAAATATGGCATATCAAGAAAGGAGTCAATGAAACCATCACAAAGCATCATGCTATTTCAACATTCAACTTGAATAGAACAAGGAAAGCATGATGGTAGATTACTAACAGCAAGTCATCAAATTGACTGAAAAGAGAATTAATATGAATAAAGTAGAGGGTTTCCACAGTTTCACTTATAAGTCACATGATAGCTCTAACTATCCGGCCTCGCGACACTCCGACTAGCGTTCCCGAACTCCCGTAACACCCCTAGGTCCCTGAAAGATTATTTCATATCATTTATTTGTTTATTCATATTTTATTAGCTATATTTTATGTATATATACATATATGTGTATTTGCATATATATATTTATGTATACATATATATATTTTATTTTTTTTTATTTTTTTATTTTTATTATTATTATATATATTTATTATTATTATTATTAACCCAGTCCAACTTGGTCTTCTTCCCTCTTATTCTTCAGTAGAGACGCTGCAACATCAACGTCTCTGCTTCTTCTTTTTTTATTTTGAAATCGAGATGAGAGGGAGGGGAGACGACGACCATGTCGTCTCTCCCTCCTGACGCCACTATGGATTAAAATCGAGATGGGAGGAAGGGGAGATGATGACCATGTCGTCTCCCCCTCCCAACGCCACCATCACCGACCGCCACCATCAACAACAGTAACACTACTTTACCTCACCTTGAGCTGGTGCCGTGAGCCCTCGATCCCTTCGATCTCCTCCTCCGTTGAGCTCCCTCTCTCTCTCCCTCACTCTCTTCTTCTTCTCTTCGGACTCTCTCATTGTTTTTTTTTCTTTTTTTCTGGATTGTGTATGTGTGGCGGTGGTGGTTTTTATTAGTGTTTTGGGGTCAAATGACCATTTTACCCCTCCAACCTTATCCTTTTCCATATAAGCCAATGCCCATTTTTTGTCATTTCTCAAACTTTTTACTGATTTTATAAATGTATATATATATAAATATTTATATCATATATATATATATATATATGTGCGTGTGTGTGTGTCCGACTCAATTTAAATAAATTTATAACCATAGGCTATGATCTAATGTGCATTAATTTAATTATATTACATTTTACTAAATTTAGACTTACCGTAAGTCTCGCTATTCGGTATCCCGGCTTGTACGTAACTCGAGGCATGTCCACGACCACGTCTCAGCGTCGATAACTGCATGTACTGGCTTAATCAGCCTACACACATACAAAACACTAGGAATACATCAATATAAACATAAAATTTACCTCGGCCACATGCCTCGGTCTGTGTGTGCATCTCATGCGGGTCCCATGTCACGGGTTGGTGATCCTGATTAAGCAGTTAATCAAGATTAGCAAAATTGGGCCGTGAAAAAATCGCTGCACTCAACCCTACACAGCGTCTCCATGGCGTCCTGGGAACCGTGACAACGTCGTCACGTTGTTCACTCTCCACGATGTCTCTAAAAACATCATTTCCCATTTTCTAAATTCCATGCCTCTGGTTCAGACGTCGTGAGTGGGCCCGGGTTTACATACCTCGGCGTCGTTGGCGGCATCTTTGCCTGTAAGCTCATTGGGGGTTTTCGAACCCTCTCGGTTTGTCGCCGCGATCTTTGCTCACTCCAACAACCCATAAAACACTTAAATAATCTCGGACAACCAAAATCCCTGACTAAATGTGTCCGAAACGTAAACCCCGAGTTTTTCGACCGAAAACCTAAAAAATCACTGGAAAACCAAAACAACCACAATATCAACATCAAATTCATATTTCCATCCTCAAATCTAACATTCAAAACCATAACAACACGTCATTCTACTGGTGTGCTCAAACCCACACCGAAATTACCGTAAAAACCCCCAAAAAATACCACGAATCGTTGAGAAGGAGATGAGGATCGAAGAACTAACCTGGTTATCGATTCCTCTTGGTTTCTTGAGCTCCAAATTGTTACACAAACTCACCGAAATCCTCTCAAGATCTCACAATTTTTGTCCAAATATGAGAGGAGAGAGAACAGGAGATGAAAATGAAAAGAAACCAACTTATATATATATCAAAATGTCATCAACTCAAACACACACATCACAAGGCCTTGATTGAGGGTGGAGATGGGGTCAAATGGTTACTCCATGTGAGAAAATTGACCCCCAACTTGATCCATTGACCTTGTCCTCTAGCTAATACCATTCGTTCCTGAGCATTCCAATACCCGGCTCTGAACTGCGAACCGTTCCATTCTCGCACAACAACGGTTTCCAACCACCTCAACATCATTTTATATTAATTATATAATGATTTTTAACATTTATTGTGTGTTTTTAGTCCCCCGACCTAGTGTACAAGTCATTCGCCACCCGATACGTGCGTTTACACACTGTAAGCAACGAATACCCTTCACACCACCTCGCTCGTCAATAAACGATATAAACACATATTGCGATAAAATTTAACTAAATTGAACATATACATTGCAAATACTCATCAAAAACACACAAAACGGACGATAAATCTAATCCGATCGTGCATCCGTCCTTGCTGTGTAACCCACGAACATCCCCACTGGCATCTACGTCTGCAATGACGTCATAAATAATGACAATTATTAACTGGGCCATTACATTGGTAATGATTCAGAATATTGGTTCCTTGGCATCAAATTTCATTGAATTTGGGTCAATTATTGAAGACTGCGGGGACGTTCTTGGTTTGGAGTCGAGTTGGAGAGTTCAGTTTGTTAGAAGAGAAGCTAACGAGGTAGCATACGCTATGGCAAACTTAGCCAAACGTCAAGAGATTAATAGTGAGTGGTGTGAATTTCCACTGGAGATGCATGTGCTTAATGTAAAAAATGTGAAATCAAAGGTGTAATTTCACATTAATGAAATGAAATCGTTTTCTTCTCGCCATATATTGATTTTTTGACAAATTACATAGCTGTTTTAATGTCAATTAATCTAACGTAGATACCTTACCAAAATGTACTCCATATGAATGACCAGTGTGATCCCCAAAATATCAAAAGTTAAACCTCCAAGTCATATACATGTCAAAATGTATCTCTCACAACCCATACCATAAAATGATAAATACAAACAAACGTACGAGTAGGGCAAATCGTAGTCGATCACAGGTAGTCCTTAAGCTTGCTCTTCCCTCTGCTCATACCAGGATCTGAACTCAAGCCATTACAAATAGGCAGATGACGAGTTTAGAGTGAGTAATCCTAAGGAAACTCACCAAGAAAATACGTAAATAAAACTGCTGGAATCAAAATACTATAAAAAACATGCGGAAGAAAAGAATACAAGCAACTGTGGAAGATCATCGCATGAATATAAATAGCATGGAAACAAAGTGCATGTACAATCAAAGACAGACTATAGTGTAACAACCCTCAAATTTTAACCCGACTTGTATAGTACTTGTCAGGACCGTGACCCGGCTACGTGATAGTAGACAGTATTTTGAATCTCGAGAGTCGACACCGAGGTGATTTTATGATTCTTTGATGTGTGTAATAGTATTTTAGTCTAATACGTGTCACGAGCCATTTGGACGATTTTTAAAATGAGTGAGTTTCTGTCTAGGTAAATGGGGGAGAAAAATACAATAAACAACATAATTTGTATGAGACAAGGTGAAAGTATGCGTGTGATAGAGAAATATGGACCGAGGAGGCAAGACGGGTCGGGGAAAAGTTGTTGGAAAACGTGGGTGTTAGATAAATACACAACAAATGGACCATGGTGTAAGATTGTTAAAGTGACATAGTCCAATAATGGAGCACCATTGGATCAACCTCAAGATGCGTGGTTAGGTGGAGATGAAGGGCCATGCTTGAGACACCACACTACCTAATTTACTGTTAATAACTATTCACACCATACCTTTTGTTTTTAAATACAAAATACTCTCCTCTCTCCACCACTCTCATCTCACGGTTCTCTCTCTTCACTCACAGTTCTCCTCTCCCTCATCTCCTCCAACTCGGCCTCTCTTCTCTCTCTCTCGGCTCCTCTCCACCACCCTCTCCATCCCCACTCTCACGGTCTCCTCTCTCATCTCTCTTCACTCACGACTCCACTCTCTCTTCTGCTCCACTCACGGTCTCACTCTCACTAACTCACGGCTTCACTCTCTCCGTTCACAGTCACCGCCACCCTCCTCCTCTCGCCGACGAGCTGCATGGTCCCCGGGAAGCTGCACTAGCCGAAGGTGACTCTCTCTCTCTCTCTCTCGGCCTCACAAACCTCTCACCTCACGGTCCCTCTCTTTCTCGGCCTGTGCTCTCAGAGGTGACGCCCCATTGACGTCGCTAGCCATGGGTGGCTCACCTTCCATGTTGTCCGTGATGGTGATGTGTGCATGTGTGTGCATGTGGGTGTATGTGAGTGAGGTGATGTGTGCGTCTGTGCACCCCACGGTTGGGGTGCGTGATGGGGTGTGGGTGGATAGTCAAAGTGATGGGGAGTGTGGTGAGGACAATTGGCAGTAGGGTGGTGGTTGCATGTGGGTGCTTGTGCATGCATGAGTGTGTATGTGTGTGAATGAGATGCAAAACAGTGGGATGTGTGACAGGGTGTGTGCACCCCATAGTTGGGGTGCGTGATGGTGTTGTACACTCCACTACTGGGTGTGGGATGTACCATGTGTGTGTATTATGTGAATAGGATATGGATGTGTATAACAGTGGGGTGCACACAACAGTGGGGTGTTGTGTGCACATAACAATGGGGTATGTTTTGTAAAAAGGATAATAACCATAGAGATGGATTGATCCACAATGGTTTAAGTCACCTTAATTAAGTATATTTGAACTAAACATATGAGAAACACCCTAAGACGAAATACTAACCTTAAAATAATATTCGGAATTCAAACCTTTATCAGGTAGACAGGAAATCGTGGGGAATGCGTTAGAGTCTCAGAGGTTGTTACGCGGGTCACGATAAGTTCAGGTAAGTACACTTGCCTTAAAAAGTATTTGTACGTTAGTAAGCCAGCTAAGAAAATACCATGTGATTCATTTTCATTCCGTTGTGTTTGTTATTATCTACTTGTTGGCATTCCATTCCATATTCTTTGTATGTGTGTTCTTGGCATAAGTGTGTGTCTCGAAGGTACATGCGGCCTGCATTAGAAGGGATAAAACTTGGGCACTCGTGCGGACGAGTGTTTGACCACCCTTAGTGGTTGTGTCATACCATGTACTGGATTATTGTGGATATTGCTGTGGATTTCGATGTTGCAACATCGCTATTGTGGAATTGCTGTGGAATTTAGACCACTTATTGCCTCTCTTGACTCGTAGAACATGCATGTTTCTATTGTTGTCATTTCCAGTCTATCTATCATGCATCTTGTTTATTTAAATCTCTGTCTTTCATATACCGCATGATATTTGGACTGCTTTATTTGAAAATTCATGAATTACTGTTATATTCTTCTGGCTTTACTTTCAATTTTTCTCAGTTACTCACCATCTAGTTTGTGACGGTGGGTGCAGATAGGTTCATGTTTATTTTTGTAAATGGCTGGACTTGAGGTATCTAGATGTAGGTTCATGTTTATTTTTGTGACGGTGGGTGCAGATAGGTTCATGTTTATTTTTGCAGATAGGTTCATGTTTATTTTTCTCAGTTACCTAGGAGACTTTTTGTAAATGGCTGGACTTGAGGTATCTAGATGTAGGTTCATGTTTATTTTTGCTTGTATGACGTTTTATATATGTACAATTGTTTTGGAACTGGGGATATAATTTTGATGTGGATTCCATAAATCCACTTTGTGTTGACTTAGAATTGAATATATCAGGTTTTCCACATTTATATAGATTTTCTAATTTTTGTTTGATTGAGTTATTTCCCAATACTTGTTTAGTTTTTCCGCTGCGTATAATTGTAATAACTCTTTTATAAACTGTTAAATTGATTAAGTGGAGGATGACTAGGCTCGTCAGGCCTGCTGAGTTTTGACTCAGGATATGCACGGGTCTAGGCCAGGCGAACCCATATGCATTAGGAATTTGGGGCCGTCACATATAGTCATACTTCGGGCTAACCGCCATGCACAACCCATGAGGATACCTCGAATGGGTGACCCTGGATCCTTTATGTGGCCAGTGTAGACCCACTGCGCACCCACACATGTCTAGCACACACGGGTAGCATATTCATCGGCGCATGACTAGAACACATGCTATGGCCTAGTGGACCCTATGCCACCACAACGAATAAACACCAGGTGAGAGTAAACTAAACCACCGTAAAGAAATCGGTAAATAAAGATTATTGAATAACTGGACCGAATTGAAATAGTCAAGCAGTAAGTACTAAAGTGAATTTCAGTTGGGACACTACACACCTCAAACTGCACTCCAGTAACGTCCCTAGTTCAAATCACGCGTCAAAAGCATGTCCAATATCCGTCAATTCAACCTAATACTGCCCAATTAATCAAACAGATTCCCTAAACTTATAAACTTCGACTCAAAACCCCAAGTCATCAATAAAACCATCGTTTAAACATCTCAAATAAACTATATAAGTCTCTAGGTTAAACTTCAATTGGTGAATTTTTATTAAAAATTTGGTCTCAAAACTGCCCCAGACGCCACCGTGGACACCTGTATACACCACTTTCAACCCTATTATAAATTGACTTACCCGTACAAAATATTGAGGTACGTACCTTTAGCCATGCCCTTTAAAAGTAGTCATAGTTAATTTTTTTTGATAAGAAAGAAACAATTGCCCTCACCAACGTTCAAACCCGTGACCTCACTTTACCAAACTATTGGGTCACTCAATGGGTTGGTATTTATTTTTTATTTAATTACTACTCAATATTAAATCATTATAAGTATATCTCAAGCAATTATACATTTCATACTTAAATTTTTTATATTGATATTGATACTTAAGAAACAAGATCTTATATGAAATGACAATTAATTCAAGTATAATGTCAATGTAGAGGTGCAACAGTCGTGTATGTACGTGGCTTAGTCTTAAATTCGCACGAGAAGACGTTGCGGACGTTGCGGCCCAGATTAATACCCACACTAGAATGCACATCAGACCATACAAGCCGTTCGTTTGCACCTCGAGATGCGTTTGCATATAAATCCAGGTGCATACCACGCGGGTTGGAATGTGCGTGCTAAGTCATTCTAGCATTTTATGCATGTACACCTCACCTCATCGTCCCTATCTTGCGCTCAGACATAAACCACAAATTCTATTTTTAAAGGCTCTTTCTTTTTGGGAAATACTTGCAAGATGAATCAAAGAGATTGCTCTTGTTGTTCATCATGTTCATCAATCTTTGCTCTATTTTTCTTACTTCCTTTGATTTTGATTTCATGGGCATCTCTTACTCATTCATGGGTCTCATCATCTACAATTATAAATGGAGGGCATATTGGGCATGGGCATGGGCAACTTCACCAGGCAAAAGAAGAGATACTCAATCATGTGAGATATAACTTATAATACACAAAGTGACATATTGCCAATCATTCATGTGAGATATATCTTAAAACTTCAAGGTGTTCATCTATAAAGGAGAACCCCCCATTGTTCCACGACTAGCTCTGCATGAGATTCATCTACTTAATTAAAGGCAGATCGAACCTGGATTTTAGACCGAAATATCTTTGCTTGTACCAATATATTTTCAATTTGATTACTCTATCATGTGAGAGGTTTTACCTAAAAAGGTGTCGATACTAGTTAAAGAGAGATTCACAATTTTGCATAAATTATATTCAATGAAAATATTGCAACTTCACATTTATGACAGTTAGATGAAATGGCGATGCAGGCAAGGAGATGTATCATAAAATATATACACATAAGTGACTCCAACATGAGTTGAACCTCCCCTAGGCTCCAACCTTGCCTTTAGGCAAGTGATGCCTAATTTTTTTTTATCGCTCCTTGTGGGAATAGAATCTCCAACCTCTTACTTCCATAACCTCATACCTAACTATTGGGCCACCCACATGGTTACAAGTGATGCCTCGTTCATTTCATTATAGATGTTTTGACAAATTTTATGCTATACTAATGAATGCGTTATATAAACGTGTTACAGGAGTTACTTGGAAATGGAAAACACTTTCAAGTATTTTGTGTACGAAGAAGGAGATCCACTATTATTTCACACTTCAACCTGCGATAGCATACTTGTAATAGAAGGGATTATAATGTGACTATTGGAGGTTGACGACAAGTTTAGAACTCAAAATCAAGAGGATGCATATGTCTTCTTCCTTCCCTTCAGTGTTTACTATATGGTTCAATACATTTGGATGCGCGGATCGTATGACTCAAGTCCTTTCGATCGAACCATCAACGATTATATCAATGTCATTGCAGAGAAAAATCACTTGAAAACCAAAACAACCACAATATCAACATCAAATTCATATTTCCATCCTCAAATCTAACATTCAAAACCATAACAACATGTCATTCCACTGGTGTGCTCAAACCCACACCGAAATTACCGTTAAAACCCCAAAAAAATACCACGAATCGTTGAGAAGGAGATGAGGGTCGAAGAACTAACTTGGTTATCGATTCCTCTTGGTTTCTTGAGCTCCAAATTGTTACACAAACTCACCGAAATCCTCCCAAAATCTCACAATTTTTTTCCAAATATGAGAGAAGAGAGAACAGGAGATGAAAATGAAAAGAAACCAACTTATATATATCAAAATGTCATCAACTCAAACACACACATCACAAGGCCTTGATTGAGGGTAGAGATGGGGTCAAATGGTCACTCCATGTGAGAAAATTGTCCCCAACTTGATCCATTGACCTTGTTCTCCTAGCTACAACCACTCGTTCCCGGGCATTCCAATACCCGGCTCCGAACTGCGAACCGTTCCATTCTCGCACAACAACGGTTCCCAACCTCCTCAACGTCATTTTATATTAATTATATAATGAGTTTTAACATTTATTGTGTGTATTTAGTCCCCGGACCTAGTGTACAAGTCATTCGCCACCCGATACCTGCGTCTACACTCTGTAAGCAACAAATACCCGTCACACCACCTCGCTCGTCAATAAACGATATAAACACATATTGCGATAAAATTTAACTAAATTGAACATATACATCGCAAATACTCATCAAAAACAGACAAAACAGACGGTAAACCTAATCCGATCGTGCTCTGTCCTTGTTGTGTGACCCACGAACGTCCCCACTGGCACCTACGTCTGCAATGACGTCATAAATAATGACAATTATTAACTGGGCCATTACATTGGTAATGGTTCAGAATATTGGTTCCTTGGCATCAAATTTCCCGGAATTTAGGTCAATTATTGAAGACTGCGGGGACGTTCTTGGTTTGGAGTCGAGTTGGAGAGTTCAATTTGTTAGAAGAGAAGCTAATGAGTTAGCGTACACTATGGCAAACTTAGCCAAACTTCAAGAGAGTAATAGTGAGTGGTGTGAATTTCAACTGGAGATGCATGTGCTTAATGTAAAAAATGTGAAATCAAAGATGTAATTTCACATTGATGAAATAAAATCGTTTTCTCCTTAAAAATAAAAAAAAGAATTTAGATATATAAAGATTGGTTACGTTCTAATTAAAGATTGTTCATAGATCTGGGTGGCTACTTGATTAATACTTTTGTTTAGGTTTTTTTTGTCATTTTAATGCGTAGTTTGCCTTCCTTTATTGAAAGTTTTGATTTGTCTTTTCTTATTGGAGTTCTTAAGATTTCTTTTCTTGTTGGAAGTTTTGATTTGCCTTCGCACTCCACCGTCGCCAATCTTGCTGCTTCCCACACCATCATGCTATTATCGTTTTCTATTTTCAAGAATTCTTCTCTATCTTCAAAAATTCTAGGAAAGAAATCGTAGAGTTTTTGAAGATAGAGAGGAGCAAGAATAGCATGATAGTGTTGGAAGCAGCAAGATTGATAGCGGTGAAAAGTTCTCTTCTCACAAAGTTGGAGAAAATTATTCGGTGTCTGATTGGATTATGAATTGGCGTATACTATGTGATTAATATATAGCTCTTGATTTTGTTCAATTAAATGAATACATGAAGAGTGCAGATGCAAGCGTGTCGGAGAATAGCTAATTCTTCTTGCACTTTTTGTACGTCGAAAAGGATGTAGTATATGTATTTCACATTATATTTGCTAATACAAAATATACCGTATCTTCATTAAAAAGAAATGTTGTTGTAGTGGTGTTTTTGTACTATCATGAGTTCAAGATATTTGTAGAGAATAATTTTTAATTGTCGCACTGTTTCAATATTACGGTCGCATTCCTAACCAAATTCATGACATAGTTAGATGTTCTTTTAAACAAATATGATTAGGGAATAAAAAACAAACCAAAACCTCAAGGAATAGCCACATCAATGTAAAAGCCCAAATGACATCAAGATGATCGAAAACACCAAGGGGACGAGTGTGATTTGAAAGGGCCTAAACATGGTTTTCATTGATAAGGTGTGTCATTTTGGAACTAATCAGTTGAGTCATCCAATGGTTTGGTATATATATTTTATGGGAGTAAGAGGTCACAAGTTCAAACCTTGGTGGGGGCAATTGTTTCTTTCTTATCAAAAGATATGTCGTATGGGAGAAAGGACAATTAGGACATTGAAGTTAACTTATATTGTCTAATAGTACCTTATAAATTAGGGTTGCATGTAGGTTGGGCGGGGCGTGGATTGAAGTTATCATCCCCGTCAATGCTGGGCGCGGGGCAAGATCTATCCTCAAATAATTCCCCGTGGGGATTCATGCGTGGTGGAGAATCTTCATGCCCCCTCAATTTTGTTAAAATATTCATTTTTTAATGAAAATATTCTTTTTGATATCTGCTCCATATCCTTTTTGACATTTAACTAATTTCTCAATTTTATTTTATTTAGAAAATTATTTATCTCAAATAATTTTATTTTTCATATTGTTATGTTGATTGAGTTACGAATTATCATACTTAATTAAATATAAAAGATTTTTTAAATTATTATGACAAAAAAATTCAATAATGTTCTAACTATACTTTAATATATATTTATGATACAATATATATTAGAATTTATTTAATGGTACAAGTTATGTTTTAGAGTTGGAGATCTTAAATTTCATTTCATACAATAACATAAGTTTTTAATAAAAGATTACACAAAATTTTAGTAAAAGATTAAAAAGATTACTACTCAATATTAAATCGTTATAAGGATATCTCAAGCAATTATATATTTGATACTTAAAACTTTTTTATATTGATGATATTGATACTTAACTTAAGAAACAAGATCTTATATGAAATGACAATTAATTCAAATATAATGTCTATGTAGAAGTGCAGCAGTTGTGTGCGTACGCGGCTTAGACTTAAATTCGCACGAGAAGACTTAGCGGACGTTGCGCCCAAATTGATACCCACACCAAAACGCACATAAGACCACACAAGCCGTCCATGTGCACCTCGAGATGCGTTTACATATAAATCCAGCTGCATACCACGTGGGTTGGAATGTGCGTGTGCAAAGTCATTCTAGCATTTTATGCACGTACACCTCACCTCATTGTCCCTATCTTGCGCTCACACATAAACCACAAATTTTGTTTTTGAAGGCTCTTTCTTTTTGGGAAGTACTTGCAAGATGAATCAAAGAGATTGCTCTTGTTGTTCATCATGCTCATCAATCTTTGCTCTATTTTTCTTACTTCCTTTGATTTTGATTTCATGGCCATCTCTTACTCATCCATGGGTCTCATCATCTGCAATTATAAATGGTAGGCATATTAGGCATGGGCATGGGCATGGGCAACTTCACCAGGCAAAAGAAAAGATACTCAATCATGTGAGATATATCTTATAATACACAAAGTTACATATTGTCAATCATTCATGTAATTAATTGTGTGTGATTAATTAAATCTATATCATTTGATTTTGCAGGAAAGAAGGCACAAGGAATTGATGAACACTACTTCTTGTACTAATAAGTTGAAGAGGCTTGAAGCAGGACTAGCAAGAGCTCGGGCTGAAATCAGAAAATCTGTTAAAAATAGTACACAAGCAAGTGATCCTGACTACACTCCACAAGGCCCAATTTACTGGAACCCCAATGCATTTCACAGGTGAGCTTATTTTGGACAATTAGCTGTTAATTTCACTTCTAATCAATGCTTGGCTCTTGTACAACTTATTAGCATTTTTGGTGGATTAACATGTCATATAAGGTTGACCTAATTTATGAGCCTAAGTCATCATGTCATAAGTATGGGCTAATATATAATGTGTAGAAACCCCAGTGTAATACGAGCGAATTACAAATGCGTGTTGCCGTGTATGTCCTTTTTGATGCCTGGATATCTAGAAGAATAGTTTAGCAATATTGCACTAAAAGTTTCTACACTTGTATTTTATTAGTCAAATCCTTATTCATCACATGAAAATTTAGGCTCGTATACCTGAAACCTTATTAGATCGATTACAATATTGGCCAAATTTCATAACATATAGCGCAAGACAAATAACTAATTATATATGTATATGTAACTTATTGAAACCACACCCAAGAGGGGGGTGAATTGGGTGTGTCGAGATGTTATTGCCTTTTTAAAATTTTTATGCACAAATAACAACGAATGTCTATGCTATGCAAGTGAATGGGATAGAAGAGATGGAAAGTGACACACGATTTATAGTGGTTCGATCTAATGATCTACATCCACTACCTAACCTCCCCGGTTATGATTTTTAAACCCTCACTTATATTCCAAATAAGTGTTACAACCTAAGCATACAAGCCTAGAATGTCTAATTACAATTAGGACTTCCTATCTAGTCGCAACTAGAGTTTGTGCCTAGCCTCAACTAGGTCTTCCCATTTGACTTAGATTCCACTAAGTCTTACAATCATACAATTACAACAATTTGCTGGAAAATAATGAAGTTCACTTTACAATATAAAGTGGTATCAAATTCAAACACTAGCAAGCCACTTAGAGCATATCAACTCTAATGCATGCAAGTATGAGAATGAATGGAATATGCAAAATATGTCACTGATTTTGTTGCAAATCCCAAGTGTGAAATCGTTTTAAAATCTAATGGATTAGTACAAAACCGGTTTCAAAGCCAAGAACAATAGTTTAACAAAAATCAAGTTTAAGTGCAAAACTTTTGTTCAAAATCAATTTTAGGGTTTGATAAAATAAGTTTAAGTGCAAAACCCAAGATGAAGGTGTTCAAACACACAACAAACTGATTTTTAATTCAAACACTCAAAACTATGTAGATTAAGCACAAGTAAAGATGCTAGAACAAGGACTTTTTTACAACCAAGAAGATGACAAAGGAGATCAGCTTTGAAGAGATTCTTATACTCCTTTGGAAGCCTCAAAAGTGCTGAATTTTGGAGTTAGTGGACAGCAACAAGAATCTCCTTTGTCTCCTTCACAAAAATCAAAGTTCTTTTCTTTGTGTATTTTGAGCTTTTGAGTGTATTTGTTCCTTGTTGTGAGAAAACTATGTTCTTGGTGGTTTTATAGTGTTATGTATCCCATTGTGACAGTTTGTGACCGTTCTAGGGATCCAAGGATCCAGAATTCATCAAGAATTCAAATTAAAGTTTGTTTTTCAGCTTTTTAAAAAAGCTGTCAGGTAGGCAATTAGCGCGCTAATGCTGAGACCTAGCGCGCTAACTCTGCACTTAGCGCGCTAATGGCAGTATTAGCGCGCTAACTGTAGGGAGCTCAAAATAACTATTCTATCCCTTTGTGTTAGCGACCCTTAAACACGTCAGGGACCCAACCGACCCTTATATAACATGTTATACACGTTTATTATAGGTCATTAAGCCTAATTGGATGGTCCGGATATTTTTACAAATCCCGAAAATGAAAAATCACAGTTTTATAATGTGCGAGGTACTTTTCTGCAAATTTGCAGTTTTTCCTTTCTAAAACCTTTCAAAAAAAAGTTTTTCAGTTTTGAAAACTTCAACAATGATCTCCAATATGCAAATGACCATTAACACACATTCTCACATTGTTTAAGCTCATAGACCTAGTCATGTGTTAAGATTTCATTTTGAAACTCCAAGTTACCTCATGACTTTTGAAAATTAGTTTAAGAAACTTGATATGCATGGACTAATGCATTTGGCTTGCGTGAAAGAATTTGAATACCTTACATCAAAATTACAAATTGTTGTTTGATCTTTCGTCTTCGTTCTTTCATGAATGCCGAGTCTTGAACTTGTACGACTTGAATGCCCGTGATGTGTTGTTTTGCATCCTTTAACAAAAACTGAAATACACTTGATATTAATTAGTACATTTTCACCTTGTTTGTTTCCATTAAAATCCCAATCGGAGTTAGAGTGACTAACCACTTAGTCCAACACTTATAACTTCAAGGTGTTCATCTATAAAGGAGAACCCCCATTGTTCCACAACTAGCTCTGCATGAGATTCATCTACTTAATTAAAGGCAAATTGAACCCGGATTTTAGACCGAAATATCTTTGCTTGTACCAATATTATTTTCAATTTGATTACTCTATCATGTGAGAGGTTTTACCTAAAAAGGTCTCGATACTAGTTAAAGAGAGATTCACAATTTTGCATAAATTATATTCAATGAAAATATTGCAACCACACATTTATGACCGTTTGATGAAATGGCGATGCAGGCAAGGAGATGTATCATAAAATATATACACATAAGTGACTCCAACATGAGTTGAACCTCCCCTAGGCTCCAACTTTGCCTTTTAGCAAGTGATGTCACATTTTTTATATTGCTCCTTATGGGAATAGAATTCCCAACCTCTTACTTCCATAACCCCATACCTACCCATTGGGCCACCCACATGGTTACAAGTGATGCCTCGTTCATTTCACTATAGATGTTTTGACAAATTTTATGCTATACTAACGAATGCGTTATATAAATGTGTTACAGGAGTTACTTGGAAATGGAAAAAACTTTCAAGTATTTTGTGTACGAAGAAGGAGATCCGCCATTATTTCACACTTCAACCTGCGATAGCATACTTGCAATAGAAGGGATTATAATGGGACAGTTGGAGGCTGACGACAAATTTATAACTTAAAATCAAGAGGATGTACATGTCTTCTTCCTTCCCTTCAGTGTTTACAACATGGTTCAATACATTTGGGAACGCGGATCGCACGACTCAAGTCATTTCTATCGAACCAACAACGACTTCATCAATGTCATTGCAGAGAAATATCCATATTGGAATAGAAGTCGAGGAGCAGATCATTCCATGGTTGCTTGCCATGATTGGGTAAGGAGTGAGATTTTCTTTATTCCTTTTCTTTTGTTTGCGGGCTTCACTATGGTAAAAATTATTTACTTTCTATCACTGTTTAATTCATGACGAACTCGAAAATATTGTAAAGATCTCTAGCCAAGACTCCTGCCTTTGGCAAATAAAGCTTATTAGTAAGTTCTATATAAAGCTATTTTTGCTACTCTTTTTTTTATAAGAAAGAAATAATTACTTCCACCGAGACTTGAACCCATAACCTTTCACTCCTACACACCGTACCAAACCTTTGGCCACCCAATTGGTTCTCTTTTTGATACTCTTTAAGTCTGCTGTAAATTAGGTATAGATAGTGATAGAAACTTAGTAAATGCTTGCAACCATGCTCATTGTGAAAAGAAAGTGAGATTTTTTTTTAAACAAAAATAAAGTGAGTTTGAAGTTATCGCTAATTAAGTATGACGTAATTGGAACTTATATACATCCCCTGTTTTTCAAAAATATGCATTTCAATCTTTTTAATATTTTTTGGACAATTACATATTGCACAAATTGTAAACATCACTATTCAAAAGTTTTACAACCTCTCCTGTTATTATTTGATTCATAAATCTTCAAATTAACTAAAAGTGTACGAATTAGGCCAAACTATAGAGAGAGTTCACAATTCACTTTAAGAATTACTTTTGATGTAGTAACCCAACTCTATAAATTATGTCTTATAACTACAATAACAATATAGCCTCAGTCCCGAATTATTTCTTATAACGACTCTTGATTATTTTTAACTTGTATTGTAGGCACCACGTAAAACAAGGTTCAATTATCTTCTCTTCCACAATTCTATTAGAGTTTGATGCAACACCAACACCTCAGAAGGCTTTAAGCCTTCAATAGATGTAACGCTCCCAGAAATATCCCTACCTTATGGCAAGATGAAACCCCTTGGCGGCCCTTCCCCATCTCAACGGCCAATTCTAGCATTTTTCGCCGGTGGTGGTAATCACGGGCCTATCCGACCTATCCTCCTTGAGCATTGGAAGAACAAGACTAATGACATGCAAGTGTACGAATACTTGCCAGAAGGCATGTCCTACGATGAGACAATGAAGAAAAGCAAATATTGTTTTTGCCCGAGTGGCTACGAAGTTGCAAGTCCAAGAATTGTTGAATCTTTGTACACTAGGTGTGTCCCAGTATTGCTCAAGGAAGGGTACGTTGCTCCTTTTAGCGATGTTCTTAATTGGGACTCATTTTCAATTAGTGTTCCAACAAGTGAGATTCCTAATCTTAAGAAGATTTTGATGGGCATATCAAAAAGAAGGTACCTCAAATTGCAAAAGAGGGGGTTGCAAGTGAGAAGGCATTTTATGGTGAATTCACCACCTAAGAGATTTGATGTTTTCCATATGCTCTTGCATTCTATTTGGTTGAGTAGGTTGAATGTTCGTATCCATGACCATTTAGTGAGTTAATATAGGGTTATTTTGATAAAAAAAAATAGTCAATATAAGTTTGTGACAAGGCTTACTATATATTTGTTGTGGGTACAAGTTTCTTGTATAATAATTTTCAACTGAATTTGTACGTATGTCTAGCTAAGTATGTTTTTTTGATAGTTCTATGATGTTGTTATTCTTTTTTTTCACTAAAATTTCAATGTGATCTCATGTCTCTATACAAAATATTGTTCCGGCCGCTGCTTCCACAACAAGGAGTAGAAACGAGTGCTTCATGTGGATAACGTTTCCACAATTTGTCTCATTTCGCTGTTTAATTTTCTTTCCCCCCTTTTCATGCTTCCCAGGCTATCCTGGTGGCTCGAGACTCACCGGTATACCCGGACCAATTAGTATTGGAGCATCATTGAATAGTATATTTGTCCTCCCTTTTTTCGGTGTAAGCCCCACCTCGTATCTAGAGTATCTGACTGCTTCGAATTTGCCTTGAGGAACAACATTAGCGCATGTTTTCATTCCCAAGATTCAAACTCTAAGACTACTGACTAATGGAATTAATGATCCGTTGACTATCATTCCAAGTTTTTTTTTTGTTTAGATCACTCGGTATCGGAACTTAACGACTACTTTGAGCTCGAGTTGGATCGGTCCAGTAAGAAGCAAAGCTCTCTTACCTGTAGTTTTTGTATTCGAAGTCTCAAGTTCAAGACGAGGGACGAAGCCAACTTTAGAGTTAGGGAGCCAACTTTATTTGGTTGTTTGGCAATAATAGATATAGCTCAATATATTATATTATGAATAATTAGTAATGTAATATACATTTGCCTCTTTTTTTTAGGAAAAAAAAGAGAGGTGGTTCGACTTGTTAAATGCAAGTCATACATATATACTTAGGCTTCAAGAAAAAAAATTGGATGAGGTATTACTTCTTAAATGTAAGGTTAGGGGTTCGACTCATGTCTGGAGTCAAGGTTTTGTAATTAAGTTGGTTTCTTTGAAAAAAAATTACAATCTTTAGAGGAAAATGTAGAAGAAAATGTTATTAAAATTTTATTTAATAGTCTAAAAAACACAATAGGGGAAAACTCTGTGATGATAACATCATGAAAAAAATGATAAAAAGTTAAGACGTGAAGAAAAATAGTAAACCTTTAGAGAGATTAGCGATTATAAATCAATTCAAGCGTAAACCTTCGCTAACGTTGATGAGTTAATGGTGCTATAAATAAAATCTTATGGTGTGAGTGCTATGAAGGTGGATTATGCATTGAAAATAAGAGTATAGACTATATACTATATTGTGATTGTCTTTTGTTAAAACCAGAATTTGAAATTAGATAGAATAAATTTTATTGATTTTTGACTTTTGGATATAGTATAATGTTTAGTTGACAAATTGAAATGGGCTCTGTTAATTTTTTATCTAAAAGTAATAGCATCAAGAAATGAGGAAAAAAACAAGGGGGCCAACCTTATTGTTTTATTTGTTTACTTGACGTGTGCCTTCTCAAGACATCATTTTAAGCTAGCAGAGTGTTGAACCACTGCAACCGCCCGTCGGATCGGCCAGTAAGAGTAGAGGGTTGTAATTGGATAGCCATAGTTTTCATTGGAACATGCGATTTGGGCCCATTTTAAAATATATATGGGCCCTGATGAGCCCGAACAATTATGCCAATTGTATAACTGAGTTCGTCGTTAGTTATGTCCGGGCTTACAAGACTTAAACTAACATAGTCCACTAGAATCTAGCCACGTGTGAGATTCGACGCTAACGTGGACTGATATCTGAGATTGTCACCGACGATCGTAGGTGACTCCAACCCCCCCACCGCGACGTCATACCAAAGCTTAAAAACAAAACGTTGACGTGCCTCGTAACAAGCATATGAGCTCTCGACGTTCATCCAACGATCTCTGTTGCTCATGTTTGAATAATATGTTGTCTACAAGTTTATGAGTATAGGATTTCTCTTTAAGATAAGCAAATATGATCCTCTCGCCATATATTGATTTTTTCACAAATTACAACAGCATGTGTAACAAAGCATGTATAATACACATATAGAAGCTAGAGACATAATTAGAGAGAGAGAGACAGAGAGAGGCAGAGACACAAAGAGAGACAGAGAGGGTGAGAGATGGCAAAATCAAGCAAGGTGAGGCAACTAATTCTCTCAAGTTCTTCAACATGTTGTGCATCATCAGCTGCTCAATGTCTCTCAATTGCACTATCTGTGGGATTACTTTCACTCATTCTATTGTTTGTGCTTGCCACTCATAGAAACTCCACTGTCAACCTTACAAGGATTTCAAGTAGTAGTGATTTCAATGCATCATCTACTTCATCATCAATATCAGTTTCTTCTGCCACCATCAATGGGAGTATTACTGACGATTATAACGTTAACGTTTCGACTATTTTAGAGATAATGAGAGATCATTATGACTTAGATTATGATGATGAGATGGACAATTTTCATTATCTTCAAGTTCATAGAGGAGGATTGAATAATTCGTCGTTACATGTGGTGGGTATAGAGCAATGTTTCATTATATACTTGTTCCATGCATCTCAATTGCATGCTTTGACAGATTGATTGATTTATTAGTACAATTTTCTTTAATTATTTTTTTTGGTGCTTGAGCGTCTAATTTATTTGCTAGCTTAAATTTCAAGATGAAACAGCTTAATTAAATCATGTGAGATATATCTTATAATACACAAAGTTACATATTGTCTATCATTCATGTAATTAGTTGTTTTTAATTAAACGTGTGATTAATTAAATCTATATCATTTGATTTTGCAGGAAAGAAGGCACAAGGAATTGATGAACACAACTTCTTGTACTAATAAGTTGAAGAGGCTTGAAGCAGGACTAGCAAGAGCTAGGGCTGAAATCAGAAAATCTGCTAAAAACAGTACACAAGCAAGTGATCCTGACTACACCCCACAAGGCCCAATTTACTGGAACCCCAATGCATTTCACAGGTGAGCTTATTTTGAACAATTAGATGTTAATTTCACTTCTAATCAATGCTTGGCTCTTGTACAACTTATCAACATTTTTGGTGGATTAACATGTCATATAAGGTTGACCTAATTTATGAGCCTAAGTCATCATGTCATAAGTATGGGCTAATATATGATGTGTAGAAACCACAGTGTAATACGAGCGGATTACAAATGCGTGTTGCCGTGTATGTCCTTTTCAATGCCTGGATATCTAGAAGAATAGTTTGGCAATATTGCACTAAAAGTTTCTACACTTGTATTTTATTAATCAAATCCTTATTCATCACATGAAAATTTAGGCTCGTATACCTGAAACCTTATTAGATCGATTACAATATTGGCCAAATTTCATAACATATAGCGCAAGACAAGTAACTAATTATATATGTATATGTAACTTATAACTTCAAGGTGTTCATCTATAAAGGAGAACCCCCATTGTTCCACAACTAGCTCTGCATGAGATTCATCTACTTAATTAAAGGCAAATCGAACCCGGATTTTAGACCAAAATATCTTTGCTTGTACCAATATTATTTTCAATTTGATTACTCTATCATGTGAGAGGTTTTACCTAAAAAGGTCTCGATACTAGTTAAAGAGAGATTCACAATTTTGCCCAAATTATATTCAATGAAAATATTGCAACTTCACATTTATGATCGTTTGATGAAATGGCGATGCAGGCAAGGAGATGTATCATAAAATATATACACATAAGTGACTCCAACATGAGTTGAACCTCCCCTAGGCTCCAACTTTGCCTTTTATCAAGTGATGCCTCATTTTTTCGTATTGCTCCTTATGAGAATAGAATTTCCAACCTCTTACTTCCATAACCCCATACCTAACCATTGGTCCACCCACATGGTTGCAAGTGATGCCTCGTTCATTTCACTATAGATGTTTTGACAAATTTTATGCTATACTAATGAATGTGTTATATAAATGTGTTACAGGAGTTACTTGGAAATGGAAAAATCTTTCAAGTATTTTGTGTACGAAGAAGGAGATCCGCCATTATTTCACACTTCAACCTGCGATAGTATACTTGCAATAGAAGGGATTATAATGGGACAGTTGGAGGCTGACGACAAATTTAGAACTCAAAATCAAGAGGATGCACATGTCTTCTTCCTTCCCTTCAGTTTTTACAACATGGTTCAATACATTTGGGAGCGTGGATCGCACGACTCAACTCCTTTCTATCGAACCATCAACGACTACATCAATGTCATTGCAGAGAAATATCCATATTGGAATAGAAGTCGAGGAGCAGATCATTCCATGGTTGCTTGCCATGATTGGGTAAGGAGTGAGATTTTCTTTATTCCTTTTCTTTTGTTTGCGGGCTTTACTATGGTAAAAATTATTTACTTTCTATCACTGTTTAATTCATGACGAACTCGAAAATATCGTAAAGATCTCGAGCATAGACTCTTGCCTTTGGCAAATAAAGCTTATTAGTAAGTTCTAGATAAAGCTATTTTTGATACTCTTTTTTTTATAAGAAAGAAATAATTACTTCCACCAAGACTTAAACCCATGACCTTTCACTCCTATACACCATACCAAACCATTGGGCCACCCAATTGGTTCTCTTTTTGATACTCTTTAAGTTTGTTGTAAATTAGGTATAGATAGTGATAGAAACTTAGTAAATGCTTGCAACCATGCTCATGGTGAAAAGAAAGTGAGATTTTTTTTTTAAACAAAAATAAAATGAGTTTGAAGTTACCTCTAATTAAGTATGCCCTAATTGGAACTTATATACATCCCTTGTTTTTCAGAAATATGCATTTCAATCTTTTTAATATTCTTTGGACAATTACATATTGCACAAATTGTAAACATCTCTATTCAAATGTTATACAACCTCTCCTGTTAGTATTTGATTTAGAAATCTTCAAATTAACTAAAAGTGTACTAATTAGGTCAAACTATAGAGAGAATTCAGAATTCACTTTAAGAATTACTTTTGATGTAGTAACCCAACACTATAAATTATGTCTTATAATTACAACAACAATATAGCCTCAGTCCCAAGTTATTTCTTATAACGATTCTTGATTATTTTTAACTTGTATTGTAGGCACCACGTAAATCAAAGTCCAATTATCTTCTCTTCCACAATTCTATTAGAGTTTTATGCAACGCCAACACCTCAGAAGGCTTTAAGCCTTCAATAGATGTAACGCTCCCAGAAATACCCCTACCTTATGGCAATTTGAAACCCCTTGGCGGCCCTTCCCCATCTCAACGGCCAATTCTAGCATTTTTCGCCGGTGGTGGTAATCACGGGCCTATCCGACCTATCCTCCTTGAGCATTGGAAGAACAAGACCGATGACATGCAAGTGTACGAATACTTGCCAGAAGGCATGTCATACGATGAGATAATGAAGAAAAGCAAATATTGTTTTTGCCCGAGTGGCTACGAAGTTGCAAGTCCAAGAATTGTTGAATCTTTGTACACTGGGTGTGTCCCAGTATTGCTCAAGGAAGGGTATGTCGCTCCTTTTAGCGATGTTCTTAATTGGGACTCGTTTTCAATTAGTGTTCCAACTAGTGAGATTCCTAATCTTAAGAAGATTTTGATGGGCATATCAAAAAGAAGGTACCTCAAATTGCAAAAGAGGGGGTTGCAAGTGAGAAGGCATTTTATGGTGAATTCACCACCTAAGAGATTTGATGTTTTCCATATGCTCTTGCATTCTATTTGGCTGAGAAGGTTGAATGTTCGTATCCATGGCCATTTAGTGAGTTAATATAGGGTTATTTTGATAAAAAAAAATTAGTCAATATAAGTTTGTGATAAGGCTTACTATATATTTGTTGTGGGTACAAGTTTCTTGTATAATAATTTTCGACTGAATTTGTACGTATGTCTAGCTAAGTATGTTTTTTTGATAGTTCTATAATGTTGTTATTCTTTTTCTTTTCACTAAAATTTCAATATGATCTCGTGTCTCTATACAAAATATTGTTCCGGCCGCTGCTTCCACAACAAGGAGTAGAAGTGAGTGCTTCATGTGGATAACGTTTCCACAATTTGTCTCATTTCGTTGTTTACTTTTCTTTCTCCCCCTTTTCATGCTTCCCGGCTATCCTGGTGGCTCGAGACTCACCGGTATACCCGGACCAATTAGTATTGGAGTGTCATTGAATAGTATATTTGTCCTCTCTTTTTTGGTGTAAGCCCCACCTCGTATCTGGAGTATCTGACTGCTTTGAATTCGCCTTGAGGAACAATGTTAGCGCATGTTTTCATTCCCAAGATTCAAACTCTAAGACTACTGACTAATGGAATTAATGATCCGTTGACTATCACTCCAAGTTTTTTTTTGTTTAGATCACTCGGTATCGGAACATAACGACTACTTTGAGCTCGAGTTGGATCGGCCCAGTAAGAGGTAAAGCTCTCTTACCTGTAGTTTTTATATTCAAAATCTCAAGCTCAAGACCAGGGATGAAGCCAACTTTAGAGTTAGGTAGCCAACTTTATTGGGATGTTTGGCAATAATAGATATAGCTCAATATATTATATTATGAATAATTAGTAATGTAATATACATTTGCCTCTTTTTTTTAGGAAAAAAAAGAGAGGGGGTTCGACTTGTTAAATGCAAGTCATACATATATACTTAGGCTTCAAGAAAAAAAATTTGATGAGGTATTACTTGTTAAATGTAAGGTTAAGGGTTCGACTCATGTCTGGAGTCAAGATGTTGTAATTAAGTTGGTTTCTTTGAAAAAAAATTACAATCTTTAGAGGAAAATGTGGAAGAAAATATTATTAAAATTATATTTAATAGTCTAAAAAACACAATAGGGGAAAACTCTATGATGATAACATCATGAAAAAAATGATAAAAAGTTAAGACGTGAAGAAAAATAGTAAACCTTTAGAGAGATTAGCGATTATAAATCAATTCAAGCGTAAACCTTCGCTAATGTTGATGAGTTAATGATGCTATAAATAAAATCTTATGGTGTGAGTGCTATGAAGGTGGATTATACATGGAAAATAAGAGTATAGACTATATACTATATTGTGATTGTCTTTTGTTAAAACCAGAATTTGAAATTAGATAGAATAAATTTTATTGATTTTTGACTTTTGGATATAGTATAATGTTTAGTTGACAAATTGAAATGGGCTCTGTTAGTTTTTTTATCTAAAAGTAATAGCATCATCAAATGAGGGAAAAAATAAGGGGACCAACCTTATTATTTTATTTGTTTACGTGTGCCTTCTCAAGACATCTTTTTAAGCTAGTAGAGTGTTGAACCACTACAACCGCCGGTCGGATCGGCCGGTAAGAGTAGAGGGTTGTAATTGGATAGCCATAGTTTTCATTGGAACATGCGATTTGGGCCCATTTTATAATGTTTAGTTGATAAATTGAAATGGGCTTTGTTAATTTTTTATCTAAAAGTAATTACATCAAAAAATGAGGGAAGCTTATTGTTTTATCTGTGTACTTGACGTGTGCCTTGGGACATGCGATTGGTCCTATTCCATAATATATATGGGCCCTGATGAGCCCGAACAATTGGGCCAATTGTATAACTGAGTTCGTCGTTAGTTATGTCCACAAGACTTGACTAGAATCTAGCCACGTGTGAGATTCGACGCTAAAGTGGACTGATATCTGAGATTGTCACCGACGCTCGTAGGTGACTCCAACCCCCACCGCGACGTCATACCAAAACTTAAAAACAAAACATTGACGTGCCTCGTAACAAGCATATGAGCTCTCGACGTTCATCCAACGATCTCTGTTGCTCATGTGTGAATAATATTTTGTCTACAAGTTTCTGTGTATAGGATTTCTCTTTAAGATAAGCAAATATGATCCTCTCGCCATATATTGATTTTTTCACAAATTACAACAGCATGTGTAACAAAGCATGTATAATACACATATAGAAGCTAGAGACATAATTAGGGACAGAGACACAGATAGAGACAGAGACACACAGAGAGACAGAGAGGGTGGGAGATGGCAAAATCAAGCATAGAGAGGGACAGAGAGGGTGAGAGATGGCAAAATCAAGCAAGGCGAGGCAAAATGTACTCCATATGAATGCACGGAAGACTTAAATCGTCAAAATAATATTACATAGCTGTTTTAATGTCAATTAATCTAACGTGGATACCTTACCAAAATGTACTCCATATGAATGACCAGTGTGATCCCCAAAATATCAAAAGTTAAACCTCCAAGTCATATACATGTCAAAATGTATCTCCCACAACCCATATCATAAAATGATAAATATAAACAAACGTACGAGTAGGGCAAATCGTAGTCGATCACAGGTAGTCCTTAAGCTTGCTCTTCCATCTGCTCGTACCAGGATCTGAACTCAAACCATTACAAACAAGCAGATGACGAGTCTAGAGTGAGTAATCCTAAGGAAACTCACCAAGAAAATACATAAATAAAACTGCTGGAATCAAAATACTATAAAAAAACATGCGGAAGAAAAGAGTACAAGCAACTGTGGAAGATCATCGCATGAATATAAATAGCATGGAAACAAAGTGCGTGCACAATCAAAGACAGACTATAGTGTAACAACTCTCAAATTTTAACCCGACTTGTATAGTACTTGTCAGGACCGTGACCCGGCTACGTGATACTAGACAGTATTTCGAACCTCGAGAGTCGACACCGAGGTGATTTTATGATTCTTTTATGTGTGTAATAGTATTTTAGTGTAATACGTGTCACGAGCCATTCGAGCGATTTTTAAAATGAGTGAGTTTCCGTCTAGGTAAATGGGAGAGAAAAATACAATAAACAACATAATTAAAAGAATTATTTAATAATTTAATTATTTATTTGTACGAGACAAGGCGAAAGTATGCGTGTGACAGAGAAATATGAACCGAGGAGGCAAGACGGGTCGGTGAAAAGTTGTTGGAAAACGTGGGTGTTAGATAAATACACAACAAATGGACCATGGTGTAAGATTGTTAAAGTGACATAGTCCAATAATGGAGCACCATTGGATCAACCTCGAGATGCGTGGTTAGGTGGAGATGAAGGATCATGCTTTAGACACCACACCACCTAATTCACTGTTCATCATTATTCACACCGTACCTTTTGTTTTTAAATACAAAATACTCTCCTCTCTCCACCACTCTCATCTCACGGTTCTCTCTTCACTCACAGTTCTCCTCTCCCTCATCTCCTCCAACTCTCGGCCTCTCTTCTCTCTCTCTCTCTCGGCTCCTCTCCACCACCCTCTCCACCCCCACTCTCACGGCCTCCTCTCTCATCTCTCTTCACTCACGACTCCACTCTCTTTTCCTCTCCACTCACGGCCTCACCGTCACTAACTCACGGCTTCACTCTCTTCGTTCACCGTCACCGCCACCCTCCTCCTTTCGCCGACGAGCCGCATGGTCCCCGGGAAGCCGCACTTGCCGAAGGTAACTCTCTCTCTCTCTCTCTCTCTCTCTCTCTCTCTCTCTCTCTCTCTCTCTCTCTCTCTCTCCTCACACACCTCTCTCCTCATGGTCCCTCTCTCTCTCGGACTGTGCTCTCGGTTCTCACTGTTTTTGGGACGTCGTAGCCTGTGGGACCATCCCCGGTCACGACTGATCGGAGGTGACACCCCATTGACGCCACTAGCCGTGGGTGGCTCACCTTCCATGTGGTCCGTGATGGTGATGTGTGCATGTGTGTGCGTGTGGGTGTATGTGAGTGAGGTGATGTGTGCGTGTCTGCACCCCACGGTTGGGGTGCGTGATGGGGTGTGGGTGGACAGTCAAGGTGATGGGGAGTATGGTGAGGACAGCTTTGGCGATAGGGTGGTGGGTGCATGTGGGTGCATGTGCATGCATGAGTGTGTATGTGTGTGAATGAGATGTAAAATAGTGGGATGTGTGATAGGGTGTGTGCACCCTATGGTTGGGGTGTGTGATGGTGTTGTACATTCCATTACTGGGTGTGGGGTGTACCATGTGTGTGTATTATGTGAATAGGCTATGGATGTGTATAACGAGTGGGGTGCACATAACGGTGGGGTGTTGTGTGCACATAACAGTGGGGTATGTTTTGTAAAAAGGATAATAACCATAGAGATGGATTGATCCACAATGGTTTAAGTCACCTTAATTAAGTATATTTGAACTAAACATACGAGAAACACCCTAAGACGAAATACTAACCTTAAAATAATATTCGGAATTCAAACCTTTATCAGGTAGACAGGAAATCGTGGGGAACGCGTTAGAGTCTCGGATGTTGTTACGCGGGTCACGATAAGTTCAGGTAAGTACACTTGCCTTAAAAAGCATTTGTACGTAAGTAAGCCATCTAAAAAAATACCATGTGATTCATTTTCATTCCGTTGTGTTTGTTATTATCTACTTGTTGACATTCCATTCCATATTCCTTGTATGTGTGTTCTTGGCATAAGTGTGTGTCTCGAAGGTACATGCGACCTGCACTAGAAGGGATAAAACGTGGGCACTCGTTCGCACGAGTGTTTGACCACCCTAGTGATTGTGTAATACCATGTACTAGATTGTTGTAGATATTGCTGTGGATTTCGATGTTGCGACATCGCTGTTGTGGAATTGTTGTGGAATTTAGACCACTTATTGCCTCTCTTGACTCGTAGAACACGCATGTTTCGATTGTTGACATTTCCAGTCTATCTATCATGCATCTTGTTTATTTAAATCTCTGTCTTTCATATACCGCGTGATATTTGGACTACTTTATTTAACAATTCATGAATTACCGTTATATTCTTCTGGCTTTACTTTCAATTTTCTCAATTACTCACCGTCTAGTTTGTGATGGTGGGTGCAGATAGGGTGGAGTGTAGTAGGGGCAAGGAGCCTTGCCTGGGAGAATTTTTGTAAACGGCTGGACTTGAGGTATCTAGATGTAGGTTCATGTTTATTTTTGTTTGTATGACGTTTATATATGTACAATTGTTTTGGATCTGGGGATATAATTTTGATGTGGATTCCATAAATCCACTTTGTGTTGACTTAGAATTGAATATATCGGGTTCTCCACATTTATATAGATTTTCTAATTTTCGTTTGATTGAGTTATTTCCCAATACTTGTTAGTTTTTCCGCTGCGTATAATTGCAATAACTCTTTCATAAACTGTTAAATTGATTAAGTGGAGGCTGACTAGGCTCGTCAGGCCCGCTGAGTATTGACTCAGGATCTGCACGGGTCTAGACCGGCATACCCAAATGCATTGGAAATTTGGGGCCGTCACATATAGTCATACTTCGGGCTAACCGCCAGGCACATCCCGTGAGGATACCTCGAATGGGTGACTATGTTGCCAGTGTACACCCACTGCGCACCCACACATGTCTAGCACATACGGGTAGCATATTCACCGGCTTATGACTAGAACACATGCTATGGCCTAGTGGACTCTATGCCACCACAACGAATAAACACCAGGTGAGAGTAAACTAAACCACCGTAAAGAAATCAGGAAATATAGATTATTGAATAACTGGACCGAATTGAAATAGTCAAGCACTAAGTACTAAAGTGAATTTCAGTTGGGACACTACACACCTCAAACTGCACTCCAGTAACGTCCTAGTTCAAATCACGCGTCAAAAGCATGTCCAATATCAGTCAATTCACCCTAATACCGCCCGATTAATCAAATAGATTCCCTAAACTTGAAAAACTTCGACTCAAAACCCCAAGTCATTAATAAAACCATCGTTTAAACACCTCAAATAGACTATATAAGTCCCTAGGTTAAACCCCAATTGGTGAATTTTTATAAAAATTTTGTCTCAAAACTGCCCCAGACGCCGCCATGAACACCTGTAACGACCCCTATTTTCATCTAGGGCATCGCCCGGTCTAATCCCATAATTAAGCCATAATTACAACACGTAGGACCTAATTACGTATTAGTCAACCTGTACAACCTATTATCTCGTGGATTGGGTTCAGGGATAAGAAATTCCCTATCAGTACTATTCATCATTTTATAAGGATTATCAAATTTGTGGAAATCTTTAACGTATTAGCGAAGCATTATATATAAATCCTAAATGTAGAAACCAAGAAATAACGATCACAATATAAATATGCAATAAACGGCGAGCATATAGACAAAGTGAAGGTCAAAAGTCGGGTGAACTAACTCTCGTCCCAATGAATAACCCAAGCAAAAGACGTATATAAGCATAATACAAAAATATAACCACATGTACAGCAGCTACGCGCTACGAGCTCAGAGGTAGTTGCCGATCTTTTGTTGCCCGGTCTTGTGCTGCTCGACGGACCTACACCCACCGTCACAAACTAGACAGTGAATATAGTGATATTTAAGTGATAACCGAGGAATTCTATACTACATTTCCAAAGTAAAGACAAATATTTAAATGCATAATATAGCAGAAAAAGGTGCTGAGAAAGTAATGTATGTAAATATCATAGTTAACAGAATTAGATAGACTAACACAGGCTAAGTCGAGATGATCTACGTCCGGTCGGCGGTGAGAAATATCAGCCAGCCTTTTTCCACTATCGTATGGAGATACTCTCGACATACTTTGTAAATTTCGAATATATATATATATATAACTTGCCGACAACCTCGTAGTTCAAGCTTCATGATGCCACCCAAGTAATAGTGGTGAGTGCCGAAAACCTCGAGGTCCAGTGACCCAGTGAATCCACCCATCTCTCGTGCAATGGACACTAGATAATCTCCAACTTTTGTTTCAAGGATTCTCATTTCTAAGGTTCTACGATATCAACAATAAGTTAGGCTACGAAGACCCAAAGAAAATGGAATACAACCAATTACCATAGTAACCCTAGTGCATGCATTTCTAACATCAATTATAACATAATTCACAACAAAATATGGCATATCAAGAAAGGAGTCAATGAAACCATCACAAGGCATCATGTTATTTCAACATTCAACTTGAATAGAGCAAGGAAAGCATGATGGTAGATTACTAACAGCAAATCATCAAATTGACTGAGAAGAGAATTAATATGAATGAAATAAAGTAGAGGGTTTGCACAGTTTCACTTACAAATCACAGGATAGCTCTAACTATCCGACCTCGCGACACTCCGACTAGCGTTCTCAAACTCACGTAACACCCCTAGGTCCCTTAAAGATTATTTCATCTCATTTATTTATTTATTTATATTTTATTAGATATATTTTATGTATATATATACATACATGTGTATATGTATATATATGTATACATATATATAAATATATTTTTTATTTTTATTTATTTATTTATATTATTATTATTTTTTATATATATTTTTGGGCTGGACCGGGTCTGACCCGGTCCAAACGGGCCTCCTTCCCTCTTCTTCTTCAGCAGAGACGCTGCTGTTGCAGCGTCTCTGCTTCTTCTCTTTTTTTTTTGAAATCGGGATGAGAGGGAGGGAGACGATGACCATGTCGTCTCTCCCTCCCGACGCCACTATGGATTGAAATCAAGATGGGAGGAAGTGGAGATGACGACCATGTCGTCTCCCTTCCCGACGCCACCATCACCAACCGCCACCATCAACAACAGTAACACTACTTTACCTCGCCTTGAGCCGCTGCCGTGATCCCTCAATCCCTTCGATCTCCTCCTCCGTTGAGCTCCCTCTCTCTCTCTTGGACTCTCTTCTTCTTCTCTCCGGACTCTCTTTTTTTTTGGATTGTGTGTGTGTGGCAGTGGTGGTTTTTATTAGTGTTTTGGGATCAAATGACCATTTTACCCCTCCAACCTTATCCTTTTCCATATAAGCCAATGCCCATTTTTGTCATTTCTCAAATTTTTTACTAATTTTTTTAAATGTATATATATATATATTATATCATATATATATATATATATGTGTGTGTGTGTGTCCAACTCAATTTAAATAAATTTATAACCATAAGCTATGATCTAATGTGCATTAATTTAATTACATTGCATTTTACTAAATTTAGTCTTACTATAAGTCTCGCTATTCGGTATCTCGGCTTGCACGCAACTCGAGGCGTGTCCCCGACCACGTCTCGGCGTCGATAACTGCACGTACTGGCTTAGTTAGCCTACACACATACAAAACACTAGGAATACATCAATACAAATATAAAATTTACCTCGGTCACATGCCTCGGTCTGTGTGTGCATCTCATGCGGGCCCTATGTCATAGGTTGGTGATCCTGATTAAGCAGTTAATCAAGATTAACAAAATATGGCCATGACAAATATTCCTAACAAAATGAAAATTTCGTCCTCGAATTTAATTCAGGTTAGGGTTCTAACTGACTCGAAAAGGTACGGAAAACGATCTCGCATATAGTCTTCCCGCTCCCAAGGGAGTTCTGAGTCATTGTGGAATTGCCACTTGACGAGTACTTTCAGGATAGGCTTGTTCCTCAGCTGTTGTACCTTTCGGTATAGGATCTGGATAGGCTGCTCCCCATGGCGATATAGATGATGTGATGAATATCTTATTTCCCAAATCTTGAAGCTGACTCCTCAACTCATCCAACTCTCTCGGTGCCATGTGATAGGGTGGTATCGAGATCGGCATTGATGCCTGGTACGAGGTCAATTACAGAGTCTATCTCTTGAGGTGATAGTAGAACCGGTAAGTCCTCCAAAAAGATATCAGGAAAGTCTCTGACTACAGGTATGTCTTCAAATTAGGTCCCTGACTCTCCGCTACGGTGTACAAAGCTACTAGAGTCTCCATCTTCTCACTAGATGCTAATCGACCTATCGTGGTACAAGCACTCGGTGTGCTACCTCGATGAACAAAAATCGTACACATTAGGATCTTGGATATCACGAATTTATTGAAACATTTGCAATTCATCCCTAGTGGTGTAGTCACTTGTCAGTTGACTCCTAGTTCCTCGTCATTTAATCATTACCCTAGCCAAGATTTAAATGATACTAGCCCCAACACGTCACAACATTACTAGTGGGCGAGTCACGCTCCGCGACCACATGCTCATCATACACACGTACGTCACTTTGGTCATAATACTCAAGAAAAGTCTTGCTAGGTGTAATTTTCTATGCAAAATACGAGCTAAGTCCTTACCATCGACTGTCCGAACCAGTTTATGCATTAAGAATAGATCAGAACTTTCCCTCGACTCGGTCACGCACCATAGTTGGGTCTAGTCCTATAGGAACATGGGCTCTCTCTTGATCTTGTGGTTGTGGTGTCACCTATAAATAACTCGTTGGCTGTGTACACTTTCGCATGACATGCCCTACCTGATGATCTATAACATGTCGGTTGTCTCCTCTAACCACCATGTGTAATCTTAGTCTGACCATGCCTTGGCGCATCTCAGTCTCTGCCTCTTGGCACCTACTGTGTTTGCTGAGATGGTATTGCTGGCATAGATGAAGTTGGCAAGATAGGTGGAGTCGCGTGAGATATAGACTGACGACTGGTCTCGTGATACATGAACTTTGAAATCTCTCGATTGTGACCCTCACTCCCTTGCCTCTTTGTCTCCTCCTCTCAAAGTTAGATCCTTGTTCAACCCTAACAGAAGATTGACGCGCGTCGAACACGTCAATAAAATATTTCCTTAAACCAACTATTTGCAGATAGTGGAAAAGAGTCGATCCACAGAGATTGGTAGTCTTTCTAAGGTTCTAAAAGAAAGGAGAATGGGGTTTAGAGAAAATGATTTAATTAATTAATCTAATTACTAATAAATTAAATAACTAAAATAAATATCTAAGACTACGAACAATTAATTTAAATACCTAAGTCTATTGTTCCACAAGACAAGATCAAGATTCAATGTCATATCATGGTCGTCAATCTTTCCTGAAACAATTATTAATTGAAGTTCCCCAAGATTAGCTATGGAAAATCGACATCCGCCAGAAATTCCTAATTCCCCTAATCTCGATAGCTAGGACATCCGCCACTAACTACTTCCCTAATTAATGCATAACCTTAGACATCCGCCATAAGATTTAACGCACTAACCGCAGTAATAAAGTTTTATGGGAATACTAATCCTAAATAACCGGATCGCGTCCGCTCCCGATTTAACCTAGATTTAATTGTTGCACACTCAAGAACCGAAAGGTTTTGACGGCAATCGGGTGAATGTTTGTTACTTATATTGTCTCAAAAGTACAATTACGGATACTAATGAGTCAATTAACTATAGATTTTCCACCTAAAAGCATGCATTGGCCACATGCATACCCTAAGTTTAAACCATATTCATTAAAACCAACAACAATGAAATAGAAGAAATTAAATTAAATAAATAATAAAATAAAAGATCTCACAAGTTATGTCATGAATCCATAATCCTGAATTGTTTCACCTTCGACCTAGGCAATGGCTTGATTAGCCGGACATGACTACTCACAAAATAATGCGAGAGAGAGAGAGTCTAATGAATAATAGATGTTCTATTTATACCTAAAGTTCTAATGTGTAAAACTACTAAAATTGGAGTCTGGTAGAGAGAGAAACTATTTTCTGGGTTGTATTTTCATCCTTGACACGTGTTAGTGTCTCATTGGCTGAATTCTGGTGCTTGAGAACGTGTCGCGTGTTGATTGGCGCTGAGGTGATGACGCGGTTGACGTAGCGGTCGCTCATTGGACGAAAGTGGAGTCGGTGACGTGCTGTGAGGGGTTGAGAGCGCGACACGTGGCGGGCTAGGACGCGATAAGGAGACTCGCATAGATCACTGAAAATCTGGGAGACAGCACACGCACGCATCCCGAGGCAGATCGAGTGACTGAAGAGAGGAGACGGCTGAGTGGACGACGTGGCAAACGTGGATTGGCACTGGCGCTGCTGGACGGACGACGTAGCGGCCAAGATTGGCTGGAAAGTTGCTGTGTGACGCGACTTGGCGAATCTGCTTCTAACATGTGGCACTGCGGACTCCAATTACCCCATTGTCAGTGTAAATTTTGAGACTAACTCTCCCGGTATCTGAATACTGCAAGTAAATACTTTATTTTGAATATTTTTCCACCCCGGATTCAACCGTGCACTCCGTTTCACCTGAAAACCAAAACTAAATATAATTAGACTTTCACCTGAAAACCAAAACTAAATATAATTAGACTTATATTTTACAAACTTCCACACTAAACTATACTAAAATAGACTATTAAATCCTATAAATATTGACTTATCAAATACCTCCAAACTTAAGATTTTGCACGTCCCGAGCAAAGGTATATTTGACAACAAAAACTAAACTAGACTCCTAATGCATTAACCAAACTAATCCTAAACCTAAACTTAAACTCATAGCTATACTTATTCCTATACCCAATATTAAAATTCATGGAGTTCATTTGATTTACATAGTCGCCAAGTAACAATCCGCTCAAGAAATTTCAGAGTTATGATATGTCAAGTCTCGCAACCCAAACACAGTTAAGATCACACTTTAAAGACATAGATTTAGTCAAAACAAAGGCCATCAACTACTCATGAGTTTTCTTGGTCTATACATTCAAGCATGCAAGTTTAAAATCTCACTTAATCTAGTGAAAGCACTCGAGCTAAATCTTTTTATTTGAGGAGTTTTCATATACTTTCGCCTTTATTTATTTAATAAATACACTCTATTTTTTTCTCCATAATATTTTTTTCAAGTAGTACGGTCCCTGCTCCTCCATTTCCTATGGAATCTTGTGGGACTCTCTATATTAAGAAAACTCCTATTACCCCTTCTCACTTCACTATGATTAAGCAGATTATCAAATAAGAATTAAAGCACTATTACTTGCACAATTCTGACCATCTACTTATTTTGATATCTAGCACAAAGTTTAACCATCATACTAAGTCTCTAATCATGCAATCATAAAAATGCTGAGCTACGGCTTGATTGAAGATTACCCCTAATTTTTCCTGATTTTCAAGTCAAAAAGCAACTATAATATACTTATCCACAATCAAAGGCATGAACCAAAGTTTCTGGTGACTCTAAATGCAACATATGTGACATATGACACTATGTAAGGTCTAAATGCAAGAACAAACATAGATAGACACATGTCTACTCCTAAGGCCATCTCCAATCACAACACTAAAATGGTGCAACTTTTGCACAATTTTAGTGTAACTTTTACACTAAATTTTAAAATCATCTCCAACCCACAACACTATCTTTTACACTATTTTACTTTATTTATTAATTTATTTATTATCTTTTACATTATCTTTTACCCACAACACTATCTTTTACACTACTTTTTGTTGATAAAAATAAAAAAATAATAATAATAAAATAATAGCGTCGTGAACAGTGCCGCACCAATTTGGTGTGGCACTGTAGCTGTGCGCCATCCACGTGGGATGGTGCACAGAAATCAATGACGCCACCTCAGCTGATGCTGAGGTGACATCTCCAACCAGTGCCAAAATGGCGCTGGTTGGAGATGCCCTAATAAAACTACACTAAATACATGCATGAAAATGTATCATATCATAATAAAATGGAAGATAAAAGTATCAATGAAAAGAAATGGAAAAGTGAATGAGAATAACACCACCATTACCATCCTTTCAACCGCATAATTTAAAAAAATTAATGATCATACCTACGGTCTTTAGCAAGAAAATCCATCCAACACTATCTACAATCCCTAAAATACCCCCAAACTTATTTCTAACCTTGTCCTCAAGGTTCAAAACAAGTCAAGTGGTCTATACACAAGAAAACAACCAAAAATGGTGAAAGAACATGATAGTGATAGGAAGAAGGAAATGATATAAGTTCATGCATAAAAAAAAAAAAAAACTAAATAATACTTATCAAAATTTGGGCTGCCTCCCAATAGCGCTTTTGTTTAAAGTCTTTGGCTCGACTTGGTCTGAGTCTGTCAATCAACATAGACTGGTAGTTCAAGTGATACGCCCTCTACATTGTGACTCGGGAAGTCTTCATAAAAGATCTTCAACCTGTGTTCGTTCATTTTAAAAGCATTACCAGTCTCCAAACTCTGAATCTCCACTGCACCGTGGTCATACACTGCAATCACCACATACGGTCCTGTCCACCTCGATCTCAGCTTACCTGCAAAAATCTTAAGACGTGATTGAAACAAAAGCACTTTTTGACCAACACAAAAAGATTGCCTAGAAAGAATGCGATCATGGAACGTTTTGGTTTTTTCCTTGTAAATTCGCGCATTTTCATATCGTCGTTCCTGATTTCCTCCAATTCTTGGAGAGTGAGCGTTCTCTCTTTTCCTGCTTCGTCGAGCTTCATATTAAGTTGTTTCACAGCCCAGTAGGATTTATGCTCGAGCTCAACTGGCAAGTGGCAAGCTTTTCCAAACATAAGGCGATAGGGGGACATTCTAATTGGCGTTTTAAACGCCGTTCGGTAAGCCCAAACCGCATCATCAAGACGTGTACTCTAATCCTTTCGAGTAGGATTCACTGTCTTTTCCAAGATAGATTTGATCTCCCTATTAGAAACCTCTACCTGGCTACTCGTTTGGGGATGATATGTCGTAGACGTTCTATGAGTGACATTGTACCTCCTCAGAAGACTTTCAACCATACGGTTGCAGAAGTGAGTGCCTCTATCACTAATCAGGGCACGCGGGGTACCAAATGTTGTAAAAATCCTCGATTTAAGGAATTCACAAACCACTTTAGAATCATTAGTGCGGGTAGCTTTAGTTTCCACCCACTTAGATACGTAGTCTACTGCTAAAAGTATGTAAACATTACCAAATGACATTGGAAACGGTCCCATGAATTCTATACCCCATACATCAAATATCTCACAAATATGAATCGAGGTAAGTGGCATTTGGCCCCGATGATTGAGGTTACCAGTTTTCTGACAGTTCGGACAAGTCTTGGTGAACATGTATGAATCATGAAAAATAGTAGGCCAGTAAAACCCACTTTCAAGAACTTTCCTAGCTGTCCTACGGGGACCGAAGTGGCCACCGCAAGCGTAAGTGTGACAAAAAACCAAGATGGAATGACTCTCAGTTTGAGAAACACACAGCCTGATAACCTGATCGGAGCAAAATTTCCATAAGTATGGGTCGTCCCACACATAATACTTAGCATCGCTCCTAAGTTTATTCTTCTGAGCCTTCGAAAGATGAGGAGATAGCTCGCCAGAGGTGATATAGTTCACCGAATCGACATACCAGGGAAGATCCTCCATGACAGCATGGATGTACTCATCAGGGAAATCATCCTTTATAGGGGTAGGACGTTCACCATTCTCAATCCTGCTGAGATGGTCTGCGACTAGATTTTCTGCACCACTTTTATCTTTAATTGTGATGTCAAACTCCTGTAATAGGAGTATCCATCGAATGAGCCTAGGTTTGGCATCCTTTTTACTCATCAGGTACTTTAAGGCTGCATGGTCAGAGTAAATAATAACCTTGGTACCCAGAAGATAAGGCCGAAACTTCTCTAGTGCGAAGATAATGACAAGGAGCTCCTTCTCAGTTGTGGTATAGTTCATCTGAGCCACATCTAAAGTATGAGGAGCATAGTAAATAACATGTGAAGCTCTCCCGACTCTCTGTCCTAAGACTGCACCCACTGCATAATTACTAGCATCACACATGATTTCAAATGGAAGCTCCCAATAGGGGCTTGAATTACTAGTGTACTAGTAAGTGAGGTTTTTAGTGCATCAAATGCACTCCTACATGCCTTATCAAACTCAAAAGGAGTGTCTTTTTGGAGTAGATGACATAGGGGTTGTGCAATATTTGAAAAGTCCTTAATGAAATGATGGTAAAAATCGGCGTGTCCAAGGAAAGATCTAATCTCTCGCACATTCATAGGGTAGGGAAGTTTCTTGATAACATCGATTTTAGCTTGGTCTACCTCTACACCCCTAGATGAGACAATGTGTCCCAAAATAAGACCTTGGTCCACCATAAAATGACACTTTTCATAGTTCAGAACCAAGTTCTTCTCGATGCACCTGCTGAGCACTTTTGTCAGATTGATGAGACAATTATCAAATGAATCACCGTAAACAGTAAAGTCATCCATAAAGACCTCTATGAAATGCTCAACAAAATCTGAAAAGATATTCACCATGCACCTTTGAAAGGTGGTAGGAGCATTGCATAACCCAAAGGGCATGCGTCGAAAGGCAAAAGTGCCAAACGGACAAGTGAAGGTCATCTTTTCCTGGTCTTCAGGTGCTACCGGTATCTGGTGAAAATCGGAGTAACCGTCAAGACAACAATAATGAGAACGACCAGCTAATCTCTCCAACATCTGATCAATGAATGGAAGAGGGAAGTGATCCTTCCTGGTAGAAACATTCAACTTCCTGTAGTCAATGCAAACCCGCCATCCATTTTGAATATGGGTTGGAACCAACTCACCATGTGAATTGGTGACTACTGTGACTCCTGTTTTTTTAGGAACCACCTAGACAGGGCTTACCCATTTACTATCAGAGATAGGGTATATCATGCCAGCATCAAGAGCTTCAGTATCTCTTTCTTTACGACATCCATCATAGGCGAATTGAGCCTCCTCTGGGCTTCTCTCGTAGGTTTTGACCCCTCTTCCATATATATATGATGCATGCAAGTGGAAGGGCTCAAACCTTTGATATCCGCTATGGTCCACCCAATAGCCTGTTTAAACTCCCGAAGTACTCGTAGGAGTCTTTTTTCCTCCAAATGTGTAAGTTTGGCTGAGATGATCATAGAGAGTGTGTCATTCTCACCCAAAAACATGTACTTTAGGTGCTCAGGTAGTGGCTTCAGCTCAAGTGTGGGAGCTTTAACCAAGGAGGGAGAAAGTTTAGAGTCAGTAGTGGGCAACTCCAAATAACAGACATTTGGGAGCAGTGGTTGGAATGAATCCAACTCTAAAACCACATCCTCAACATCAGTATCGAAGGTCAGAACACTCTGGTGGATATGAGTAGTGTGGAGATTGTTCTCTAACACTACTTTCACCACATCATCGTTACTCGTGAGCAAAGCCTGCTCAATGAGTGGGTCCACACAGTCCATGGTACATACCACATAAGACACATCACTGAGATATCGCATCGCATCATAGATGTTAAACTTGATGACTTCATCATCGAACTCCATGGTAAGAGATCCATCATCAACATCTATCTTCGTCTTTGCCGTCTTCAAGAACGGGCGTCCAAGTAGCACTGATGAAGCATTAGGAAACGATTCCTCCTTCGTATCTACAACATAAAAATCAGTAGGAAACACAAACTCATTCACTCGAACTAGAACATCCTCAAGAACACCTACGGGTCTGACAATGAACGGTCTGCCAACTGAATGACAATACCAGTCTACTCTAATGGGCCTCCATTCAATGTCTCATAAATAGAAAATGGCATGACATTAATGGAAGCGCCAAGATCGCACATAGCCCTCTGAATGCTTACATCACCTATAATACAAGGCACTGAGAACATCCCAGGATCCTTGCATTTAGGAGGCAAATTCTTTTGTAGGATAGCCGTGACAGTTTCTCCCATTTGGACTTTTTCGTTGCCTTTTAGTTTCCCTATGTTAGTGCATAGTTCCTTAAAAACTTTGCATACCTAGGAACTTGCTTCAAAGCATCGAGGAGTGGAATATTGATTTCCACTCGTCGAAAGTTCTTGAGAATTTCTTTCTCTTCCTCCTTTTTTTGTCTAAGATAAGTTGTTGTGGAAAAGGAGGTTTGACCTTAAATGTAGGCGGGGCTTCTTTTTGAGTAGTTACCATCTGTTTAGGGATAGACGGGGTTACTACTAGCTCATGCTCTTCCTCGTTCGCTTGGTTTTTGGCATCAGATGACCCATTGTTCCTTTTGGGCCCCTCCAGCTCTTTACCACTTTTGAGTGTAACTGCGTTAGTACTCGCGTTAGGGTTTGGGTAAGGTTGTGAAGGTAACCTACCATTATCCTCAATGCGTCCCAATTGTTGTGATATTTGATCTATTCGAAATTGAAGGTTCTGTACTGTTGAATTGGTTGCATTGATGGATTTTTCAGTGGTGGCCTTAAATTCGGCAACATCTCTTGTAAGTTGCCTCTATTCAGCCGTAAGAGCTTTCATCATATCCTTAAGTGAAGAGGAATGGTTGGAGGGTGTAGGCAACGGTTGACCTCTCGGGATAAAGGTCTGGTAGTTCTGATTTTAAGGCCCGTAACTGAAGTTTGGGTTGTTCCTCGTCGTTGCGTGATTATATGTCTTCCCAAATGGGACTCTAGATTGTCCCTGGAACTGATTACCCATGGCATTGGCTGTTGATTGTCCTCAAAAAGAGTAGGACATTCATCAATTGCATGATTTGTGGCAGTACAAATGCCACAAGCCTTAACTTGCACTTTGCCAAAGGAGAGGAGACGCTCCATCATGGAGGTCAGTTGGTCAATTTTCCGGTCAGTAGAACTTGAAACACTTCCTGTAGTTAGACGTTGGTAAGCAGTGTCATCAAGATCTCCATAAAGGCGTGACTGCTGAGCGATGTCCTCATACAGTTACTTCATTTGGGCTGGAGTTTTATCTCTGAATGTGACCCCCACACGCATTATCAATCATGCGTCATTCTATGGGCGACATGCCAACATAGAAGAAACGAGCTATGGCCTTCTCAGACTGGCCATGCTGCTGGCAACTAGCAATTAATCGCTTATAGCGATCCCAATATTCACCAAATGATTCACTCGACTTCATTTTGATGCTGCAAATGTCCTTGATGAGCTGAGCAACTCTATCCTCAGAGAAGTATTCATTTAAAAAAGCATTTGTCATCTCATTCCAGGAGTTAATGCAGCCAGGCGGAAGGTAGAAAAGTCATTCTTTGGCTTTGTCTTTAAGACAAAATGGAAAAGATCTAAGCTTAACTGTATCCTCATCCGCATTAGAGGGTTTCATAGACTTGCAATTAGTCTGAAACTGTTGGACTAAGTGGTTAGTCACTCTAACTCCGACCGGGATTTTGATGGAAACAAACAAGGTGAAAATGTACTAATCAATATCAAGTGTATTTCAGTTTTTGTGTTAAAGGATGCAAAACAACACATCACGGGCATTCAAGCCGTACAAGTTCAAGATCCGGCATTCGTGAAGGAATGAAGATGGAAGACCATAGTACAAATTTGTAATTTCAATGTAAGGTATCAAAATTCTCTCACGCAAGCCAAATGAATTAGTTCATGCATATCAAGTCTTAAAACCAATTTTCAAAAGTCATGAAGTAACTTGGTATTTCAAAATGAAATTTAACACATACCTAGGCCCACGAGCTTAAACAAGGTGAAATCATGTGTTAATGATCATTTACATTTTGGAAATCATTGTTGAAGTTTTCAAGACCGAAAAACGGCTTTTAAACTGTTTTTGAAAAGAAAAAGCGCAAGTTTGCGAAAAGCCCCTCGCAAGTTATGAAATCGTGATTTTCCATTTTCGGGGTTTGTAAAAATATCCGGACCATCCAATTAGGCTTAATGACCCATAATAAACATGTATAACATGTTACATTAGGGTTGGTTAGGTCTCGGACGTGTTTAAGGGTCGCTAACACAAAGGGAGAAAATAATTATTTTGAGCTCCCTGCAATTAGCGCGCTAATATTGTCATTAGCGCGCTAAGTGCAGAGTTAGCGCGCTAGGTCACAGTATTAGCGCGCTAATTGCACTCCTGTCAGCTTTTTTAAAAAGCTGGAAAAACTCACTTTAATTTGAATTCTTGATTGAATCTCGACCCTTGGATCCCTAGAACGGTCATAAACAGTCAAGATGAAATACCTAACACTATAAAACCACCAAGAACATGGTTTTGTCTCTACAAAAAAAAAGAAATACACACAAAAAGCTCAAAAACCTAAAAGAGAACAAACTTTGATTTTTGTGAAGAACAAAAGGAGATTCTTGTGGGTTGTCCTCTTGCACTAAAATCCAAAGACTTTGAAGCAATCAAAGGAGTACAAGAATCTCTTCATAACCGATCTCTTTTGTCATCTTCTTGGTTGTAAGGAAATCTTTGTTCTAGCATCTTTTTGTGCTTAATCTACATTGTTTTGTGTGTTTGATTTGAAAATCTGTTTGTTGTGTGTTTGAACACCTTAATCTTGGGTTTTGCACTTAAACTCATTTTACTAAACCCTAAGATTGTTTTGAACAAAAGTTTTGCACTTAAACTTGATTTTTGTTAAACTATTGTTCTTAGCCTTGAAATCGTTTTTGCACTAATACACTAGACTTTTAAAACGATTTCACATTTGGAACTTACAACGAAATCAGTGACATATTTGCATATTCCATTTATTCTCACACTTGCATGCATAAGAGGTGTTAGGCTCTAGGTGGCTTGCTTGTGTTTGAATTTGATACTACTTTGTGTTGTAAAGTGTCTCATTATTTTTCAGCAATTTGGTGTAATTGTAAGATTGTAAGACTTAGTGGAATCTAAGTCAAAGGGGAAGACCTAGTTGAGGCTAGGCACAAATCCTAGTTGCGGCTAGGTAGGAAGTCCTAATTGTAATTAGGCATTCTAGGCTTTTAGGCTTAGGTTGTAACACTTATTTATAATATAAGTGGGGGTTTAAAAATCCTAACCGGGGAGGTTAGGTAGTAGATGTAGATCATTGGATCGAACCACTATAAATCGTGTGTCAATTTCCATCTCTTCTATCCCATTCACTTGCATAGCATATATATTCATTGATTGTGTATGCTTTATAATTGTTACTTGCGCATAAAGTTTTAAAAAAGGGCAATAACTACTCGGTAACCCAATTCACCCCCCCTCTTGGGTGACCTTCAGAAACTCCTTCAGAAAAGTAACAGGGTCTTCATTCTCGCCACCATGAAAGGACGGTAGGAGATGAATGAATCCTGACCTCAACTCAAAATTTCCAGCATTATCCGGATAGTTGATGCAGAGGGGTTGTTGTGCCAAAAGAGCTTGAAGCTCTTGATTAGCATGCCCCATAGTGATTTGGCAATTTTCAGCCATTTCTGAAAGATTTTGGCCTTGGGTCTCTCTATTCAACCTATGAAATGTACTCTCCGGTTCAGGATCAAAAGGTAATAGTGAACCAGTCGATTTTGACCGAGTGAGTCGTGAGAGCATAAAACTAAAAAAAAAGAAAAAGAAAAAGAAAGGAAAACTAAGCTTAGAATGAAAGACTAAGTCCCCGACAATGGCGTCAAAATTTGATCACGTGTCGTGCGTGCCAAATATAACCCGTAATTGAGTTACCAATCCCACAAGGATGTAGTAGTGGTAAATATGGAGTCGAATCCACAGGACTTGAGTTTCACTCTAAGTTAACTAAAAATGGGGTTTTTAAAAAGAAGTTTTATAGCAAACAACTAAAATAAAAATAGCAGGAATCAAGATTGCAAGAATAATATCAATGAAAGAAAACACCTAAGTCTATGGTTCCACAAGACAAGATCAAGATTCAATGGCATATCATAGTCGTCAATCTTTCCGAAACAATTATTAATTCAAGTTCCCCTAGATTAGCTATGAAAAATCGACATCCGCCAGAAATTCTTAATTCCCCTAATCTCGATAGCTAGGACATCCGCCACTAACTACTTCCCTAATTAATGTATAACCTTAGACATCCGCCATAAGATTTAACACACTAACCGCAGTAATAAAGTTCTATGGGAATACTAATCCTAAATAATCGGATCGCGTCCGCTCCCGATTTAACTTAGATTCAATTGTTGCACACTTAAGAACCGAAAGGTTTTGACGGCAATCGGGTGAATGTTTGTCACTTATATTGTCTCAAAAGTACAATTACGGATACTAATGAGTCAATTAACTATAGATTTTCCACCTAAAAGCATGCACTGGCCACATACATGTAACGGCCCAGCCCAGTCCAGCCCAGTGCCCAGGCTACCACTGGACCATTGGCTCCACGGGGACGCATCCCACTGACACCGCTAGTCACAGGCAGGGTGGTACCAAGCCCTACCCCATCCGTGTCCCCCCACACGGTCTTTCGCCTCCCTCGACTCAAACCTGGGTCCTGAGGATAAGATTCCAGATTTCATGAGTCGAGTACCACTAAGCTGGGAGGACTTCCCAGGAGGTCACCCATCCTGGTACTATTCTCGCTCAGGCACGCTTAACTGCAAAGTTCTGATGGGATCCGGTGCCTTCGTGCTGAACCAGCTCAGTGGTACTCGACTCGTGAAATCTGGAATCTTATCCCGCAGGACCCAGGTTTGAGTCGAGGGAGGCGAAAGACCGTGTGGGGGGACACGGATGGGGTAGGGCTTGGTACCACCCTGCCTGTGACTAGCGGTGTCAGTGGGATGCGTCCCCGGGGAGCCAGTGGTCCAGTGGTAGCCTGGGCACTGGGCTGGACTGGGCTGGGCCGTTACATAAAAAGCGCATTTTTATGTAACGGCCCGGCCAGTCCGGCTACCGCGGGTGGCTCCATGGGGACTCACCCACGGCACGCGATCCGTGGGCGCGCACCCCACGACACCACTAGTCACGAGCGGGGTGGTACCAAGCCTACCCCACCGTGTCCCCACGCGCGAGTCTTTCGCCTCCTCGACTCAAACTGGGTCTGAGGGATAAGATTTCAGATTTCAAGAGTCGAGTACCACGAGCTAGTTCAACGACGACGCACCGGATCCCATCGAACTCCGCGAGCTTAAGCGTGCGGACGAGAGGTCACCCATCTTGGTACTACTCTCGTTCGGCACGCTTAATCGCGGAGTTCGATGGGATCCGGTGCGTCGTCTTGGCCAACCAGCCTTAGTGGTACTCGACTCGTGAAATCTGAATCTTATCCCTCAGACCCAGTTTGAGTCGAGGAGGCGAAAGACCGTGCGGGGACACGGATGGGTAGGGCTTTGGGTACCACCCCCGCCCGTGACTAGCGGTGTCAGTGGGGTGCGCCCCCATGGAGTCAGTGCCAGTGGGTGAGTCCCCATGGAGCCACCTGCGGGTGGGCTGGACTGGCTTGGCCCGTTACAATACATACCCTAAGTTTAAACCATATTCATTAAAACCAACAACAATAAAATAGAAGAAATTAAATTAAATAAATAATAAAATAAAAGATCTCACAAGTTATGCCATGAATCCATAATCCTGAATTGCTTCACCTTCAACCTAGGTAATGGCTTGATTAGCTGGACATGGCTACTCACAAAATAATGCAGAGAGAGTCTAATAAGTAATAGATGTTTTATTTATACCTAAAGTTCTAATGTGTAAAACTACTAAAATTGGAGTCTGGTAGAGAGAGAAACTATTTTCTGGGTGTATTTTCATCCTTGACACGTGTCAGCGTTTCATTGGCTGAATTATGGTGCTTGCTGATGTGTCGCGTCCTGATTGGCGCTGAGGTGATGACACGACTGACGTGGCGGTCACTCATTAGACGAGAGTGGAGTCGGTGACGTGCTGTGAGGGGTTGAGAGCACGACATGTTGTGGGCTGGGACGCGGGAAGGAGACTCGCATAGATCACCAAAAATCTGGGAGACAGCACACGCACGCATCCCGAGGCTGATCGAGCGACTGAAGAGAGGAGACGGCTGAATGGACGACGTGGCAAACGTGGATTGGCTTTGGCGCTGCTGGATGGACGACGTGGCAGCCAACGATTAGGCTGGAACGTTGCAGTGTGATGCGACTTGGCGAATGTGCTTCTGACATGTGGCACTGCGGACTCCAATTACCCCATAGTCAGTGTAAATTTTGAGACTAACTCTCCCGGTATCCGAATACTGCAAATAAATACTCTATTTTGAGTATTTTTCCGCCCCGGATTCTACCGTGCACTCTGTTTCACCTGAAAACCAAAACTAAATATAATTAGACTTTCACCTGAAAACTAAAACTAAATATAATTAGACTTATATTTTACAAACTTCCACACTAAACTATACTAAAATAGACTATTAAATCCTATAAATACTGACTTATCAAAGATTCCTCAAACATCATGGGCGTGGGCATATCCTTACCTGATACAACTACTGGTGCAGCAACAATCGGCAACTCTGGCACACGATGTACTATAAGGTATGTGGATGCAATTGGAGTCTCTGAAGTCAAGGGCACTGTAGTAGTAGCTGCAACCATGCTGGGGATGGTCGGTATCAACGCCGTCATTCGCGCCGTCATGAAAGTGGTAAACTTCGCAAGTTGTTGTCCCTGAGCCGCTACTCGATAAGATAACCTCTTAATGTCATCCACCGATGCAACGGATTTCTTACTGTTGCTAGCTCCTCCATCTCTATCTTCGTGAGAATCTTCCATCGACGTCTATACATTGGTGATATACTTTTCATCAGCCACTACATATATAGCGCGTATATACACACACAATTATACTTGTACATATAACAATCCCTAACTAACTTTCACTCGATTCCCAACAAAATAGTTCCTAAGCAATGTTCATCTGGTTTCCACTTCTAAAGTTTGTGTTTTATTTATTGAGAACAAGTCTCTGTATTCTATCCCTAAGGTTTTAACCCCTAGTCTCTGATACCAACTGTAACGTTGGTATCACAATTTTAGACAACTCTATACTATGTCCCTAAGGTACTAATCCCTAAGCTCTGATACCAACTGTAACGGCCCCTATTTTCATCTAGGGCACCGCCCGGCCTAATCCCATAATTAAGCCCTAATTGCAACACGTAGGACCTAATTATGTATTAGTTAGCCTGTACTACCTATTATCTCGTGGATTGGATTCAGGGATAAGAAATTCCCTATCAGTACTATTTATCATTTTATAAGGATTATCAAATTTGCGAAAATCTTTAACGTATTAGTGGAAGCATTATATATAAATCCTAAATGTGGAAACCAGGAAATAACGATCATAATATAAATATGCAATAAATGGCGAGCATATAGACAAAGTGAAAGTCAAAAGTTGGGTGAACTAACTCTCGTCCCAATGAATAACCCAAGCAAAAGATGTATATAAGCATAATACAAAAATATAACCTACATGTACAACAGCTACGTGCTACGAGTTCAGAGGTAGTCGTCGATCTTCTCCTTGCCCGATCTAGTGCTGCTCGACAGACCTACACCTACCATCACAAACTAGACAGTGAGTATAGTGATATTTAAGTGATAATCGAGGAATTCTATACTATATTTCCAAAGTAAAGACAAATATTTAAATGCATAATATAGCAGAAAAAGGTGCTGAGAAAGTAATGCATGTAAATATCACAGTTAACAGAATTAGATAGACTGACACAGGCTAAGTTGAGATGAACTACGTCTAGTTGGCAGTGAGAAATATTAGCCAGCCTTTTTCCACTATCATATGGAGATACTCTCGACATACTTTGTAAATTTTGAATATATATATAAAACTTGTCGACAACCCTGTAGTTCAAGCTTCGTGAATCCACCCAAGTAATAGTGGTGAGTGACAGAAACCCCGAGGTCCAGTGACCACGTGAATCCACCCATCTCTCGTGCAATGGACACTAGATAATCTTCAACTTTTATTTCAAGGATTCTCATTTCTAAGGTTCTACGATATCAACAATAAGTTAGGCTACGAAGCCCCAAAGGAAATGGAATACAACCAATTACCACAGTAACCCTAGTGCATGCATTTCTAACATCAATTATAACATAATTCACAACAAAATATGGCATATCAAGAAAGGAATCAATGAAACTATCATAAGGCATCATGCTATTTCAACATTCAACTTGAATAGAGCAAGGAAAGCATGATGGAAGAGTACTAACAGCAAGTCATCAAATTGATTATGAATGAAATAAAGTAGAGGGTTCCTACAGTTTCACTTACAAGTCACAGGATAGCTCTAACTATCCGGCCTCGCAACACTCCGACTAGCGTTCCCGAACTCCCATAACACCCCTAGGTCCCTGAAAGATTATTTCATATCATTTATTTATTCATATTTTATTAGATATATTTTATGTAAATATATACATATATGTGTATTTGCATATATATTTATGTATAAATATATATAAATATATATTTTTTTATTTTTTATTTTTATTATTATTATTATTATTATTATTATTTTTATATATTTTTGGGCAGGGCCGGGTCTGACCCGGTCCAACCGAGTCTCCTTCCCTCTTATTCTTCAGCAGAGACGCTGCTGTTCTTTTTTTTTTTTGAAAATGAGATGAGAGGGAGGGGAGACGACGACCATGTCGTCTCTCCCTCCCAACGCCACTATGGATTAAAATTGAGATGGGAGGAAGGGGAGATGACAACCATGTCATCTCCCCCTCCCGACGCCACCATCACCGACTGCCACCATCAACAACAGTAACACTACTTTACCTCACCTTGAGCCGCTGTCGTGAGCTTTCGATCCCTTCGATCTCCTCCTCCGTTGAGCTCCCTCTCTCTCTCCCTGACTCTCTTCTTCTTCTCTTCGGACTCTCTCATTGTTCTTTTTTTCTTTTTTTTTCTGGATTGTGTATGTGTGGCGGTGGTGGTTTTTATTAGTATTTTGGGGTCAAATGACCATTTTTACCCTCCAACCTTATCCTTTTCCATATAAACCAATGCCCATTTTTGTCTTTTCTCAAACTTTTTACTGATTTTTTTAAATGTATATATATATTTATATCATATATATATATATATATATATATGTGTGTCCAACTCAATTTAAATAAATTTATAACCATAGGCTATGATCTAATGTGCATTAATTTAATTATATTGCATTTTACTAAATTTAGACTTACTGTAAGTCGCTATTTGGTATCCCGACTTGCACGCAACTCGAGGCGTGTCCCCGACCACGTCTCGGCATCGATAACTGCACGTATTGGCTTAGTCAGCCTACACACATACAAAACACTAGGAATACATCAATACAAATATAAAATTTACCTCGGCCATATGCCTAGGTCTGTGTGCGCATCTCATACGGGCCCCATGTCACGGGTTGGTGATCCTGATTAAGCAGTTAATCAAGATTAGCAAAATTGGGCCGTGACAACACCGCTGCACTCAACCCTATACAACGTCTCCATGGCGTCCTGGGAACCGTGACAACGTCGTCACGTTGTTCACTCTCCACGGTGTCTCTAAAAACATCATTTCCCATTTTCCAAATTTCATGCCTCTGGTCTAAACGTCGTGAGTGGGCTCGTGGGCGTTTACATACCACGACGTCGCTTGCGGCGTCTCAACCTGTGAGCTCATTGGGGGTTTTCGAACCCTCTCAATTTTCGCCGCGATCGATGCTCACTCCAACAACCCATAAAACACTTAAACAATCTCGGACAACCAAAACCCCTGACTAAATGTGTCCAAAATGTAAACCCCGAGTTTTTCAACCGAAAACCCGAAAAATCACTTGAAAACCAAAACAACCACAATATCAACATCAAATTCATATTTCCAACCTCAAATCTAACATTCAAAACCATAACAACACGTCATTCCACTGGTATGCTCAAACCCACACTAAAATTACCGTTAAAACCCCCAAAAAATACCGCGAATCGTTGAGAAGGAGATGAGGATCGAAGAACTAACCTGGTTATCGATTCCTCTTTCTTGAGCTCCAAATTGTTACACAAACTCACCGAAATCCTCTCAAGATCTCACAATTTTTGTCCAAATATGAGAAGAAAGAGAACAGGAGATGAAAATGAAAAGAAACCAACTTATATATATCAAAATGTCATCAACTCAAACACACACATCACAAGGCCTTGATTGAAGGTGGAGATGGGGTCAAATGGTCACTCCATGTAAGAAAATTGAACCCCAACTTGATCCATTGACCTTGTCCTCCTAGCTACAACCATTCGTTCCCGGGCATTCCAATACCGGCTCCGAACTGCGAACCATTCCATTCTCGTACAACAACAGCTTCCCAACCTCCTCAACATCATTTTATATTAATTATATAATGAATTTTAACATTTATTGTGTGTATTTAGTCCCCCGACCTAGTGTACAAGTCATTCGCCACCCGATACCCACGTCTACACATTGTAAGCAACGAATACCCGTCACACCACCTCGCTCATCAATAAACGATATAAACACATATATTGCGATGCAATTTAACTAAATTGAACATATACATCGCAAATACCCATCAAAAACACACAAAACGGACGGTATACCTAATCCGGTCGTGCTCCGTCCTTGTTGTGTGACCCATGAACGTCTCCACTGGCATATACGTCTGCAATGATGTCATAAATAATGAAAATTATTAACTGGGCCATTACATTGGTAATGATTCAGAATATTGGTTCCTTGGCAACAAATTTCACGGAATTTGGGTCACTAATTGAAGACTGCGGGGACGTTCTTGGTTTGGAGTCGAGTTGGAGAGTTCAGTTTGTTAGAAGAGAAGCTAATGAGGTAGCGCACGCTATGGCAAATTTAGCCAAACTTCAAGAGAGTAATAGTGAGTGGTGTGAATTTCCACTGGAGATGCATGTGCTTAATGTAAAAAATGTGAAATCAAAGATGTAATTTCACATTGATGAAATGAAATCGTTTTCACCTCAAAAACAAAAAAAGAATTTAGATATATAAAGATTGGTTACGTTCTAATTAAAGATTGTTCATAGATCTGGGTGGCTGCTTGATTAATACTTTTGTTTAGGTTTTTTTTGTCATTTTAATAGGTAGTTTGCCTTCCTTTATTGAAAGTTTTGATTTGTCTTTTCTTATTGGAGTTCTTAAGATTTCTTTTCTTGTTGGAAGTTTTGATTTGCCTTCGCACTCCACCGTCGCCAATCTTGCTGCTTCCCACACTATCATGCTATTATCTTCTTTCTATCTTCAAGAATTCTTCTCTATCTTCAAAAATTCTAGGAAAGGAATCGTAGAGTTTTTTAAGATAGAGAGGAGCAAGAATAGCATGATAGTGTTGGAAGCAGCAAGATTGACAGCAGTGAAAGGTTCTCTTCTCACAAAGTTGAAGAAAATTATTCGGTGTCCATTGGATTAGGAATTGGCGTATACTGTGTGATTAATATATAGCTTTTGATTTTGTTCAATTAAATGAATACATGAAGAGTGCAGATGCAAGCGTGCCAGGAGAATAGCTAATTCTTCTTGCACTTTTTGTACATCCAAAAGGATGTAGTATATGTATTTCACATTACTTTTGCTAATACAAAATATACCGTATCTTCTTAAAAAAGAAATGCAGTAGTAGTGGTGATTTTATACTATCATGAGTTCAAGATATTTGCAGAAAATAGTTTTTAATTGTCGCACTGTTTCAATATTACAGTCGCATTCCTAACCAAATTCATGACATGGTTAGATGTTCTTTTAAACAAATATGATTAGCGCATAAAAAACAAACCAAAACCTCTATGAATAGCCACATTAATGTAAAAGCACAAGTGACATCAAGATGATCGAAAACACCAAGTGGACGAGTGTGATTTGAAAGGGCCTAAACATGATTTTCATTGATAAGGAGTGTCATTTGGGAACCAATCAGTCGAGTCATCTAATGGTTTGGTATATATATTTTATGGGAGTAAGAGGTCACAAGTTCAAACCTTGGTGGGGGCAATTGTTTCTTTCTTATCAAAAGGTGTGTCGTATGAGAGAAAGGACAATTAGGACATTGAAGTTAACTTATATTGTCTAATAGTACCGTATAAATTAGGGTTGCATGTGGGGCTGGGCGGGGCACGGATTGAAGTTATCATCCCCGTCAATGTTGGGCGCGGGGCAGGATCTATCCTCAAATAATTCCCCGTGGAGATTCATGGGTGGCGGGGAATCTTCTTGCCCCTTCAATTTTATTAAAATATTCAGTTTTAATGAAAATATTCATTTTGATATCTGCTCATATCCTTTTTGACGTTTAACTACTTTCTCAATTTTATTTTATTTAGAAAACTATCTATCTCAAATAATTTTATTTTTCATATTGTTATGTTGATTGAGTTACGAATTATCATACTTAATTAAATATAAAAGATTTCTTAAATTATTATGACAAAAAATTCAATAATGTTTTAACTATACTTTAATATATATTTATGATACAATATATATTAGAATTTATTTAATGGTACAAGTTATGTTTAGAGTTGGAGATCTTAAATTTCATTTCATACAATAACATAAGTTTTTAATAAAAGATTACACAAAATTTTAGTAAAAGCTTAAAAAAGGCAAATTTTATGCGGGGAGTGGGGCGAGAGGCGGAGAATCCCTGCGGGGTGAAAGCAATTGATCCCCCACCTTGCCCCGTCACGCAGGTCAAGATTTTAACCCATGCTCCGTCCCACGGGGGGCAAAAGGGAGGAAAATTTGCCCCCCCCGGGCAGGGTCCCACAGGGAACATAAATTCCCTACCCCACTTGCAACCCTATTATAAATTGACTTACCCTTACAAAATATTGAGGTACGTACCTTTAGCTTGCCCTTTAAAAAGTAGTCATATTTAATTTTTTTGATAAGAAAGAAACAATTGCCCTTACCAACGTTCAAACCCATGACCTCTTACTCCCAAACACTATACCAAACTATTGGGTCACTCAATTGGTTAGTATTTATTTTTTTAGTTAATTACTACTGAATATTAAATCATTATAAGGATATCTCAAGCAATTATACATTTCATACATAACTTTTTTTTATATTGATATCGATACTTAACATAAGAAACAAAATCTTATATGAAATGACAATTAATTCAAATATAATGTCTATGTAGAGGTGCAACAGTAGTGTGTGTGCGCGGCTTAGTCTTAAATTCGCACGAGAAGACGTTGCGGACGTTGCGGCCCGGATTAATACCCACACCAGAATGCACATCAGACCATACAAGCCGTCCGTTTGCACCTCAAGATGCGTTTGCATATAAATCCAGGTGCATACCACACGGGTTGGAATGTGCATGCTAAGTCATTCTAGCATTTTATGCATGTACACCTCACCTCATTGTCCCTATCTTGCGCTCAGACAAACCACAAATTTTTTTGAAGGCTCTTTTTTTTGGGGAAATACTTGCAAGATGAATTAAAGAGATTGCTCTTGTTGTTCATCATGTTCATCAATCTTTGCTCTATTTTTCTTACTTCCTTTGATTTTGATTTCATAGGCATCTCTTACTCATCCATGGGTCTCATCATCTGCAATTATAAATGGTGGGCATATTGGGCATGGGCATGGGCAACTTCACCAGGCAAAAGAAGAGATACTCAATCATGTGAGATATATCTTATAATACACAAAGTTACATATAGTCAATCATTCACGTAATTAATTGTGTGTGATTAATTAAATCTGTATCATTTGATTTTGCAGGAAAGAAGGAACAAGGAATTGATGAACACAACTTCTTGTACTAATAAGTTGAAGAGGCTTGAAGCAGGACTAGCAAGAGCTAGGGCTTAAATCAGAAAATTTGTTAAAAACAGTACACAAGCAAGTGATCCTGACTATACCCCACAAGGCCTAATTTACTGGAACCCCAATGCATTTCACAGGTGAGCTTATTTTGGACAATTTGCTGTTAATTTCATTTCTAATCAATGCTTGGCTCTTGTGCAACTTATTAGCATTTTTTGTGGATTGACATGTCATATAAGGTTGACCTTATTTATGAGCCTAAGTCATCATGTTATAAGTATGGGCTAATATATAATGTGTAGAAACCCCAGTGTAATACGAGCGAATTACAAATGCGTGTTGCCGTGTATGTCCTTTTCGATGCCTGGATATCTAGAAGAATAGTTTGGCAATATTGCACTAAAACTTTCTACACTTGTATTTTATTAGTCAAATCCTTATACCTGAAACCTTATTAGATCGATTACAATATTGGCCAAATTTCATAACATATAGCGCAAGACAAGTAACTAATTATATATGTATATGTAACTTATAACTTCAAGGTGTTCATCTATAAAGGAGAACCCCCATTGTTCCACAACCAGATCTGCATGAGATTCATCTACTTAATTAAAGGCAGATCGAACCCGGATTTTAGATCGAAATATCTTTGCTTGGACCAATATTATTTCCAATTTGATTACTCAATCATGTGAGATGTTTTACCTAAAAATTTCTCGATACTAGTTAAAGAGAGATTCACAATTTTGCATAAATTATATTCAATTAAAATATTGCAACTTCACATTTATAACCGTTCGATGAAATGGCGATGCAAGCAAGGAGATGTATCATAAAATATATACACATAAGTGACTCCAACATGAGTTGAACCTCCCCTAGGCTCCAACCTTGCCTTTTAACAAGTGATGCCTCATTTTTTTGTATTGCTCCTTATGGGAATAGAATTCCCAACCTCTTACTTCCATAACCCCATACCTAACCATTGGGCCACCCACATGGTTGCAAGTGATGCCTCGTTCATTTTACTATAGATGTTTTGACAAATTTTATGCTATACTAATGAATGCGTCATGTAAATGTGTTACAGGAGTTACTTGGAAATGGAAAAAACTTTCAAGTATTTTGTGTATGAAGAAGGAGATCCGCCATTATTTCACACTTCAACCTGCGATGGCATACTCGCAATAGAAGGAATTATAATGGGAAAGTTGGAGGTTGACAACAAATTTATAACTCAAAATCAAGAGGATGCACATGTCTTCTTCCTTCCCTTCAGTGTTTACAACATGGTTCAATACATTTGGGAGCGTGGATCGCACGACTCAAGTCCTTTCTATCGAACCATCAACGACTACATCAATGTCATTACAGAGAAATATCCATATTGGAATAGAAGTCGAGGAGCAGATCATTCCATGGTTGCTTGCCATGATTGGGTAAGGAGTGAGATTTTCTTTATTCCTTTTCTTTTGTTTGCGGGGCTTCACTATGGTAAAAATTATTTACTTTCTATCATTGTTTAATTCATGATGAGCTTGAAAATATTGTAAAGATCTCTAGCCTAGACTCCTGCCTTTGGCAAATAAAGCTTATTAGTAAGTTCTATATAAAGCTATTTTTTATACTTTTTTTATAAGAAAAAAACAATTACTTCCACCAAGACTTGAACCCATGACCTTTCACTACTACGCACCATACCAAACCATTGGGCCACCCAATTGGTTCTCTTTATGATACTCTTTAAGTTTGCTGTAAATTAGGTATACATAGTGATAGAAACTTAGTAAATGCTTGCAACCATGCTCATGGTGAAAAGAAAGTGAGATTTTTTTTTTGAAACAAAAATAAAGTGAGTTTGAAGTTACCCCTAATTAAGTATGCCATAATTGGAACTTATATACATCCCTTGTTTTTCAGAAATATGCATTTCAATCTTTTTAATATTCTTTGGACAATTACATATTGCACAAATTGTAAACATCACTATTCAAATGTTATACAACCTCCTGTTATTATTTGATTTAGAAATCTTCAAATTAACTAAAAGTGTACTAATTAGGTCAAACTATAGAGAGAATTCAGAATTCACTTTAAGAATTACTTTTGATGTAATAATCCAACACTATATATTATGTCTTATAACTACAAGAACAATATAGCCTCAATCCCGAATTATTTCTTATAACGACTCTTGATTACTTTTAACATGTATTGTAGGCACCACGTGAATCAAGGTTCAATTATCTTCTCTTTCACAATTCTATTAGAGTTTTATGCAATGCCAACACCTCATAAGGCTTTAAGCCTTCAATAGATGTAACACTCCCAGAAATACCCCTACCTTATGGCAAGTTGAAACCCCTTGGCGGCCCTTCCCCATCTCAACGGCCAATTCTAGCATTTTTCGCCAGTGATGGTAATCACGGGCCTATTTGACCTATCCTCCTTGAGCATTGGAAGAACAAGACCGATGACATGCAAGTGTATGAATACTTGCCAGAAGGCATGTCCTACAAGGAGATAATGAAGAAAAGCAAATATTGTTTTTGCCTGAGTGGCTACGAAGTTGCAAGTCCAAGAATTGTTGAATCTTTGTACACTGGGTGTGTCCCAGTATTGCTCAAGGAAGGGTACGTCGCTCGTTTTAGCGATGTTCTTAATTGGGACTCGTTTTCAATTAGTGTTCCAACAAGTGAGATTCCTAATCTTCAGAAGATTTTGATGGGCATATAAAAAAAAGGTACCTCAAATTGCAAAAGAGGGGGTTGTAAGTGAGAAGGCATTTTATGGTGAATTCACCACTTGAGAAATTTGATGTTTTCCATATGCTCTTGCATTCTATTTGGCTGAGAAGGTTGAATTTTCGTATCCATGACCATTTAGTGAGTTAATATAGGTTTATTTTGATAAAAAAAATTAGTCAATATAAGTTTGTGATAAGGCTTACCATATATTTGTTGTGGGTACAAGTTTCTTGTATAATAATTTTCGACTGAATTTGTACGTATGTCTAGCTAAGTATGTCTTTTTGATAGTTCTATAATGTTGTAATTCTTTTTTTTACTAAAATTTCAATATGATCTCATGTCTCTATACAAAATATTGTTCCGGCCACTACTTCCATAGCAAGGAGTAGAAGCGAGTGCTTCATGTGGATAACCTTTCCGCAATTTGTCTCATTTCGCCGTTTACTTTTCTTTCCCCCCTTTTCATGCTTCCCGAGCTATCCTGTTAGCTCGAGACTCAACAGTATACCCGGACCAATTAGTATTGGAGCGTCATTGAATAGTATATTTGTCCATTGAATAGTATATTTGTCCTCTTTTTTTCGATGTAAGCCCCACCTAATATCTGGAGTATCTGACTACTTCGAATTCGCCTTGAGGAACAACGTTAGCGCATGTTTTCATTCCCAAAATTTGAACTCTAAGACTACTGACTAATGGAATTAATAATTCGTTGACTATCACTCCAAGTTTGTTTTTTATCACTCGGTATCAGAACTTAGCGACTACTTTGAGCTCGAGTTGGATCGATCCAGTAAAAGGTAAAGCTCTCTCACCTATAGTTTTTATATTCGAAGTCTCAAGCTCAAGAACAGGGGCAAAACCAACTTTAAAGTTAGGGGGGCATCTTTATTGGATTGTTTGGCAATAATAGATATAGCTCAATATATTATATTATGAATAATTAGGTAACGTAATATACATTTGCCTCTTTTTTTTGAGGAAAAAAAGAGGGGGTTTGGCTTGTTAAATGCAAGTCATACATATATACTTAGGCTTCAAGAAAAAAAATTGGATGAAGTATTACTTGTTAAATGTAAGGTTAGGGGTTCGACTCATGTCTGAAGTCAAGGTGTTGTTATTAAGTTGGCTTCTTTGAAAAAAATTGCAATCTTTAGAAGAAAATGTAGAAGAAAATATTATTAAAATTTTATTTAATAGTCTAAAAAAACACAAAAGGGAAAAACTCTATGATGATAACATCATGAAAAAAATGATAAAATATTAATATGTAAGAAAAATAGTAAATCTTTATAGAGATTAGCGATTATAAATCAATTCAAGCATAAACCTTTGCTAATATTGATGAGTTAATGGTGTTATAAATAAAATCTTATGGTGTGATTGCTATGAAGGTGGATTATGCATGGAAAACAACGAGTATAGACTATATATTATATTGTGATTGTCTTTTGTTAAAACTAGAATTTGAAATTAGATAGAATAAATTTTATTGATTTTTAACTTTTGGATATAGTCTAATGTTTAGTTGATAAATTGAAATGGGCTCTGTTAGTTTTTTATTTAAAAGTAATTGCATCAAGAAATGAGGGAAGCTCATGTGTGAATAATATGTTGTCTACAAGTGTATGAGTATAGGATTTCTCTTTAAGATAAGCAAATATGATCCTCTCGCCATATATTGATTTTTTCACAAATTACAACAGCATGTGTAACAAAGCATGTATAATACACATATAGAAGCTAGAGACATAATTAGAGAGAGAGAGAGAGAGAGACAGAGACAGAGACACAGAGAGAGAGAGAGAGAGACAGAGAGAGAGATGGCAAAATAAAGCAAGGTGAGGCAACTAATTCTCTCAAGTTCTTCAACATGTTATGCATCATCAGCTGCTCAATGTCTCTCAATTGCACTATCTGTGGGATTACTTTCACTCATTATATTGTTTGTGCTTGCCACTCATAGCAACTCCACTGCCAACCTTACAAGGATTTCAAGTAGTAGTGATTTCAATGCATCATCTACTTCATCATCACTATTAGTTTCTTCTGCCACCATCAAAATATGCAGGGAAGACTTAAATCGTCAAAATGATATTACATAGCAGTTTTAATGTCAATTAATCTAACGTGGAAACCTTACCAAAATGTACTCCATATGAATGACCAGTGTGATCCCCAAAATATCAAAAGTTAAACTTCCAAGTCATATACATGTTAAAATGTATCTCTCACAACCCATATCATAAAACGATAAATATAAACAAACGTACGAGTAGCGCAAATCGTAGTCGATCACAGATAGTCCTTAAGCTTGCTCTTCCCTCTACTCGTACTAAGATCTGAACTCAAGCCATTATAAACAGGCAGATGACGAGTCTAGAGTGAGTAATCCTAAGGAAACTCACCAAGAAAATACGTAAATAAAACTGTTGGAATCAAAATACTATAAAAAACATGCGGAAGAAAAGAATAGAGGCAACTGTGGAAGATCATCGCATGATTATAAATAGCATGGAAACAAAGTGCGTACACAATCAAAGTCAGACTATAGTCATACTTTAGGCTAACTGCCAGGCATGGCCCGTGAGGATACCTCGAACGGGTGACGCTGGACCCTCTATGTGGCCAGCGTAGACCCATTGCGCACCCACACATGTCTAGCACACACAGGTAGCATATTCATCGACGCATGACTAGAACACATGCTATGGCCTAGTGGACCCTATGCCCCCACAACGAATAAACACCAGGTGAGAGTAAACTAAACCACCGTAAAGAAATCAGGAAATAAAGATTATTGAATAACTGGACCGAATTCAAATAGTCAAGCAATAAGTACTAAAGTGAATTTCAGTTAGGACACTACATACCTCAAACTGCACTCCAGTAACGTCTGTAGTTCAAATCACGCTTCAAACACATGTCCAATATCCGTCAATTCAACCTAACACCACTAATTCCCGATTAATCAAATAGATTCCCAAAACTTATAAACTTCGACTCAAAACACCAAGTCATCGATAAAACCATCGTTTAAACACCTTAAATAGACTATATAAGTCCCTAGGTTAAACCCCAATTGGTGAATTTTTATTAAAAATTTTGACTCAAAACTGCCCCAGACGCCGCCGTGGACACCGCTGCACTCAACCCTACACAGCGTCTCCACGGCGTCCTGGGCGCCGTGACAATGTCGTCATGTTGTTCACTCTCCACGGTGTCTCTAAAAACATCATTTCCCATTTTCCAAATTTCATGCCTCTGGTCCAGGTCGTCATAAGTGAGCCATGGTGTTTACATGCCACGGCGTCACTGGCGGCGTTTTCGCCAGTGAGCTCATTGGGGGTTGTCGAACCATCTCGATTTGTCGCCGCGATCTGTGCTCGCTCCAAAAACCCATAAAACACTTAAACAATCTTGGACAACCAAAACCCCTAACTAAATGTGTCCGAAATGTAAACCCCGAGTTTTTAGACCGAAAACTCGAAAATCACTTGAAAACCAAAACAACCACAATATCAACATCAAATTCATATTTCCAACCTCAAATCTAACATTCAAAACCATAACAACACGTCATTCCACTGGTGTGCTCAAACCCACACCGAAATTACCATCAAAACTGTTGGGAAATGTGCCCTAGGTCAATCCATTAACAGTCTTTATGAATACATTTTAGTTAATAAAATAGAGGATTTTATTTGTTGTTTATTATAATTGATTTGCATGTTTACATTATAATAAGATCCATGGGTATTTACAGAAATATCATAAATATCCCTAGTCGATTATTATATTGGGAACTATAATGAATTAAGACTAGTGTGAGTCTTGATTGATGATCATACGTATAGGAATACGAATCAAGATCATGAGTATTTGTTAGGGAACAAAGTACTGGACTGACCCGCTATGAGAACATCACATGGATTAAGTCATAGTTGTTTCTCATAATAGGTATATTTTTCAGTCCTCTGACTTGAGATTACCAGAGACTTCAACATTAGGAATACAGTGATTTGACACAATCAAACGTTTCTTTAACCGGACGATTATAAAGATTGTGATTGGTTACTGTGTGAATAATGTGGTGAAGTTGTGTAATCGAGATAGAATTTGTCCCTCTCATATAAAGAGATATCCAATGGATCCCTCGATGTGTTAGACTGTTAAAAGCCTAGTCTAAGTGAATTGATATTGATCAATGTCACTTAGATGTTTTCAGTCTACCGAGAAATCGAGACTAGTACGATTGAACATGTTGGATGACAATTCCATGCCTTATGTTTGATCAAAAGGATATCGTGTGACAAAAGGATATTATATACACTATTGATTATGTTGCATCAATTTGATATTCGTACGACTTGGGTAGTCATAATGTCTTGCTAGAGGCCGCTTATGACTTGTATACCAAAATGTGTTTTGGTACAATGCCAACGTTGTATGAGCCTATTGGGTCGCACACTAAGAATGGTTTTGCGAGATTTTAAGATGGTTCAGAAAAATGAATTTTATATGATAAAATTCATGACAGAAACGTCCTTGTAGTGTATTACACTTATACTTCTTTAAGTAGGGGTATATGTGTAATTTACTTAAGCGTCTATGTACAAGGGTTGTATAAATAGACGCTTTGAGTTAGAATACAAGAACGAAAAGATTTAAAAAGGGCGAAACTCTATTTTTCGTTTTAAAAAATGACTTAGGGTTTTTTGGTATGCTCTGGATTGTTTTGGAGAGAAACAAAAAGGTTTGGTATTCTCTCGAAGCTAGCACTTCAAATCTCGGCCGCCATTCGTGTATGGACTGCTGATAGAGGGCGTTCGTTGTTGGCAGCGCCTTAGAGATCGATTAACCTTCAGAAATGTACATTGCGAGTGAGGTATGATTAAGTTTTCATAGTATAAACGTGTTTTAATGGAATCAGATTTGGATCCTGTTTGGGTTTTTCTCAAAATAGTTTTGAAATCTCCGTTGTGCATGAACCCCAAAACCCAACAGTGGTATCAAAGCCTTCGAGTTTGATTCCATTAAACTCATTGCATGTTTTCTTATGATATATGATTGAAAGTATATTAATAGTTGATGTATATGTGATATACATAAGTTTTCTGTGAGATTTATTATCATGGTTTATGTATATGATACATATATTCATGATTTAATTGAAATCAATTTTGTACATGCAAGTAACCATGTTAGGTTAATTCGAATAATTTTAATGAAATTGAGTTTCGTGTTCTATGATCCATGACACCGTTAGGTTCGATTGGGATAGTAGTTCATGATTCAATTACATGTTTTTTATTATTTGGATGAAGATCGAAATTGCAAATAATTAATTTTCAAAATTATTTATTTATCTTGTTATATCTATTTTGTTATGAAGTTTCTATTTGATAAAGATAGATAACAATTAGATTAGGAGATATATGCAAAATCGGTTTCATTATCCCTATTGGGTAGGAGATAAATATGGAGAAGTTTGTTATTGGTGATATGCTAGGATTCAAATATCTAAAGTCCTAATTGAATTAAGATAAGATGATTAGTTAGATGTGGGCCTGAGTTAATTAAAAGCTTTTTAATTGACTTAATTTTGGATAAATTAAGGGGTAAATTTAATATAGTAAAATCAGCGAAAAATATGATTTTCTATAGCGAATAGCGTAAAAATTTCCTAAATTGTTTAGTGGTTCTACAAATCAATAAAATATATGATATTTCATTGTTTACTAAAAAATCACTAAAACTGAATAAAATCCCTCTATTAAATCTTAAGTCTTGTGCCATCCAATTTTAAACACTTATCAAGGCCTCGATCGCACTAATATAGTTTCAGCCATAGTTGGGTGTATTGTGTTATCTTAGTGAGATAAGTTGGGTAAGAGTTACCTAAATGTTTAAATTGGTCCGACTTAATAAAGCTATCAAAATAGTTTTGAACTTTAGGCATATGATGAGATAAAAACATGCTAAGACATAAGATGTCCTGTATCTCATAAAAGTATATAAAATTACATAAGATGTAATTGGTAACTGTTACCTACCTAAATAATCTAGTTCTGTGTTTCATGTCATAGTTGTCATAGAATTAGGTGAAATATGGATTTAATCCCCTAAATAAACAGATATTTTAGGAGGGTTGTTAATTTAGTGGAAGTCTATTCCTCTATACTAAAATAAACTCTGCATAATCTTTATTGTAGATCAATGGCCTCTTCAAGTAACAATAATCCCCTGTCACTGCGATATATCCTTGAGAAGGATAAGCTATCTGGGACTAAATTTCTTGATTGGTTCAGAAACTTGAGAATCGTTCTCAAGCATGAACGCAAATTGTATGTTCTGGATGCTCCGATCCCTGAAGACCCACCAGCCAATGCTACGAAAGCTGTGAAGGATGCGCATAATAAGCATGTCAACGATTCTACTGATGTTGCATGCATTATGTTGGCAATTATGGTTCCTGAACTTCAGAAGGACATGGAACTAATGGAAGCCTACGACATGGCTGTAACGCTGAAGGAAATGTTCCAACAAGAAAGGTTCGAGACAGTCAAGAACCTGCATTCTTGTAAAATGACTGAGGGTGCGTCAGTTAGTCCTCATGTTCTGAAGATGAAGGGCTATGTTGACCAACTTGATAGACTTGGATTTCCCATAAGCCAAGAGTTAGCTACGGATTTGATCCTAAATTCATTACCGGAGAGTTACTCACAATTTGTGATGAACTACAATATGAATAATATGGAGAAATCAATTTCAGAGTTGCATTTGATGCTCAAAACTGCTGAACAAAATATCAAGAAACCCTCTAGTAATGTGTTGATGGTCCAAAAGGGAAAGGGAATGAAGATGAAAGGCAAAGGCAAGGCTAAAGTTGCCAAGGCTGCTGCTACACCTGTCGCAAAGCCTATGGAACAAGTCAATCCCCAGCCTGTACCTGCTTCAAAGCACCAAAAGGAAAAGGAAGGAAATTGTCATTTCTGCCATGCACCTGGACATTAGTTCAGAAATTGCAAACTTTATCTAGAAGATCTAAAGAAGAAAAAGGTAGTGCGACTACCATCTCAGGTATTTATGTTATTGAAATTAATTTATCCACTAGTGATTCCTGGGTATTGGATACCTTATGTGGATCTCACATTTGTATAAATGTGCAGGAACTCACCAGAAGTAGGAAGCTGAAAAAAGGAGAAGTCATCCTCCGCGTAAGGAATGGAGCAAGAGTTGCTGCCCTGGCTGTTGGATCATATGACTTAGTCTTACCTAGTGGATTTATCTTAACTTTAAATGATTGTTATTTTGTGCATGCCTTGAGCAGAAACATCATTTATGTTTCATGTTTGGATATGGATGGTTTTGATTTTATTATTGCGAATAATAGATGTTCCATTTCTCGTAAAGGAATATTTTATGCAAATGCTGATTTGTGTGATGGACTTTATATTCTAAGCATGAAAAAGTCCACTGATACTCCAGTCTTTAACATAAATACAAAGAGATTTAAGTCAAATGATTTGAATCAAACCTATCTTTGGCATTGTCGTCTCGGGCACATAAATGAGAAATACATAAAGAAGCTCCATAAAGATGGACTTCTAGATTCATTTGATTTAGAAACATATGAAACATGCGTATCTTGTTTACGAGGCAAGATGACTAAAAGTCCCTTTACTGGACACAATGAAAGGGCAAGTGATTTATTGGGTCTAATACATACTGATGTATGCGTTCCTATAAACACAATGGCTAGAGGAGGTTATCAGTACTTCATTACATTTACTGATGATTTCAGCAGATATGGTTATGTATATCTTATGAAACATAAAGCTGAATCATTTGAGATGTTTCGAACATTTCAAAATGAAGTGCAGAATCAGCTTGGTAAAACTATCAAAACACTTCGATCGGATCGAGGTGGTGAGTATTTAAGCCAAGAATTTGATGATCATCTTAAAAATTGTGGGATTGTCTCCCAATTGACTCCACCAGCAACTCTACAATGGAATGGAGTTTCTGAAAGGAGAAATCGAACCTTATTAGATATGGTTCGATCTATGATGAGTCATGCGATCTTCCATTATCATTTTGGGGTTATGCATCACAAACTGCAGCTTTCACTCTAAATCGAGTTCCTTCTAAAGCAGTTGATAAAACACCATATGAGATATGGTACGGGAAGAGACCTAGTTTGTCTTTTCTTAGGATTTGGGGTTGTGAGGCTTACGTAAAGCGACAAGTCTCAGAAAAACTAGCACCTAAATCTGATAAGTGTTTATTTGTGGGGTATCCTAAGGAAACAAAAGGATATTACTTTTATAATCCCGCTGAGAACAAAGTGTTTGTTGCTCGGTATGGTGCCTTTATGGAAAAATAGTTTATTTCAAAAGACACTAGTGGGAGAGAAATAAATCTTGAAGAAGTTCAAGAATTACAAATAAACACTGAACCGCTACTGGAAGTTCAACAACGTTCTGAACCAGTTGAACCTCCGCAAGTGACACAAGGCCCACATAAATCTGGTAGGGTAAGACATAAGCTAGAGAGATTTAGATTTCTCATTACTGATAGTCGTGATGTGTTGCTTATGGATCAAAATAAGCCCACCACTTATCAGGAGGCTATGTCTGGACCAGACTCAGATAAATGGCTAAGTGCCATGAACTCTGAGATGCAATCCATGTATGATAACCAAGTTTGGAACTTGGTTGATTTACCTGAAGGTGGTAAGACCATTAGATGTAAATGGGTTTTCAAGAAGAAAACTGACATTGATGGCAAAGTACATACTTTCAAAGCAAGACTTGTAGTAAAAGGTTTCAAGCAGACTCAAGGTGTTGATTATGATGAAACTTTTTCGCCAATAGCCATGCTTAAATCCATAAGAATTTTAATTGTCATTGCTGCATATTATGACTATAAGATATGGCAAATAGATGTAAAAACAGCATTTCTTAATGGAAAGTTGCTTGAGGACGTGTATATGACACAACCTGAAGTTTTGTACATCCTGAGAATTCTAGGAAGGTATGCAAGCTTCAAAGATCCATTTATGGATTAAAGCAAGCTTCTCGGAGTTGGAATCTTCATTTTGATGAAGCAATCAAGGATTTTGGTTTTATTAAGAACGAAGATGAGCCTTGTGTATACAAGAAGGTCAGTAGGAGTGTAGTTGTTTTTTCTGGTACTGTATGTTGATGATATATTACTCATTGGAAATGTCATCCCAACATTGCTGAGTGTCAAGTCTTAGTTAGGGAAGTGTTTCTCAATGAAAGACTTAGGAGATGCAGCCTATATCCTAGGGATAAGGATCTATAGGGATGGATCTAAGAGGCTAATCGGTCTAAGTCAGAGTGCTTACATAGACAAGGTACTGAATAGGTTCAGTTTGCAAGACTCTAAAAGAGGATTGCTGCCAATGTCTCATGGCATAAGTCTCAGCAAGAATCAATGTCCTAGGACAAATGATGAGCGAGATCGTATGAATAAGATTCCATATGCATCAGCTATTGGATCTATCATGTATGCTATGCTATGCACTCGACCTGATGTATCATATGCTTTGAGCACTACAAGCAGATATCAGTCAGATCCTGGTGAGAGTCACTGGATAGCAGTAAAGAACATCCTTAAGTACTTAAGAAGGACTAAGGAAGTGTTCTTGGTCTATGGAGTTTTTGAAAATGATCTAGTTGTAAATGGTTACACATGCAAGTTTTCAAACTGATATAGATGATTTTAGATCGCAGTCTGGATATGTGTTTACTTTGAATGGGGGTGCAGTAAGCTGGAAAAGTTCGAAGCAAGAGACTGTGGCAGATTCTACAACACAAGCTGAGTATATTGTAGCGTCCGATGCAGCAAAGGAGGCAGTTTGGATCAAAAAGTTCATTTCTGAACTAGGTGTGGTTCCAAGTATTGCTAACCCTATTTGTTTGTATTGTGACAATAACAGGGCAATAGCACCAGGCCAAGGAACCTAGATCACACCACAGATCCAAACATATACTCAGGCGTTTTCATCTCATCAGAGAAATTATTAAGAAGGGAGACGTAAAGATTTGCAGAGTACCTACTGAAGACAACGTTGCAAATCCATTGACAAAGGCTCTTCCATAAACGAAACATGATGGTCATGTTAGATCATTAGGCATTAAATGCATGAATGATTGGCTCTAGAGCAAGTGGGAGATGTTGGGAAATGTGCCCTAGGTTAATCCATTAACAATCTTTATGAATACATTTTAGTTAATAAAATAGAGGATTTCATTTGTTGTTTATTATAATTGATTTGCATGTTTACATTATAATAAGATCCATGGGTATTTACAGAAATATCCTAAATGTCCCTAGTCGATTATTATACTTGGAACTATAATGAATTAAGACTAGTGTGAGTCTTGATTGATGATCAAACGATGATCATACGTATAGGAATACGAATCAAGATCATGAGTACTTGTTAGGGAACAAAGTCTTGGACCGACCATGCTATGAGAACATCACATGGATTAAGTCATAGTTGTTTCTCATGATAGGTATATTTTTCAGTCCTCTGACTTGAGATTACCAGAGACTTCAACATTAGGAATACAGTGATTTGACACAATCAAACGTTGTCTTTAACCGGACGATTATAAAGATTGTGATTGGTTACTGTGTGAATAATGTGGTGAAGTTGTATAATCGAGATAGAATTTTTCCCTCTCATATAAAAAGAGATATCCAGTGGATCCCTCGATGTATTAGACTGTTAAAAGGTCTAGTCTAAGTGAATTGATATTGATCAATGTCACTTAGATGTTTTCAGTCTACCGAGAAATCGAGACTAGTACAATTGAACATGTTGGATGACAATTCCATGCCTTATGTTTGATCAAAAGGATATCGTGTGACAAAAGGATGTTATATACACTATTGATTAGGTTATATCGATTTGATATTCGTACAACTTGGGTAGTCATAATGTCTTGCTAGAGGCCGCTTATGACTTGTATACCAAAATGTGTTTTGGTACACTGCCAACGTTGTATGAGCCTATTGGGTCGCACACTGAGAATGGTTTTGCGAGATTTTAAGATGGTTCAGAAAAATGAATTTTATATGATAAAATTCATGACAGAAACATCCTTGTAGTGTATTACACTTATACTTCTTTAAGTAGGGGTATATGTGGAATTTACTTAAGCGTCTATGTACAAGGGTTGTATAAATAGACGCTTTGAGTTCGAATACAAGAACGAAAAGATTTAAAAAGGGCTGAAACTCTATTTTTCGTTTTAAGAAATGACTTAGGGTTTTTTGGTATGCTCTGGATTATTTTGGAGAGAAACAAAAAGGTTTGGTATTCTCTCAAAGTTAGCACTTCAAATCTCGGTCGTCATTCGTGTGTGGACTGCTGATAGAGGGCGTTCGTTATTGGCAACACCTTAAAGATTGATTAACCTTCAGAAAGGTACATTGCGAGTGAGGTATGATTAAGTTTTTATAGTATAAACGTGTTTTAATGGAATCAGATTTGGATCCTGTTGGGGTTTTCTCAAAATAGTTTTGAAATCTCCGTTGTGCATGAACCCCAAACTTGATCCATTGACCTTGTCCTTCTAGCTACAACCATTCGTTCCCAGGTATTCTAATACCTGGCTCCGAACTGCGAACTATTCCATTCTCGCACAACAACGGTTCCCAGCCTCCTCAACGTCATTTTATATTAATTATATAATGAATTTTATCATTTATTGTGTGTATTTAGTCCCCTGACCTAGTGTACAAGTCATTCGCCACCCAATACCCGCGTCTACACACTATAAGCAGCGAATACCCGCTACATCACCTCGCTCATCAATAAACAATATAAACACACTTATTACGATGCAATTTAACTAAATTGAACATATACATCGCAAATATTCATCAAAAACACACAAAATGGACGGTATACCTAATCCGGTCATACTCCATCCTCACTGTGTGACCCACGAACGTCCTCACTGGCATCTACGTCTGCAAAGACGTCATAAATAATGACAATTATTAACTGGGCCATTACATTGGTAATGATTCAGAATATTGGTTCCTCGGCATCAAATTTTACGGAATTTGGGTCACTAATTGAAGACTACGGGGACGTTCTTGGTTTGGAGTCGAGTTGGAGAGTTCAGTTTGTTAGAAAAGAAGCTAACGAGGTAGCGCACGCTATGGAAAATTTAGCCAAACTTCAAGATAGTAATAGTGAGTGGTGTGAATTTCCACTGGAGATGCATGTGCTTAATGTAAAAAAGTGAAATCAAAGATGTAATTTCACATTGATGAAATGAAATCGTTTTCTCCTCAAAAATAAAAAAGAATTTAGATATATAAAGATTGGTTACGTTCTAATTAAAGATTGTTCATAGATCTGGGTGGCTGCTTGATTAATACTTTTGTTTAGGTTTTTTTGTCATTTTAATAGGTAGTTTGTCTTCCTTTATTGAAAGTTTTGATTTGTCTTTCCTTATTGGAGTTCTTAAGATTTCTTTTCTTGTTGGAAGTTTTGATTTGCCTTTGCACTCCATCGTCACCAATCTTGCTGCTTCCCACACTATCATGCTATTTTATCTTTTTCTATCTTCAAGAATTCTTCTCTATCTTCAAGAATAATAGGAAAGAAATCGTAGAGTTTTTGAAGATAGAGAGGAGCAAGAATAGCATGATATATAGTGTTGGAAGTAGCAAGATTGATAGCGGTGGAAGGTTCTCTTCTCACAAAGTTGGAGAAAATTATTCGGTGTCCATTGGATTAGGAATTGGCGTATACTATGTGATTAATATATAGCTTTTGATTTTTTTCAATTAAATGAATACATGAAGAATGCAGATGCAAGCTTGCCGGAGAATAGCTAATTCTTCTTGCACTTTTTGTACGTCGAAAAGGATGTAGTTTATGTATTTCACATTACTTTTGCTAATACAAAATATGACGTATCTTCTTAAAAAAGAAATGTGGTTGTAGTGGTGTTTTTGTACTATCATGAGTTCAAGATATTTGTAGAGAATAATTTTTAATTGTCGCACTGTTTCAATATTACAGTTGCATTCCTAACCAAATTCATGACATGGTTAGATGTTCTTTTAAACAAATATGATTAGTTAATAAAAAACAAACCAAAAACCTCGAGGAATAGCCACATCAATGTAAAATCCCAAATGACATCAAGATGATCGAAAACACCAAGGGGACGAGTGTGATTTGAAAGGGCCTAAACATGGTTTTCATTGATAAGGTGTGTCATTTGGGAACCAATCAGTTGAGTCATCCAATGGTTTGGTATATATGTTTTATGGGAGTAAGAGGTCACAAGTTCAAACCTTAGTGGGGGCAATTGTTTCTTTCTTATCAAAAGGTGTGTCGTATGGGAGAAAGGACAATTAGGACATTGAAGTTAACTTATATTGTCTAATAGTACCTTATAAATTAGGGTTGCATATGGGGGCGGGGGCGCAGATTGAAGTTATCATCCCCGTTAATGTTGGGCGCAGGTCAGGATCTATCCTCAGATAATTCCCCGTGGGGATTCATGCGTGATGGGGTATCTTCGTGCCCCTTCAATTTTGTTAAAATATTCATTTTTTAATGAAAATATTCATTTTGATATTTGCTCCATATCCTTTTTGACTTTTAACTACTTTCTCAATTTATTTTATTTAAAAAATTATTAATCTCAAATAATTTAATTTTTCATATTGTTATGTTGATTGAGTTACGAATTATCATACTTAATTAAATTTAAAAGATTTTTTAAATTATTATGACAAAAAAATTCAATAATGTTCTAACTATACTTTAATATATATTTATGATACAATATATATTAGAATTTATTTAATGGTACAAGTTATGTTTTAGAGTTGGAGATCTTAAATTTCATTTCATACAGTAACATAAGTTTTTAATAAAAGATTACACAAAATTTTAGTAAAAGCTTAAAAAAGGCAAATTTTATGCTGGGAGTGGGGCGGGAGGCGGGGAATCCCCGCGGGGCAAAAGCAATCCATCCCCCACCTTGCCCCGTCATGCAGGTCAAGATTTTACCCCGTGCTCCGCCCAACGGGGGGCAAAAGCGGGAAAAATTTGCCCTACCGGGGCAGGGCCCCGCAGGGAACATAGATTCCCTACCCCACTTGCATATTATAAATTGACTTACCCTTACAAAATATTGAGGTACGTACCTTTAGCTCGGCCCTTTAAAAAGATGTCATATTTAATTTTTATTTAATTTTTTTGACAAGAAAGAAAAAATTGCCCTCACCAACGTTCAAACTCGTGACCTCTTACTCCCAAACACTATACCAAACTATTGGGTCACTCAATTGGTTGGTATTTATTTTTTTATTTAATTACTACTCAATATTAAATCATTATAAGAATATCTCAAGCAATTATACATTTCATACTTAACTTCTTTTTATATTGATATCGATACTTAACTTAAGAAACAAGATCTTATATGAAATGACAATTAATTCAAATATAATGTCTATGTAGAAGTGCAACAGTCGTGTGTGTATGCGGCTTAGTCTTAAATTCGCACGAGAAGACGTTGCGACCAAGATTAATACCCACACCAGCACGCACATCAAACCACACAAGCCGTTCGTGTGCACCTCGAGATGCGTTTACATATAAATTCAGGTGCATACCACGCGGGTTGGAATGTGGGTGCGCAAAGTCATTCTAGTATGCATGTACATGTGACGGCCCCAAATTCCCAATGCATTTGGGTACGCCCGGCCTAGACCCGTGCAAGCCTCGAGTCAGTTCTCGATAACCTTGACGAGCCTAGTCAGCCTCAAAACATCAAAAAATTCAAGATTTATGAAAGAGTTATTGCAATTATAACACAGCGGAAGCAAAAATCAAATTCAAATCAAATATTGGGAAATAACTCTATCAAATGGAAGTAAAGGAATTCTATAAGTGTGGAAACCCCGGGCATTCATGTACAATTCGAAATGCAAAGGTACATGATACCAATCTCATCAAAATTTGCCAAGTTTAATAATCCCAAAGCATGTATATATAAAACGGTGTACATAAAAGCAAAACATAATAAAAACCTATAAAATAGTCTTCAACTCCAGTAGCTAATCCTCACAACAGATTTCCTAGGTAGGGTCCCTTGCCACTTGCTTTCTCTCGCCCTACTATCTGCACCCACCGTCACAAACTAGACGGTGAGCAAGCTGAATAAAATTGAATGTAATGCCAATGAGAGAAAACAACGATAATTCATGATAATTCAAATAAAGTAGTCTAAATATCATGCGGAAATAAAAAGACGAGAAATTAAATAGACAAGATGCATGATAAACGAGACTAATGGATATCAATCGAGAGTTAAGTGTGTTCCAAAGAATCAAAAGAGGCTCATAAGTGGTCTAGTCCATAGCATAACGGCGAAGACCTCGCGAGGTCTTCCGGGCATCGACACTGCGAAGGCACGGCTATGATGACGAAAAGGGACTCGAACCCATCCACCCGGTACTCGGTGTCACACGATCACTAAGGGTGGTCACACACTCGTGGCGCGAGTGCCGCGTTTATCCCTCTAGTGCGGGTCCTAGTACTTTCGAGACAAAACACTTACGCCGGGAATCACACATACAAGAAGTATGGAATGGAAGGCCAACAAGTAAATAATAACAAACACAATGGCATGAAAATGAATCACATGGCATTTTCTAACTGGCTTACAAACGTACAAATGCTTGTTTAAGGCAAGTGTACTTACGAACTATCGTGACCGTATGACAACTCAGAGATCCTAACGCGACTTCCCGATTTCCTATACCGCACTCCAATTATCTAGTCCAGCTTGAATAAATGTCAAACAAATCAAAATTACCACCCGAATTATACCTAAGATCATTTGTCATTAAATTAGCTTCAATTTGATACATTATATAAATTTTTACGTTTTTAGGCTAAAACCCCGACTATATCTCGCCAACATTTTAGAGAAAATCCCAAAACTCAGTTGTGAACCATTTTTCTAATTTCTCATATTTTTCTGGATTTTTCTGAATTTTTCCATAATTTTTCCTATTTTTCTTTTCTTTTCCATTTTTTTCTTTTTTTTCTTTTTAAGGCGGTTCGGCCGAACCGGCCCGGTTCAGCCGAACCGGCCCGGTTCAAGGCCGAACCGGCCCGGTTCAAGGCCGAACCGGCCTTCATCTTCTTCAAATTTTTTTGCAACAGAGGCGCGCCTCTGTTTTTTTTTTTTTTTTTTATTTTTTTCGTTTGCAACCGAGAGAGAGAGAGGAATGAGACCACTGACCTTCGGTGAGGGTTCCGGCGAGGTCGTGACTGGCCTGACGAAGGAGAGGGGCGGCGGTGGTGATAGTTGTTCCAGCCGAGAGATCACCGAGAGCGTGAGACGGCGTGAGGCCGAGAGGAAGGATGAGAGAACGTGAGAGAACAGCGTGAGTGAAATGGAGAGGGAGAGAGAGAGAGACGTGAGTGGTGTGGTGAAGAGGTCGAGATGGAAGAGAAGGAGGGGCGGTTTTCATCAAAGGAGAAGATGAATAGTGTATGAATAGGTTTTTTTTTATGAAACGGTTTGTATATATAACATCAAATGACCTTTTTGCCCTTCTCCCTTCACTTCATACATTCAAACACATCTACCCTTATGGGTCTTTTACCACATCATCTCATCTTAGCACACACACACATCTCTAGGCCAATCTCATGGCTCCTCACCATTAAGTTGTGTCACTTTAACAATACTAATCACATAGTCCGCATGTCGCGTAGTTAATCAACTCCCGCGTTCAAACTACTTTCCTCGGTCCGTATTTCTCAGTCAATTGGCTCGTCGTGTCCATTTTCTCGCCACAACCCGTCAACTAATTTATTAAATTAATTAAAAATTCATTTATTTATATGTTTTACTTGTTTTTCTCCCCGTTATACTAGTCGAAACCTCACTCAATTAAATATCGCCGACCGTGCGAGACTCGTAAAATACTAAAATACTAATACATACAATCAAAGAATCATAAAATCACTTCGGTGTCGACTCCCGAAGTTCGAAATCTTGTCCGGTATTCACGTAGCCGGTCACAATTTTGACAAGTGAAATCACAAGTCAATTAAAAATTTTGGGGTTGTTACGGTCTCCCCACTTATTAGAATTTCGTCCCCGAAATTAACCTAATAAGTAAATTAAATTAACGACTCTTTGTAACTCTTAACGAGGCCGATAAAAACTCGAGTGAGTCATTTCTTGACTCCAGAACCGTTCGTGACCCTTCGATAGAGAGATCTTTAGGTATTCATAATCTCCCAGAATCATCTTGAAGCTCATCGTGATACTCAACAAGTATTTCCTATGCCACTCCCGGGCAATCTTAAGTCTCAAATAAAATTTCTCACAACTACCCGAGACGCTATCATGACCACGAGGAGATCGGGGCAACCACTAACGAAATCCATATCAATATGTACCCAATTCCATCGAGAAATGGGTAAGGCGTAGTAATCCTCCAGTCGTCGATACCCGACCTCTAAGCGGCGGCATATCTCACGTTTGAATAACTCAGACAACTCGGAAATCATCCCTGGCCACCAAAAGAATGTCGCATCACGGCGCACATCTTAGGTCAACCGGACACACGCGGGATCAAAACGGTGAATTCTCTGAAGTACACAGGTCACACACATCGACCACCAATGGAAACCCCGATCGCCGCGATACCTCAAGCATGAGTGCGTCGGCCAGACTCTTGTCAGGGCAATCGGAACTATCCACCATCTCACCGCACACCATTGGTATGCGCATCGTCTTCTTGTCCTCGCGCACATGCCAAATGAGATGGTGCAATATCGTTTCACCACGTATCTAGGTCCTGGTAATCATCGGCACGTCCGTGAACTCATCAACTTGATTAACTTCACGTAAACCACGCTCATAGGTTCTTTGACACACGACTACCTCGCGTACCTCATTCATCCTTTGAAGTGCAATGCATCAACAACAATGTTGATCTTCTCGTATCCACCAAACAACGCACGTAATGTTTATACCTAATTCGCACCAACCAAGGCTTCGAACTCAACAACTATAGTACTCGCATCTTTCTTGCGGCAACTCGTAGCCTCCTAACACTATCGAAATGTCAAGACTATGCACATTCAAGTATGTCGCATCTGACAGTGTGACTAGGACTTAGGCTGCTACATCTATTGAGTTTTTTCAATCCTAACGAGTCTACCAAACGCACAACAATCGAGGGATCAACATAACTTGAATCGGATACGATATGCATGCAAATACGCAAATGAAAAGCATACCCTCATTAATGTGTCGGATGCCTCTGATGCAGCTCAGCAGCGGCTGAACACGCTCTCTCTGCAGTGCTTGGTGATCTTTGCGACGATGCTTTCTTGGTGAGAGCACTCCTCGAAGGTGGCCAGGCACATGTCCGCATCACGTAACACGTACGGTTATCCTGCGACCTCGAGTCGACTCGGCCTCGTCCTGTGTAGAACCATGAGTTTGGGTCGACTAGACCTCTGCGTGCTCCTCTGCTAACTCCTCGATCGGCATCCCTGTTCTCGAAATCGCCTCTGCGTCTGCTTGTCATGTCGATTAGGCTACGGTGAATGATTTGTAGCAAAGCTTGCACGGGTGGAACGCAGCTTGTACCAAACGTGTGGTTTGCTTGTGCAACGAGATCCTACACTCTGTGCCGTGCTCACGATTCTCCCATCTGCTCCTTTTTCTCTTCTGTCCTGCGATAGTGACTATCGATCGGGTCTCGCTCTGTTCGCCCTAACCTCATCCGGATGCGTGAGTAAGTAACTCTCCTCGCTAAACTACGTTCGTACGCAATCTGCAAAGTCTCCATTTGTGTAGTGACTACGAGAACCTCCAATCGTAGGTAGCAAACCCTCGGTGAAGTAATAGACTCGATCGGTCTCGGTATCTGCGAGATCCTCCGGCATAAGGTAATAGTGCAATAAACCTACCCATGTAATCCATCAACGACTCATCGGTGCTCTGCCTCGGTGCCATAAACTCATTCCTCTTCGCACGAAGAACGTCGGTGGAAAATACTTGGTTGAATTGAGTCTTGAAGTCGATCCAATCTCTCGGGGTGCCTCGGGTAGTAATGATAGTCGTCCACCAATCATCCTTCCCCCTGGAGCATAGATGAGGAAATCGTCGCTCTCATGTGATCCTCGGTCGCGATGATAGTATGAATTTTCTCGTGATTCTTCGGGAAAAGCTCTGCGGCATTACGTACGTACCACCAAAGAACTTGCCTGGATCGTGTCGCTTGAATTCTCTCCACTTTGCCTCGCTTTCTCGGCGGTGGCCTTAGTGCTCTTCTCGGAGTAGTGACCGGAGTAGTAAGCTGGAGTAGTCTCTGCAACAAAAATCGGCATAGTCGGCGTCTCCGTCGTTTGTACTATGTCCGTCTGTAATGGAGGTGTCTCGCCTCGATCGGCGTACTGTCGCATCAACTATTCCCTCGGGAATTGCTACCTAACGGAATCGGGCGGTGGAATTCGTAGCTACTTGGAGTCTCCATTCCCTGAGTAACTTAGGGAACGGGTGGAATAGGAGTGGTCGGGGTTGATGGTATCGCGATAGTCGGTGCGGGTATCGTCAATGACCGCACTAGATCCTCAAATCTCGTGTCCAAGCGCGAAACTCCTCAAAGTGACAAATCGAGAATCGGTCGTCCGTTGTCGTCGCTCGGACCGCTTGATCCGCCATTCTTGTTTGAACCAATAGAGCGATACTTCGGATCAATACATAGCTACCGCATACCATATAGTACACTCAACAATCATAATATGTACAAATTTAAATCCGACTCATCCCGAACTCCCCCATTTTAGTTTTTAAAAGGATCGTAGGGTTTCCACTCTAAGTTCAACCATTCCTAACTTCCGCTCGTCTTAATGGTTTGTGTTTTAACTTGAGAGTCGGTCGTTATAACCTTAAGCTACGATACCAACTTGTGACGTTGGTATCGGGTTAAGTTAACAACTCAACTCGTCCCTAGGCTCCTCAAACCTAGGCTCGATACCAAGCTGACGGCCCCAAATTCCCAATGCATTTGGGTACGCCGAGCCTAGACCGTGCAAGCCTCGAGTCGGTTCTCGATAACCTTGACGAGCCTAGTCGACCTCAAAACATCAAAAAATTCAAGATTTATGAAAGAGTTATTGCAATTATAACACGAGCGGAAGCAAAAATCAAATTCAAATCAAATATTGGGAAATAACTCTATCAAATGGAAGTAAAGGAATTCTATAAGTGTGGAAACCCCGGGCATTCATGTACAATTCGAAATGCAAAGGTACATGATACCAATCTCATCAAAATTTGCCAAGTTTAATAATCCCAAAGCATGTATATATAAAACGGTGTACATAAAAGCAAAACATAATAAAAACCTATAAAATAGTCTTCAACTCAGTAGCTAATCCTCACAATGATTTTCCTAGGTAGGGTCCCTTGCCCTTCTTTGCTCTACGCCTACTATCTGCACCACCGTCACAAACTAGACGGTGAGCAAGCTGAATAAAATTGAATGTAATGCCGTGAGAAAACAACGATAATTCATGATAATTCAAATAAAGTAGTCTAAATATCATGCGGAAATAAAAAGACGGGAAATTAAATAGACAAGATGCATGATAAACAGGACTAATGGATATCAATCGAGAGTTAAGTGTGTTCCAAAGAATCAAAAGAGGCTCATAAGTGGTCTAGTCCATAGCATAACGGCGAAGACCTCGCGAGGTCTTCCGGGCATCGACACTGCGAAGGCACGGCTATGGCGGAAAGGGACTCGAACCCATCCACCCGGTACTCGGTGTCACACGATCACTAAGGGTGGTCACACACTCGTGGCGCGAGTGCCGCGTTTATCCTCTAGTGCGGGTCCTAGTACTTTCGAGACAAAACACTTACACGCGGAATCACACATACAAGAAGTATGGAATGGAAGGCCAACAAGTAAATAATAACAAACACAATGGCATGAAAATGAATCACATGGCATTTTCTAAGCTGGCTTACAAACGTACAAATGCTTGTTTAAGGCAAGTGTACTTACGAACTATCGTGACCGTATGACAACTCAGAGATCCTAACGCGACTTCCCGATTTCCTATACCGCACTCCAATTATCTAGTCCAGCTTGAATAAATGTCAAACAAATCAAAATTACCACCCGAATTATACCTAAGATCATTTGTCATTAAATTAGCTTCAATTTGATACATTATATAAATTTTTACGTTTTTCTAGGCAAAACCCCGACTATATCTCGCCAACATTTCGAGAAAATCCCAAAACTCAGTTGTGAACCATTTTTCTAATTTCTCATATTTTTCTGGATTTTTCTGAATTTTTCCATAATTTTTCCTATTTTTCTTTTTTTTTTTTTATTTCTTTTTAAGGCGGTTCGGCCGAACCGGCCCGGTTCAGGGCCGAACCGGCCCGGTTCAAGGCCGAACCGGCCCGGTTCAAGGCCGAACCGGCCTTCATCTTCTTCAAATTTTTTTGCAACAGAGGCGCTGCCTCTGTTTTTTTTTTTTTTTTTTTTTTTTCGTTTGCAACCGAGAGAGAGAAGAGGGAATGAGACCACTGACCTTCGGTGAGGGTTCCGGCGAGGTCGTGACTGGCCTGACGAAGGAGAGGGGCGGCGGTGGTGATAGTTGTTCCAGCCGAGAGATCACCGAGAGCGTGAGACGGCGTGAGGCCGAGAGGGAGAGATGAGAGAACGTGAGAGAACAGCGTGAGTGAAATGGAGAGGGAGAGAGAGAGACCGTGAGTGGTGTGGTGAAGAGGTCGAGATGGAAGAGAAGGAGGGGGCGGCGGTTTTCATCAAAGGAGAAGATGAATAGTGTATGAATAGGTTTTTTTTTATGAAACGGTTTGTATATATAACATCAAATGACCTTTTTGCCCTTCTCCCTTCACTTCATACATTCAAACACATCTACCCTTATGGGTCTTTTACCACATCATCTCATCTTAGCACACACACACATCTCTAGGCCAATCTCATGGCTCCTCACCATTAAGTTGTGTCACTTTAACAATACTAATCACATAGTCCGCATGTCGCGTAGTTAATCAACTCCCGCGTTCAAACTACTTTCCTCGGTCCGTATTTCTCCGTCAATTGGCTCGTCGTGTCCATTTTCTCGCCACAACCCGTCAACTAATTTATTAAATTAATTAAAAATTCATTTATTTATATGTTTTACTCCCCAGTTTGACTAGTCGAAACCTCACTCAATTAAATATCGCTTGACCGTGCGAGACTCGTAAAATACTAAAATACTAATACATACAATCAAAGAATCATAAAATCACTTCGGTGTCGACTCAGAAGTTCGAAATCTTGTCCGGTATTCACGTAGGCCAGGTCACAATTTTGACAAGTGAAATCACAAGTCAATTAAAAATTTTGGGGTTGTTACAGTACACCTCTCCTCATTGTCCCTATCTTGCGTTCATACATAAACCACAAATTCTGTTTTTGAAGGCTCTTTCTTTTTGGGAAGTACTTGCAAGATGAATCAAAGAGATTGCTCTTGTTGTTCATCATGTTCATCAATCTTTGCTCTATTTTTCTTACTTCCTTTGATTTTGATTTCATGGGCATCTCTTACTCATCCATGGGTCTCATCATCTGCAATTATAAATGGTGGGCATATTGGGCATGGGCAACTTCACTAGGCAAAAGAAGAGATACTCAATCATGTGAGATATATCTTATAATATACAAAGTTACATATTGTCAATCATTCATGTAATTAATTGTGTGTGATTACTTAAATCTATATCATTTGATTTTGCAGGAAAGAAGGCACAAGGAATTGATGAACACAACTTCTTGTACTAATAAGTTGAAGAGGCTTGAAGCAGGACTAGCAAGAGCAAGGTCTGAAATCAGAAAATTTGTTAAAAACAGTACACAAACAAGTGATCCTGACTACACCCTACAAGGCCCAATTTACTGGAACCCCAATGCATTTCACAGGTGAGCTTATTTAGGATAATTTGCTGTTAATTTCATTTCTAATCAATGCTTGGCTCTTGTACAACTTATTAGCATTTTTTGTGGATTAACATGTCATATAAGGTTGACCTAATTTATGAGCCTAAGTCATCATGTCATAAATATGGGCTAAAATATAATGTGTAGAAACCTCAGTGTAATATGAGCGAATTATAAATGCGTGTTGCCATGTATGTCCTTTTCGATGCCTGGATATCTAGAAGAATAGTTTAGCAATATTGCACTAAAACTTTCTACACTTGTATTTTATTAGTCAAATCCTTATACTTGAAACCTTATTAGATTGATTACAATATTGGCCAAATTTCATAACATATAGCGCAAGACAAGTAACTAATTATATATTTATATGTAACTTATAACTTCAAGGTGTTCATCTATAAAGGAGAACCCCCATTGTTCCACAACTAGCTCTGCATGAGATTCATCTACTTAATTAACGAACTCGGATTGTAGACCGGAATATCTTTGCTTGTACCAATATTATTTCCAATTTGATTACTCTATCATGTTAGAGGTTTTACCTAAAAATGTTTCGATACTAATTAAAGAGAGATTCACAATTTTACATAAATTATATTCAATGAAAATATTGCAACTTCACATTTATGACTGTTTGATGAAATGGCGATGCAGGCAAGGAGATGTATCATGAAATATATACACATAAGTGACTCCAACATGAGTTGAACCTCCCCTAGGCTCTAACCTTGCCTTTTAGCAAGTGATGCCTCATTTTTTTTATTGCTCCTTATGGGAATAGAATTCTCAACCTCTTACTTCCATAACCCCATACCTAACCATTGGGCCACCTACATGGTTGCAAGTGATGCCTCGTTCATTTCACTATAGATGTTTTGACAAATTTTATGCCATACTAATGAATGCGTTATATAAATGTGTTACAAGAGTTACTTGGAAATGGAAAAACCTTTCAAGTATTTTGTGTACGAAGAAGGAGATCCGCCATTATTTCACACTTCATCCTGCGATAGCATACTTGCAATAGAAGGGATTATAATGGGACAGTTGGAGGCTGATGACAAATTTAGAACTCAAAATCAAGAGGATGCACATGTCTTCTTCCTTCCCTTCAGTGTTTACAACATGGTTCAATACATCTGGGAGCGCGGATCGCATGACTCAAGTCCTTTCTATCGAACCATCAACGACTACATCAATGTCATTGCAGAGAAATATCCATATTGGAATAGAGGTCGAGGAGCAGATCATTCCATGGTTGCTTGCCATGATTAGGTAAGGAGTGAGATTTTCTTTATTCCTTTTCTTTTGTTTGCGGGGCTTCACTATGGTAAAAAATTATTTACTTTCTATCAATGTTTAATTCATGACGAGCTCGAAAATATCGTAAAGATCTCCAGCCTAGACTCCTGCCTTTGGCAAATAAAGCTTATTAGGAAGTTCTATATAAAGCTAATTTTTATACTCTTTTTTATAAGAAATAAACAATTACTTCCACCAAGACTTGAACCCATGACCATTCATTCCTGCGCACCATACTAAACCATTGGGCCACCCAATTGGTTCTCTTTTTGATACTTTTAAGTCTGCTGTAAATTAGGTATAGATAGTGATAGAGACTTAATAAATGCTTGCAACCATGCTCATGGTGAAAAGAAAGTGAGATTTTTTTTTTGTAACAAAAATAAAGTGAGTTTGAAGTTACCCCTAATTAAGTATGCCGTAATTGATACTTATATACATCCCTGTTTTTCAGAAATATGCATTTCAATCTTTTTAATATTCTTTGGACAATTGCATATTGCACAAATTGTAAACATCACTATTCAAATGTTTTACAACCTCTCCTGTTATTATTTGATTTAGAAATCTTCAAATTTAGTAAAAGTGTACTAATTAGGTCAAATTATAGAGAGAATTCAGAATTCACTTTAAGAATTACTTTTGATGTAGTAACCCGACACTATATATTATGTCTTATAACTACAAGAACAATATAGCCTCAGTCCCAAATTATTTGTTATAATGATTCTTGATTATTTTTAACTTGTATTGTAGGCACCATGTAAATCAAGGTTCAATTATCTTCTCTTCCACAATTCTATTAGAGTTTTATGCAACGCCAACACCTCATAAGGCTTTAAGCCTTCAATAGATGTAACGCTCCCAGGAATATCCCTACCTTATGGCAAGATGAAACCCCTTGGCGGCCCTTCCCCATCTCAATGGCCAATTCTAGCATTTTTCGTCGGTGGTGGTAATCACGGGCCTATCCGACCTATCCTCCTTGAGCATTGGAAGAACAAGACCGATGACATGCAAGTGTACGAATACTTGCCAGACGGCATGTCCTACGATGAGATAATGAAGAAAAGCAAATATTGTTTTTGCCCGAGTGGCTACGAAGTTGCAAGTCCAAGAATTGTTGAATCTTTGTACACTGGGTGTGTCCCAGTATTGCTCAAGGAAGGGTACATCGCTTCTTTTAGCGATGTTCTTAATTGGGACTCGTTTTCAATTAGTGTTCCAACAAGTGAGATTCCTAATCTTAAGAAGATTTTGATGGGCATATCAAAAAGAAGGTACCTCAAATTGCAAAAGAGGGGGTTGCAAGTGAGAAAGCATTTTATGGTGAATTCACCACCTAACAGATTTGATGTTTTCCATATGCTCTTGCATTCTATTTGGCTGAGAAGGTTGAATGTTCGTATCCATGACCATTTAGTGAGTTAATATAGGTTTATTTTGATAAAAAAATAGTCAATATAAGTTTGTGATAAGGCTTACTATATATTTGTTGTGGGTACAAGTTTCTTGTATAATAATTTTCGACTGAATTTGTACGTATGTCTAGCTAAGTATGTTTTTTTGATAGTTTTATAATGTTGTAATTCTTTTTTTTTTACTAAAATTTCAATATGATCTCATGTCTCTATACAAAATATTGTTTCCTGCCGCTGCTTCCACAACAAGGAGTAGAAATGAGTGCTTCATGTGGATAAGGTTTCCACAATTTGTCTCATTTCACTGTTTACTTTTTTCCCCCCTTTTCATGCTTCCCGGGCTATCCTGGTGGCTCGAGACTCACCGGTATACCCGGACCAATTAGTATTGGAGCGTCATTGAATAGTATATTTGTCCTCTCTTTTCTCGATGTAAGCCCCCCCTAGTATCTAGAGTATCTGACTACTTCGAATTTGCCTTCAGGAACAATGTTAGCGCATGTTTTCATTCCCAAGAACCGAACTCTAAGACTACTGACTAATGGAATTATTGATTCATTGACTATCACTCCAATTTTTATTTTTTTTTGTTTAGATCACTCGGTATCAGAACTTAACAACTACTTTGAGCTCGAGTCAGATTGGCCCAGTAAGAGGTAAAGCTCTCTCATCTGTAGTTTTTATATTCAAAGTCTCAAGCTCAAGACCAGGGACGAAGCCAATGTTAGAGTTAGGGAGGCAACTGTATTGGGTTGTTTGGCAATAATAGATATAGCTCAATATATTATATTATGAATAATTAGTAATGTAATAATGTAAGTCATACGTATATACTTAGGCTTCAAGAAAAAAAATTGGATGAGGTATTATTTTATTAAATGTAAGGTTAGGGTTCGACTCATGCCTGGAGTCAAGGTGTTGTAATTAAGTTAGTTTCTTTGAAAAAAAATTGTAATCTTTAGAGGAAAATGTAGAAGAAAATATTATTAAAATCTTATTTAATAGTCTAAAAAACACAAAAGGGGAAAACTCTATAATGATAACATCATGAAAAAAAATGATAAAAAGTTAAGACGTGAAGAAAAATAGTAAATCTTTAGAGAGATTAGCGATTATAAATCAATTCAAGCATAAACCTTCGCTAATGTTGATGAGTTAATGGTGCTATAAATAAAATTTTATGTTGTGAGTGCTATGAAGGTGGATTATGCATGGAAAACAAGAGTATAGACTATATACTATATTGTGATTGTCTTTTGTTAAAACTAGAATTTGAAATTAGATAGAATAAATTTTATTAATTTTTGACTTTTGAATATAGTCTAATGTTTAGTTAACAAATTGAAATGGGTTGTGTTAGTTTTTTATCTAAAAGTAATTGCATCAAAAAATGAGGGAAGCTTATTGTTTTATCTGTTTACTTGACGTGTGCCTTGGGACATGCGATTGGTCCCATTCCATAATATATATATATATGGGCCCTGATGAGCCCATAACTGAGTTCGTCGTTAGTTATATCCGGGCTTACATGACTTAAACTAACATATTCCACTAGAATCCAGCCACGTGTGAGATTCGATGCTAACGTGGACTGATATCTGAGATTGTCACCGACGCTCGTAGGTGACTCCAACTCCCCACCGCAACGTACCAAAACGTAAAACCAAAACATTGACGTGCCTCGTAACAAGCATATGAGCTATCGACGTTCATCCAACGATCTCTGTTGCTCATGTGTGAATAATATTGTCTACAAGTGTATGAGTATAGGATTTCTCTTTAAGATAAGCAAATATGATCCTCTCGCCAAATATAGATTTTTTCACAAATTACAACAGCATGTGTAACAAAGCATGTATAATACATATATAGAAGCTACAGACATAATTAGAGAGAGAGAGAGAGAGAGAGAGAGAGAGAGAGAGAGAGAGAGAGAGAGAGGGTGAGAGATGGCAAAATCAAGCAAGGTGAGGCAACTAATTCTCTCAAGTTCTTCAACATGTTGTGCATCATCAGCTGCTCAATGTCTCTCAATTGCTCTATCTGTGGGATTACTTTCACTCATTCTATTGTTTGAGCTTGCCACTCATAGCAACTCCACAGCCAACCTTACAAGGATTTCAAGTAGTAGTGATTTCAATGCATCATATACTTCATCATCAATATCAGTTTCTTCTGCCACCATCAATGGGAGTATTACTGTGAAGGGCGACGATTATAACGTTAACGTTTCGACTATTTTAGAGATAATGAGAGATCATTATGACTTAGATTATGATGATGAGATGGACAATTTTCATTATCTTCAAGTTGATAGAAAAGGATTGAATAATTCGTCGTTACATGTGGTGGGTATAGAGCAATGTTTCATTATATTCTTGTTCCATGCATCTCAATTGCATGCTTTGACTGATTGATTGATTTATTAGTATAATTTTCTTTAATTATTTTTTTGGTGCTTGAGCGTCTAATTTCTTTGCCAGCTTAAATTTCAAGATGAAATAGCTTAATTATTTCTTACTTCAAAAAATTTGTCAATTAGTTAAATGAAGATTAATTTAATAAATATATAATTATCTCTCAATCAGAGTTAGAGTGATAAAAATTAAGATAAATGAGCTAAAATAGCATTACTAATTAATTTGGTACTAAGGATATATATGTTGTTATTGGTTGTGGTCACATATACGTCTTATTCTATAAAATAAATACCAAAACATCTCTTTTTTAATAAATATGAAAATATATATATTGATTAAAATGTCAGGGTAACATTTATTTTATTATAGCTTTCTTAATTTTTTTTTTCTTAATGTGATATAAAAAAGACACGAATGAACGACATATATTTTGTTGACATCCATCCACATGCATACCAAAGGACATCGTCAAGTATGTATCTGTGTCTTTACACGGTTACAGTAGAATTTCCATTTTTTCATAATTGAGTTCCATTGTACCTTTCTTGCAATTGAGATTTGACTTTTTTTTTTTATTAAATTTGTATAAAGCATAATTAGAATGACTTGGAATTTAAGTAAAGTTTGGTTGGAATTGCGTGCAGGAGCACCAGATTATAAAGTACGATGAATCAGTTAACAAGTCCACAAATGGGTCGAGTGGACCACGCAAGGAATATACGAAACTGGACAGGATTGAATTGGGACTCACACAGACTCGAGCCGTGATTGGAAAAGCGGCTCGGCATCGGACTCACATGCCGGACCCAGATTACACTCCCCAGGGTCCCATCTATTGGAATGCAGCTGCCTTTCAGAGGTACCTAATTGAATTTGAAAATTATTTACTACGGACACCTATTTGTTGATATCTTTTAATTTTTGCACAGCAAATTGATATGTATTTAAGGAACACCGTATGCAAGAGAGTGTCTAAAGTGGATCACCCTTGCATCTTTCACTCTATAAATTGAAATTCAAAATATTGATACACTCTATCAATTGATAACATTTGAAGAGGAATTTGAAAATTCATCATGATTATATATATCTACTATTGGAACTATAATATATATGCATTTAATTGTTATATCAATATGTGTGCGCGTTATTGATGACAATAACTTGTTTGGGGTCATCTTAGTTGAGCAGATGAATGTATAACTGCGCCACCGTGAGGTGGGTACGTTGGCCTAGTTGCAGACTAAGAAATTTCCTAGTTGTACCAAGTTTTTTATTTGAAATAAAATCGGTTCCATATTTTCAAAAAAAAAGAAAAGAAGGTAAAGATCGTTGATACAATGTGTGATTAGGCCTCGTTTGGTTCGTTTTCCTATCTTACAGTGTTAGTTCGGAGATATCTCTCTCCTTGGAAATAATATTTTCATGTTTGGCTCTACTTTAAACTTATATAAAAGTTTCAAAATTTTAAACAATAAAAAATATGAATTGACATAAATAATCTAAAATGAGAGAGTGATGTGTAATAAAAAGGGTCATTAATGAAGAGTAATTGTGTTCACGACTCCCGGGAGATAACTCCCCTGAGCCTAGGGGTGATATATCGCACCCAAGGGTATAAGTTGAGAGATAACTTACAGGGAAGTTGAGTAACCAAACAAGAATATTAGTTTCCAACTCCTTGTAATTTATCTTTCGAGAGATAACTCCACTTCTAACCAAACAAGGCCTAAGGTTTAGGGTGTTCGAATTTTGATGCTAGGCATACCGAGAAACGTCCTCCACATTTCAATGCACAATTAGTGCAATTTATTAATCATATTCTATTTATAAATGTGCAATTCAACTTATAACTACAGGAGTTACTTGGAAATGGAAAAATCATTCAAGGTGTTCGTGTACGAAGAAGGAGAGCCACCATTGTTTCACACCTCACATTGTAAGAGCATATACGCAATAGAAGGGATTTTTTTCAGTTTGATGGAGACTGGCAACAAGTTTCGAACTAAAAACCACGATGAAGCTCATGCTTTCTTCCTCCCCTTTAGCATAGCCATGATGGTGCGCTACATCTTTGATGAAAAAGTGCGTGATTCAAGTCCTTTTGATCGAACTATCAATGACTACATCAATCTTGTTGGCGAGAGGTACCCCTATTGGAATAGAAGTGAAGGAGCAGATCACTTCATGGTCTCTTGTCATGATTGGGTATGACTAGCTAGTTAATAATTGCTTGACATTTTTTAATTGCTTAACTAGAAGACACTTCATTTATTAGTTTCCTTTGTTTCAACTTGTCAAAAAATGTACTTTTTAAAAGTTAATTTTTTTGAAGTATTCTTCACAATCTTGATTTCTAATTTTTGTACTTTTTCTTTTAATTTTGCAGGGGCCTCATGAATCTAAATTTAACTCTTTCCTCTTCAAAAATTCAATTAGGGTTTTATGCAATGCAAACACCTCAGAAGGCTTTAGGCCTGAAAAAGACGTAACTCTTCCAGAAATACTTTTGCATACAGGAAAAATGGGACCGATAGGAGGCCCTTCCCCACGACACCGTCCAATTCTTGCTTTTTTTGCTGGAGGACTTCATGGGCCAATTCGACCTATTCTTTTGAAGCACTGGAAGGATAAGGATAAGGACATGCAAGTTTATGAGTACTTACCGAAAGACAAGTCCTACGATGAGATGATGAAGAAGAGTAAATTTTGTCTTTGCCCTAGTGGTTACGAAGTTGCAAGTCCGAGAGTTGCTGAAGCTTTGTATATCGGGTGTGTTCCAGTGTTGATATCTGAAGGGTACGTACCTCCTTTTAGTGATGTTCTCAATTGGAATGCCTTCTCTATTATAGTTCCACCCAGTGACATTCCAAATCTTAAGAACATTTTGATGAGTATATCACAAAGGAGGTATTTATCTTTCCAAAAAAGGGGACAACAAGTGAGAACACATTTTATAGTGAATTCACCCCCTAAGAGATATGATGTTTTTCATATGCTCTTGCACTCTGTTTGGCTTAGAAGGTTGAATGTTCGGATTCGCAGTCACTGAATTCACAGTGTATTTTGATTCATTTTGGTCATTAGGGGAAATTTTGATTTTGCAATAAGGCCTTTCATCATCTTTTTTTTATTTTTTTTATTGTATATTTGGTAACATATATACTTCTGCTAAATCTTTATCCTTGCTTATATACCATATTAAGACCAAATTTTATTTGCTTGGGATTATTTTTGTAATTTTTTTTTTTGACCAGGTGTGTGGTTTTTACTAAAGACCTCGGTAATTTTTTGTAAATTGTTGTACACGTTACTTATATGCTTTCCTCTTCTTTCTTTTTTTTTTTATAATAAGTACTACACCAATTGATACTTGTGTGGTTTGATGCACCGGCACCTCAAATCTTGTGCTTTATGTGATTATAAATGTACACAACAATACAATATAAACTAATAATACTCACTCTGTTCTCAAATATACGTCTCATTTTGCATAATAATTAAGAAAACGACTGATATTGTTTAAATTTCTTCAATAAGAAAATTAAATTACCTTCTCATAAATGAATTCATTTATTGTAACTATTGTGAAAAAAGTAATTGATATTATCATTACGTAAATAGAATGTGGTTAGAATTAGAAATGAAGTAATTAAGGATTCCTTTGTTGTTAAATTACTTTGAACAAAGTTAGAAAAGTAAAGTAAAGAACTAGAAAACAAAAGAAGATATGAGAGAAAGTAGAGAAACTCTTATTCATAGGTATATCAATGTACAAAGCACTACACCTCCTTTTATACGTCCTTGGCCTTAATGGAGGTGTAGGTTACATATTGTAACATAATTACAATAACGGCTAGAAATAAAGTGGGGTTACAAGAATACACAATAAGTTATCATTTACATTTACAACACTCCCCCTTAATGATAACTTGTTGAAAGAATATGCCTCGTTAAAAACCTCTACATGGAAAAACCTTGTGGGAAAAATCCGGCAAAGGAAAAGAGTACATTGTTCTTGTTCATCAAAATATGGAATATAATATTGTTAGGATTGTCTCATTGAAAAACCTTGCTTGAAAAACCCAGTGAGATAAAATCATAGCTAAGGGGAAAAAGAGTACAATACATTAATCAATAATGAAATAGAGTATAATATTGTTAAGTTTGCCTCATTAAAAACCTTGCTAGAAAAACCTAATGGGATAAAACCATAGCTAAAGGAAAAAGAGTGCAATACACTAATCAATAACTCTCCCTCATGTGAACACGGGTGAAACTTGTTCAGTTTCTTTACTTGCAATGTCTTTAAGTTTACGCAAGCCAATATCATATGTAAGCCTTTTAAATGTTGAAGTTGGTAAGGCTTTTGTGAATAAATCAGCAAGATTATCGCTCGATAAGATTTGCTTGACATTAATTTCACCATTCTTCTGAAGCTCATGCGCATAAAAGAATTTTGGTGAAATATGCTTTGTTTTGTTCCCTTTTATGAATCCTTCACTTAATTGTGCAATACATGCTGCATTATCTTCATATAATATAGTTAAAGAATCTTTTATTGAAGGCAATCCACATGATTCTTGAATATGTTCAATCATGTTTCTCAACCAAACACATTCACGACTTGCTTCATGAATTGCAAGCACTTCAAAATGATTGGAAGAAGTAGCAACCATAGTTTGTTTTACTGACTTCCATGATATAGCAGTATTACCACAGGTGAATACATATCCCGTTTGAGAACGGGCCTTATGGGGATCAGATAAAAATCCAAAGATCGAAGATAACCTTGGAGATTCAATTTTACCCCTCTCGAGTAAAATAAACCCATGTCACTTGTTCCTTGAAGATATCGAAAAACGTGTTTAACACCATTCCAATGTCTTCGAGTTAGTGAAGAGTTATATCTTGCAAGTAGGTTGACAGCAAAAACAATATCGGGTCTTGTACAATTTGCAAGATACATAAGTGCACCAATTGCACTTAAATATGGTACCTTCGGACCAATTAGCTCTTCATCACTTTCATGAGGTCGAAATGGATCCTTATCCACTTCAAGTGATCTGACAATCATTGGAGAGCTCAATGGATGTGTCTTGTCCATATAAATCTTTTTAATAATTTTTCAATATAATTTGATTGATGGACAAGTACTCCACTTGAAAAATGTTCAATTTGCAAAACAAGATAAAGTCTTGTTTTTCCAAGTTCTTTCATCTCGAATTCTTTTTTCAAGTATTCAGATGTTCTAACGATGCCGTCGTGGTTTCCCACTATATTTAAATCATCAACATATACATCAATAATCACAAATCCTGTTGATGATCTTTTAATGAAGACACATGTGCAAAGCGGATTATTTACATATCCTTCTTTCAGTAAATAATCACTAAGACGTTTGTACCACATTCGTCCGGATTGTTTCAACCCGTACAAAGACCTTTGTAATTTTATAGAATGCATGTTATGAGGTTTTAATTTTATTTCATCGAATATTACAAATCCATCAGAGATTTTCATATATATCTCACTGTCTAGAGATCCGTACAGATATGCTGTAACGACATCCATTAAACGCATATCAAGCCCTTCAGAGACTGTAAGGCTTATCAAGAACCGAAATGTGATTGTATCTATAACAGGAGAATATGTTTCCTTATAATCGATGCCAGGTCGTTGTGAGAAACCTTGAGCTACAAGTCTTTTTTTGTACCTTGTAACTTCATTTTTTTTTCGTTTTTCTTTCATACAAATACCCATTTATATCCAACAGGTTTTACGCCATCTGGCGCTTGGACAATTGGTCCAAAAACCTCTTGTTTCCTTAACGAGTTTAGCTCTGCTTGGATAGCATCTTGCCATTTTTACCAATCAGGTCTTTTTTGACATTCGTTCACTGATCGTAGTTCTAGATCATCATCATTTTCACATATTTCAAATGACATATTGAAAGCAAATATATCATCAGGAACAATTTCATTTCGATCCCAAATCTTACCAGAGTTTAAATAATTTATTGAGATCTGATTACTTTCATCTTTTTCATCTTTTTCTAGAGGAAGTTGCTCCTCATCAGAATCAACTTGTTCTGACAAATCTTATATCAAAGGATTTTTGTGCTTTCTCAGGAATATTTTGATTTGTATTTATTTTTACTCTCGTTTTTCTCTTTCGAGGAATTGTATCCTTTGAACCAACCAGTCTTCCATGCTTTAAGCGTTTCGTTGATTTTTGTACATGTTGCGCAGAGACATCAATTCTTGCAGGAGCATTTACAGCTAGAATATGTGATTTTGTCACTTGTTTTGCATCATTAAATGCATTTGGTAATTGATTTGCGATTTGTTACAAATGAATGATCTTTTGAACTTCAAGTTCACACTGATTTGTTCGTGGATCATAATGTGATAAAGTTTATGCATTCCAAGCAATTTCGCGTCATTCCTTTTGAATTGACTTCTTATCTCCCCCTAATGGTGGGAAAATTGCTTCATCAAAATGACAATCAGCAAAACGTGCAGTAAATAAATCCCCTGTTAAGGGCTCAAGGTATCTTATAATGGACGATGAGTTAAATCCAACATAAATCCCAAGTCTTCGTTCATGGTTTCAATGTGATATCCATATTGTCGAATATCTTTAAAGCTGAGTAAATTTCTTCTGATTTTTTCAGAGTATAAGGCATTGTCGACATGAATTATTGTTCCTCTAGGCAACATAATATTTGCTCTTCCTAATCAAATTGGAGATGCCAGATATTGTTTGAACATTAGCCTCAACTAAGTTCAAATTGGAAAAATATTCTCTGTTTTTAAGGGTTGTGTACGTTGTAGCACAATCAGCAAGACATATATCGCTCTTATTTAATTCATGATTTGAACACATGATTTGTTGATCCATCTAGACAAATAATATTTGGCAAATTAGAAAAAGAGTCTTATTTCATTCATAATAAGAAACTAGTGCATATAACTAAGAAGCATAACAAAAATCAGTACATAGAATTATTTAAAATCGTTACATATGATAATTAAAAATATCGAGATTAGTGTTTGAATCATCATGAAAATTTGGGGCATCCATATAATTGATGTTCGATAAGCCATCTCTGACAGTGAAGTTCATCTCAACTGTTTTGCCTTTCTCCTTTAAGGAGGTTTGATAAAGATCAATAAAATGCTTAGGCGTGCGGCATACATGAGCCCAGTGGCCTTTTAGACCACATTTGTGACATAGTTGGTCACAATTACGAACATGCCCATTTTCAACAATATTTTCCCTTATTCTGAACGGCATCATTCTTATTCCATTTATTTTGGAACTTATTGCCACGAAATTTAGAATAGGGCTTGTCACGATCTTTACTGATTGATCCTTTCCCATTTCCACGTCCGTGGTTTTTCTTTCCATGAACCTTTTTATGGTCATTATAGGATGCTGCATTTGCTTCATTAATTGAAGCGGAACCAATTGGATGGGAGTTGTGGTTCTTCAATAGAAGCTCGTTATTTTGTTCAGCCACCATGAGACAAGAAATTAATTCTGAGTACTTTTTAAATTGGCGCACTCGATATTGCTGTTGCAACAACAGATTCGAGGCATGAAAAGTACTGAATGTTTTTTTCCATCATTGCCTCATCAGATATATTTTCTCCACAAAGCCTCAAACGAGAGGTAATATTAAACATGATGGAGTTATATTCACTGACTGTTTTGAAATCTTGCAGCCTAAGATTCAGCCAGTCATTTTGAGCTTTTGGAAATATCACCGTCTTTTGGTGATCATATCGCTTTTTCAAGCTTAACCACAAGGTGAGAGGATCTTTTATAGTGAGATACTCACTTTTCAAGCCTTCATGGAGATGATGGCGAAGGAATATCAGTGCTTTCGCATGGTCTTGCATTGATGTTTCATTTCCTTCTATAATAGTTTCTCCTAAGTCTTTAGCTTGGAGATGTATCTCGACATCTAGTTGCCATGGCAAATAATTATTTCCAGTGATATCAAGAGCAATAAATTCAAGTTTTTGAAGGTTTGCCATAGTCTGAAAATATGTCAAAAATTTGAGTAAATAATTTTTCTTTTTTATAAAAAAAATAAATAATATACGATTAAATATATGTTTACAACTTGATTATTAATATGCAAAATGTACTACTTGTATGAGTTGGTGAGATAACCTCCAGGTTGGGTGGTGAGACGAAGTCTACTTAAAAACCATGCCTCCTCGAACGGGATAACCCGTCTCCCTTTCAATGTTTAGCTTTACCGGGGACAAGGCTTACCCACTATCAACCCAAACTCATAACACTATTTGCAATATAAAAAAAAATCAAGAATGGAGTATAATTAATCGTTTGTAGTATAGCGAGAAAACTAGTTATGTCACATATTGACTTTTAATTTCTGATGTAGAAAATCGTACAAGACGCAACTACAGAGCATACTTTCGCAATCGGTGACGTTATAATGCATAGTATATGAATAAAATATGCATATAAAAGTGAAGCAACCAAGATAATATAGAAATAAACTGAACTCATAAAAGTTATACCTTCCTAGCTTTGTCTCCTTAACAAGCCTTCTTGAATTTCAAGATCTCCTTAATGCTAGAGCAAGCTCATGCTGATAACGTGTTGTAAATTACTTGGAACAAAGCTAGGAAAGTAAAGTAAAGAACTAGAAAATAAAAGAAGATATGAGAGAAAGTAGAGAAACTCTTATTCATAGGTATATCAATGTACAAAGCACTACACCTCCTTTTATAGGTCCTTGGCCTTAATGGAGGTGTAGGTTACATATTGTAACATAATTACAATAAGGGCTAGAAATAAAGTGGGGGTTACAAGAATACACAATAAGTTGTCATTTACATTCACAACATCCTTGACAGCTCGATTTTTTAATGTGATATATTTTTTGAAACAAAAATGACCAAAATGTAAAGAAATTTCATATTTGGGAACTGAAGGGAGTAATGTTTGAGTTATTCTTTTTCTAATTTGGCCAATGTCAAGTTGTCAACGTGTGTATCGAAACGACACATGCATTTACAAGATCAGATATAATATTGTTCCATTGATCTTGAGCCGTTGATCTCAACATCATCAACGAATCACATTCCACGAGGAGACGAATTAATTGGCTTCGTAGTCACCGTGGAATAACTCATCACTCGCCAGCCTAGTCTGCGCTGCATCATATCCACATCCACGCATGAGCATATCACTAAAAACAAAGATCATTTTATGTCCGTCGGATTCACCGCGTAATCTAAACACGGTGTCTCTAACTGTCTCAGTTCTAAGAACCAGAAAGTACCGTTAGTGCTACAAATGCTATGTTTCAAACCAGCTCTCCTAACAAAGAAACAACGTACATTGATATGATTAAGATGAAGAAATCTTGTTGTTCTTGTTCATCAATATTATTTGCCCTTTTTTTTGTACTTCCTTTGATTTTGATTTCACGGGTGGGTTTCTCTCGTCGCCCTCTATGGATTTCATCTTCTGTAATTAAAAATGGCGGAAATGGGCATGGCCAACTTCATCAGAAAAATGAAGACTTGATCAATCCCGTGAGCAGATTGATAGATACTACACATTGTTGTTGTTGTTGTTGTTGTTGTTGTTGTTCTTCTTATTATTATTATTATTATTATTATTATTATTATTATTATTATTATTATTATTATTATTATTATTATTATTATTATTATTATTATTATTATTTAATAAAAGTGACTCTAACATGAGTCGAACATGATACCAACTTATTTTTTGGCTAGCGATACCTCATCTATCTCAAAGAGATGCTTGACAACTTTGCATATATTTTTTTTGAAGTAAAAATATAAATCTTATTAATCATCTGTCGCTTGATACATTTTTTTTTGGATAAATGACTTCAACTTACAAATTGTCATGTAATTTAATTTATCATTTGACTTTGCAGGAGATAAGGCACAAGGAATTGATGAATGTAATAAAAAATGGTGGGCATGGGCATGAACAACTTCATCAGAGCAAAGAAGACTTAATCAATCCCGTGAGATTGATATATAATACGTTTTGTTTTTTCTTTTTCTTTTTTATATATAAGTGATTCTAACATGAGTCGAACATATATGAGACCAACTAGCTTGCGTTTTAGCAAGTTATACCTCATCCATCTCACAAGAGATGCATGTTTTGGCAATCGGCAACTTCTAAATTTATTTTTATTTTATTTTTTGTGAAAGTGACTCCAACTTACAAATTGTCAATCAATCACGCTAATAGGGTTTAAATATGTAATTAAATCTCTCATTTGATTTTTGCAGGAAAGAAGGCAAAATAAGGAATTGATAAACACTACTTGTTCTGCAAAGTTGAAGAAGCTCGAAGGAGGACTTGCAAGAGCTCGAGCTAGGATAAGAATATATGTTAAAAACAGTACACAAACACGTGATCCTGACTACACCCCACAAGGCCCAGTGTACTGGAACGCCAATGCATTTCACAGGTGGGCTAATTATTATACTAGGCCTGTTTATCGGTTCGGGAAGCCCAGTTTGAGCAAGCCCATGAAGAATGAACAAGTTTGAAAATTTAAACAAACCCAAGCCCGACTCGATCAACCCAAGTCTATACTTATCGATCGTCTTATCGTATTAAAATTATTATTATTACTATTATTTTTGTGATTTGGGAATCGTTTAACTGATCTCATAAAGGTGGTAACATATTTTTTCCCTTACGCTACAGGCATAGTTGGCATTAAATCTTATTAAATGTAAAAACAAGTTTTAATTTGAATATACAACTAACAATCATGTTTGGTTCATCCAATCAAATTTAAACCTTTTTTGTGTTAAAAATGAATACAAACTATATACTTTTTTTTTTTGAAAACTATATACTATTATAGTTTGTTTTTTTTTTTTTTGAAAACTATATACAAACTATATACTATTATACTTGCAAAATAAACAAAAAATTTATTTATCTTATATACTGTATACACTAGCAAAATTTGTACATTTATTCTCGGCATTATTTTTTGGTAGATCTTCGCAAGTGATTTCATAATTAAATTAAGAAAAGTTGGTTGGTAAAAGAAAGAGATTAGTTCAGAAAGAAAAAGAAAATGGTTACAAAAAAAAAGAGTTATTGGTTAAATGAGAGAGATAAGGTGAGAAAAATGTGGAAAACAGATAAATTTTTATTTTTAAAAAAAATAAATATAATTATTTTACAAGGAGATGTTATTTTTTAAACCGATAAAAAAACTAATTAAGTATAAGAATTAATTAAAATTTTAGCAACTTAATTCAACCTAAAGGACATTCCAAATCTATTGGAAATAAGATATGTGGTTGAGGAGTGAAAAACACGGATGAAAAGGCATGACAAATGGAGGATTCGTCATGTTAACCAACAAGTGAATAAGGTTGCTTATCAATGGCAAAAGGTTCGCAAAGTCATGTGAGAGTATTATTTTGAAGTGAATTATAGTGCTAGATTATGTTCAAGCTTTGTTACAATCGACCTAATCGTGACTTTTACTCCAATGAAATCATCTTTTGAGATCCAAAAAAAAAAAGAAAAAAAAAATGAACCTAATGGACTTGTTGAGCTGGATTTGGAGGGGCTTTTAGGCCCAACTCTATCTGCCCAGGTCCAACCCACAACATTTTTTATTTTTTTTATTTAGAGCAATTAGTTCTTAGATTCACTTCTAATCAAATTCTAATCATGTAACACATAGCAGGAGTTACTTGGAAATGGAGAAATTGTTCAAGGTGTTCATCTACGAAGAAGGGGAGCCCCCATTGTTCCACAACGGGCCATGCAAGAGCATCTACTCAATGGAGGGAAATTTCATTAGTTTAATGGAGATTGAGCCAAGATTTCGAACTAGAGACCCTGAAAAAGCTCATGTTTTTCTACTGCCCTTTAGTGTCACCATGATGGTTAACTTCATCTATGACCCTAACTCTAATGATGCAAGCTTCATTAACCATATCATCGTGGACTATGTCAATCTCATCTCTGCTAAGTACCCTTTTTGGAATCGAAGCCTCGGTTGGGATCACTTCATGCTTTCTTGCCATGATTGGGTAACAAATATTTCTTTTGTTCTTCTCTATCATAATATTGTCGTCAATCTTTGCTAGTATTGATACTAGTTTCTGACTTAATCAGTAATCACTTTGACAGCACGAGGAGTTTTATATTATCAGCTTCGATACTTTTTGAGAAGAGATTCATGTTTATTCTTATTGGAAAAACTAGTTAAAAGCTTAATATATATATATATATATATATATATATATATATATATATATATTATATTTTTTTATTTTAACGGGTGTCAAATCCATGATCTCCCATACCTTGCCTTTCGGCAAGTGATGCCTCATCCACCTTCAAGTAATTTTTTTTTCCTAAATTCTATTTGTTTGCTTTTAATTTGTAAGCACCACCACTTTATTCTAAGATCTCGATCTCTTTTATTTTTATTAATTTATTATTTTAGCTTAATATCAAATACTATTAACACACACACACACACACACACACATATATATATATATATATATATATATATATATATGTTGGGTAATAAACGTTTCATCAGGGTCCAGCGCCCCTTGGGGACTAGTCGGGAAAAGGGTCCAGATACCCCAAGGATTAAAAAAAAAAACGCTTAACCTTATATTACTTTGTAATTCCTACATATTTTTCTATCAATTCTTCTTATTAAAAAAATCTATTTGTAATCTAGGTTGTACTTGGCAAAACACAGCCAACAAGGTCTTGTGTTGTTTGTAATCTATTCATACATATATTTGTCTCCAAAGTTATGGATTATAAATCATCATTTTATTTTACTTTTTTGGTGACAGGGGCCCATTGCTTCATCACATAGTCCATACTTGTTCAACAACTCAATCAGGGCATTCTGCAATGCAAACACATCCGAGGGCTTCAACCCTTCAAAAGATGTATCAATCCCAGAAGTGAATCTCCTAACAGGCGAGACCAAAGGCTTGCTCGGAGGCCCATCTCCGTCTCGCCGTCCTATTCTAGCATTTTTCGCCGGAGGGCTCCATGGGCCAATCAGACCAATTTTGTTAGACCACTGGAAGACCAAAATAGGTGACAAACTTAATGAAATGCAAATATATGAGTACCTACCCAAGACCATATCTTATCAAAACATGATGAAAAAGAGCAGGTTTTGCATTTGCCCAAGTGGCTATGAAGTTGCTAGTCCAAGAATTGTTGAGGCCTTGTACAGTGGCTGTGTGCCTGTTTTGATATCAGACCACTATGTGGCTCCTTTTAGTGATGTACTTAATTGGAAGGCCTTCTCAGTTGTGATTTCAGTGGATGACATTCCTGATTTGAAGAAGATTTTGAAGGGTATCTCTCCAAGGCAGTATATTAGGATGCAGAGGAGGGGTGTTCAAGTTAGGAGGCATTTCGAGGTGAATTCACCCCCAAAGCGTTTCGATGTGTTCAACATGATTCTTCATTCTGTTTGGCTTAGGAGATTGAATGCTCGCATTCGGGATCAATGATTATGTGTAAAATATAACAATGATTCGAGTGTTCTTATTCTTTTTTCTTTTTTTTTTGGTAGGAGTGTTTTTATTCTTTGGTTATTAATAAATAAAGTCTTGTTTATATAAAAAAATAAATAAAATAGCAATAGTTCGAGTGAAGGCATTTTTCTAGGGAAAATCCCCATGGCTGGTGTAATTTTTTTTTTTTTTGGTAGGATGGCTGGTGTAATTTCAAGTGCAGCTGCAGCTGCACTTTGGCAACTGATTATATATGATGAATTTGGTTCCTAATCACTTCAAACAATGTTAGTGATACTAATAAACTTAAGGAAAATGATAATATAACACACTTTCAATGCATACTTTAGGTGCGCACTCTTGTCTTTTAACCATTTTATAGGCTCTTTTTTATCTCCCTAGGCGTGGGTTCCATATCCGACAAAACACTATAAATATCTAAAAAGACAAAGGTGTACACCTAAAGTGTGGGTTGAGAGTGTGTTAGATTATCATTTTCTAAACTTAAATACAAATTAAGTAGGTAATGCAGTTCGGTAATAATGACCTATTTCTTCACAATATGCTTGGTCTTGTGGCATTTCTTCTTTATTTATTTATTTATTTATTATTATTATTTATTTTATTTATTTCTCATGTGTTTCTATGCTCACGCATTGTTGGACTCCATGCAAAGGGTGGCTTATACAACCCTTTTTCTTATCTACAAAATTGAACTCAATACCCTGCTTAAAGGAAATTGAATCTGTTACCACTTAAATGAATATGCGGCATCTAATTTACTTGAACTAAGTTAATTTGATATCATTTTTAATATGGTTTAATAGGCTAATATACCCTAACATTTCACCATTTTTGCAATAATATCCTAACTTTTCAATTTTTGCAAATATATCATAACCTTTGAATTTCACATCAAATTGTACCCTCGAGGGTAATAAGACTTTTTAATATGGTTTAATAGGCTAATATACCCTAACATTTCACCATTTTTGCAATAATATCCTAACTTTTCAATTTTTGCAAATATATCATAACTTTTGAATTTCACATCAAATTGTACCCTCGAGGGTAATAAGACATTTTTGCCCCCACATTGAAATTTAAAAATAATAAAGAATCGCGTTATGTGCACCCCAGTATGTTATTAGGACACCCAACGTTTTTGAATTAAAAACTGGTTTCATAAGAAAATGTCAAAAATGCCCTCCCAAACCATGCACCCCGACATATGATTAGGCACCCGACACATGCCATATTCCGTTCACATTAATCCCATGCACTTCGCTCTCAAACTCTCAATTTTTCTACCAAGTGAAGTCAATTTTGTGACGGCCCAAATTTGCAATGCATATGGGTACACCCCACCTAGACCCGTACAAGTCCCAAGTCGATACTCGGCGAGCCTAACGAGTCTAGTCAGCCTCTGGTTAATCAATTTAATAGTTTATGAAAGAGTTATTGCAAGTTATATGCAGCGGAAAGATAAACAAACTAAACAATATGGAAAATAACTCAATTAAGGGAAATTAAGAATCTATTATGTGAAAACCCCAAATATTCATGTACGAACAACATATGATATCAATATCATCCCAAGTTTAACGACAAGAACATATATATAAACGAGCATACATCCAATCAATATAAAACCTACTCTAAGATACGCCATTCAGCCGCTAGTCCTCAGCTGTAATCTCATAAGCAGAGTCCCTTTGTGACGACCCTAAATTCCCAATACATTTGGGAATGCCCGGCCTAGACCCGTGCAGGTCCCAAGTCAGTACTCAGCGAGCCTGATGAGCCTAGTCAGCTTTTGATTAATTAATTTAATAGTTTATGAAAGAGTTATTGCAATTATACGTAGCTAAAAACTAAACAAGTATTGGAAATAACTCAGTCAAACGAAAATTAAGAAATCTATATATGTGAAAACCCCGAATACTCATATACATCAAATGGAAACCAAGTAAAGTTGTACATGATATCAAATAACATATGATCCCAAGTTTAAACCAACATGATGTAAATATATAAAGAAATCAACATACAAGCAAAAGTCAAACATAACCTAGGCTAATGTGCTCGAATCCAGCCGCAAATCCTCACAAAAAGTCTCCTAAGCGGGATTCCTTACCTTCGAACGCTCTGGTAAATCTGCACCCACCGTCACAAACTAGACGGTGAGCAACTGAGAAAAAATTGAAAGTAATGCTAGAAGAATATAACAGTAATTCATGAATATCAAATAAAACAGTTTAAATATCATGCAGTAAATGAAAGATAGGAAATATAACAAGATCGAGGTGCATAATAAATAAACTATCAAATATCAATAAAAAACATGTGTTCTAAGAAAACAAACGAGACAGTAAGCGGTCGAAATCACAGCATACGGAAAGAGGACGCTGGCTCTCCCTGGGCAATGTTGCAACACTAGCGCAACATTAGAGGGACATAGGCCTCCTAGCATACAGAAAAAGGACGTTGGTTCTTCCCGGGCAATGTTACGACACTAGCACAGCTTGATAAATGAGTGACATAGGCCTCAAGAATCACATCGACATGCTCACGCCAAGAACACACATACTGAGGAATCAACAAGATAGGAATGCCAACAACGGAAATCAATAAGCAACAATGAATGAAAATGAATTACATGCAATGTTCTTACTGGCTTACTAATGTACACAAGCTTTAGGGCAAGTGAACTTACCTGACAACGCAACCCACGAATGAATAACCACTCTCATGAATCCTAACGCGTATTCCCGAGTTTCTCGCTACCTGACAAGGTCGGAAACTCGTATTAATAGGTTAAGTCGTTAACTAAACCTATGTTAAATTCCTAGTATTTCTCCAGTGTTTTAATGACTCGACAACTCAATAAACCAATCGGTAAAGATAAATTCTCTCTTGGGTTTTGAAATCACATCACATATATAAGCCTAATCACATATCTTAGGCTTGGCTCAGTCGTAAATAGGTCACGCTATAGTCTCGAGGACCGGCGACGTGACCACGACGTCACGACCATTTACAATCATAGACTCACATGAAATCATCATTACGCTTCACGCCCATTTGAAACCGAAATAACATTCCAAACCCTTTACTCTACGTCGCAATTTATGTTCAAATCAATATCGCGAGAAAACCATGCATGAGAACGCAACTCCAATATAAACTCGTTCTCACACACAACGTGCTATTAATTCAAGCGATTCCAATAAAACACTCAAACTGAATTGACAAAACCTCGACTGAAAACTCAACACCGATGTCATCAACAAAGAATAGTCATCATGATCCAAACTCGAAACCACAAAACATTGATAAGAAACTACAACGAGTCCGATAGTTTAATCAAATTCAAGTCAATCAACTAGACAACGAAATCACATGAAATGACAACATGAATAAAGAACCTCGATTAACCATTATAATACTAAGAAAATGCATGCCCATAGTGGCACATCCAACACACAATAATACACCCCGCACATGACACCCCCACACCCTAACTGTGGTGTACACGCCCACACTATCACGCACCCCACACGAATTGTACATACACCAACATCACGGTTTATATCAACACACCTAAATGAACTGTCCACAACATACACCACGGTTGCACATGGGAGGGGAGCCACCTCTGGCCAATGGCGTTGTCGGAGAGTCACCTCGATCGATCCCTCGACCGAGGATGACACACCAACCACGATAGGCCAAAACAGTCCCCAAAACAGACCAAAAAACATAGCAAAATAGTGAGAAAATGAGAGAGAAAGAGAGAGAGTGGGAGAGGGAGAGAGAAAGATCTCCGGCGAGAGAGTTGAACCCCAGCCACCTCTGGACCTTCGACTCGGTGGTGTGCTCGACCAAGTTAGGGAGGAATGGATCGAGAGAGGGAGAGAGTGTGACGAGAGAGGGACCAGAGAGAGAGTGAGACCGGTGTGTGTGCTAAGTCGGCCATAGTATTTTTATGGAGTGTTTTTATAGAATGGATCATTTTCGATTATAGAAAGGAAAGAGAGTGCAAAATAGAATATTCATATGCCTAGATATGAGAAAAGCGTGCTAGAGGCATTGATGGGCCCACACATAAGAACACAACATTGTGTGTGTGAAGTGGATAGTAACCTCGACTCCAGTGACCACCTAGGACCACCTCCGACGGTCGTGGCCACCATCCCAGTCCAGCAACACGTGGCAACCACACAACAATGGGGAGAGGAGACGTGGGTAACGTAGGGAGGGAGAGATCGAGAGCGAAGCGAGAGAGAGAGAGACCGAGAAGGGAGAGAGAAATGCAACTCCGGCGAGCTGAAGGACCTCCAACGAGGCTAAGCTCGGTGACCAAGGGAGAGGAGACGAGTTGACCGAGAGAGAAGAGTGGGAGAGGAGAGTGGGCGGCGGGAGTGCATATGATATGAAAAATTTAGGGTTTTTTTCTTTATAAGTACATATATATATACATCCATCTATCCAAAATGACCTTTATACCCTTTGATCTTGTTATATTTCATCTTAAAACATACACGCATCTCGGGACCAATCCCATGGCTCCTCAAATTAGAGTTATGTCATTTTAACAATCTCTTATATGTTCTCCAACACTTGACTCGTAAGTCACTTAGTTAACCAACTCCCGCGTAAACCTTGTATTCCTCGATCCGTATTTCTCCGTTGTGCGCGTAGTCTTGCCTCATTTCGCCAAATAATTATTTAAATTATACAAAATTTCATTTATTTGTATTTTGACGGTGTTTTACTCCTCTGTTTAACTACACGAAGCCTCACTCAGACTAGTATTTGCCCGAACGGCTCGAGACACGTAATGGACTATAATACTAATACATACATCATGGAAACATAAAATCACCTCAGTGTTGACTCCCGAGGCTCGAAATACTGTCTAGTATCACGTAGCCGGTTCAGAGTCCTAACAAGTGCGACACAAGTCGGGTTAAAATTTGAGGGTTGTTACGCCCTTTCCACTAGAGCACTTCGGTCTATCTGTACCTACCATCACAAACTAGACGATGAGCAACTGAGAGAAATCGAAAGTAATGCCAGAAGAATATAACAGTAATTCATGATTCAACAAGTAAAATAGTCTAAATATCAGCAGTAATTGAAAGAGATAGAAGTTTAAATAGATTAAGGTGCATGATAAACATACTAACAGATATCAAACGAAACATGTGTGTCCTAAGAATCAAAAGAGGCCCATGATAGGTATATCACACAATACGGAAAGATCTCGCAAGTTCTCTCTGGGCAGTGTCGCAACACTAGCGCATCATGATTATAAAAGCAGTTGCAACTACTCTTAATACCCAGTGTCCTGGTAGTACACAACACCAGGGGTGGTCAGACAGTCCTGTAGAAAGCCTCGCGTTTTCCTAACTAGTGTCATGTAACAACCTTCAAATTTTAACTCGACGTGTATGGCACTTGTCAGGACCGTGACTCGGCTACGTGATACTGGACGGTATTTCGAACCTCGGGAGTCGACACCAAGGTAATTTTATGATTCTTTGATGTGCGTAATAGTATTTTAGTCTAATGTGTGTCACAAGCCGTTCAGACGATTTTTAATATGAGTGAGGTTCTGCCTAGGTAAACGAGGGAGAAAAATATAATAAAAATATAATTAAAAGAATTATTGAATAATTTAATTATTTATTTGAACGAGACAAGGCGAAAATATGCACGTGACAGGGAAATACGGACCGAGGAGGCAAGATGGATTGGGGAAAGTTGTTGGAAATGCGGGTATTGGATAATTATACAACAAATGGACCATGGGGCAGGATTATTAAGTTGACACAACCCAATAATGGAGAGCCCTTAGATCAGCCTCGAGATGTGTGGTTAGGTGGAGATGAGTGGCCATCACTATTCACCCATCATTTGGTGTTTAAAAACACATTCTTCCCCACCCACATACTCCACGGTCTCTTTTCACTTCTCACTCACTCACGGTTTCTCTCCTCTCCCTCATCTTACCACCGTCCCTTCTCCTCTCTCTCGCCAGACTGATGCCGGAGGTTGCTGTCGACAGAGGTACGCATCTCCTCTTCTCTCTCTCCCTATCATCTGTTATCTCTCTCGATATCTCTCCCTCGTCTCGGTCTCCCTCTTTTCTCAGCCATGCTCCACGGCCTCACTGCACCACCGGCTCTGGCTAGCTAGTGGTGATCGGGGTTCACTCTCTCTCTCCCTCTCTTTCTCTTCCCACTGTTCTTTTTTATTTTTTTAACTTTAGGGGTGGTTGTCGTGATTTGGTTCTGATCGGAGGTGAGAACGGTGGACCACTGAGCCCCGACGAACCTAAAGCACCCCCTAGCAGCGTTGAATGGTTGAGATGTCAAGTGGTGTGCGTATATCTCGTTTTTTCTCCATTGTTTATTGTATGTGTTTTGTTGTATGGCTCGCCAGAAAACTGCCTCTGTTGGCGGCGCCACCGCCGGACCACCATGATTAGGACCCTGTGAGGGTCCCTTATAAACTCCCACTTGGGTCCCACAGCCCGCCGGAGTGGTCGAATTAGTTTAAAAAGTGCAAAATGTCATCATTTCATGTGATATGTGTAGTGGAGCCTCGCCGAAAACTGCCTCTGTTGGCGGTGCTACCAGCCGGACCACCACCATTGGAGGTTATCGGGGACCACCACCACCACCACCACCAATGGAGGTTGTTGGGGACCACCACTAATGGAGGTTATGTCCGAAACAATGTTGTTAATGTATATTGTCGTGATTTCATGTAGTGTCGATGTCGAGTCCTTATCTGTGTGTGTTAACGTAATTCCGAACTAGTGGAGGGTTTTCCGGTGTTCCCATGCCATGATAACCTTTTCCCGACGTCGGACAACACCAGCGAGGTTCCATGTTCGTTGGTACATGTCAGTTCAGCTTTCATGATGAGTTATGGTTGAGTGTTGGTTTGTATTGAAACATCACGTGGCGATGAATGGTTATGATGTCGTAGTCACGTCACCGGCTCATCAAGGCCATGACGTGACCCATATACGACTGAACCGAGCCTAAGTTGTGTGACTAGGCTTACATATATTATAGTTTACAAAATCAAACAAGTTGTGGTGTTTTTGTCTAGTTTTTCGATCGATTTTCATTAAGTTGTTCGAGTCATTCGAGTCATCAAAACATTGGGAAAACACCAGGGTTTAAACCTAGATTTAGGGTTTAGTTAGGGTTTTTGTCTAGTTATTGGTAAAACACCAGGGTTTAAACATTGGGAAAACACCAGGGTTATGGTATTTTTGTCTAGTTATTAACTCGACCCATTAATTAAAGTTTCCAATGTTGCCAGGTGGCGGGAAACTCAGGGATACATGTTAGGATTCGCGAGAGTGGATACAATTTGCAATAGTTCAGGTATGTACACTTGCCCTAAATCTTGTTTACGTTAGTAAGCCAGTTAAGAAAATACTATGTGATTCATTTTCATTCTGTTGTATTTGCTATTATCTACTTGTTGGCGTTCCATTCCATATTCCTTGTATGTGTGTTATTGGCATAAGTGTATGTTTTGAAGGTACATGCGGCCTGCACTTAGAAAGGATAAAATGTGGACACTCGTGTGCACGAGTGTTTGACCACCCCTAGTGATTGTGTGATACCATGTACTGGATGGTTGTGGATATTGATGTGGATTTCAATGTTGCGACATCGTTGTTGTGGATTTTAGACCACTTATGACCTCTTTTGACTAGTAGAACATGCATGATTCGATTGCTATTATTTTCAGTCTGTCTATCATGCATCTTGTCTATTTAAATTCATGTATTTCAATTCCCACATGATATTTAGACTGCCATGTTTGAAAATTCATGAATTACTGTTATATTCTTCTAGCATTACTTTTGATTTCTTTCAGTTGCTCACCGTCTAGTTTGTGATGGTAGGTGCAGATAGGGCGGAGTGCAGTAGAGGCAAGAGACCTTACCTAGAAGGCTTTTTGTGAGCGGCTGGACATGCGGAACTTGAGCGTAGGTGTATGTTTATTTCTATTTATATGATGTTTTATATATACGGTAGTATTTTTTGAACTGGGGATCATTTTTGAGACGGATACCATGAGGTTGTTATTCTGACTTGGACATGAACATATCGGGGTTTTCCACATTTATATAGAATTTTGATTTTCGTTTGATTGAGTTATTTTCCAATACTTGTTTAGTTTTTCCGCTGCATATAATTGCAATAACTCTTTCATAAAACTTGAAATTTGATGATTTGAGGCTGATTAGGCTCGTCAGGCTCGCTAAGTACCGACTCGGGGTCTGCACGGGTCTAGGCCGGGTGTACCCAAATGTATTGAGAATTTGGGGCCGTCACATGTCGGCCCACGAAACACCTTCCGACACACTCACGCCAAGAACATATATACCAAGGAAAATAATAGAAAGGAATGCCAACAATGGATAAAAGCAAAACAATAAATGAATAATAATGAATCATATGATATTTCCTTACTGGCTTACTAACATCACAAGCTTGTGGCAAGTGTGCTTACCTAAACTATTGCAACTCGTATACACTCTCACGTCCCTAACGTGTATCCCTAAGTTTTTTGCTACTTGACAAGGTCGGAAACTCGTGTTAATAGGTCAAGTCGTTAACTAAGCCTAGGTTGAATCCCTAGTATTTTCCCAGTGTTTTAACGACTCGACAGCTCGATAAATCAATCGGTAAATCGATCAGAAACTAAATGAAAACACAACGACTCTTTTAGGTTTTGAAATCACAATATTTATAAGTCTCATCACGAGTCATAGGCTCGGTTCAGTCATTAATAGGTAACGCCATAGTCTCGAGGACTGGCGGTGTGACCACGACGTCACAACCATTTGTCAAACCTTAAACATGATCAAAAATGTAAAACTAACGTTCATGAAAATGACTTAAAATACCGGTACATGAAAACAAGTCCCCTTAATCCATGATATCCATAACATTCCATACACGCATGAACAAGATTTCACTTAATCGAAATACAAATAAAATGAAAACACAAATTATAGCACAAGTCTCTCACACACATTATGTGTTCATCGACATAACCAAACAACGATAAACCAAATCATGCCTAAGGTCGATATCTTCACTTCGACTTATGAGTACTTGTCCAGCATTGGGAGGGTTTCCTTGGCATGGATTTGCCGAAAATACCTCGCCTAATCAGAAACGAATTGCACACACAAAACATGACTCGAACTCAAAACATGTAATTACACACTTTTGCATCATCACCACTGGTTCGAACACACTAGAGAGCTGCGAGACACCAGCAACGACATGGAATGGTCTCCGACAAACCTCCCAGACGTGGTGGTCCGGCCAACAACGCCGCCGAGTTGCGGCAGTTTCGGCGAGAAGATATAACAATAAGAAATTGCTAAAACAATACAAAATCGATAGCAACACTGCATATGCCGCGAGGGGGTGTGCTCCGAGAGTGTGGGGACTCTGGTGAACCACCAAGGACCGTCCTTGACCACCCCCCCCAATCATCGCCACCACCACAGCGTGGCCTAAAGTGAACCAGTCATGAAAACAACAAATTACAACGCATAAACTGGAACAAACATCACAGCTCACGTCCGCTGCGAAGTTGGGGTACTCCAAGACTCCGGTGACCTCTTAAGGTCGTCTCCGATGACGACAGGCACCATCCCAGTCGGATCATCATTTTGAGACAACTGCTTTTTTGGTTTTTTATTTATTATTATATTTTTCATCTTTATTTCATCTCAAAATATACACGCACCTCGAGGTCAATCCCATGACTCTCCTTATGAAGCTTGTCACTTTTAAAAATTCCTTATCATATAATCCCGTGTGTCACGTAGCTATCCGACTCTCGCATTGGTCTTGCCAAGTAATTATTTAAATTATCCAAAAATTCATTTAATTATATTTTCACAGTGTTTTACTCCCTGTTTAACTAGGCGAAGCCTCACTCAAAACTAATATTCGTCCGAACGGCTCGAGACCCGTAATGAACTACAATACTAATACACACATCACGAAACATAAAATCACCTTGGTGTCGACTCCCGAAGTTCGAAATACTATCTAGTATTACATAGTCGAGTCACGATCCTGACAAGTGTCATACAAATCGGGTTAAAATTGAGGGTTGTTACAGATCCGTTGCCAGCCGAACATTGTGTTCGTCAATCAAAGAGCGTGCACCAACCTTGTATTATAGGGTTTATTAGATTCGACGAGTTTAAAGCATTTTTATGGTCTTATGGTTGAAAAAAACGAGCGGGAGGCGGACATCATACACGATAAGATTACGAGCGGGAGGCGGACATCATACACGATAAGATTAGTTTTCATGGTTTTGTAGTTTTTTTTTGCCATTTTCGAAAGTGAATGACAGACGTTACTTTGTCAGTCGCACAAGACCGAGACATGTTGTAATGTCTCGGTTGAAGGTATCCGAGACTTTTGAAATAAGACTCGATACAGGGTGGCTGAACTTATGTTTCAATCCCTTTGGTACATGTATCGGACAAATGGGGGCCGAGACTTGACAAATGTTGTCGGACACAGGGTACCGATACGACATGTGGATTCTCAGATCTATAGTACCGAGAATTTGGAATGTCTCAGTATAGGGTGACCGAACTCATGTTTATATATTTTCATGGTGTGGTGCTCATGTTTCAAATAAAAGGGCATTTAGAGAAACTCTCGAGGTGCCTAGAGAAAATTTTGAGGTGCCCTGATCATATGTCGGGGTGCGGATAGCGCATGCAACTCATAATAAATTGGCTACATAATTGAATTACAAAAATTGAATTGGACTAACAATGAAATTGAACATGACTACAATCAAACTAACCATGCCCCAATCTTTCATTTTCAATTAACTTGGAGATAAACGATAAACTCATTGGGGAGCTTGAAAAAAATAATCATATATAGGGAGCACTCTTATGATTCGCAGTGGCCCAGATGACAATTTCTGAATGATGAAAGGTTCTTTAATTTGACGAGCGACATTTTATATTTGTAAAATTTGAAATATTAGGATATATTTACAAAAATTAAAATGTTAGGATATTATTATAAAAATAGTGAAATTTATGATATATTTGCCTATTAGGCCTTTTAATATTTGTAAGACTACTTATTAGCAATCGTATATCATTGCCAAGTGGTGTGAGCTTGAGTATATATGGAAAAGTCTCATAGTTGATGGTTGAAGGCTCGTTGATATGGAGCTAATTCGTCATCACACATATGTAGATGACGACTCTAATGCACATCGCGTCAAGCCCATCTTTCGTGCTTGCCTCGAGATACGGTCTTACACATCTCTAGTGCAATACACGGTAGGATGGGTGCGATGTGCGGGTTGTTATTCTAGTGTTTTGAATGAAAATGCAGAGGTCGAGTTCCTACCCTAATTTCAAGGCGTGACTCTGGACAAATTTGGGCCTCATTTGGTTTATTTTACTAACTTACAGGGAATAAGTTTAATTTCCTGGAAAGTTAATCACTAAGGAAGTTGCATTTTCACGTTTGGTTCAACTTTGAACTTCTTGAGAATTTCCACATTTTAAAAACAAGAAAAGTAATGTAATTGACATAAATTTCCTTTACACTATTTTTGTGAGAGAGATTGTAGGGTGTAAAGGTAGAGAGAGAGCATTAAATGAGGGTAGAAGTGTTTATTCCCACTCGGAAGATAACTCACTCACCTCCCCCCTCCCTAAGTGAGTTATATTTCCCTATATGGGGGAAGTTAAGTTTTTTGAAAATATCCAATCAAACAAGACGAGTTGGAACTTCCCTCGAAGTTATCTCACTTCTTTCAACTTCCCCCTTAACCTAGGCTAGTTGTACAGTCTAGATATCGATGGCTAAAAACATTAATCAAACATAATTCACATTCAGTGTGCATAATTTTGCCCTAATTTAACATGCATGAATCCATCTATGCAATTGAACCTAACGCTTTCAATCAGCTCAAAGGGACATGCATCGATATATCATTATTCTCCATCCAAACTATTTTATTGGTGAAGTGAATCGGAACACAATACATGCAATTCCGTTCTTGGATTTTAATTATATTATCTGAACAAAAAAAAGTAGACACACAGAAATATTTTAAACCTGCATTGAAATGGTCATGAGGACCCTGATGGTTGATCAGTTTGAGCGTGGATAGAGGTAGACTGGAAGCCCATTTGGTGAAGTAGGCATTGGATCAATACTGATTACTTCATCTGGATAGAGAAGCTTCCACCTGAAATTAAGGACTAAATTGTGTAAGAATACTAGTATTTCAACTCGGGCGAATTCCTTTCCCATGCACATCCTAGGTCCGCCGCCGAACGGAACAAATGAATGTGGAGTAATGGTGTCCCTGTCGAATCTCTCCGGATCGAACTTCTCTGGATTAGGGAAGTACTTAGGATCATTTTGTGTAGAATTTGGTGTGCACAATACCTACATATAATTAAAGTTCATGCATAAGAATTTAGTAGTACTACTATTAGAATATGTAGTGACGTGTGCATGATGTTAAGAGTTAAAAGTGTTGAGAATCACCATCCAATCCTTTGGAATGAAGAAGCCATTGTAAGTAAAGTCTACTTTGGCTTTCCTAAATGTTCCCATCACGGGAGGGGAGAGCCTGAGAACTTCACAGACAACATTCCATGAATACTTCATTTTTTGTATATCATTCTTGTTCAGTAGTTCCCCTGGCTTCTTCTGTGAAGTATTTCCCTTTGTTCCGCAATACAATTTCCAGATCTTAGTTTTTCATATTTGAACATTTGAACAATTTTCATTGTCCTCACTGTACTTGGAAGGTGCTATTCCAGTGACTAAATTCAAGAGAAAGTTAACTAGTATTCACGAATATCAATAAAAACGGCTACAATTCATGCAATTTTAAATAAGGACATAAAATAAAGTGATGGTATGAAAATAATATCATCGATCATGCATGACAATTTCTACTTTGTGTGAATTTAATTAACTACCTTTAACTGTATTGGAGACCGATAGGAATTAATATTGTCTCTTACCTAGGAGGACCCGTTGATAGCAATCGGGCATCTCAGCGAGATACTTCATCAACATCATCATTGCAGAGCTGCTTGTGTCATGCCCGGCTTCCATGAGAAAAATTACATTGTCTGCGATTTCATTGTCGTTCAAAAGGTTGTTACCATGATCATCTTTTGTATCCATCAAATGTGATATCAAGTCCTTTTCTACTTTTTGTTGTGAGCTCTTCATCTCCCTCTTTCTTTCAATCACTTTAATTAGTCCCTTTCTAATTACTTTTGCAGCTTTAACTGCCTTGAAGTGCCTTGTTCCAGGGAAGTACATTGGGAGCTGGAACACCCCTTTAATCAAAACATGGAATTCCTTGATCATCATGGCTTGCCAGTTGCGATCATTCATGCTCGCGAACATATCACAAGCGATATGGAACGCATACTTCCCAATCCAATCCCACTCCATGCGCTTCTTGCACGAGTTGTCGAACCTTTGAACGAGTTGGTCCATCACTTCTTGATGCAAAAAGGCGGCAACAATCTTGCGTGTTCGAATTGCTTCGTCGTAGGGTGCTGTGAAGAATGCATCACCAAATAACTTCTTGAGTGAAGTAGGCCACCATGTCATGACTAAGCTCTTCTCTGAGGTAAAGATGAACTTATTACCAGCTGCACCACAAAAGGCTATTGTTTTCTCGCCCAATATTGCCGTCTTGAAGACATCTCTATTGTATCTTTTCCTCCTCTCATCGACGAATTCATCTTTTTTCCCTAAACGACTGAGGCGTTGAAGCTCCAACATTTCTCCAATAATTGGCCATCCCAAGCTCCCAGGAGGCAGAGGAGGTCTCCTCACTAATTTTGGCCTTCTGAGTGCCAAATATACAAAAAGACCAAATGCAACTAAGATGAGGTAAAGCCACAAGTACTCCAATGTGAAGTACATTTTTAAAACAAATGGAAATGATTCAACAAGGAAGAAAGACGTGAGTGAAGAAGAGTAGCTACCAAGCAGCCAAGAAAAGGCCAAGTACTCGTATAAGATATGAGTAAACCATACTCATTAATTATATAGCAAATTAATACTTGTAGATCAAAGTATGGACATGATGGAGATAGTGTTTTAATTATATATGGACATGCATGCATGTATCACGACTTCACGAGGCAGCAGACTGGTTGGAGCTTGCTCTTGACATGGTGTTTGACGTGTGTGTTCATCATGTGAAATCTAATATATCTAGAGTGGCTTCTACGCCTCAGTCGTTTAGGGAAAAAGATGAATTCGTCGATGAGAGAAGGAAAAGATACGTAAAATGGAGGTGAATTAAGCCATCTCTAGATTAGACTTCACATGATGAACACAGCACATGTTTTCCATGCCACTCTAATTAATGAACACGTACACACGTTTTCCAAACCACTTAATTAATGAAGTTTTACTATTTACATTCCAAACATGCCACATCAATCCATAAACAATATTAAATGAATGTATTCATTTAATGAAAGGAGTAAAATGAATGAAATGGTATATATACCCCAATTACACATGTTCAAAGGGCGAGGGACCCGCCTCAATCCAACCGATATGAGTTGACTTTGAGTCTTAAAATTTAATATAAGCTCAATTTGAGACTAGGCCTATAAAAGCCTGGCCAACTAATGAATGTGCTTAGGTATAGGCATTTGGCCTAGATCACCGCAATTTAAATTGTTACGATTTTTTATATATTCTTGTAAAAATAAATATTGTTTGTGAGTTTTGAACTCAAGACCTCTAATTAATTATTAGTAAACATTCTAACCACTACACATCCTTATTTGTAATTTTTAATATTTATTAAATATATCTAGTTTTAAAAAAATGTAAACAACTACATTTAATTAGGCCCCTTAAAAGGCCACTCAAGCCCGGCCTGTATTGGGCTTGAAACCATCAAATTTAAAAACTTGTTTGGACGAGGGCTTTCAACAACAACAAAAAAAAAAAAAAAAAAAAAAAAAGCTAACTGTTATGATATGGATGAACAATTGATCAAGATTTTGTATGACTAATCATTGTCAAGCATGGCTCTTACATTGAGTGGTAGTATCAAGCATGGCCCTTACTTGTATCCATATCAAATGTACTCATTATTCCATGTATTGTCAATGTTGCTTGTGAAGAGTTGTATGACATGTGATGTATGTATTACTTGTAAACATTGTCTAAGTACATTTATCATCATCACCAAAGGGCCTATATAAAGGGTGCCAACCTCATTGTAAAAACACACCAAAGTTGAATGAAAACTTCTCATTCTAACTATCTCATTTCTTCTCTTCTCCTTTGTAGTAGTAGTTTGTAGTAGTAGAAGTTCTTAGTCTTCTATTTCTTTATCTAGCTCTTAGCAAGTTCCAATTTATTTTACAACACGTTATCAGCACGAGCTTGCTCTAGCATTAAGGAGATCTTGAAGTTCAAGAAGGCTTGTTAAGGAGAAAAAGCTAAGAAGGTATAACTTTTGTTATTTAAATAAGTTCAATTTATTTCTAAATTACCATGGTTGTTTCCTTTTATTACATGCATAACTTCTATATGCATACTTTATTCATATACCATTATAACGTCACCGATTGCGAAAGTATGCTCTGTAGTTGCGTCTTGTACGATCTTCTACATCAGAAATCAAAAATCAATATGTGACATAACTAGTTTTCTCGCTATACTACAAACGATTAATTATGCTCTATTCTTGATTTTTTATATTGCAAATAGTGTTATGAGTTTGGGTTGATAGTGGGTAAGCCTTGTCCCCGGTAAAGCTAAACATTGAAAGGGAGACGGGTTATCCCGTTCGAGGTGGCATGGTTTTTAAGTAGACTTCGTCTCACCACCCAACCCGGAGGTTGTCCCACCAACTCATACAAGTAATACATTTTGCATACTAATAATCAAGTTGTGAACATATATTTAATCATATGTTATGTTTTTACATAAAGGGAAAACTCTTTTATATTAAATTTATTTTCAAAATTCTTTTCAACCATAGTTTGCATTTGTTACCTTATTATAATTCTTGTCATGATAATTCTATGCAAGGTTTGTGTGTTATACATAATCATTCGAATTTTTCTTTTGGAGATTTGAAAAGTGAATACTTCACTTTATATATATTTTCACCTTATGGAGTTATACATACCAAAAGGGTAATACTCCAAAAGGCTCAAAATGAATTTGTGGTCTTATGCTACAAAAATTTATATCGATCAAATATCATTTATTATTCTCGCAATTTCAATTACCTCTATATTGAGGCTATGCAGAAATATGACTGATGAGACAAATAAAAGCCACGTGGCTCGCCTCGATGTATTACTGCAACAAATTATCGAGTGCGCACGTCAATCCAATAAATATTAAGGATTGATTTCTTGTCTCATGGTAGCTGAGTAAAATGATGAGATATTATAAATATAATATCACTCCCGTCCAATTAGTTCAGCTTCAAATTAAGAAGCATATGTTGCATATAATGATCATGATCGCAATAAATTTATGGACGTGGAAAAGGTGAAAATATCAGGTAAAGGTCGTATTGACAATTCCACCAAATTTTGGAATAAAAGTGGTGCACCACTACAAAGGGCAAATAATTATTGACAATGAGCGCTCATAATTGTGACATTTTTTAGTCATATATGAAAGGCTATTTTGCCTAAATATTGTCATATATATGCCCGAGTATTTTTGTGACCTTTACCATGCCTTTAAAATCAAAGGCAAAATATTATGAATATTATCATGACTCTTTTTCTCGATTTGTCAAATATTATTTGTCCGGATGGATCAACAAATCATGTGTTCAAGTCATGAACCAAATAAGAGCGATATGTGCCTTCTTGATTGTGCTACAACGCACACAATTCTTAAAAACAGAGAATATTTCTCCAATTTGAACTTAGGCGATGCTAATGTTCAAACAATATCTGGCATCTCCAATTTGATTAATGGCTCGGAAGAGCAAATATTATGTTGCCTGGGGGAACAACAATTCATGTTGACAATGCCTTATACTCGAAAAATCCAGAAGGAATTTACTCAGCTTTAAAGATATTCGACAAAATGGATATCACATTGAAACCATGAACGAAGATAATAGAGAATTTCTCTATGTCACATTGGTTTCAAATGGGAAAAAAGAAGTGTTAGAAAAATTTCCAGCTTTATCCTCTGGATTATATTTTACTCATATAAGGCATGTCGAAACGAATGTCGTCTTAAATAAGAAAATTAATGATCCAACGACATTCATTTTATGGCATGACCGACTTGGTCATCCAGGATCATCAATGATGCGAAGAATAATTAATAATTCGCATGGACATCCTTTAAGGAGTCACAAAATATTTTCAAATTGGTGATTATAATTGTGCTAGTTGTTCTCAAGGTAAATTGATAGTTAAACCATCCCCAAGTAAAATTGTTGTGGAATCCCCAATTTTCTTAGAACGCATTCAGGGAGACATATGTGGACCTATTCATCCTCACTTGTGGACCATTTAGATATTTCATAGTTTTGATAGATGCATCAACTAGGTGGTCACATGTTTGTTTGCTTTCGACCCGCATGATGTTGCATTTGCTAAACTTTTAGCGCAAATCATTAAGTTAAGAGCACAATTCCCGACAACCCAATCAAGACCATCCGTCTTGATAATGCTTTGAGAATTTCAATCTCAAGCATTTAAAAATTATTGCATGTCTATAGGAATTACCATTGAACATTCTTTCCACATGTGCATACCCAAAATGGTTTGGCGAAATCTCTGATCAAACGCATTCAATTAATTGCCGGACCTTTAATCATGAGAACTAAGTTATCAACTTCGGTTTGGGGACATGCGATCCTTCATGCAAAGATCTATCATTCGTTATAGGACCACTTGCATACCATGAACATTCCCCCATGCAACTCATTTTAGGTCAACAACCAAATATTTCACACTTAAGAATTTTTGGTTGTGCGGTGTATGTTCCTATACCACCTCCCAATAGAACTAAGATGGGTCCACAACGAAAACTTGGGATTTATGTTGGATTTAACTCATCGTCCATTATAAGATACCTTGAACCCTTAACAGGGGATTTATTTACTCGCTTTTTTGATTGTCACTTTGATGAAGCAATTTTCCCACCATTAGGGGAGATAAGAAGTCAATTCAAAAGGAATGGCGCGAAATTGCTTGGAATGCATCAACTTTATCACATTATGATCCACGAACAAATTAGTGTGAACTTGAAGTTCGAAAGATCATTCATTTGCAACAAATTGCAAATCAATTACCGAGATGCATTTAATGATGCAAAACAAGTGACAAAATCACATATTCCAAATTTGTAAATGCTCCTGCGCAAGAATTGATGTCTCTGTGCAACAAAATGCATAAGAACCAACGAAACGCTTAAAGCGTGGAAGACCGGTTGGTTCAAAGGATACAATTCCTCGAAAGAGGAAAACGGGAGTAAAAATAAATACAAATCAAAATACTCCCGAGAAAGCACAGAATCCTTTGATAAGGGTTTGTCGAAACAAGTTGATTCTGATGAGGAACAACTTCCTCTAGAAAAAGAGGAAAAAGATGAAAATAATGAGATCTCAATAAATTATTTAAACTCGGTAAGATTTGGGATCGAAATGAAATTGTTCCCGATGATATATTTGCTTTCAATGTGTCCTTTGAAATATGTGAAAATGATGATGATCCGAACCACGATCGGTGGACGAATGTCAAAAAAGACTGATTGGCAAAAATGGCAAGATGCTATCCAAGCGAGAGCTAAACTCGTTAAGGAAACGAGAGGTTTTTGGACCAATTGTCCAAACGCCGAGATGGCGTAAAGCCATTGGATATAAATGAGTATTTGTACGAAAGAGAAACGAAAAAAATGAAGTTACAAGGTACAAAGCAAGACTTGTAGCTCAAGGTTTCTCACAAAGACCTAGCATCGATTATGAGGAAACATATTCTCCTGTTATAGATGCAATCACATTTCGGTTCTTGATAAGCCTTGCGGTCTCGAAAGGCTTGATATGCATTTAATGGATGTCGTTACAAAGATATCTGTACGGATCTCTGACAACAGTGAGATATATATGAAAATCCCTGATGGATTTGTAATATCCGATGAAATAAAATCAAAACCTCATAACATGCATTCTATAAAATTACAAAGGTCTTTGTACGGGTTGAAACAATCCGGACGAATGTGGTACAAACATCTTAGTGATTATTTACTGAAAGAAGGATATGTAAATAATCCGCTTTGCCCATGTGTCTTCATTAAAAGATCATCAACAGGATTTGTGATTATTGCTTTGTATATGTTGATGATTTAAATATAGTGGGAAACCACGACGACATCGTTAGAACATCCGAATACTTGAAAAAGGAATTCGAGATGAAAGAACTTGGAAAAACAAGACTTTGTCTTGGTTTGCAAATTGAACATTTTTCAAGTGGAGTACTTGTCCATCAATCAAATTATATTGAAAAATTATTAAAAAGATTTTATATGGACAAGGCACATCCATTGAGCTCTCCAATGGTTGTCGATCACTTGAAGTGGATAAGGATCCATTTCGACCTCAAGAAAGTGATGAAGAGCTAATTGGTCCTGAGGTACCATATTTAAGTGCAATTGGTGCACTTATGTATCTTGCAAATTGTACAAGACCCGATATTGCTTTTCTTTGTCAACCTACTTGCAAGATATAGCTCTTCACCAACTCGAAGACATTGGAATGGTGTTAAACACATTTTTCGATATCTTCGAGGAACAAGTGACATGGGTTTATTTTACTCGAGAGGGTAAAATTGAATCTCCAAGGTTATCTTGATCTTTGGATTTTTATCGAGATCCCATAAGGCCCGTTCTCAAACGGGATATGTATTCACCTGTGGTAATATCATGTATCGTGGAAGTCAAGAAAACAAACTATGGTTGCCACTTCTTCCAATCATTCTCAAGTACTTGCAATTCATGAAGCAAGTCGTGAATGTGTTTGGTTGAGAAACATGATTGAACATATACAAGAATCATGTGGATTGCCTTCAATAAAAGATTCTCCAACCATATTATATGAAGATAATGCAAAGATGTATTGCACAATTAAGTGAAGGATTCATAAAGGGGGACGAGAACAAAACATATTTCACCAAAATTCTTTTATGCGCATGAGCTTCGAAGAATGGTGAAATTGATGTCAAGCAAATCCGATCGAGTGATAATCTTGCTGATTTATTCACAAAAGCCTTACCAACTACGACATTTAAAAGGCTTACATATGGTATTGGCTTGCGTAAACTTAAAGACATTGCAAGTAAAGAAACTGAACAAGTTTCACCCATGTTCACATGAGGGGGAGTTATTGATTAATGTATTGCACTCTTTTTCCCTTAGCTATGGTTTTATCCCATTGGGTTTTCCATGCAAAGTTTTTAATGAGGCAATCTTAACAATATTATACCCATCTTAATATTTATGAGAATAGTGTACTCTTTTCTTTTACTATATTTTTTCCCAATGGGTTTTTCTTAGTAAAAGTTTTAACGAGGCACATTCTCTCAATAATTGTCATCCAAGGGGGAGTGTTATGATATGGATGAACAATTGATCAAGATTTTGTATGACTAATCATTGTCAAGCATGGCTCTTACATTGAGTGGTAGTATCAAGCATGGCCCTTACTTGTATCCATATCAAATGTACTCATTATTCCATGTATTGTCAATGTTGCTTGTGAAGAGTTGTATGACATGTGATGTATGTATTACTTGTAAACATTGTCTAAGTACATTTATCATCATCACCAAAGGGCCTATATAAAGGGTGCCAACCTCATTGTAAAAACACACCAAAGTTGAATGAAAACTTCTCATTCCAACTATCTCATTTCTTCTCTTCTCCTTTGTAGTAGTAGTTTGTAGTAGTATAAGTTCTTAGTCTTATATTTCTTTATCTAGCTCTTAGCAAGTTCCAATTTATTTTACAACACTAACTTGATTTTACTTAAACAATTAATTTTTAAAATGAACATAACATGTAGTAGGTTTGATCAAATAATGAGGTCCTGAATTACTTTCGCAATCTTTACCAAGAAGTGAAGAATAACTAGGGTAGACCCTTACTCCGAACTCAGTTCATTTTCCAACCACTCACTCTCTTCCCATATGGTGTTGCTTGATAGTCCAATAGAGCCTGCTGATGACATAAGGGAGGTTATCTTCTACAATCTCTCATTATGAAATGCATCTCATCGCCCTCTTTGATGAGTGTCCTATGGAATGGAGCTGAATCAGTTTCCTTTTCACCCTCATGGGGAATCCGATAGGGATGTTCACTTTCTCCCAATAGTTTTTTAACTATATATATATATATTGACCTTTGACCTTATAGGTCTAATAACACACAATTGTGTATGATTATCTTTCTTCGATTATGTGATCCAACCCTCTTTCTTGTGCCGCAATCGAGTGCGATTTCGTCGTGTCTCATCTTCAAGCCTGCTTTCTCGACACAATCGGTCCTTGCGCTTGTTGTGTACGCTTGTTGTGTGGGCTTCTCTCAATCATACTTGGTGTTAGTGATTCTTGTGCGACTTAAAGCAGAGGATTCTTTCTTTTTCGATTGAAGAAGATGGGAGCTATTTAGTTAAGTAGCTCTATGGGGTATAGAATTAAAGCTATTTCATTTTGTCTTTTTTGACAAAAGTCAACAGTGGTGGTGAAATTTTCAATTTTCCACTTCGCAATTTGACCATAATCCATTAACTTGGCACTAGTGATTCTTTGGGATTAATTAAAAATAAGAATTAGTGTTTATGGCTTCTATGGCTTCTGGCATGTCTCCCAATTTTCTGTCTGCATCTGATGTTAAGCTGAATGGGCAGAACTATAAGGAGTGGTCTTCTACCATCCGAATGATTCTTGATGGGATGCGTCTTTGGGATCATATCGATGGCACTTCGACTAAACTAATTGGTGACAAAGTCACTAAAGAGGTTCTTGAGAAGTGGAAAGGTAATGAGGCTCGTGCAAAGGCCGTTATTTGTCAAAATGCCGAAATTTCCATTTGCATGGCGGACATATGTCAGTTGTCTTCAACAAAGGAGATGCGGGAACACTTGCAGCATCGGTACCTTCCCACCAATGTGGCTCGCCATTATTCTTTACTTCAACATCTTTTGACTCTTCAATAACATGATTCCTCTGTTGACGACTTTTATAATTAGTTTCGCGCAATTTGGCGTCAAATGGAATCCACAGTTTCATCTCCTTATCCGAATTGTGACCGTTGCACTAGTCAGCGTACCTGGGAAGAGCGTCAACATTTATTTATGTTCATGATGCGTCTTCGTCCTGAGTTTAGGTCCATTCGGTCTCAACTTCTTGGTCGTTCTACTTTTCTAAACATAGAGGAGGCACTTAATGTACTTCATGCCGAGGAGGAACGTCTTTGTTCTCTAGCTTCGTCTACTCGGGTGTCTCTATCTCACGGTGTTTTAGCTGCTCGACAATCCACTTCCTTTGTTGGTCTACTTTTTAGCCCACTTGTGAGTTCACAACTTGTTCCTAGTATGTCACGTCCTCGTAGTTTTAAGTCAAGAAAGAATGTGCAATGTCACTATTGCAAGCAGTACGGTCATACGAGGAATGAATGTCGCAAGCTTCGATCACATAATGGCAGTGTTTCAGTTGCTACAACTCTTAGTGCACCAATTTCGATACCTGTTCCTGATGCGTCTTCTCAGGAATACTTCAAGGCACTTATGCAACAGTTTGCTCAGTTTCATATTGCTTCCGCCGCGTCTGGACAAGCTGTTGTTTTTTCTGATGTACCTCACTCCACAGGCTATGCTAGCTTGGCTACACCTTCCAATGCCCAATCAGGTATAAATGACTCATCTTGGATATTGGACTCCGGAGCATTTTTTCATATGACGCCTGATGTTTCCCAACTTCAGTCTTGTTCCCCCTTGACTGAAAAGTGTTGTGTTCAGACTGCTAATGGTATCTCTTTACCAGCTTCTCTTCGTGGCACTCTCAGCATTTCTCTGTTTACCGTTCCAGATGTTACTCACGTGCCTCAGTTGTCTTTGAATCTTATATCTGTAGATCAACTTACTGATATGAAATATTTTGTTGGGTTTGATGAATCTGCATGTTATGTGCAAGATCGTCACACAGGGACACTCGTTGGTGTTGGTCGTCACAATAAAGGGACAACGGGGCTGTATGTGCTTGATCGTCTATATCTTCATAATTCTAACATTAATGTCCTCTCCACAGCCTCATATTTAGTCTCTGTTAGTTTTCCTCAGTGGCATCATCATCTTGGTCATTTATGTGGTTCATGTCTATCAACCTTAGTTCATCAAGGTATCCTAGGTAGGGTATCTGTTGATACAGAATTTATCTGTACAGGTTGTAAGCTTGAAAAACAACTACAACTCCCTTACCGTTCTAGTGTTTCCCGATCTACAACCCCTTTTGCTTTAGTCCACTCTGATGTATGGGGTCTTGCTCCTTTTGTTTCTAAAGGAGGTAACAAATATTATGTTATCTTTATTGATGATTTCTCCGGATACACTTGTATTTATTTTATGAAACATCATAGTGAACTTTTTTGCATTTATAAGGCTTTTACTTATATGGTTCAAACTCAATTTTCTACTAAAGTTAAATTTTTTCATTCTAATTTTGGGGGTGAGTACTTATCCAATGCATTCCGTCAATTTCTATCTGATTAAGGAACTCTTCCTCAACTTTCTTATCCGAGTGCTCATGCTTAAAACGGAGTAGCAGAACGCAAGCATCGTCATATTATTGAAACTGCACGAACTCTTCTCATTGCTTCTCATGTTCCACCACACTTTTGGGCTAAGGCAATATCCATTTATGTCTATCTAATCAACCTTCAACCTTCTTCCATTCTTCAAAGGATTTGTCCGGGTGAACTCTTGTTTTCCTCTCCACCACGATATGATCATCTCCGTGTCTTTGGTTGTGCTCGTTATATTCTTTTTCCATCTTATGAAGGCATCAAACTTTCTGCGCAATCTGTCGAGTGTGTCTTTCCCGGTTATAGTCTTGAGTATAAGGGTTATCGTTGTTATGATCCTTCTGCATGTCGAATGCGCATTTCTTGTGATGTCTCATTTGATAAGGATTGTCCTTTTTATGCTTCTTTTACCTCTGTGCGATCCTCTACTTCTACTAAGGATGTCTCTTTTCTTTTTCTTCAGCCTCCTGAGTCATCTGTCTCAATCAACTCTATCCCTACACCCGTTGAGTCCTCTATTTCTATTTTTCCTTATCATTATTCTTGACTTCCTCGAGTTCCCGTCGATGATCAACAAGTTTCTACTGATGTACAACCTTTAACTCCCCCGGCTTCCACTAACGAGGCTCCTGTTGATGATCCTTCCACATCGCTATCGCAGTTTCCCCCATTCCACGGTATGATCTTCGTGATCGCAGTACTATTAATCCCCCTGCCTATTTCCGTCTTGCTGCTCATGATGTTCATGAGCCCAACACTTATTAAGAGGCCATGGAGGTGCCTGAGTGGCAGTTGGCTATGACCGAGGAGCTTGGCGCCCTATAGCGCACTGGCACCTGGGATGTTTTTCCTTTACCAGATCATGCTTTCCTATTACATGCAAGTGGGTCTTCAAGGTGAAGACATGCTCTGATGGGTCTATCCAGCGTTATAAGGCTCGTTTGGTTGCTCGGGGATTTCAACAAGAATATGGCCGTGATTATGATGAGACATTTGCTCCTGTAGCTCACATGACCACTATACGTACACTTGTTGTCGTGGCTTCCATTCATCGGTAGACAATTTCACAACTGGATGTGAAGAATGCGTTTCTTCACGGTGATCTACAGAGGAGGTTTATATGAAAACCTCCATCAGGTTTCTCTTATCCACTAGGTCATGTTTGTCATCTTTGTTGTGCTCTTTATGGACTCAAACAAGCCCCTCGTGCTTGGTTTGTTATTTTACAGGCTGGTTTTTGTCTTCCTGTGCTCTCAAAACTCCCTCATCTAAGTCCAATGTCTGCAGAGGAATGTTGAAGAAGATATGGGATAAAGCTCTGGACTGCTATTCAACATCGTTATGGGATGGGCAAGGTAATGTATATAAGGGGACCACATGCAAGTGCCCCAACCGGGCTATAGCCTAGAACGGCTATGCATGTGGCTCCTTCCCTAATTGTGGATCTTGAATCTTGCATTGAAATATATACACAATGAGTGCCCATGTTTTTCATGTATTTCTAAGGGACCTTGTAGCTAAAGGATGTTATCATATAGTACCCTTAACATGTTTCTTTTTTTTAAGTTTTCCACTTAGGGTTTTGCGCCAACTTTACGACTAATTCACGCTCGAGTATTAGGTGGCCTTTCGAACTCAATTTTGAACACATTTGCAGTTGTTGGTACGCCAACCAGAAAAAGGTCTCACCTTTGAAACTCAACTGTTCGTCGTCGTCGTCTACTCGATCGCCATGGCAGAGTCTCGAAAACATCAAGTAAGAACGCTCTTTCATCAATCAAACCTACTTTAATTTCTGAATTCTTCGCTGTTTTGTAAACAATTCAACCAATTTTGCCCTAATTGAACACACCCATCGATCTCCGTCCATGATTGTTGAATTCGCTGTTCTTGATCCGTTTTTGAATGCCAAACCAGGTGTCTTTGAGGGGAGCAAGTGCGAAGGAGATCACGAGGGACGCGCTTCTTGAGAAGGTCTCGCAAGAGAGAGAGCTTCGCAATTACACGCGCCGAGCCGCCGCTTCTGCTCTCTTCATTCAGGTGTGTTTAATTACTTTGCTATTGTTGAAGATTTTTCGGATTAGTTCGAATTGTCGCACAATCGGATTAGGTTTGATCGTGATCGTATTGGTTTGGTGGCTTAATTTGTCGCCTTTGGAGCTGAAAATGTGAATCTTTGTGACTGAATTAGGGTTTGTGATTGTTGAGACTGAATTTCCACTGCGCATCCAGAAATCAGGGAATTTGAGTAGATGCTAAAGTTGGGACCTTTATGAAATTTTCTTTACCTACTTGATAATACCTTCTTTGTAGCAGCTTAGACTGTTTGGTAATTTAGGGTTCTCGAGTCCGGATCCTGTTAGCAGCCTCTGAACTACTCATTTATCTACTTAAAGCGCTAATCACCTTTTCGATGAGCTTCATTCATGAAATATGGGTTTGACATGTGAATGGGCATGTGTGCTAAGTGTGGTGATTCCTATTCTTAAGCATGTTATGCGCCTGCTGTTGGAAAAACCTCTACTTCGCATTACCAAACATGTCATAGTCTCGCATTCCCTTTTCTTTTGAACTATAGTTATACAATTCTTGTGAGGTATAATCATATCACTAAACTATAAAATAGGCGTGCTTACCTGAGTATCGCATTACCGAACAATCTGTCATACTTTTGCATTACCATTTATTGACCTTTTTTCTGCGCTCTAATTATCCAATCTGTGATGTATAATCACACTACAAAATCGTAACATATGCATGTTTACCTGAGGGTTACTGTTTCTTTAGAGGCTGTCCTTTCCATTGACAAGGTAGTCGGCCAACCCCTGAATTTTACTGGTGAGGCAGAAAATTCTTGTTGATTGGTGGATGATTCATACCTTTCCCAACTCTCTAGCCTTTTTTTTGCATGTGATCATATCATTCTATTCATTTTGGTATGACTCATTTAGAACTTCCTTTCACGACCCTAATAAACTTGCATCCACGTCCAAAGCAAATGCATATCCTATATGACGATGCTAATGTTTCTGTACAAGTGTTGAGGCTAATCGAGCTAGTAATATGGATCAAATTTGTGGTGTAGTTAATGATAAATCTTCTTGGGGATCTGTACCTAATCTTCCGTCAAATTATTTTCTAATTTAGTTTTATCAATATTTTTCAAGCTTTTTGTTGTCTTTTATTTATTTATTTTTTTGTTTTTTTTTCTTGTTTTATTTTCTCTTCATTCCATTTGGGCTCGAGATTTACGGAGTAGGGCTAATTTGTAAAAACCATGTTTTAGAAATTCCAATGTCTAATTGTCTGTCTAAATGAACACAATTTAGGTACAAGAGTTTCTGTTGCATCTCAAGTCTAACTAATGGTTTCAATTTTCCAATTTCAGAGAGTATGGAGACGATATACTGTGACAAAGAAGGTTGCATTGCAAACTCAAAAAGAATTAGAAGCAACACTCAATGATCAAAATGTTGCAATTACAAGCACATGGATTTCCTATAGTTTATTGAGACCTTTTTTGTTCTTTGTTGCTCGTTTATCTTATGCAAATCTGAAGCAGAAAACTGATAACGTGAAGTTTATGCTGACCTGTTTCAATATTATATGGAAAAGCATAAATTATACAGGTACATTTCTGTCATTTTCTTATTTCGTTTATTTTTTCAATGAGCACAGTTCTTGATTGCCAAGTTTTGTTTGAGTGTCCTCTGTAATCTTCTTTCTTTGTAAAGGATATTGGTTGGGTGCAGTGCAAATTGTTGAAATTTGTATGTGTTTTAGTTTCCAAAAGGTACCATAATTGTTGGCATGCAGTAGGATTTATCAAGTATTATAAGTATTATATCTTTTACATTCTTCAAAATGAACGCATTCAAGTTATATTAGGTTCACACCTATACTATCGAATTCTTTCAATTTCTATTGCGTCAAATTTTCTAACTTGTGTTTGTATTTGCTGTTCTTCTTTGTGTATCTAAACCACTACAACCATCTTTCCTTAATTTTTGCATTTATTAGTGCTACTCCTACCTTTTCTTTAAATCTCTGTATTTCATAATTAATTAATACAATACCCTCATATGCATTGACTGTAGTCAATTTTTCATATTCTTACGTATGTCTGTATTCTGGCAAAGCCAAAAACTCTTCCTTAGATATTTAATCGGGATCTAGTACTCAACATAAGACATCTAGTGACATTGCAACTTACCTCCCAATTTAAGCTTGCAAGTTGAAGAGGCTTCCACAATTCCTGATGTCTATTGGTGTAGAAGGGAGCTTTTGTACTCACTGTCTTAGTTTAAGGCTAATAATTAAATGATCTCTAGTCCTTTCTTGATGTTCTGATAAACTCACAGTTCATTTATACCCTGTGCTCTTTTTGTGTGAAGCTGGTTGAGTACATTTCTTCATTCTCATGAAGGCCTTGTATCAAGAACTTTCTTCATAGGTAAAGTCAGTGCAGTACGAGCTGATGTGCTTGACACTTATAGCTTGGAAACTGTCATTAAATCCTTGTTGTCTGCGACTTGGAATTTCTTTCAGTTTCCCTGCTTTAAAATTTTAATGTGTGATGAAAACCCTCATTCATGTGACTTGTCTGATATACTGTTTGCTGTTAGCTTCTCTGACTTTGATAATTGCTCCTTTATCATAAAGTTTGAAATGTAACTGTCTCAACCACCATGGATTGGAACAAACTAATGCAAACAGGTCCTTCTTACCTAAAAGATATCATTTGTTACATCTGCTTGTAGATTGGTGCAACAATGGTTTGGGCCAATTAGCATCTGATCGTTCAACATCTGTTGGATCCAAAGTTGTCAAATCGGCATCAAATCGTAAAATCGATTGGGTTGGATTTCAAATTGCATCATAAATCGGACGATTTTTTTTTATTTGTCAAAAAATACTTTAAAATATTTTTTAATATATGTATAAATTCATATTATGTATTTAATGATTAAAAAAGGTAAAAGGGTTTCTTGTGCATTATGAATTATATATTTTAAATATTTAAAGTTTGATTTGATGTTTAGTTTGTGGGGCCCACGTAGTAGAGATAGAGATGGACTCCTTTATAGATATTATCAAAGCGTGATTAGGGCAGTCAATTAGCGGCAACTCAAGACTCATATCTTCATCGCGACAACTTTGGGGGATGGCTGCGTTGCAGCTTAAGACTCATCATCCCCCTTGCGATAACTCTCTCTCTCTCTCTCTCTCTCTCTCTCTCTCTCTCTCTCTCTCTCTCTCTCTCTCTCTGGCTGTAACACAGGTTCTCTCCTCTCTGTTGTGTTGTTAGAACCCAGAAAGGGTATTTTTCAGTCGTTGAACACTGTACAACAACTGGCATCGAATCGTGCGATTCGAGTGAATCACACTATTCAACTCTCTAATCGAACGATTCACCAGTAAATCGATCGATTCTCTTGTGTTTTCGATTTTTTTTCTATCTCAACTCATTTTACCTTGAAATCGAGTCAAATCGTACAATTCAACTCGTGAATCGTACGATTTTGACAACTATGGTTAGACCATTTGTCATTTGTAACCTGTTTCTTTGACTTTAAGACCCAATAAAGTGCTGGAATGGTGATGTTACTTTCTCACTTTGTTCCTTAAGTACGGATAAGTTGTCATGTTACAGCTTATTGACCTTATTGACACTTGACAAAACAAACAATAAAGGCACCGTACATTGGGCCAATACTCAGTGTGACAAGTTCGGTATTTGAAGTGGGTAGAGCGGTTGAACACTCAATGGCCTATATGGTGGCTTTTAAAGGGATCATTAAGTTTATTGGTTTCCTGATTTAATTTTCTATGTTGGCAATTCTCTAGGGAATGGCAGTGCGGTGGTTTGGACACCTGCAAGACGGTCTACAAATGCTCCCACTAGAAAACTTGACTCAATAGAAAATGATGAAATTTGACGAGGTAGGGGTAGACTGAACTTAATTTGGGATGCATTAATTAGGAGGACTTGAATGGTTTGGAATGGTCAGCATTAATTACACAAAATCGAGCACAATGGAAGAGTTTAATCCATGTAGCCAACCCCAATTAATTTGGGATTGAGGTTATGTTGTTGTTGTTGTTGACAATTCTCATGGGAGCTAATGTTTGAGATAACATAAGCATGTGAGAGCGTTTCCCTGCTATTATATTAATTTCACGCAGGAGGGCAGTCGCCCCTCCTCAGCCCCTGAGACCCCATTTCACTACCTACCCTCAGGCCCCAGCCCATTCCCTGCCCTCGCTCCCTTTTCCCGCTCCCCTACACGCTGTCGTCGCCCCTTAAGCCCTTTTTCCTCCCCTCACCCGCTTTCGCCCAGGCCTATTCCCGCCTCCTTATTATTGACACTCTTTCGGTAGAATAATTGATCATGTAATAATAATTAATATACGTATAGTGGAAACCCAAAAAAATAAAATTTTTTATGTTTTCTTTTTGAAACCCAATTTTTTTTTTTTTTATGTATTTGGAACATTGTTAAATTAAACTTATAAAAATCATAAGTTGTAAGGATATTGAAGCCTAGTTTCACCAAAATTTTATAGAACTTAATCCCGAGATGCGGTTAGAAGGTTATAGTCAAAATGCACTTAATTAAAGATGATAAAACTTATATTTAATTACAAAATGTCTCCACAAAGTTAAAGTTTAAAAAGCTATCAAACCTCATTTTCTATTGTTTTAAATCATAAAATAATTAAGTGAAAGCTTGGGAAGAGGAAAAATATTGATGTACTATACTTTTTTTATTCAACAAAAAATTATTAAATTAACTTCCTCCTCGTGAAATTTTGCTTGTATTTTATTAATTTATATTGCAAATCATTATGATTATTATCTTATTATTCAATTGTGAGTTTTTACTAATATATAAAATTATTCTATGTCGACCCCATCAATGGTTTGGAATGGTCACCATCAATTATTAGGAGGGACTTGAATGGTTTGGAATGGTCACCATCAATTACACAAAATCTTGCACAATGGAAGAGTTTAATCCATGTAGCCGATCCCAATTAATTTGGGATTGAGGCTATGTTGTTGTTGTTGGCAATTCTCATGGGAGCTAATGTTTGAGATAACATAAGCATGTGAGAGCGTTTCCCTGCTATTATATTAATTTCACGCAGGAGGGCGGTCGCCCCTCCTCAGCCCCTGAGACCCCATTTTGCTACCTACCCCCAGGCCCCAGCCCATTCCCCGCCCGCGCTCCTTTTTCCCGCCCCCTTACACGTGGTCGTCACCCCTCAAGCCCTTTTTCCTCCGCTCACCCGCTTTCGCCCCGGCCTATTCCCGCCTCCTTAATATTGAAACTCTTTCGGTAGAATAATTGATCATGTAATAATAATTAATATACGTATAGTGGAAGCCCAAAAAATATTTTTTTTTATATATTTCTTTTTGAAACCCAATTTTCTTTTTATGTATTTAGGAACATTGTTAAATTAAACTTGTAAAAATCATAAGTTGTAAGGATGTTGAAGCCTAGTTTGACCAAAATTTTATAGAACTTAATTATGAGTTGCGGTTAGAAGGTTATAGTTAAAATGCACTTAATTAAAGATGATAAAACTTATATTTATTTACAAAATGTCTCCATAAAGTTAAAGTTTAAAAAGCTCTCAAACCTCATTTATCATAAAATAATTAAGTGAAAGCTTGGGAGGAGGAAAAATAATTGATCTGCTATACTTTTTTTATTTAACAAAAAATTATTAAATTAACTTCCTCCTCGTGAAATTTTGCTTGTATCTTATTAATTTATATTGCAAATCATTATGATTATTATCTTATTATTCAATTGTGAGTTTTTACTAATATATAAAATTATTCTATGCCCCCACCCCCAAAACGAAATTTTCTAGTTCCGCCTCTGATTTCACGTGTCAGCCCACTGAATTACTAGTTGGTTCATAGGCATCTTAAGAAAAAAGTAGATAGTAATGAGCGAAAGGGCATAGTACGAGGTTTTATTCATGGCACTTTTATTTAGTTTATATATTTTTTATGGCAGTTTCTTTTCATGATTCCTCTTTTCATTGGAACTGCTTCATTATAAACAATCATTTGATGTTATTGCCACTTGTAGAGTCACAGAAGAACTTCTGTTCTTTGGCTGTGGGCTCATCAGAGGAAAGAAAAGCTTGGCACTTCCAAACACAGAAGCTAGTCTCCCTGTGCCTTCTTATTCTTGCTGAATGTGATCAGAACAGTCTTGAGGAACAAGATATGGCTGTTCTTACTTCTCTAGCCATGCGTGTTGTTGTTGCTTTAACTGACGCCAAAGCATGGAAGAGTGTAAATGATAGAGATCTTAAAGATGCCGATGAAGCCGTCAAAAACTTAGTAAAAAATATTGCAACTGGAAAGAGTGGTTTGTACAAATCTATTAGGGCATACATTATGAAACTTGATTACCGTGTGATGTCTCATGGAAACCATGGTCTACAGACAGGTGATCAGTTCTTGATTGTTGCAAGTGCAATAACATTGGCGCTGCGACCTTTTCAACTTGTAGATTTATGCAATTTGGATTCTGCCAACTCGCATTTAACAGATGCAGTGGAACAATTCTGTGTTTTTCTGCTAACGGTTCCCAGATTAGTTCAACGACTACCAACTATTCTTGTACCTGCTCTGAAGCACAAGTCTGTGCTGTCACCATGCGTAAGGGCATTACTGGTAAGGCCTGTGGAACTTCCTGAAAGCTTTATAAATTTAAGTGCAAATAATGGGCTTCATTGTTGTAATTTCCACCTTTCTATATTTGAGATAAGAATCTCTTGAATTGTGTTTTTTTTTTCTTTCTTTTTTGTAATTTATTTGTTTGTTTCCAATTTCTGATGATGATATGAGTTATAAAGTCTTGTGTTATGATAGCTGTGGTTTCAAGTGATTTTGCGAGGATGAATATGAGGCTTAGTCGTTGTTATTGATTATAATTAATAATTCTGTTTTAATTGATTATTTTCATTCTCATTATTTTTCTAGAGGGGACATTTGGCATAAGTCTTGTGTTACAAATATTTGTGAAATCAACATGATTGAAAATTTGAAAGTGATTACCAATTAGGAAAACCTCAGCTTGAACGGGCCTGGGAGACTCTTAAGTCTCAACCTCATGTAGTGGTGAGGAACCAAATATCTTGAGCTACCACCTAGTTGGCACCTTTATCTTTTTGGATTAATTAACTAGTTTTTACTTCTTTCCTTGATATTGGTTCATGTGATATAAAATCCACAAGTTTGGGGAACTGATCAAACTAAGGCAGGTTGTGGCAGATTTCGAAGGATAATATCTTTACAGAGATGTCAAAGCTGGACCACCCGAAAGCAGACCAGATCCCATCTTCTGGTTGGGCTCTTGCAAATGTTGTTCAATTGGCAACAGATGAGAGTTCTGGGAAGTTTTCTCAAGGTTTGGACTGTCCCATGTATGTTCATGCTGTTAATAATGTTGCGGAAAATGTACTCGCATGGGCTGAGAGTGTTGGATACACAACGAAGAATTTGTCTTCATTGGATAATACAGAGGCAAGTAATGAGGTTCATGATACAAATGTTTGGGATGGTAAGACAACTTTTAGATCCTCGGAACGGTTAAATGCTGAGCTTTGGAAGCCTGTTTATCAGCAGTGGCATCTCATGACACTGTTGACAGTGATGAAGAAAAACGCCTTTACCGAGTGTTGTAATACTTTGAGAAATGAGTGCTCAGATAATTTTGGGGGCTTGAAATTGCTTGATATTGCCTACTTTTATTCGTACATGCTGAGATTATTTTCATCCTTGACTCCTGTGGGTGGGTCATTATCAATTCTTAATATGCTGTCGTTTACCCCAGGATTCCTACTTGATATGTGGGAATCACTGGAGAGTTCCATTTTCAGTCAAAATAGACACACTTCTGTTCAAGTTAAAACTTTCACAACTGGCACTTCTAGTGGACATATTGATGGAAGTATTGGAAAAACTCAAAGAAAGACTTCAAAGGATGTGGGAAATAAGTGGGCAAATGTACTGCAAAAGATCACTGGGAAGTTGGCAACAAATATTGAATATGAGCATTCAGTTTCAGTTGACAACCCTTCTAGTCTGGACGAAGGAGATTCTTGTGATTCGTGGGATGTTGAGCATTTTAAACATGGTCCACAAGGCATCTCAAAGGATGTGTCTTGTATGATGCATCTGTTTTGTGCCACGTATTCACATTTGTTGTTGATTCTTGATGATGTTGAGTTCTATGATAAGCAGGTACACATTTTTTATATTTTATTCTTAATTGTTGGAAACATTGAATTTTCTCTGATAATACTTGGCCCATTTTTTGGTGCAAGCTAGGTTCCGTTCAAACTGGAGCAACAAAGAAAAATAGCATCAGCGCTTAATACATTAGTATACAATGGGATTTCTCAAACTAGTGGGCAGCAGAGGACTGCCATGATGGATGCTGCTGTCAGATGTCTCCTTTTGTTGTATGAGAGGGACTGCAGGCACCAATTCTGCCCACCAGATTTGTGGCGTTCTCCTGGAAGAAAGAGTCGACTTCCCATTGCAGCAGCTGCTCGAGCTCATGAAGCTATTTCAAGTAATCTTAGGTCTGGAGATTCTCTGTCAACTCCAAGTATGAGTTCTGTTATCACCATTATCCCTCATGTGTTTCCATTTGAAGAAAGGTATCATCTCAGCCTCAGGCAGCATAAGAACTTTTGCTCTTCATTTATTTGGAAGCTTCCACTTCTCTTTATCATTGTTGATGCATTCTTTATGACAATTTCTACTTTTGGAACATTCCAAGGTTCATGACGTTCTGCTTTGTCCAAAATTTTCAATTTTATTAGTGTGCTGGAAAATAATGTGATATATACCATATTTCTTCTGCTATTGATGTTCTACTGTGTTAAAAATATCAATCCAAAAGTAGTTTTTCTGTAAAAGTGGAATATTTGTAAAAAAGAAAAAACTCATAAGTCTGCATTTTGTCCATAGACCTGATTCAATCTGTTATTATTTCAGAAGCTGCATAACTGGCTGTTCAAAATTCATATTGCTCTTTGTTAAAAAAAAGGTGTTGCATGATCATTTTCTTTTGTTGTTAACATGATTTGTCATGACTTTCGTATATGGCAGGGTTCAGATGTTTAGGGAATTTATTAAATCTGATAAAGCCTCTCGACGGATGGCTGGTGAAGTTGCTGGACCAGGTCCAGGATCAGTAGAAATAGTTGTGCGTCGGGGCCATATTGTTGAAGATGGCTTTAAGCAGTTAAACAACCTAGGTTCAAGATTAAAATCATCTATTCATGTTTCATTTGTCGGTGAGTCTGGCGTCCCTGAGGTTGGTTTGGACTATGGCGGATTATCCAAAGAGTTCTTGACTGATATATCAAAAACTGCTTTTAATCCTGAGTAAGTTGGGAAAAATATCTTTGTTTTCATATCTATAATCTCTGTATATGCTGGGGTGTAATTTCTCATTTTTGTCACAGCTATGGCCTATTTTCTCAAACCATGACGTCAGAAAGACTTCTCATACCTAATACCTCTGCAAGGCTTCTTGATAATGGCATACAAATGATTGAGTTCTTGGGCAGAATTGTTGGCAAAGCACTTTATGAAGGAATATTATTGGATTATTCTTTTTCGCACGTTTTTGTGCAAAAGATTTTAGGCCGCTATAGTTTTCTTGATGATTTATCAATGCTAGACCCAGAGCTCTACAGAAATCTCATGTATGTCAAGGTAAACATTTCTATGCACCTTTGCAAAGTTTAGGTTAATAATTTGTCTGTTACTGTTTTTCACAAGTTACTCTGATTGTTGTCGGCTTGATGAAAATTAAGTTCCTATTCCTTGGTGAATGAGATGGGATTAAAATTGAGTGCACTAGAAGTTCAATACATTCTTGCACGAAGTGGAACTTGGGCTTGCTTATTGACGACTTAATGATTATTTTTTCGGTTTATTTATGTTCTTGCTTCAATGAAAACGATCCAGTTAATTGTTTATGCCTGGAGACCTGGTTTACTGATAGGACTCCATATCAAGAAGTTAGGGGGGCCACAACAACAATGTATACATGACTTCAAGTTAGTTACTAGGAAAGTTGCGTAAGTAGTTTTGAATTAGATAGTATAAATAGAGGTTAAGTGGAAGCAAAAGGCATCTTGTTATTAGAATTGTGATTATGACTTAGGTCTGGTGAGTAGATCGGCGTCTCTCTTTAGTGAGGTCTTGAGTGTTCTTCTCTCTTGTCTCTGGTCGGGAGTTCATCTCCTTGTATCTCTCTTTTTGTTCATCAATAAAGCTATCAAAGGGATTCCCCTATTCCTCTAATCGCCCTTTGTGAGTGTGGATTCTGTCATTGGTATCAGAGCACACTTTCAAACATGGATGCGCGATGGGATCGGAGGAGTTCCTCGTTGGTGGAGTCGCTCAAGGAGATGAAGAATGAAACAAGCGTTTTCAGTTTGGAAATGAAGACTGCGTTCAACGCCTTGGCTCGAAGGTTCAATGAACTCTTCTTTCTTCATTATGAGACCGCGTTACCTAGCATAAAAGAGCAGCAAATCTAAGAATTATGTGACAAGAAATCACCAGATCCTCTTGATCCGGTTGCATTCGAGTTAATACCGATCAATGGTGAACCAGATACAACACCAGATACAGTGCCAGTGCCTACCAAGGGGTCTCTAACTGTTGGTGTTGCAAATCCGGGTGTTTCTAAGGTGATTCAAATCGTTGTTGATCCATATCCGGCAACAAAACAGTCTTTCAACTTCAGATCTGAGGGGGAATCGAAGAGGCTGTTGCTCAACTCTCATATTCTCCATGTCCAGAGTTGTGTGTGGTGTTGTTGTCTTCTGATCCACCAGATCTGGATGTGGTCACGGAAGGTTCGACTAGTGATGGCTTAGATCCAACTCCTTGGCGACCACCGAGACTTCTTGGATGCTATCAATTCCTCGAGCTCCAGTTATTTTCGTTGATAAGGTAAATGTTTGCTCTCCTTCATTGTTCTGTTTCATCCTCTCTCTGTTGCAGTACAAATGAGGAGGAAAATCCATGGTGATCGGCACAATTTGCACTTTCTTTCGTTAGCTTGTTGCACCCTCTATGTTGCAGTCTGTTTGGGGAAGATGACCTATTTTGCTCATAACGTTATTCGAGGAGATTGGATGATGCATGGGCCGACAATGCATCAAAGTGGGTATGACTACTATGTTGTTTCCGCATGCATCATAGACCTTCCTATGCTCCCTTTTGAGCCTTTGGGTTCTCCTAGACTTGTGTACCCTTTAAGTTTGCTGGTCCGCTTTTGTTTTTTGCCCTTCGATGATACGATTCTGTCTTTGTTTCGTGGGGTTTTTGTTGCTTTGCGAAGGTTGGGGCATGGGTCGTTTCGTTCAACTCATCTTACGGAACGACAGGTGCAATTGTTTTTATGTGGTTCGGGGATTTTAGGATGGATTATATGTGGAGATTTGCAGGAGCAGCCATTGCCAATTAGCAGGGACATGAAGATTGTATGTTTCTTTTCACTCCAACACTGGTGGGTCGTTTGGCTGTGTGATGCATCAATGGTCTTCCACTTAATTTCGCCTCTTCATCCTTCTTGTTCTTCATTAAATCAGATACAATAGCCACCCTTGTGGAGGTATTTCTTACTAGACTGGTTGTGTGTCCATCCCTTGATCCCTTTAACTGGAGTAGGTGATAGTACAAGCTTGCAAATTTCCATGTTGTGTCTCCAACATGGTGCCTGAACTGTGGAGATGATGTTATGGGTTGGTGCGCAAGTTATGACATTAATATGCTTCTGTGGAGATGATGTTATGGATTGGTGCGCAAGTTATGACATTAATATGCTTCTCTTTCCTGTTGAGGCTGAAGCAATAATGGGTTTCGAGGTGTTATCTACGCAACGCCCATATCATACAGTTGCATTTCAGTTGATTGAAAATTTGTTGTTGATGAGTAGGTCGGGTGTTGTCAGGATTATTTTGGTCATACCTTTAAACACTTTGGTTGAGGTATCGTCTTATAGGGCTTGGTTGAGTATTAGGCTGACTACTGAATTGGATCTTAATTTGGTTATGTGGTCTTTATGGATTGAGGCAGGGTCATTCTCTCTTGTGTTCCCTCACTTTCATGTCATTATTGGGGTTCATGATCATGCCACTGATGTTCACTTTGTTGTGGGTAATTGCTGGTTTGTTGTTGGGGTTTGCTATGGGAATGAGTATGACTGGACAAATTGGTCCCTAGTGCGCACAACTCGATACTCCAGTAATTGTTTGTGCCTACCATTCATCCTTGGAACAGAATTGTTTGTCCATGTATTTATGATCCTAGCCCAGCAGTTCCACCTCGCTTCCAAGTTATTGCTCCCCACCTTGAGGGCAAGGTGGCTTTTAAAGGGGGGAGTAATGATAGGACTCCATATCAAGAAGTTAGGGGGGCCACAACAACAATGTATACATGACTTCAAGTTAGTTACTAGGAAAGTTGAGTAAGTAGTTTTGAATTAGATAGTATAAATAGAGGTTGAGTGGAAGCAAAAGACATCTTGTTATTAGAATTGTGATTGTGACTTAGGTCTGGTGAGTAGATTGGCGTCTCTCTCTGCTGAGGTCTTGAGAGTTCTTCTCTCTTGTCTCTGGTCGGGAGTTCATCTCCTTATATCTCTCTTTTTGTTCATCAATAAAGCTATCAAAGGGATTCCCCCTATTCCTCTAATCGTCCTTGTAAGTGTGGATTCTATCATTTACCTTTTTAGAGATATTGATGCAAGTCATTCTCAGTGATTGATCTATATGGTCTAAAGTACACTGCTCCTGTCCCCTGGTTTTATCTTAGATTGCCCAATCTTATTGTATGTTTACAGTTCTGTGGTTAACCACTATCAATTATGTTCCCCTATTTATTTGATGCCTTTAATTACTTCATTCAACAGGGTTATGATGGTGATGTCAAGGAGCTCTCCTTGGATTTCACAGTTACTGAAGAATTACTGGGCAAACGGGTCACCATTGACCTTAAACCTGGGGGAAAAGATATTATAGTGACAAATGAAAACAAATTGCAGTACGTCCATGCAATTGCAGATTACAAACTTAATGGGCAGGTATGTTGTATACTTGGTTCGTGAGTTATTGAAATATAACTTGTATTTTATGGGGGTTCTTCAATGATCTGCAGATACTTCCTTTTGCAAATGTATTTTACAGAGGACTAGTTGATGTCATTTCACCATCTTGGTTGAGCTTATTTAGTGCAAATGAATTCAATCAGGTATTTACATTCACCGTGATACTTAAGTTTGTCATATAGCTCTAAGTTCTCTACATATATTCTGTACATATGCAATGCCTCTCAAACTTGGTTTTTCGCAATGGGTCTAGCAAAGATACCTCATGAATCTGTGTGTCTAACTTGGCTACAGATTCCCTATCTATCTGTTTTTTATGTACTGAATTTGCATAAATGGAATGAGAGTTATACTGTAGTTGTCAAGGCACAATTTGAAGTCATTGGTTATATGCTTCAGCTGTTTATTAATTCTATAATTCTATTCTTATGAGTGGCTGGCCGTCCTCTTTCTGGTTGTCAATCTATTTTCTTGATTTTGTCCTTAGAACATATATACTCTTCCTGTTAGTTTGGAAGAGTCCGAACTTCAAAGTCATATGCATACCCTCAAAATTACTAGATTTTAGGTCATGTTGTATCATCTGATAAAATTTGAATATGTTTGGGCCATTTAAATGTCCTTTTGATATCTGGCACAAGATGATGAAGCTTCCAACTATGTTTTTGTAAATTGTGTTTTTTCCTTTGTAGATAGTGTGTGTTATTGTATAATCTGTGATGATTTGGAGCACTTGTTTGATGCTACTAACAAATGATTTTGCAATCCAAGTAGTGCTTTTGTTTACTCATGGTTTATGATGTTCTAATTTATAATTCTATTTACAGTTGCTTTCAGGTGGAAAACATGACATAGATGTTGTTGACCTAAAAAGTAACACACGTTACACTGGTGGTTATTCTGAAGGTAGCCGGACTATTAAGATCTTTTGGGAGGTATTGGATTTAGCTCTCTTCACTTTTTTTTTTTTTTTCTGGAGCAGGCTTGTTTGGATTTTCTGTTTTGATGGTAATCCACAATTCAGTAAAACTTCAATTCATAACTTTTTTGTTGCCACCCTATTAGTTGAGTCTTAAGTATTTAAATTTATTATTTCCATGCGGATATCGAGCACATTTAAACTATTCTATTATCTTTGCTTACAAAAAGTAGGAATGAGAGTATTACTTCTCACCATTCTTACTGAATGCTTTTGAATTTACTTTTTTAGTTGGTATATGAGTGTGTTTTGCGTCTTATTTCCTTCTTATTTTTGTCGGGAAGAGAAGGGGGGAGGATAGAGAAAGAAAGAGAGGAGGGAAGTCGGTTAAAAAGCAAGAGGGAATTTATACACAGAATCTTTCGATTGTTTTCTTGTGCAGGTTGTGGCTGGATTTGAGCCAAAGGAGCGTTGTATGCTTCTTAAATTTGTGACTAGCTGCTCACGAGCTCCATTACTTGGGTTCAAACACTTAGAGCCAGCCTTTACCATTCACAAGGTATTTTTGTGATTGTACATTGCTTTTAATCATTTATGAATCTTCTAATATTATGTTGTGGCTCTTATACTTTAATATGTTGATGTCTTTTCATTGCCATCCAAAGGATAACAGGTCGTTTATTGTTTCCAAAAATATGACAATTTATGATTAAAATTTGTTGTTGATGTTGCACAAAACTGTTACTAAAATCTTTCTGAAAACTGGATTTTGAGTTAGCAACTTCTATTCTTTTTTTTTTTTCTTTATTTTGTGTTGAGAATCGCTATTTTTTCCCTATTTTCTCTCGCTTCTTTTTACCATTCACCTCTGCCTCAGGATTGTATGAGAAAGTTGAGTCATATTTGAAATGCTGCTTAAAGATCATGCAATGTAACATTGAAATTAAATGGTCAATCTCTTGAAAAGGGTTTAGCTTTCACTTTCTATTTCAATAGAATTTTTTTTTTTAAAGATAATGAATTTTATGTAGATACATGAAAAGTATATAGCAGTTAAGGAATTTGAATGTGCTTAGGTTGCATGTGACGTTCCTTTATGGGCAACTTTTGGTGGGCAAGATGTGGAGCGACTTCCTTCTGCTTCTACATGCTACAATACGCTTAAGGTATAACTATTATTTTCTTTATCCAATATCACAACTTTTACAATCTTATCTCGGTGCATTTGGAATTGCAGCTTCCAACATATAAACGTGCGGCAACTTTGAGAGCAAAGCTCCTTTACGCAATCAATTCTAATGCTGGTTTCGAACTTTCGTAGGCATGCACAATCCCTATTTACTGTTTTGGTGGAGTAGCTTTTGCTATTGTGATTCCTTGCGTAATAATTAATAAAATATCATATGACATAGAAATCGATGGACTTCCAATGGGTGAGAAAACCGAAACTTCTGTATAGAGGCATTTTTTGTTGTCCTTATTGTATATTAGTTATTAGGTTGGTTGCTAGGGGTGCAAATATTTTCTTTTCTACTGTCACTATCTTATGCAGTGTTACTTCATAAGGGATTATTTATCGGTGATCTTTTGAGATGACCTAATTTCATATGGCCTTATTTTGTCTTTGATTATTGATTGCCAAAAGAGAGGAACGTGTGCAAAAGCATGCGTTCTAGCTACAATAGGATATAACTGACAAGCCAAATTTCTTCTAAGTTGAAGAGTTCTGTTCATACAAGTGGCTTGGAATATATGAAATCATGAGTGGCACTTAAATCTGAACAACGCTAACCAACATAACCGCCAAATTATAGCTGTCATGTTTCTGCTTAACTTTTTATTGTAGCAGCAGTAAGACTTGCAGGGACGACTACTTTAAGAGATGAGATCAATTCCTTGGAGCAGAAGGTCGTCGGCTAGGATTTTGTTTGCGGACTCAGATGGATGAAATCCATCCCAGAACACGTACTGTGTGGCATTGGTACATGTTCCTACGGATCTTGTGTTGCAAAGCAGCGATGTCTCAAATGTACCTGTACCACAGCACGCTCTCCTTGCTTCAAAGAACCCTGCAATTTGATACGAGTCTTTGGTCACATTTTCAGAATTATATGCAGATGAAAGATTTATGTAGTTGTTATTGAAAGTTTAGATGATCTGATGTGTAAGTATGCAACATACCATTGTCAGAAGGTTTCGTGATGAGATCAAGGAGAGGCTGGTAAATGTTGAAGACAACAATTTTAACATCAGGGAGCTTGCTCTTCAGGCTTTGTGCTGTAGCATTCAACTTGTTATTGAAGGACACAGCATCTCGATTCAATCTAGGCACGCATTGATTACTGCCAGAACCAAACAGGGTGATGGCTGCCGGCAAGCATCCAAGTGGTGGCAGTGTTGTCACGCCAATCCTCCTCGCGCCCAAGCCGTAGAGAGTCTGCAAACAATCTCCAGGTTATAACATTGCTCTAGAATCAATTAATTTTGTCTAAGTTGCATATTTAATTGATTGTGCATGTGCGTAGATTTGTTTCCTTACTGTAAATTCACCAGGGTATAAAACATGGTTCTTTGCTATAATGTTATGTGATTTCATGCAGGATGAAGTACAAACCTGGACGAAACTTGTGAAGGATTGCGTCAGAAGGTCTGAGAACTGATCCGGCGAGTAAGTATTGTGGATTATAGGGTTGATATAGTAGTTCTGAAGAAAGTCACTGCTTCCTGCACTAAGCAGGTAGATTGAACCAGTGATGATAGTTTGAGCCTGCGATGGCCCTGCAATTTTCGCCAACTTTGTTTGGTAATCCCTGTAGTTGTTCAGCTGTTCGGTCAACGGGATGGCATTCTGCAATCAAACCGGTGTTTTACTTGAGGTGTTTCGAGATAGATAGAGATGTTGATGGAAAAAGAAAGTGATTTGTTTGTTTTTTTTGTTTTTTTTGGTTTATAAGAAAGAAACATTTGTTTCCCCTGTTTGAACATATGAAAAAGCAAGTGATTTGTTGTTTACATATAGGTGCGCTGTAACGTCGTAGTAGCCGGAACCAGCTGAGGCAAAGTTGGCTCCAATTAAGAGGTTCTGTCCCTTAGCTTCTGGGCTGAAGTAGGCTGGAGGGTAAGACGTAAACCCGAGGTTTTCAGCTATGTTTTAAAAGGTTAAACAACACAAATCCATCAGCGAGAGAGGAGCAAAAAGTGAATTAAATTTAGTGCAATCAAAGAGAAGTAAAAAGGAGTACCGGTGAAGTCTGCGGCAAGCTTTCCATTGCACCACCTCCCGGTTGGCGAATGTGTTACGAAGTCTCTACCGTAAGGAGGGAAGTTGGCTTTTAGAAGTGTAGTGCGGTTGTTATTGTTGCCAACATCACAAATTGAGTCCCCAAATATGCAAAATCCAGGAACAAGAGGCTGCCCATGAACCACCCATGAAACCATAACAACAAACATTAGTACACTCAGTTGAACACCTGGAGAGCCCATGTTTCCCAACTTGGCAGTGGTTTCAGTTCTCTTAACAGATGTGCTTTTTGAGCGAATTAATCCAGATGAGAACCATTGAGACTATTTAAGCAGATGTGCTGCAACAAACCTGCTCATTTCCAGCTAGGGAAACGTGTTTGGTACATGTTAAAGCTAGTGATTTTCCACCTTTAGCCTAACAAAAAGTGTTATTGTTTTGTCCAAGTTTGAGAGGTTAAGGAGGTGACACTGTTGTTGGTTGATCCAAGACACTCAAAAGATGGAGAAAAAGAGTATATGCTCTCAACTTGTAGCGGTGGCTCACATTTTCCATATTTGAGCACAACCCTCCAATTCCAATGGCGTGTATTGATGAAGAACCTTATTGAGGTGGGTACAATGTTATATGGGAGATTGTTGAGGAAGCCGCGCCAAACTTACTGTTGATCTATTTAGCTACTATTGATTTTCAACATTTTACTATTGACAGGTTGGGATTCAAGTGGATGTGCCTGCATCCAATTAAGTTGAGTGGAAGTGTTTGATCCATGTAGCCGACTTTAACTAATTTGGGATTGAGGGTTTGTTGAATTATGTGGTAATGCAACGGGATCAGTTTTTTTTACGAGAAATGATGGAATTGAGTTCTAATAAAGGAAAGCACTCATTTTTACAAGACATGGCATTGTTGAGCATTCAGTTAATTAGCAGTTGGATCCAGCATTGTTGGCCACACCAAGATTATCAAGATTTGTTTAATTATACACCAAACCCACTAATTTAATTTATTCTTCAACGAGACAACTGTGATCCTACCACACTGTCCTTTGTTTTGTGATTGCTTATCTTGTTAATCTTGTTCTATAAGCACTCTTATAGAATACTTCAACATATGCACAAATTCCTCTTTCCTTACCAAGGCTTTCACATAGGGAAATGGCCACTAAGGGGTGCAAATGCAACTTAATTTCTTAATCAAATGATGCTTGACCTCCTCATTAGTGCAACTTCTAGTTCAAGTGTACTAAGTTAAAAGACATGGTGACCAAATCTCTCTCTCTCTCTCTCTCTCTCTCTCTCTCTCTCTCTCTCTCTCTCTCTCTCTCTCTCTCTCTCTCTCTCATAAAAAAATGTCTTAACCTTTACAAGTTGTATCAATTATATACTAATCTTTTCTATCTTTTTCTTATAAATTATTATTTTTGTGAGTCCTCATACACGTAAATGGTTTTATGTAAATTGATGAATATGAATAATCATGAAAAAGAAAAATTTGAAGATTAAGTTGATTTCAAAAGAAAAAGTGCCCCAACTTAATTAGTTGAGGATGGAATTGATAGTAAATAGAAAAAGTTAGGATATAATTAATACAACTTGTATTTAGGGTTTTTTAGGCAAAATTCATCATTTACGTGTATTTATTTTTTAGGCAAAACCCATCATTTGGTCCCTGGACTTTGTGTTTTTTATGTTCTTGGTCCTTGAACTTTTATTACTACACATTTTGTCATTGAACTTTCACAAATATCTACATTTAGTATTTCCACTATTTAAAGTGTTAAATTAAGCCAATGTGGGCAACAAAAGTGTTGCGTGACTAGTCAAAAAGAGTAAAATGGTTTATATTATTTAACCGGACACTCACATCGATAAAAAAAAAGTCGAATTTTTTTCCCCATAAACATAAAAAAGTCAAAGTTCAGGGACCAAAAATATAAAAAGTCAAAGTTCAAGGACCAAATATATAACAATGAAAGTTCAAGGACCAAATGTATACTATTGAAAGTTCATGGACCAAAAACATAAAAGACTCAAAGGTCAAGGACCAAAAAATATGTTTCGCCTATTTTCTTATCACAAGTAGTCTTGATGTTGCAACAAGGATCGTAGTTTAGTTATTTACCATATGTTAGATTATGTCACCCATGTATTTTACTACAATCTTCTTCTTCTGCTAGTGGATAACTAAACTACGATCCTTCTTTAGTTTCTTTACTTTTTCTGTTTTTTTTAAGCCAATTATTCTTTAGTAATTGCTTTTATAAGATTTATTTTCCTTTTTAATTTGCGGGATAAAGTTTCCAAATTGAGTAATAGAGCTCTAAAATGGTTTTAATTTTTTTTTTTTTACTTCAATAGAGTCGAATTCACGATCTCTCCAAACCATGTCTTTTGGCAAGTGACGCCTCATTTATCTCATAAATGTTGTATATGACAAAAATCGTTGTCGCTGTTGTTGTTGTTGTTTTTTTTTTTTTTTTTTTTTTTTTTTTTTGCAAAAACGATTTTTTTGAAGAAAAAATGGCAAAAATGGTTGTTAATTAGTATATCTATAGTTTTCAAAAAAATTAGTATATATATACTATATATAATGTCAATCCTCCCTATAATCCTATTAATCGAAAACTTAACATAATTCCAACATTGCCCTTAAATGCATTTTTTCTATTTGCCCAAGACAATTGTAAAAAGTAAATAATGAGGATATATTTGGAAAATAATTAAACTTATTTTAATTAGACTTGACTCCACCTTTTCCCACAATATCAATAGCCGACTCCCCATCCCAAAAAAAACCCTAACCTTTGTTCAAGCTCTCAGATCCGCCGCTTAGGGTTCGGGCGATGCTCCGCTTGCTCCAGTGAGTGCGAGTGTCGCCGGAGCCCCCCTCCTTTCTTTTTTCTTGTTTTTTTCTCTTTACTCTTTTTGTCTATGGCTAGATCTAGATGATGAAGATGACGAGATGAGATCTGGGTCTTCCGCATTCAATGAAGATGATTGACTAGTGGCGACGAGCCACTAGTAGCGAGGAGCGACCAATGGTGGCAACATTCAATGACAGTGTTCTTAATTGAGGTGGCACTTCCGACCAATCTATTGTCCTTCACTCATTTGGATCAAGGTTGTAGATTTTTGTTGTTTAATTAGATTTGGTTCTTGTCTACCACCTATGTGCGGATTTAGTCCAAGTCCATTATGGATCTTGGTAGAATAATCCATATTATAGATCTTGGTAGATCTCCAAGTCTACATGGATCCTGGTAGGTATGTGGGTTCTTCAGGGCCACTAGGTTCACCTAAGCTCTATGGGTTCACTGTGTCGACTCACCTAAGTTTTATGCGTCGGTAAGCTTGTAATTGTTCTTCGTGAGCTTGTAATTGGGACAAGATTGCTTCTTTATAGAGCAAGTATGAAATTGCCTATTTACGCTTCGAAAAATTTTTTTAATTCGGTTTCAAATTGTTTCAATAAGAACTTCCAATTCAAACTAAATAGCCTTATTTTTTTAACCCAAATAATTATGTGAAAAAACAGAGAAATACTTTGTTTTTCTCTACATCATTCGCATTGACTGACTAGTATATATAGAGGTAATACACATGTTGCTCATAGTGGGGGTTGAGTAGGTTTTACACGTCAAGCAATCGGTCCATTGCAAATTTGCAATTAATTTAGTGGGCCGTTAATTATTTAAACCATTCATCTCCTTTTTTTCAAATATGATAAGTTTTTGCATTTAGTAGGTAGTTTGTCTTTCCATTGTTTGGAAAGTTTGATTTTGTCTTCCCTTGTTGAAAGTCTTTAGTTTTTCTTCCTTTTGTTGGAAGTTTTGTATTGTCATTATGTGGTTCTAGTAGTGTTTGTGTAATGTCTTGTGTTCCATAAGTTTGTAAAGAGCAATTTTTGATTGCCACACTATTTCATTGTCACAGTCATATTCATGGTAGATAGATATTCTTTTAAACGAATAGGATTAGCGAATCGGTGTACTTTTATTAAGGCAATTGATTCCATGTCTAATCCCATATTGAGTCATTAATAATTAATAAAATTTCTATTTCACTTCAAAAAACATTATGTATTTTTTTGAAGTGACATTATGTATTTTTAATACTTCAAAAGAAAAATTATAAATATATTTAGTGGTTTGAAGAAAAATAGAAGTTTCATTAATCATTAATGGCTCAATACGAGACTTCATCACCTCGAGAATAGGAGAATAGGTCACCGGAATCAAGTCAATAACTAGAATGCATTGAATGGAATGACGACTTATATTATTATTTATATATGGTATATATCTCTTGTGGCCCCCTTGCATAAAATGTCAGATTTTAATGATGATTTGTGAATTTTTTCCTTGATTATAGATGATGAATCTTGAATTATGATTTACATGAAGTAGATGAATGCTTATATTATGCTTTGACAAATCTTTAAAGTACGCATGTATGCTATAGATTGTGGAGTATGTTATATGTTATTGACTCATAGATTATGCCTTCATGCTATGAATGATTGCCATTATCATATCTTTGGAAATTATAAAGTATGCCTCACATGCCATGAAAAGATGAATACTTAGTTACTATGGATAAAAACTTGTCTTTATGCACCAATTTGAAGTATAATCATTGTTTCCATATTGCTAGTCGGTTGAGGACTTTACTTTCATAGTTCTTACTTGAATTAGACTATCTTTCCATGCTTTCATATGTCTTGGAACACATTATTATGCTTGTGTGGATATAAATTATGAATTTCATGCTTTTTATACCTAATGCGAATGATTTTTTTTGTCAAACTTTGTTGCATTGATGTTCCTCATATCCAAATGGGTACAACAAACATTACATCGTAAGATTAGAAAACAATCCTCATTAGAAGGGCAACAACTCTATGAAGGGGACAACAACCTCTCTAAGAAGGGCAACAACCCCACACAGGGAGCAACAACTCTCGAAGGAGATAAAAACCTAGATCACTAGATCAAAATAAAGAAAAATACAACAAAATTGTTAGTAATTACGCTCGCGGGACTTCACACCATTTTTGAACGTCGCTCACTTCCTGGAGTTCGATCGTCAACGTCGTTCTCGCCGCTTGAAAAGAGAGCCGACAAGATGGAGTGCTTCCTTCTACATTCGCTCTAGAGCCAATCAAAAGAGTGTCTTTGGGATTGATCACACTGAAGACCCACCGACATCGCGAATATTAACTAGTCGGAGGCAGCCAAAAAAGAGGGGAGAGAAAGGGGAGAAGATGGCTTGAGGAAAAGAAAGAACTATTGGGAGGAAGAGAGAAAGGTTAAAAAGAGAATGGATGTGGGAGTGGAAGGGACTGTAGGGTGCGGTGGGATCGGTTGAAAAGGGGCATGAGGATATTGGGAGGAGAAGATAAACGAGAGGAGGTAACTATAACGGCCCAATTTTAACTAAACCGTTATTTATGAAGTGTTTGCAGACGTGGACGACAACTCAGCACCCATAGACCCCGCAGTTAGGCCAAGGCGCGCTCGGAGTAGGTAAATTGACCGATTTGTGTGATGTTTTGTATTATTTGTGATGTTTGTATACAATTATATTAGATTGCATCGCAATGTATGTATTTGTATTGTTATGAACCGTGCGAGATAGTGTGAAGGGTATTTGCCTCGATTAGCATGTAGACGTAGGTACCGGATAGGCAAATGATAGTACACTAGGTCGCATAGTAATACACACATGAAAATGATTAAAATGCTTTAAATAACTGAAATGAAATGCCAGTTAGTTGGTTAGAACTCGAGAGACGCGAGTTTATGCACGGGACAGGGTGTGGGAATGCCAGAGGATCGATTTGTTTGTTGAGAAAGGATAAAACTAAGGGGTAAAGTCACCATCTAAGTCACATTTATGTGAACTTGTTGACCCCATATGAACCCTTGGATGAGGCATTGAGATACATATACACATTGCATGACTCAAGGACTATAAATAGTCAAAATTTTTATCACCTACCACATTTTCTCTCTCATCCTTTGGAGAAATCCGAAAATAAAGTTGGAAGAGGAGGGTTTTGAGGATTTCAAGAGACCATTTGGAGCATTAAACAACGAGTATTCAACAATCCAAGGTGAGATTCTTGGTCTCCTCTCCATTATCTACGTTTCGGGTACAAAAATTATTGTTTTGACGAAGGTTTCGGGATTAGTGTTGAGCACACTGATATGGATGGTGTTGCTATAGTTTTTGGGTTTGTTTTGGAGTACCAATTGATGATTTGTTGAGTTGTTGTTGTTTTAGTTTTGGTTGGATTTTTGTCGGGTTTTGTCGTGAATTATCGGGGTTTTCATCTTGGATGCGGTCTATCGAGGTTTTATTGTTTGCCATAGTTGGTATGGTGATATGTGAGAGGTTGGGAGAATTTTGGACCACGGCAACGAGCTGGGGTGTCCAAAACACCCACGAATTGAGTTCCTAGCTTGGATGCCGCCAGGGACACCGTAGGGAATAAACCCCCACGACGTTACCCATGGTGTCCAAACCAATGAGACACCCCCACCCCACGTTTTATGTCACGTCGTGGGGGTCGACTCGTGGCGATGTGAGTCACGGCGCCAAGGGCACTGGTCCACTGCTCTGGACACCGAGAGTTATTGCTTGTGGCGGTGCCATTCACCGTGTCCCGACAGAAAATGAAAATAAAATTTTAAAAATGAATTTTCTAATTTGGCTTAATGGGTAATTTGTTTGAGGATGATTATTGATATAATGGGGATTAAAAATGAGGAAATTAATAGGTAATTGGGAATTGGGGGAAATTCCAAGGTTTGTGTAAATTAAACAGATTTTCAATAATCAGGTATTTGGAACTGATTGATGGGTGATTGGGCACGCATTGGGGTGTGACTTGAACGGTATTGGCTTAGTTGAAGTACGGTTTGAGGTGCGTATTATCCCAATTGAAATTATTTGCATATTTACCTATTTTTATATTTGAATTCTAGTTTAGTTGTCCTATTATTCTATTTCCTGTTGTGGCTATATATAGACGACTGGTAGGGTGTTCCCTCGTCGTGCTATTCTTTTGTGTATATCCACTAGTCCATAGCACGTGTTGCCAGGGGTCTTGGTGGAAGTTCGACCCGAGTATCATGACAGGGCACGTGTCTGTGCGTCGTGGGTCTACATTGGCCATTGAGAGGACCCGGAGGCTGGCCATGCTGGAGTTTACTCGCTGGTAGTGCTCGCAGAGAGTCTGAAGTATGATGCTAGTCTAACTTAGGTTTAGGCACACACTTTAAGCTTTTTTATTATTTATTCATGCGATGAGCACAGTTGTCTATTTATTTTCCCTCATGTTTATTTAATAGCTTATTAAATTGCAACATTTAATTTTTGTAATTACTCACTGAATTTCTTTGGAAATACTCACTTTGGACTCGTCATCTGCCTTTCGTGATGGCTGAGTGCAGATCTTGGTACGAGTCGTGGCAAGGGCAAACTTGCTAATTACCTGTGATTTCAGAGACTACAGGATGGACTTGTACATTTGTATATATGTATTTATCTATTTTATCTTAGATTTGGGATTGTGAGAGACACCTTATGACATATATTTTGACGTTTTGATACATTTTAAGGTTTACTTTACCTTTATATGATGATTATGAGTGATCCAATAACATGATGTGAATGTTTAAATTTTAATCTATCATGTCATAAGTTTTCTACTGATATTGATGATTTAACAGATGATTGGAGTTCAATAATATAATCTAAATAACAATAATGATTAAAAATTGAGGTTTTAAACGATAGGTGGTAAGTTAAATGGTTGTGGGGCGCAGTTGGTAGTGACGTGGGAAATGTGCCCTAGGTCAATCCATTAACAGTCTTTATGAATACATTTTAGTTAATAAAATAGAGGATTTCATTTGATGTTTATTATAATTGATTTGCATGTTTACATTATAATAAGATCCATAGGTATTTACAGAAATATCCTAAATGTCCCTAGTCGATTATTATACTTGGAACTATAATGAATTAAGACTAATGTAGTCTTGATTGATGATCATACGATGATCATATGTATAGGAATACGAATCAAGATCATGAGTACTTGTTAAGGAACAAAGTACTGGACCGACCTGCTATGAGAACATCACATGGATTAAGTCATAGTTGTTTCTCATGATAGGTATATTTTTCAGTCCTTTGACTTGAGATTACCAAAGACTTCAACATTAGGAATACAGTGATTTGACGCAATCAAACATTGTCTTTAACCGGACGATTATAAAGGTTGTGATTGGTTACTTTGTGAATAATGTGGTGAAGTTGTGTAATCGAGATAGAATTTGTCCCTCTTATATAAAGAGAGATATCCAGTGGATCCTCGATGTGTTAGGCTCGTTAAAAGGCCTAGTCTAAGTGAATTGATATTGATCAATGTCACTTAGATGTTTTCAGTCTACCTAGAAATCAAGACTAGTACGATTGAACATGTTGGATGACAATTCCATGTCTTATGTTTGATCAAAAGGATATCGTGTGACAAAAGGATGTTATATACACTATTGATTAGGTTGTATCTATTTGATATTCGTACAACTTGGGTAGTCATAATGTCTTGCTAGAGGCCGCTTATGACTTGTATACCAAAATGTGTTTTGGTACACTGCCAACGTTGTATGAGCCTATTGGGTCGTACACTGAGAATGGTTTTGCTAGATTTTAAGATGGCTCAAAAAATGAATTTTATATGATAAAAATTCATGACAAAAACGTTCTTGTAGTGTATTACACTTATACATCTTTAAGTAGGGGTATATGTGTAATTTACTTAACCGTCTATATACAAGGGTTGTATAAATAGACGCTTTGAGTTAGAATACAAGTACGAAAGATTTTAAAAAGGTCTGAAACTCTATTTTCGTTTTAAGAAACGACTTAGGGTTTTTTGGTATGCTCTGGATTGTTTTGGAGAGAAACAAAAAGGGTTTGGTATTCTCTCAAAGCTAGCACTTCAAATCTCGGCCACCGTTCGTGTGTAGTCTGCTGATAGAGGGCGTTCGTTGTTGGCAGCGCCTTAGAGATCGATTAACCTTCAGAAAGGTACATTGCGAGTGAGGTGTGATTAAGTTTTCATAGTATAAACATGTTTTAATGGAATCAGATTCGCATCCTGTTGGAGTTTTTCTCAAAATAGTTTTGAAATCTCCGTTGTGCATGAACCCAAAAACCCAATAGTGGCTGGTTGTGGATCCGCGTGGCACCCGTGACAGGCCTCAAGGGTTTGGGGTCATCATAATAACAGGTGGAGGAGAGAGAAACACCATGGTAGAAATTAAAGTGGATTGAAAGAAGAAAAGAGAAACAGAGGAGTTGAAGAAGGATAAAAGAAAGAAAGAGGGGTTTTGTACTCTTGAGTAGGGGAGGGTTCGACAAATATCGTTGACCCCCCAAACAGATCTGTTTTCTTGCGCTGCTAAGGTTGTGGGAGGAAAAGGAGAGAAAATTTGTGATCTGATTACTAAATGCGAGTGACTAGATTCCTATTCCATGTTAGATCTTATTTATCTATTAGGTAATACTTGCATGTTTGGTGTTTGTACGAGGTTTTCCTCTTATTGAGCTTCTTTGGTTCTTTTAGCTCACATCACTTACAATACATGTTCATCCACTAGTGCGATAGATCGTGGTAAAGGGAAGGTCATCGATTGAAGTTTCCTTGTACTTGTGAGCCTTTGATTGCTATTATTATCCATTATTTGGTTTGTAAGACATTGAAACTTTGGGTTGTAACTTAAGACATTATTGGGTAGTTTTGAACCATCTCTTGCCTTTACTAGAACTTTTGGAAGCTTTTTGAAGGTTTGGAAGCTTCATGGAAACATGACTTGTTAGATTTTGGAAACCCATTTCATGGCCTTATGGTATGACATGAATATTTTACAATTTTATTCCGCATTTACTTTCCATATGTATAGATGTATGTTATTCTACAAGTTGGTTAGGGGTGCCAAACTGTTACTTGGGCCTGGTTCAAGTAGGTAACAGTTTGGGTCGGGCGACCCGACCCTTGGTTGGGGGAGGGTAATCACAAGTGATCTTTTTTATTACCTAAAATCATCAATAATAGAAAAATATTGTAAATTTGCATGGACATCCTTTATGGAACTACATTTTTTATCAGCCGGTGATTATCTCTTGAAAAATCAATGAAAGACTTATATTGATTTATGTGACGGCCTCAAAACCTAAGGTCACCATGTCATGCGTCGCTATAACACCGATAACACCAAATGGATGTGTCATGTAGCAGGAAAAAACCCTAATCCTGATATCAAGATTCGTCCAGTGGGCTTCTCTACCCCCTCCACTGGCACGTCTCTTAAGTCTGTCCCTATTGTCTACCCTACCCAAATCCGCCCACCCACACACCTCGAAATAAACCAGAATCCGACGACGAATTAGACAACCAACCGTGCAACATAAGTAAGTACATGGAAAGAGTAAACAATGATATACAATAATAGCTAAATCAAATGAAATAACAAATTACATATTTTTAAGGCTTCCTCTGAATTAATGTATTTTAAATGTTAATTACTCTGATGAGTGAAGATTAATGAAGTGTGGGTTGCGCGTAGGACACAGCAAGGCGGTGACATGGCAAGGCTGTAGGTCCATAGGGCATCATGGGGCCGGCACAATTAGACTTTCTATTAATCATATTATAAAGTACCTTGAGCCCTAATAGGCGTAATATATATATATATAAAGCCAATTTAAAAGAAATGATGTGAAATTACTTGAAATGCATCAAATTGTTGCATTATGATCCATGTATAAATTAATATGGACTTGAAGTTGGATCATTCATTAGCAACAAATTATGAATCAATTACTTGATGCAATTACTAATTAAAAAAGTGTAGCAAAATCATATGTTCCAACATTGTAGGTTGGTATAAGAAATGATGTCCTTGTCAACAAAATGCTTAAGGTGTAAAAGACCAAATATTGTATTTTCGCAATGACTTGTTGCAATGTAATATAAGATGTCTCACCCATGTGAACTTGAGTGGGAGAATCAAAAGAAGTTGTTGATTATTGCATTGCACTCTTTTTTCCTTAGCTAAGGTTTTATTCCACTGGGTTTTCCTAGCTAAGTTTTTAACGAGATAATCCTAACAATATTAGTACTCCATATTAAATTGATAACTATGTTCACTCTTTTTCCCTTCGCTATGGTTTTATCTCACTGTGTTTTCCTAGTAGGATTTTTAATGAGACAATCCTATCAAATCATACTCCATATCAAAATTGATGAGAACGGTATATTTTTTTTCCATTGCTAGATTTTTCCCAAAGGGTTTTTTTAGTATAGATTTAGATTAGGCATATTCTCTCAGCAAGTATCATCTAAAGGAGAGTATTATAAATATAAAAACAAGTGGACGACTCTTCCTATTACAGCTATTACATTATGTAACATCCACTTTATGTGTGATAATTTCATCTTATTTATTCTTGTAATTACATGTAAAGCGTAATGTATGACCATAAGCTTCCTAGTAATTATAACTAAACGTTTATATAAAGGGTCCTATCTATGTAATGAAATACACGTATATTGGAATGAAAGTTCTTATCTCTTCTCTCCTACATTTTTTTTGTTCTTTGTGTTTACTTTCCTAGCTTAGTCTCTAGTTAATTTTTTTTTTTTTTGGTAATAAGTCTAGTTAATTTCTCAACACTTCCCTTTTATTTTCATTTTCCTTTCTTTTCTTTTTTTTTTTTTTAATTTTAAGTATGGGCTTTTGGTCTCTCAAAAACTGATCTTTTCATATATCTAGAAAGAGGAATGCTTATTTGACCGGCAAATCACACTTGGTTAAAGCACCCGATGACGTAGCACCTGCAGGTCCCATTTAAAACAATTGATTTTTGGGTGCTGATGTCACCGAGTGCTTTGATCGGATGTGACTTTTGGATCAAATTAGAATTCCTTATCTAGAAAAACTTTTGATTTCCTTTTCTTCTAGTGCACATATCACATGACAACACAAATATGCTTTCCATTAATTTGTGTGAGCAACAAAATGCATCAACAAGATCAATCTCCAATTTGATCTATAAGGGCTAAATTACTTGGAAACTAGGAAGTTGTTTAGCTTCCTCATGATCTGCCACTTGTAGTTACATCAAATAGTCGCACTAATCATGTACCGCGGGTGTCAAATATACCCATATTTGCGTTACCAAACCCACATGAATGTAGTGGTGGGAAGCATGGGATCGAATTCACAGGACTCAGTCAATCTAATTTTAATGGTACTTAAAGTAAAGAAAGGGGGTTTTGAAAAGAGTTTTATTAATTTAAAATAAACAGGAAAGTAAATACTTGAAGCTTCGAGAATAAAAACATACCTACGTCTAAGAATCTACAATCTAGCCATATTTAGTTGTTTACATATCTTGCATCGTCGATTTTGAAAGATAAGTTTAAAACAATCCCCCTAGATCGACTATAGGCTATTGGGGTCACCAAAGCCCTAGTTCCCGTATTCTCAATAGATAGGGCAACTGCTCTCTAAATACTTCCCTAACTCAAGCATGCAACCTTGTGCAGCCACTCTCAAGATTTAACACATGAGCAACAATTAAATCGATGGGAACACCGACCACTAAGCAATTTTAGGCAACCGCTATAAGATTTAACCTAGTACTCGATATTACTCACTTAGAACAATAGGCGTGTCATATCTCTTATTCTAAGTGATCGCAACTTCTCAACACGGATGGTATCATGAAATCAACTGGTTGATATCAAGTTAATGGGTTTACGCATAAAGATTTGCAATGGACTTACAAACCCTAAACTATCATTAAGGCATCATTAAAAACAACATAAAGATGGAGAAAATGAAACAAACACTTTTATAATAGAAAATCTCAGCAGGACATGAACAACCAACTTAAAACAAGCTAGAGAGCTTCACCACCGACCTAGGTATTAAAGAACCTAACTGAACATGGTTACTCTACCTCTTAGAACTCCTAAGACTCTAAAAACAAGTTGTTTTCATCCATAGGTGGTCTAAGTCGGTGAAATTCATATATGATGCAATGGGTGTAAATTCTAGCGCCATGTGTATAAATTCCGACGTCGACGTTCATTTTTGATGTCGTGTGTTTATTTTCCTACACCAATCCAACTGCCATTTTTATTTAAGCTTGACTTTATCCCCGAAATTGTCCAAAATGCTCATATTCATTCAAATGACCTATAAAAAAAATAAAATAAAATAAAATAAAAATAAAAATAAAAATAAAATAAAAAAAATAAAAATAAAATAGAGGTTTAGATCCGATTTTCACGGTAAAATCCCCATATAAAAGTGAATAAATAAAGACTCACCACACACCAAAACATTCAAAAACAAACGAATGCATGGGATGTGGTGTTGGTGCACAAGAAATAATTACACCCATGCAGATCAAATACATGGATCAAACTCTTCACTCGGCTTTATTCCATGTTGTTGATGGCGAAAAGTTAGAATACAAAATCATACACAACACGCTGAAACACTAGAGCCAGTCAAGCCTTTACTTTCTCGCCGCGCTCTTCTCCAAATTTCAAGCTATGGTTTACATAAAAATGACAAGAAATACTGGTCCATACGCCGGATGCTACAACGCAGAAGCTCTAGACTTATAATGGACGAAGCAACAGATTCTTGCATGAAAGCTACATACACTACACTACGTGATAACAGTGGCCGAAGGAAGCAACCGGAAAAAAAAACACAAAAACTCATCTGCAGATAGAGATTAGATCTAATTGATTTAATCCTAATTAAGTCACCAAGCGCTATCAGTTACAATTCCGCCGCAATGACCAGGAGTAGGATTTGTAAGCTACATGGCAGTGGCTTAGAAACCAAATGGAGCAGCAACTCACCGCATCAGAACTTTGAATGCATCATTCTTCGTCTCATCAGTGTAGTCGTATCCTAGTGCTTCAGCACGAGCGAGGAATTCAGCAGTGTCTGTACTCGGAACTTGGATACCAACCAACACATTAGCACCTGATTCACCCTGCTCAAAAGAAAGACAATAAGGGGGAGAAGAAAAAGAAAAGGCACCAAGGTCTTGAACACTACATGCTACTCTAAAACAAGCGTCGTGAGATAACTAACACGAGACATAAGAACATAATATGAAAGTAAGACAATTGCTTTTCTAGGTGTATATGGTAATTGTAATAGCTATTATATATATAAAATTCACATCTTTTCGATCACTACAATCCTTGTACGAAATTTGACAATGATGGTTGATAGCGCTTGCCATTTCCATATAGTCAGATTGTAATATATTTAACAGGAAACGGGAACTGAGAAGATACAAGAGGTTTAAAATGTAAACCTGTGCTCGGTAGTGAAATAAGCTAATGTTCCAATGAGGACTGAACGCATCTAAAAATTTCAACAGTGCACCAGGTCTCTCTGGGAAAACAAATCGATAAAGAAGCTCATCTTTGACATCTGACCGCCCACCCATCTGGAAGAAGCAGAAAATATTAGAGGTATAAATGATTTACATCCAATTCATTAACTTTCGAAGGAAATGCTATGTGCTCAAAACAGTCAAGCATCAACTTGGAGTTTATTCAGAACTGTTTCTTACCATGTGATGCGACTGTAATTGACTTCTGAACACATTCCATTAGTGTCAAATAATGTAAAGCACATAAAAATCCTAAATAAGTAATCCATCTCATGGCGGGAAAAGAGGCTATATATATCCATAAAACCTACCAGATGTCGAAGATGATCTTTCACCAAGTCATCTGCAGTAAGATTTACAGTTGCTAGATTCGAAGCTTCCATTCGATCTACCATTGCTGTGAGCTCAAAAACTGTATGAAGGCCCACACTGCAAAATGTGAAAAGATCAGTTGACTTAATCCCCCGTTTAGATGTTTAGGATGAAATGTAAATTGATTGAGACCATGATCATTTTCAAACAATGAAGCTGACAAAGCTAGGATTGAACGAGATGAAAAAAAAAAAATTACTTGAAAGTAAATCGCCATAATGATACCATACTTGCTTAATCAATGATAAAAACTTACCTATACAGAACTAGAGCATCTTTTCTACTAGGATCATATCTGTATTTGAACTCGGTGATATTCATTTGACCAACCTGATAGCATGCAAACATTTAGATCATAGTTAACGGCTGAACCAGATTTTGCAATGCAGAAGCATTGTGACATTTCAGCATACCATTTCACAAAATCTTTTAAAGCTCCCTGGCTCCTCTGGCATAAAAGTTGCAAGAACAGCCTCACGCTGCCTACCAACATCGGCAAGTTCAGCAACCAATCTCAGTGTGTCGAAATTCATGTTAGCGCCACTGGCTATTGCTACAACACTTTCACCCTTGAGACCATAGTATTTGCAGTACGCTTCTGCTCCAGCTAGGGAAAGAGCACCAGCTGGCTCCAAAATGTTCCTTTTCTCCTCAAACATATCCTGCAATAAAACATAATTCCAAGCAGAATATGGAGGTCAGGTTTAGCAGTTAGTACTCCGTGCCTTTAAAACGTAAGTTTAGTTCGACGCTGGGGTACGGAGAAAATTATGTTGAAGAACTTACCCTTATGAGCACAATAGATGATTGGACTGAACTAGTTAGGACAGTTGGCCCAGAATACCAGGCAGGACCAACCGAAAAATAAATAAAAGAACATGAAAACCCAAAACAGTTAATGTACAGAGCTTCCACAAGCAAGAGATTAAAAGGGTCCCAAGTCCTAACCTTTATTGATGCACAGATAGCATCTCGACTGACGAGAACAATTCCATCCACGTATTCCTTGCATAAGCGAAATGTTTCCTCTCCTACAACCTTCACAGCTACACCATCTGCAAAACGCCCTACCTGGTCCAACTTAACTCTTTCACCGTGATGTAGTGACAATGCCATTGCATTCGCATCAGAAGGCTCCACCCCAATGATCTTTACCTGCAAGAAAGATTTTTAAGTGCGTGAGATTCAGCGATGAACAAACTTCCAAACAAGGAGGCAAAGAGGTCTAGTGTTTTCTCTCAAGCATTAAGTTTTCTCACACACAAAGTAAAAACATTAAGTGCAATTTATTCAAACTGTTCAAATGCTGAAGTTCATATTCTTTTATGTTTCCGTAATTTCTTTTAACTTTTTGTACTCCCAATCTTCATATATATGAATTATATAAAGCGCAACGTCTTGTCAAGTTCATGAGCTTCAATATTATTATGCGAAGACTTACAAACCTCTGGAGAAACCTGCTTCACGTAAGCGGCGATACCAGCTATCAACCCACCACCACCAACAGGCACAAAGATCGCATGTAACGGGCCCTTCACTTGGCGCAAGATCTCCATTCCAACCGTCCCTTGTCCTGTTATGATGTCAGGGTGATCAAAAGGAGGAATGAAAGTCCGACCCTCCTTTGCCGCCACTTCTTTCGCATAAGCTTGGGCTTCGTCGTAAGAATCCCCCACAAGAACCACCTTTGCACCCAAACTCTCAACAGATTTCCACTGACCATATTTACAACAATTAGAAACAAACCAACAATTCCAAAACTTCGATTAAGGAATGATCAAACATCGACATTCTTTACTGCTTCTACTGGAACATTACCTTGATTTCCGGTGTTGTAACTGGCATAGCAATGACAGCATCACAACCTAATCTCCGTGCAGACAACGCCACACCTTGCGCGTGATTCCCCGCCGACGAGCAGATAACCCCCCTTTCCAACTGCTCCTTTGAAAGCTTTGCCATCATGTTATATGCTCCTCTCAGCTTGAATGAAAAAACCTGTGAAACCATCACATTCCAAGAACGCCAACAACGCGAACAAAACCTAAACACAGAACAATCCTCCCCACATTGCAATCTAATTCCCCCCAAATCACTAATCATAGCATCATTTGCATAAACCCCCAAATTCGCACAAAAAAAAAAAAAAAAACTCCACATTTCACACCAATTGAACTGATTCCCATTCAATTTAAGCTAACCTAATTTACTCATCAATGTCTAACCAAATCACAAAACCCAGAATTCCCAATTCAACAAAACAGTCACTTTTAGGGGGGGACCAACAAATTCAACAAACAGAACAAAAAGATTCAATCTTTGAAACCACAATTGATAGGTCTTCATCACAAAATCAAAAAAAGATTCAATCTTTGATTCAATCAGGACTCACTGGTTGCAGATCCTCCCTCTTCAGCCAAACCCCAACCCCAATTCTCGCAGAGAGCTTCGCCGCGAACTGCAGCGGCGTCTCGATCGCCACATCGTACACCTTCGACGACAGCGTCCCCGTCAAGTAGGCCACCGCGCTGGGAGCGCCGCCATTCTCCGCAGTAGCCGCCGCCGCCCCATTCCCCATCTCCGGTACCGCCCCGAGGAACCCGCTCTCGTACTGCAACGACTCCGCCGCCGCGCCCCGCAGCTCCCCAACTGATCCACTGCTCCGCTTGGACGGCGGCGGCGCGGCGACAGCGCCCGCATTCGGAGACGCCTCGGCCGCGAAAGCTGCGGAGATGGAGCTCTTCTTGTGGGGCTTGTTGGGGTCTCTAATGGCGGAGAAGAGGTGGTGGGTTTGGGCCGCACGTGCGGGGAAATGGGAGCGTTGCAGAGGCACGTGCGAGGGGGAGAGCGCCAGAGACTTCATTGCAGAGAGAGAGAGAGAGAGAGAGAGAGAGAGGGGTTTGAAGGAGAAGAAGAAGAAATTGTGTTGTGTTGTGTTGTGTTGTGTTGGCTCGTCTCGTGAGGAGTGGACTACTTTGAATGAGTATTTATATAGGGTTTGCGACGTGGATTTTACTCGTGATCTGTGCCGATGCTTTTTCCTGGAAAACGTACGTGTTGGAGGGTTTAGGGGAAGAGCCGCCATTTGGTTTACTCCGTGACATGTCACAGTGACACGTGAGTCGGATGTTGTCCTTGTTGTTGTTTTCTTTTTGGAAAATGATAACCCACCTTTGGGCACACTTTATTTTTTAATCATTTATAATTCTTTTTTCTCTCAAAATGTGATCCCTATATTTAACAAAATATTATAAATAGCTAAAAAAAAAATATGCGCCCCAAGTGTATGTCCAAAGTGTGTTAGATTATCATTTTCCTTTTTTTTAATCATCCGAAATCCCCCGAATCGCACACCGTGGAGCTCCTAACATAGGTGCGTGATTTAAGGTCACTAATCAAGAGACAAAAATCCGCTTCCAGTTATGCCTAGGTGTGGGCAGCGAGTCTCCGTAAAATTGCCCAAATCGTCTAAACTGCCTAGTCTGATTTGGTTTTTCTATACTCACGGTTTGGGAATGGTTTACATATAAAAAAAACTCCATTGTTTGGTGTATGATTTTTATTTCTAGAAAATCGTAGTTTACCAAATCGAAAGTGTAACGACCTTCAAATTTAACTCGTGCCACGTGTTACGTTTCAGGCCTGTGACCTGATTGTCGTGACTTGTCATACTGACTAAGCTTAGAAGTCGACACTAAGGTATATTTCATTTTTCTGTGATGTTTGTACTATTATTTATACCCGAACATGAATATCGAATGCTCTAGTGTGGGATTTTATTTTGTTTATCGCACCGAATTTACGTGTGAGGTTTCACCAAGGAAAAACATGTTAATACGAATTACAGGGTGAAATTCAGGTATTTTAAACACATAAATGAATAATTATTAGATATTGGAAAATAATAAATGAAATGAATAAATAATATGTGAATATGCTTCGATCGTTACAATGGACATTTTTACGCGACTTGCAAGTCGTAGTGCTATGTCGGGTGCCGAATTACCCGTAAATGAGGTGTTTATTTGTGCAAAAGGATAAGTTCAAGTGACTAAGTCACTAAACAAACTAAGTCACTAAACAAAGTCACAAGAATTGGTGGACAACTCAAGTGTGAGCCATGGACTTATTGCCTCGAGATACGTGTGTGCCAAGTGATGAAAAGATGATATATAAATATGAAGGATTGTTTAGTGAGGATTGAAGGCATGGGAGCGATCCAACACGTTGACAATGTTAAGATCTAGTCTTTTCTTTTGATTTAAGACATTTTGAATATGGTGTTTGGGGGTTTTTCTTGAAAATCCTAATTGGGAGTTGAGCTAACTAAAGTTGTGCATTTATTGGAGGTTTAAATTATCATTGATGAGCTTTATGAACTTTTGGTAAATGATCACTAAAGTTATGCATTTATTGGAGGTTTAAATGACCATTAATGATTTTTTAGTAAAATTGGAGGTTTGCGGTGTTTGTGTTGTTGGAGGCGTCAATTGGTATGTTTGGGAGTCACTAAGAGTATCGAGTTAGTTTAAACACGACGACGTGAGCCGGTTTTCGAAACCTCAGAATTCAAAACCTGTGAAGGGTGCCAGTGGCGTTATGGAGTATAAATCTCCACGGTGTCCAAACCAGTAGGGGTTTTAATAAGGATATTTTAAGTGATGTTGTGAGCTTTGCTCTTTGCGGCATCACTCACTGCGTCTAAATCAATTAGACATTGGTCTCACGCTTTAAGTGATGCCGTGGGGGCCTGAACATGGCGAACATCATCCACGACGTCCCGAAAAGTGAGACTTATTTTCTTAAAAAAATTCAAAACTTTTGGGGAACTTTAGGAATTGATCTAGAAACATAACATGACTCTAATACTACTAAATTGGGTCTAAATAAATATTAGGAGTTTAGTAAATCAAATTTGGACGGACTAGAGCCCCGCGAGGAACGGTTCTCGCGTCGATTGAGGTAAGTTAATAAGCCAGTTAATGAAATGTGTAGTAATTCATTTTCCATTATCTTTATTTTTATTGACATGAGCTATTTATTGGAATTCCATTTCTTACATTCCTTGGTTGAGTGTCTACGGTCTAAGTGTGTCGAGAATGTACTCTTGGGATTTTGGCTAGTTGGGCTAATGTGAACACTACCTGCACGGGTGCTGTAACGGCCCAAATTTTATTAAGGTCGTTATTCGCGTATTTTCAGACGTGGACTCCAACTTAGGTCCACGGAGACGCCACAGACTAGTGATGATACACCTAGTCAGGCAAAAAGTATTATTTTTGACTGATTGCTTAATTAACTGTGATGATAATGACTAGGCTATGACTTATTACATCGTAGGTTTGGTTTAATATTGACTAGATCGGGTGAGATTGCGTGTCGGGTATTTGCCTAAAAATGCATGCAGACGCGGGAATCGGACGCGCGGGAATCGGACGAGCGAGCGACGGGAACACTAGGCCGGGGAATGCGTTTACTTCGATAAAAATAGAATAAATTTGACAAAAATAGTAAATTGGTAAGGCGCTTAGTGACACGCGGGGTCGTGGTCGACACACGTGGGTGGTAGTGTAGTGTGCACGCCCAAGTACGCTAGTCGGCGCGCACGACGAAATTGTAAGCGCGAAAATATAGGCGAATATATATATTTATATATATGTATATATATAAATATATATTAAAATCAGAAAATAAATAATTAATTGTGAAATGACTAAAAAGGGCATTTGATGGTGAAGAATGAGGATAAGAATGCAGGGGCATTTTGGTCATTTGGCTCCAAAATATCAACAAAACCCCCATCGTCACCACCATTTTTCTCACCTTAGTCGACCGAGAAAGATAGAAGAGGGAAGAGAGATCGAGGTCGAGAGCCCGACGAAGTGACGTTGACAAAGGTGAGGATTGGTTATTGTTGTTGTTGATGGTGGCGTTGTTGTTGTTGGTGAGTCGATGGTGTTATGGTAGTGGTGGTGGAGATGGATTGGGGAGCTCGAACGAACTGCAAGAGCAGTTCGTCCGATGAGGGAGATGACACCCATGTTGTCTCCCTTCCCTCCCAACCCATTAAAAGAGCAAAAAAAATTTTTCTTCATCGAACCAGGGAGCTCCCTGGTTCCATGGAGAAGAAGGGGGCACACGTGCGGGTCGCACGTGTGCACCCCCTCTCTATGGGCCTGGGTCAAGCCGACCCGGCCCTGACCCAAACGGGTTCGGCCGGGCCTGTGACGGCCCCAATTTCCCCATGCAATTGGGTACGCCCGGTCTAGATCCGTACAAGCCTCGAGTCATCACTCGGCAACCTGACGAGCCTAGTCAGCCTTCAACTTAATCAATTTAGTAATTTATGAAAGAGTTATTGCAATAATAAACAGCGGAAGACTAAAACAATTATAATAAAGGGGAAAATAACTCAATCAAAGGAAGTAGAGGAATTCTATAAGTGTGGAAAACCCCGGGTATTCATGTACAATTCGATAGGTATATATACATGATACCAGTCTCACAAAAGAAATACCAAGTTCAATGATCCCAACAATGTAAATATAAAACGATATACACATCAGCAAAAGAATAAACACCTATTAAAGAGTCTCTCTGATGTCGCTGCTAATCCTCACAGTATATCACTTAGGCAGGGTCCCTTGCCCTTGCTGCTCTCCGCCCTATCTGCACCCATCGTCACAAACTAGACGGTGAGCAACTGAATAAAATCGAATGTAATGCCAGAAGAAGATAACAGTAATTCATGATAATACAAGTAAAGCAGTCTAAATATCATGCGGTAATAAAATGAAAGGAATTTAAATAGACAAGATGCATGATAAACAGACTAATATATATCAATCGAAAGCTAAATGTGTTCCAAGGAATCAAAAGAGGCCCATAAGTGGTCTAAATCATAGCATAACGGCGAAGACCTCGCGAGGTCTTCCCGGGCATCGACACAAGCGAAAGCGCAGCTATGACGGGAGGGACTCGAACCCACCCACCCACCCAATACTCGGTGTCACACGGTCACTAAGGGTGGTCACACACTCGTGCGCTCGAGTGCCCGCGTTTTATCCCTCTAGTGCAGGTCCTAGTACTTTCGAGACGAAACACTTACGCCAGGAAACACACAACAAGAAATGGAATGGAATACCAATAATAGAGCATAACAAGACTAAATAAATGATAATGAATCACATGGCATTTTCTTACTGGCTTACAAACGTACAAATGCTTGTGGCAAATGTACTTACCTGAACTATCGCAACCCGCGAAACAAACTCCGAGACTCTAACACGTCTCCCGCGATTTCTCAACTACCTGATAAGGATTTAAGTCCCAAATATCAGTTTAGGTCTTTGTATTTAGTCTTAGGGTGAGTCTTTATAAATTCGTTTTAGGGTCATTTGTTTAGGCGACTCGAACCGTTAGGAAAAGTCCCCCGATACGGTGAATATGTTCCTACTTTCATAGACTATGAGCTTTAACATCGTTTTGTACCTCTTTAGGCTCTTGTTGAGCCCAAACTCTAACTCCATAATCATTTAAATATTTTATTTGTTGGGCCTTTATTAGACCTAAATACTTAAGCCCATTTTTTTATATTTTATGTCTTTGTCTTGGGCCTCAAGTTGTACCTATCTCATTGACCCTCATTTGGGCCTTAACACAACTCATTTGCATCACTTATATGGGTTATGGGCCCTTATTAGGAAATGTGCATGTTGGGCCCTTATTAGGAAATGTGCATGTTGGGCCCTTATTGGGCCTTAACACAAGTCCAAAATCCCTATATACATATATACATATATATGTGTATATGTGTATATATATGTATAATCTGTCCATAACTTTTCTTTTTCATTTATTCACAAACATCCAATTATACACACACATGTACAATTGTTGTGTACACCCCACTGTGGTGTACACACAGTGAGATGTACACCCCGTGCACTTACACATCCACACCAAAATCACAAACTACTACACACCTATGCATACACATGCATGCACATGCACACACACACATGCATGGGCATACACACACCATCCCACCAGCCACATACACAATCACACACACCCACCAGTTGGCTGTCCATCCCATTCCATCATCACGCACCCTACCAGTCTCCACGCACACACCTTCATCACACCAACACCACACCCTTGTCTACCCACACTCCATCACTGTCCTCGCCAAATCTGCTCCACTTATGGCCAGCCGTGACCAGGGCAACGCCACCAGCCACGTAAACCCGAGGGTAGCGCACCAGACGAGGAGGGAGGAAGAGAGAAACCGCGATGGAGAGTGTACAAGAGAAACAATAAAAACGAGAGAGAGAAAGAGAAGAGACGCACACTTACCCCGGTCACGCAGTAGGAGGCGGTGGTGGTGGCTGTTCCAGCCGAGAGAGGAGGCCACCGAGAGCGAGAGAGGACGTGAGGCCGAGGTGAGTGAGAGATCGAGAGAGAGCAGCTAGAGTGAGAGGGAGAACCCGAGACCGAGAGAGAGACATTGCGTAACCGAGAGGGAGGCCGAGAGTTGGAGAAGATGAAGGAGAGAAGAGAGGCGGCGGTGGGGATGTTTGGAAGAGAAGATGAATAGTGTAGGGTTTTTTGTTTGTTTATATATACAATATAAAGGTCAAATGTCCATTTTGCCCTTCCACTTATTTCCTACACAATCTTAAACAATTGCCCTTATGGGTCTTTGACCAAATCATCTCATCTTAGCACACACACATCTCTAGGTCAATATCATGACTTTCCTCATTTGAGTTGTGTCACCTTAACAATTTCCACTCCATAGCCCGTATGTCGCGTAGTTAACCAACTCCAACGTTTAAACGACGTTCTTCTGTCCGTTTTTCCTTGTTCCAACTCCCGTAACGCGCGTAGTCTCGCCTTGTCTCGCCAACTAATTAATTAAATTAATTAAAAAATCATTTATTTATATGTTTTACTTGTTTTTTTATCCCCCGTTTAACTAGTCGAAACCTCACTCAATTAACTATCGCCCAACCGGCTCGAAACCCATAAAATACTAAAATACTAATACACACAATCAAAGAATCATAAAATCACTTCGGTGTCGACTCCCGAAGTTCGAAATACTGTCCAGTATTCACGTAGCTGGGTCACAATTCTGACAAGTGCAACACAAGTCAGTTAAAAATTTGGGGTTGTTACAGGGCCGGCCCAAACCTAGACGGCCGGTTGGGCTGGGCCGAACCGGGTTCGGTTCGGACCCGGTTCAGCCCAACCAGGGAAAAAAATAGAAAAATAGTTTTAAATTAAATAAAATTTGAAAAGTATGGAAAAAAAATTCCTGAAAAATGGGGAAAATTCAGAATAAATTGAGAAAAAATATGAGAAATTAGAAAAAGGGTTGAAAAGTGAATTTTGAGACTTTTCGGGCGGTTGGCACCCCGGTGTAACTCGAAAAACGTGCTACAACTAAAAATTGGAATAAAATTCTAATTTTTATTGTCACGATATAAAATCAATTAGTTTGATACTAAATCACATAAAATGACTTATTCGGAAACCAGAGAATTAGGAGACCATAGTCGGGTATCGGGTGCGCATCCTGAGGCGAGAGTGGGATCAGACCGGGACAAATATCGAGTAATTGGAGTGCAGTTGTGGTAAGTAAAACCCTTAAGAAACACACTCGAGTGTTTATTTATTTGATTTCATTTGATTCCATCTATTATTGTTTCCATGTTCATACTTATGTTGCACGGTTGGTTTTGTCATTCACCGTCGGATCTTCTGGTTTACTCTATGATGTGTGGGCAGACTTGGGTAGGCAGGACAATAGGGACAGAATAAGGGTTCGGACCGGTGGAGAAGCCACCGGGGGAATGTCGATGTCTGGATTAGGGTTCAGTCCTGCTACACGACACATCCATTATTGGTGTTTATCGGTGTTATCTATGCATACGTCTTAATTACAGTTGCCTGTTTTACTACGCATGTTTATTTAACAATTTATTGTCTTCCATTATTATAAATGTTGGTTTGTGTACTTCTGGGTTTTACTCACTGGACTTGTCATCTACCTCTTGTGATGATTGAGTGCAGGATCTACAACGAGCAAGGGTAAGGAAACTTTCACGACTACCTGTGACCTTGTCAGCGACGAGTTCGTCTTGTATGTTTTTATTTTGCTGTATTGAATTATTTTAGGGTTTATGGGGACCGTTTAAGATACCAGTACATGTATGTATCACACTTTGTTCTGTTATATACAGTGTACTTTACTGGGTTTTCCACATAGGATTAATGCTCTCTAATTTGAGGAAATTACATAATTTATAAGTCTTCCGCTGATTACAAGTATTAAAATGTTTATTACTGATTAACTCAGGCTGAATTAATTAATAATGATGGTTAGTTGGGCGTGGGACACAACTGGCAGCTACGTGGCCAATTGTGGCCTCCCGCGGCGGACCAATGTGGATTTTGGGCTGCTACAGGTGCGGCTACCCAACCAATCGTGAATTTTCCCCAAGTACTAAATTGTTGTGGCTTGTTGTGGTTTTTAGACCGCTTAGTTACCTATTTTGAATCAATAGGCACTTAAATATCATTGAAATGTTTGTCAGTCTGTTTATCATGCAAATTTGTGTTATATATCTGTACTTAAATACTCGCATGATTTTTAAACTGCTTTTCAAATATTCTTTAATTATTGTATATACCCTTCTGGCATTATTTTCAATTTATCACGTACTCCCTGTCTAGTTTGTAACGGTGGTTGCAAATCGGGCAAAGATTAGTAAGGAAAGAGGTCGATGGGTGGTGGCTTCCTCTGAGGACTTTTAGAGCGGTTTTTTCCTTTTATCACTGTATGTTCTGCCTTTTTGTTTGTGATTACTGGTTTTTGATAACATTGAGAACATTTGGGATCGAATGACTTAGGATATCATGTACTATCGTTTTGTATACTGTTGGTCACCAGATGTGCATGTTTATCAATTTATTTAGGTTAACCAAACTTTGTTCAAATTAAGTTATTTAACTTTTTTAAGGTTCAATTTCCACTACAAACATTTATAAATATCATAACCTAATAACTCAATAAGGATAGAAAGATTGGAGGCTAACTAGGCTTGTGTTGACTTCGCGAGTATGGACTCGGGGGTCCACGTAGGTCTAGCCGGGCGGGACCCAGTTTTATGGGGAACTATGGTTGTCACAGTTGGTATCAAAGCGTAAAGTTTTAACACTTGACTCTTTATTGTGCCATAACATAAAGTTAGGAAACAGTTGGAACCTAGAGTGGAACCCTATGATCCTGACTTAGAATCTTAGTTGGGAAGTGAGGAGAGTTGGGGAAAAGTAAAACTCGATCTTATATGTATATTTGTTGTGGTGTACTATACTATATTGGTAGATATTCACTGATTCGGGGATTCACTTTCTATTTTAGATATATCAAACCGGGTTTAGTGATGATAGTGGGGCTGTTGGTTCTCGATTCGCGAGTGTTGAGGAGCTACATACTCTAGTAGAGAGAGTCGTGTCCCATGATCAGCGATTGGAGCAAATCCTAAGGATATTGAGGACATCGATTACAGTCGCACCATCACCACCATCTACATCAACTTTGCCCGCTAGTCAGGAGAATAATGCACCGATTATAGTGACTACTTTTGCGGCTCCTACTATCATTATAGCGATACTGGAGACTATTTTGGTACCATCGGTACAGACTGAGGCTGTACTTGTTGTACCTCATGTACAAACTAAGAAAGTGCCTGTTACATCATCAGATAATGGCACTAAGGCTACTGTGAAGGCTAGATAGTTTCGGGAGTTCAAAAGGCATAACCCTACGGAGTTTTATGGTGGTATGGATTTGGTGGCTGCAAAAGGTTTATGAAGAGCTACGAGAAAAGCACAATATCATCGCTACTAAGGAGCACATGAAAGCTACCATTTCTTCGTCGATGCTATTGGGAGAGGCAGATGACTAGTGGACTACAATGTAACTACCAAAGGAATACCCAAGGATTGGGCAGACTTTAAGAGGCAATTCAACTTGAATTATTTTCCTCCTACCATGCTGAGGGAGAAAAGGAATGAGTTTACTACCCCGCGACAGTATGCTGATGAGTCGGTCATGGAGTTAATAAGATGATATTTATAGCTACTCCCATGCGTTGGAGACATGGCAGATAGAGACGTCGACCAGGTGTACTATTTCACTGAGGGTTTTTGCTTAAGATTGGAGGTGTCATTGTCCATTGAGCCAGACACATTACATAGGGCTTATGAGAGGAACTTAACCAGGGAGGATTATTTGTGTACACGTCCTAAGGAGGCTAAACCTGTTCGACTAGAGACATAGTCAGACCGTCGATCTGATAGGAAAAGGAAGAAGAACAGACAAGGTTTCAAGAATATTGAGCTTAGAGTGTTGGGTTTGTTGTGTTACCACCACGACCTGCTCAGACTACTCATGTTTCACTTGTACCTGCACCAAGTTTTGTCAGTCGACCACCATAGACTACCCGACACATACAACAATCACAAAGACAACATTATGATAATAGGGATGTGGGTAGAGGTGGTGGGCAGACACAGTCATAGACAGAGATCTGGACATACACTGACACAAAGATTTGGTCAGATACAAACTTATAGACTTTTATAGGGACATGGATGGAGTCAGACTCAGAGGATTTAGGGATGCACACAGATTGCACTAATCCACGGATCTGATCCAATTTAGACCAATTATCACTAATTGGATCAATTTTTTTATTCCTTGGACTGGATTGGATTGAAAAATCATTAATCCGGCTGAACTGGATCGAATTACGAATCCTACATTAAAAAATCGCGGATCTAATCCGATCCTGTCCGTTTAACACATCACATACATATATTTCATGATATGTACTATCGTAGCTTAATTAGCATCAACTCAAACTATCAACTCTAAACTAAAATATCTAAAAGACTATACTTGTTCTTGACGCTTTTATTATGCTCTCGACCTTTTTATTGTAGGTTGTATGTTCAACGTACACTTTTTTTATCTTTTGTGAGGATGTTTAGTGAAGATTTGTGGATAACACATTTATTTAGGTATGAACTTATATTTTGAAGGTTATTGTGATAACAATTTTAAGAGAAATATGCTATATATAGATTTGTGGAATGTATGTTGTAAATTTTTCATTCATGAAATATATAATTCTTGTGATTCATTTGATTAAATCTAATTTCATAAATTTTGGATAGGAAAATGTCAATCCGCTGAACTTGATCCAATCTGGTCTGCATTTTTCAAATTGGATTGAGTTGGATTGATGAATTATTTGGATTGATTGGATTGTAATTTTTCAATCCGCAATAATTGGATAGATTATGGATTGCACCTAATTGGACTGGATCCAATCCGTGTGCACCCCCAAGAGGATTCCTTTTGGATCGCATGAGCTGTGTACATGTTTTAATTGCGATCAGATAGGTCATTTTCAAGGCCAGTGTCCACAGTTGGGACGAGCACACCTGCAATATCATCAGCAGCAGAGGGAGAGTCCAGGTTATTGTTAAGATAGACTAGGGAGCTTTATGTAATCTCGTTAAGGGTATGGCTTTAATTCGCAGTACTTTGATGCATAACATGTTTGATTTTGGTTTGACTGTTTCATTTATTTCCGAATGCATGGTTTGATGCATTAGGGTTTAGACCCACTAGGTTTAGACCCACTAGGTTTAGTAGACCCTTAATCCTTAGCACAGTTGCTGGGGACAAAATATATCCAAACTTGTTATGCGTTGACTATTTGATATATCATGATTTGCTTGTTGATTTAAGAGTATTAGAGTTTCTTGAGTTCGATGTTTTGTTGCTTGGTATGGACTAGTTAGATGCTTATCATGCTTACATTGATTACTATTGCAAGTCATTACAATTCCATTGTCAAATGGTACGGAGATCAGTTTTCAAGGGATAGTTGTTTTACTTTCGATCACCAGGGGCAGGATAGCAACTAGTAGTGAGACTGAGACGTTTGTGAGTGTCATGAATACTGCTGAGAAAGTGGAGATCAGTATTTCATTTTCTACTGGAACTATTCTTTATTGTGACAATCAAGCAGGCCGCCATATTGCAGCTAATCCAGTCTTCTACGAGTGCACAAAACATATTGAGATAGACTGTCATGTAGTTTACGAAAAGCTTCAACAAGGTTTACTTCAACTTTTTCCATTTCCTTTCATGATCAAGTTGTCGGCATCTTCACCAAATCATTGGGTAAAGATCAATTTTATAAGTTGCGTGACAAGCTAGGCATTTTAAATTTACACGCTCCATCTTGAGGGGGAGTATTAATGTAACGACCCATTTTCTAAATGAACTGCCAAGGGGGCCAATGTGATCTCACAGTCTGGCTTACCAACCGGTTGTGCCCCACATGCAATCACATCCACCATTTAATCGTTATTAACCTCAATAAGCCATAATTTATTGTTTAAATACTATCAGTGAAAGTCTTAAAACATGTTAACTCAGATAACATACATCGAATTCATGTGATATATACCATAAACCTAGTGTGGAAAAACCTTGTATTCATCATATATCAAGCACTATACCTCAAAGGTCTTAAAATATCAAAAATACAAATCTTGAAGTGTCTCATAATCCTAAATTCCCAAAATGAAACCAAATATATAAAATACAAACATACGAGTCTAGCAAAATATCATGAAGTTCATAAGAGTGGATGTTTCATCTCATAGTACTGAGGCCTTTTGGAGTAAAACCCCACACCAAATATTGAGGTGATTAAGTTGGGGACAATATCGATACTAGCGAAGATCCACATGCTCGTGCATGCACACGCGGATGGGGCCCAACAAAGATCCACGGGCCCCCATCCGTGCGTGCGCCGCGCGGGCGCATGGATCTCCGTTAGTATCGATATTGTCTCCAACTTAACCACCTCAACATTCGGTGTGTGATTTTACTCCAAATGGCCTCGGTACTATGAAATGAAACATCCACTCTTATAAACTTCTTCAAGAAGCCATAGATAACCAATGTGGGACTAAACTTTTTGGTCCACACATCCCAACAGAACAATGCATCAAGACTCCAGAAGCCCAAAGCTCCAATAGTTTGATCTATCTATAGGGGCTAAATTACTTGAAAACTTGGAAGTTGCTGAGCTTCATGATGAAGCCCTCATTTAACCTGCCCCTTTTTAGTTACACGCAACATTAAAATAGTCACATGCACCAAAAATATATATTCACAAACAAACGTATGCATGAATCAAACTCCTTATTTACTTGGCTCCATTTATTATGGATAGCGAAAATGTTAGGATTCATTACAGAATCATACACAAACATAACGCTAAACACTAGAGTCGAGCATTTACTTTCTCGCCGAAGCTACTGTATAATCTACATACATAGCAGTGGCTTAGAAGCCAAATGAAAGCAGCAGAACCCAGCTCACTGCATCAGATATTTGAATGCATCATTCTCCGACTCATTATTGTAGTCATATCCCAGTGCTTCAGCACGAGCGTGGAAGTCAGCAATGTCGGCACACGGAACTTGGATACCGACCAACACATTAGCATATAAATCACCCTGTTCAGAAGAAATACATTAAGGATAAGGTACCAAGGTCTTGAACACTACTACATGCTATGCTATAACTAACACAAGAACGTAATATAAAAGTAAGACACTGGCTTTTCTAAGTGTATATATACTAATTATAATTGATAGCTATTATATATGATATATAATTCACGTCCTTTTTGGTAGAAATCGAGATAAATACCATTGCACTATATTAATACTTGTAAGAAGAAATTCAGATTGTAATATATTTAACACATCATAATTAAAACGGGGACTGACAAGATCATACAAGAGGTTTCAAATGCAAACCTGTGCTCGGTAGTGAAATAAGCTAATGTTCCAACGTGGACTGAAAGCATCTAAAAATTTCACCAGCGCACCAGGCCTCTCCGGGAAAACAAATTCATAAAGAAGCTCGTCTTTAACATCTGACCGCCCGCCAATCTGGAAGAAGCAGAAAACAATTAATTATATCCATATATAAAAACTACAGATGTCGAAGATGATCTTTCACCAAGTAGTCAAATAAATGTAAAGCAGATATCAAAATCCTAAAGAAGAGTAATAATCTATCTCGTGGCGAGAAAAGAGGCTATATATATATCCATAAAACCTACCATATGTCGAAGATGTTCTTTCACCAAGTCCGCTCCAGTAAGATTTATAGTCACTAGATTCGAAGCTTCCAACCGATCTATCAGTGCTGAGAGCTCAGAAACAGCATCAAAGCTCACACTGCAAAATGTGAAAAGATGATCAGTTGATCACTTATTCCCCCGTTTAGACGTTTAGGATGAAATGTAAATTGACTGAAGAACATGATCCGGCGAAATTAAGATTGAAATAGATGAAAAAGAAAAATAATACTTGAAAGTAATTAATCGCCATATGGAAGCACTTGCTTAACCATTGATAAAAACTTACCTATACAGAACTAGAGCCTCTTTTCTACTAGGATCATATCGGTATCTGAACTCGGAGATATTCACTTGACCAACCTGATAGCATGAAAACATTTAGATCATATATAGTTAACAGCTGAAGCAGATTTTTCATTATTAATTAATTGCAGAAGCATTGTGACATTTCAGCCTACCACTTCACTAAATCTTTTAAGGCTCCCTGGTTCCTCTGGCAAACAAGTAGCAAAAATAGCCTCACGCCCTCTACCAACATCGGCAATATCAGCTATAGCCTTCAGTGTTTTAAAATCCATGTTAGCGCCACTGGCTATTGCTACAACATTAACATCCTTGATGCCATAGTATTTGCAGTACGCTTTTGCTCCAGCTAGGGAAACAGCGCCTGCGGGCTCCAAAATGCTCCTTGTCTCCTCAAACATATCCTGCAATAAAACATATATATATAATTCCAAGCACAATATAGTACGTTATATTATTATTAGACTTCATTAATTACAGCTGAAATATCTAGCTAGGACGCGTAATGAAAGGTATATCGATCCACAAGCAATAAGAGATTTAAAAACCTTTATTGATGCAGCTATAGCATCTTGATGGACAAGAACAATTCCGTCCAAGAGTCCCTTGCATACGCGGAAAGTTTCCTGTCCTACAGCCTTCACAGCTAAAGCATCTGCAAAATTCCCCACGGTCTCCAACTGGACTCTTTCACCGAGATGTAGAGCTAATGCCATTGAATTTGCATCATTAGGCTCCACTCCGATGACCTTTACCTGCAAGATATATATATATATATATATATATATATACTAAACTTCATATATATGTATTCTTCATATTTACGGATTATAATTATGTGAAGACTTATGACAAACCTGTGGAAAAACCTGCTTCACGTAAGCGGCGACACCAGATACCAACCCACCACCACCAATAGGCACAAAGATTGCATGAAACGGCAAGGGGCCATTCATTTGGCGCATGATCTCCATTCCAACGGTCCCTTGTCCTGCTATGATTTCAGTGTTATCAAAAGGAGGAATGATAGTCAGACCATCCTTTTCCGCCAATTCTGCTGCAATAGCTTGCGAATCATCGAAGGTTTCTCCCTCACGACGCACCTCTCCACCCAAACGCTCAACAGCTTTCCACTGAACATATTTATAACAATTACTGTAATAATTAGAAACAAACCAACAAGTACTCCAATTAAGACTACTTCGATGATTAACGCGCGAGCGAATGATCAGATATCATGCATCGACATATTCTTTGCTATACCTTGATCTCTGGCGTTGTAACTGGCATAACAATGATAGCCTTACAACCTAATTCCCCCGCAGCCAACGCCACGCCTTGCGCATGATTCCCCGCTGACGCGCAGATAACCCCCCTTTCCAACTGCTCCTTTGGAAGCTTTGCCATCATGTTATATGCTCCTCTCAGCTTGAATGAAAACACCTGTTAAATCATCACATCCCATCCCATCCATTAATTTCTCATAAATCAAGCCGAATCCCACTCCCAAGAACCCCAACAAACCGAAACACACAACAATATATCCTTTCCACATTAATTCCCCAAAACGCTCTCATCATACACCATCATTTCCACAGCGAAAATGATTAAATGACTCACTTTAATTCACACTTACGGGGCATATCCTATTTTGTAGTCATGTATGACTTTTTCTTGTCTTTCCAAATGTGAGTCATCTGACAAAATATCATAAATGACTAAAAGACAAGGATGTGTGCCCAAAGTGTACGTTAAAAGTGTGTTATATTATCATTTTCCTTTCCATAAACTCCAAATTTGTAGATTAAAAGGGCTTCTTCGCATTTAACACTAATTAACTGAACTGATTCTCATTCAATTTAACCTAACTTACTATAATTATTTTAGAGCCGTGCTAAGAGCACATTTCAAAAAAAAATCAAACTTAAGAAAAAGTTCAATCCTACTACAAAATAATCATTATGTCATTCACTGTAATTAGTGCACTCCACTACACTTTCCACTCGTTTTTTGCACACCATCATCATCCCTCCACACACTCTCTTCTTGTGATTTATAGGCATTATTGAGTGATTTGGACTCGCAAGTCCGAATCTCCAGTTGGAGAGTCGGTTGGAACCCACCGAACCATTAAGTCGGCAGTTGTCAACTAAATCTTACAAAAAAAGTTCGATTAGACAACATCAAGTCTAAAGGATAAGTTTTGGTCATTTGTCATCGAACCTAAATAAATCTCTCGACTTCGAAGATCAGTATTTTAATAAAAATATGGGGTGCACTTATAAATTGAATTTTGAATTTAGGGTAAACAGTGGGGCGCACTTAGCTGGGCTCTTATTTTAAAAAAGGTGGGAACGATGTGTTTTTCATAAATAAAGTAAAAAAAAAAAAAAACACCTACTATGTAGTGTTGTAGTAGAAAAAAAAAGGAAAATTATAATCTAATACACTTTCAATGCACACTTTGGATGTACATCTTTATCTTTTAGCCATTTATAGTATTTTGTCAGATGTAAGATTCAGACAAAAAAAATCCATTTGCGGGTGACAAGAAACCCGCCCCGGCCACTGGCCCCAAGCCCCATTATAGTGCACATTATCACCAAATCAACTAGGTTGAACCCGGTGATCATGTAGCCATGATTTAGTGGGGATACCAACAAATTCAACAAACAAAACAAAAAAGATTCAATCTTTGATACAATCAGGACGACTTACTGATTGCGTGTCCTCCCTCTTGATCCAGAATTGAACCCCAGTACTCTCCGAGAGCCTCTCCGCCAACAGCAACGGGGACTCGAAAGCCACGTCGTACACCTTGGACGACAGAATCTCCAGCAAGTACTCCTTCCTGGTCATCCCCCCGTCAGTGTCCAAGCTAACCCCTCCCCCCCCGTCCCCCGGCACTCCGAGGAACCCGCTCTCGTACTGCAACGACTCCCACTTCACGATCTTCAGCTCCTCAGTTGAGCCGCCGCTCCGCTTCGACGGCGATGGAGCCACAGCGCCCGCATTCTGCGATGCCTTGGCCCGGAAGCCGGCCGCCGCCGAGATGGAGTTCTTCTTGTTCAGCTTGTTGGGGGATCTAATAATGGCAGGGAACAGGTGGTGGGTTTGGGCCGCACGTGCCGGGAAATGCCGGCGTTGGAGATGCACGTGCGAGGAGGACAGCGCCAGCGACTGCATTGCACTGAGGTTTGAACTTTGAACAACAACAACAACAACAACAACAAGATGGTGAACCAAGTTTTGTATTTGTGTTTGCTCCTTTGTGAAGCAGCAGTACTGCATTTATATATATATTATATAGGTGTGTGCTGCGTCGATTTTTCTTGGGATCTGTGCCGGTGCTTTTTTCATGGAAAACGTGAACCATGACTAAATTCAAGTAAAACGTTTTTAGCATCCCTTGTCTCGAAGGATTTCTCCTTTGTGCCCTCGTTTTTGTTTTTTTCGCCCGAAAATGCCATAATGATACCCATCAAACTCAAACTTCAACTACCACCCCCATCCTTTGAATCTCGAGATATCTAAAATCGTGTTTCGAGTTAAATAGAGACGTTTGAATGGAAGATGTGAGTTAAGGTATAAGTTCTATAGATGCTATTTTAGCACCGTCCTTTTGCACCAATAATGTGTCCTTATTTTGTTTGCTTGTGCAACGTGAAAAATCTCTTTATAAGACAATTTCACCCGACCTTTTAATTTTTATAGCAATTGCCATGACATTATCTTTTTGCCACACGGTGTTATGTCATTTGCTGATTAATTCTTTTTTTTTTCTTTTAATATTATGTCATTTGCTCTCTCCTTTTTTTTTTTTTTGAAATGTCATTTGTTTATTTTCTTCCACGTAGCCTTCTATTTGTTTATTTTCTTCCACATAGCCTTTTATTTGCTCTCTCTTTTTTTTTTTTTTTGAAATGTCATTTGTTTTTTTTGGCAAATCTATTTTATAAGAAGTTTGTAACATCATTATGTGTCTCATAAACTTATGTTTAATTTACATAATTTATGAATTACCTAAAGTCTTTTGAGCTTCCTCTAAGTTACTAATTTGATTCCTACCAAAAAAAAAAAGTTACTAATTTGATGAAAATTGATATTAATATGGGAAGCTTAAAGGTTTTTCCTCAAGTCTATAAAATCATCAAACAATGTGTTAAAAGTTAAAGGCTCAAGAAGGCGATAAGATCTTGATTTTAAGAGACTAAGAGTTTCTCTATTTGACCTATTTCTTATATTAAAAGAATGCTTACAAAGTTTACTTGTGTAATATGCTTTAGTAGCTTTTTGTGATTAGAATGTTTTAGTGGCTTTGATCAACTTGTCAAGCTATACGTTATACTTATTTTTTGGTTTACCATTATACTTGTTTTAGTCTACGTGTAAGTGGATTTTTTCTTTCTTTATGAAGAAGTGCAAATCGTTCAAGAAGAATAAAATTTGAGTCGTTTTCTTCAAAAAAAAAAAAAATTAAGTCGTTAATAACTCGATATCTGATTGATTTTGATTTATTATATATGTATATAATAAAAAACTTTTATCACTGAAACAAAGCTTATGTGACGGCTCCAAATTTTCAATGCATTTGGGTACGTCTGGCCTAGACCCGTGCAGGTCCCGATTCAGTGCTCAGCGAGCCTGACGAGCCTAGTCAGCCTCAAATCATCAAATTTTAAGTTTTATGAAAGAGTTATTGCAAGTATAACGCAGCGGAAGAAAATTTAATATTAATCAATTATTGAGAAATAACTCAATCAAACGGAAATTAGGAATCTATATAAATATGGAAACCCCGATCAGTTCATGTCCAAGTCAACATAACGAAATGCATGGTATCCACCTCAAAACTTATCCCCAGTCCAAAAACTACAATCATATATATAAAACGTCATACAAACAAAAATAAACATGAGTCTACATCTCGATACCTCAAGTCCAACCGCTCACAAAAAGTCTTCTAGGCAAGGTCCCTTGCCTCTACTGCACTCTGCCCTATCTGCACCCACCGTCACAAATTAGACGGTGAGCAACTGAGAGAAATCGAAAGTAATGCTAGAAGAATATAAAAGTAATTCATGAATTATCAAACGTGGCAGTCTAAATATCATGTGTGGAATCAAAGATAGGAATTTAAATAGACAGGATGCATGATAGACAGACTAGAAATAATAGCAATCGAAACATTCATGTTCTACGAGTCAAGAGAGGTCATAAATGGTCTAAAATCTACAACAAATCTACAACAGCGATGTCGCAATATCAAAATCCAATACAATCCAATACATGGTATCACATAATCACTAGGGGTGTTCAAATACTCGTACGCACGAGTGCCCGCTTTTTATCCATTCTAGTGCAGGCCGCATGTACCTTCAAGACACACACCTATGCCAAGAACACACATACAAGGAATATGGAATGGAATGCTAATAAGTAGATAATAGCAAACATAACAGAATGAAAATGAATCACATGTTATTTTCTTAATTGGCTTACTAATGTACACAAGCTTTAAGACAAGTGTACTTACTTGAACTATCGCAAATTGTATCCACTCTCACGAATCCTAACATGTACCCCTGAGTTTCCCGCCACCTAACAAGGTTGGAAACTTTAATTAATGGGTCGAGTCAATAACTAATCTAGGTTTAAAACCTGGTGTTTTCCCAATGTTTTAATGAGTCGAATGACTCGAACAACTCGATGAAAATCGATCGGAAAACTAGATAAAAACACCACAACTCGTTTGATTTTGTAAACTACACTATATGTAACCCTAATCACACAACTTAGGCTCGGCTCAATCGTATATGGGTCACGCCATGGCCTCGATGAGCCGGCGACGTGACTACGACGTCATAACCATTCATCGCCACACGATGTTTCAATACAAACCAACACTCAACCATAACTCATCATGAAAGCCGAACCGACATGTACCAACGAACATGGAACCTTACTGGTGTTGTCCGACGTCGAGGACAGGTTGTCACAGCATGGGAACGCCGAAAAACCCTCCACCAGTTCAGAATTACGTCGACACACGAAAATAAGTACTCGACGTCAACACTACATGAAATCATGACAATACACATTAACCACGCTGTTTCGGACATAACCAAGGGTTGCGAGACCACAACAAAGGTTATGTGAGATCCCCAACAACCTCCACTGGCAGTGGTCCAGCCGGTAGCACCGCCGACACTGGCGATTTCCGGCGAGGCTCCACCACACATATCACATGAAATGATGACATTTTGCACTTTGTCTAAACTGATTCGACCACTCGGGAGTTTGGTGGGGTCCCCAACAGCGTCCCAGTCATGGTGGTTCGGCGGTGGCGGTGGCGCCGCCAGTGAGGGCGGTTTTCGGCGAGACCAACAAAACATCAACACATGCAATAAAACCAAATATGAACAGCAACACCCTATGTATCACGAATCAAAGGTCCTCAGGGGATGTGGGGACTCCGGTGGACCACGAGAGCCCATCTCCGACTACCGCCAGTCACCTTAGCAGCGGCTAGGACACAACAGCCACCCAAACACCATAAAAAACTTAAAACAGTGAGACGAGAGAGAGAGAGAGAAAGAAAGAAAGAAAGAAAGAAAGGGAGAAAGAGAGGGATTTCCGGTGAGGGAAGTGATCCCCGGACACCACTAGCTCGGCCAGAAACGGTGGTGCAATGAGGTCGTGGAGGAGTAAACCGAGAGAGAGGGGGAACAGGAGCTCGAGAGAGAGAACAAACCGAGAGGGAGAGAGAGAAAAGTATATGCTTACCTCCGTCGACAGCAACCCCTCCGACGAGTCTGGTCCGGTCACCGACGAAATAGGAGAAGGGACGGTGGTGAGATGAGGGAGAGGAAAAACCGTGAGTGAGTGAGAGTGAAAAGAGACCGTGAGTAAAAGTGAGGGGGTGTTTTGTATTTAAAAACAAAAAGGTATGGTGCGAATAGTGGTGAATAGTGTGTTAGGTGGGGTGTTGTCTCAATTGTGTCCACCCATCTTCACCTAACTACGCATCCAGAGGCTAATCCAAGGGTTCTCCATTATTGGATTGTGTCACTTTAACAATCCTACACCATGGTCCATTTGTTGTGTATTTATCCAACACCTGCACTTTCTAACAATTTTCCCCGATCTGTATTGCCTCCTCGGTCCGTATTTCTTTGTCACACACGCATACTTTCGCCTTGTCTCGCACAAATAAATAATTAAATTATTCAATAATTCTTTTAATTATGTTTTTATTGTATTTTTCTCCCCCGTTTACCTAGGCGGAACCTCACTCATATTAAAAATTGCCCGAATGGCTCAAGACACGTAACAGACTACAATACTAATACACACATCATGGAAACATAAAATCACCTCGGTGTCGACTCCCGAGGTTCGAAATACTGTCTAGTATCACGTAGCCGGGTCACGGTCCTGACAAGAGCCATACAAGTCGAATTAAAATTTAAGGATTGTTACAGTCTCCCCCACTTATTAGAATTTCGTTCTCGAAATTTACTAATAAGTAAACTAAACTAACGACCTTACCGTTCCTCTTTACAAATCCTGAAGACACCAATAATCCTCAACGCGAGTCATTACTTGACTCCGAACCGTTCGTGACCTTTCAGTGGAGAGACCTTCAAGTGTACATAGTCTCTCTGAATCATACTGAAGCTCATTGTGATACTCGTCAAATATCTCTTCTGCCACTCTTGGGCACTCTTAAGTCTCTTGCAAATCTACCGTACCTTCTCAACATGATCCTCAATAGCTCCAAGTCTAATTGCCACAACCTCCTCTAGCTCAGTCTAGCAGAAATTGAATCTACGAGGCCTATCACAGAGCACCTCAATCGGTGCCATACCGATACTTGCCTGACAACTATTATCGTGCGCAACCTCGCACAAGTGAAGGTACTGCAGATTCTGCAAACTTGTCCATGATTACCCAGATGCTATCGTGACCACGTGAAGATTAGGGCAACCACTGACTAAATCCATATCAATATGTTCCCACTCCCATCGAGGAATGGGTGGGGCTGTAGTAGTCCTCCAAGTCGTCGATGCCCAGCCTCTACGCGCTGGCATGTCACACGCTCGAAAAACTCCGACACCTCAAAAATCATCCCTGGCCACCAAAAGAGATGTCGCATGTCAACACACATCTTAAGTCGGCCCGAATATACAATGAAATGGGAGCGATGAATCTCTTGGAGTATTTTGTCACGCGCATCAGCCACCAATGGAAACCCCAATTGCCCACGATACCTATAGCATGAGTCTGTAGACCGACTCTAGTCTGGGAAATCTGAACTATCCACCATCTCGCCGCACCGCTCGTAAGACGCATCATCTTGTTGTTCCTCGCGTACAATGCCAAATGAGACGGTCTACAACATCGTCTGACCACGTGTTTGTGTCCTGGTAATCATCGGCGTCCGCTGAATTTATCAGTATGGCTACCTCATGTAAACCACGTTAGTAGGTCCTTTAGCACACGACTACCTCAACATCAAATCCTTTGCGGCTCAAACCATCAGCAACAACATTAACTTTTTCCGGTTGATACTCACTCGAGAAGTCGTAGCTCTTCATGAACTTAGGCCAATGCTTCTATGACAGGTTCAGCTCCCTCTGAATGAATAGGTGCTTCAAGCCCTACCTAACTCGCACGAACAGCATACCGGTGATGTCCTCGTAACTTTCGCATGAACACGATCGGTACTTCAGCAATGTCGCCCTTTTGTCTCGCTCCAGCGCGCATGACACTTGCGAAGGTCTCTAATTTTTCTTCTCGTATCAATCAATCCAAGCATGCACTGCTCAAAACCATTTCGTACCTTAACCAAACATCGAACTCTAAAACTCCAATACGTTCATGCCTACTAGTAGCTCGTAACCCCTTATCTTTATCGGAATATCAAGCCTATGTAAATTTGGGTATGTCTAATCCTAGCAACCGTGCTAAGAATTGGGGTCTGATAAGTCTAACGGGCATCAACCTAACTCGTCTATCATGCACATAACAATAGATGGAACAACATAATCTTAATCGAACATGGTACGCATGAAAGTATTGGAAATGAAAGTCATACCCCCAACAAAGTCTCTGGATGTTCCCTGTTCTAGCTTAACAACAGCCTGAACGTGCTCCCTCTGGCGTTGGTGATGTTGTGGCAGTGTTCTTGGTGGTTGAGGGCACTCCCTCTGAATGTCGCCAATCTTTCCACACCTGAAACATGTGCGGGTATCCTGCGATCCCTGAGTCTGGCTTTAGCTTCGTCCTTGTGCGGAACTCTGAGTCTGAGTCTAACCAGGCCACTATGTCTTCCTCTGCCTGTCTCCTTGATCGTACCCCTACTCTCAGTAGTTTGCCACTGTGACTGCTGTCTGATCGACTAGTCTGCGGTAGATGACTGGCAAAACTCGATATGGCAGAATGGTCTATGTCGGACGAGTAGTCTGCTGTGTAACGGACCCTACACTCGGAGTCCTATGGTCACGGAAATTCCACCTGTTCTTCTTCCTCTTCTTGTCCTGATGGTACTCCTCCGATCGAAACTCTGATCTGGCCGGTCTTGCCTCCTCCGAATGAGTAAGCAGTTAACCCTCCCGTACTAAACTTCTCTCATACGCAATCTACAAGGTCTCCGGCTGTGTAGTGACTACGGAACCTCCAGTCACAGGTAGCAAACCCTCAGTGAAGTAGTAGGCTCGATCAGTCTCGATGTCTGCAGATCCTCCAACATAAGGCAATAACGATATAATCTACCCATGTACTCCATTACTGACTCATCTGCGCCCGGCCTCAACACCATGAACTCGTTCCTCTTCGCTTGAAGAACAATTGACGGAAAGTATTTCTGATTAAACAAGGTCTTGAAGTCGATCCAGTCTCTCGGAACACCACGGGTAGTAATAATAGTCGTCCACCAATCATCTGCATCCCCCTGTAACATCGACGAAGATATTCTCGCTCGCATATGGTCCTCCGTGGCAATGATCGAGTGAATCTTCTCATGATTCTTCAAAAATAACTCCGCTGCTCTGACATCAGTACCGCCATAGAACAATTAATTATATCCATATATAAAAACTACCAGATGTCGAAGATGATCTTTCACCAAGTAGTCAAATAAATGTAAAGCATATATCAAAATCCTAAAGAAGAGTAATAATCTATCTCGTGGCGAGAAAAGAGGATATATATATATCCATAAAACCTACCATATGTCGAAGATGTTCTTTCACCAAGTCCGCTCCAGTAAGATTTATAGTCACTAGATTCGAAGCTTCCAACCGATCTATCAGTGCTGAGAGCTCAGAAACCGCATCAAAGCTCACACTGCAAAATGTGAAAAGATGATCAGTTGATCACTTATTCCCC